>LR738709.1:54977150-54999188 GCA_902687465.1 Secale cereale | reverse complement strand
CGGCGGCAGTTGAGTAGGGGAGGGTGCGGGGGGTCGGCGGCGGCGGCCGGTGGACCGGGGGGTGCTCGGCGGCGAGGGGGATCAAGATCGAGTGTCCATGAAATTTAAAAATATCCATGATAGTTCAAAAATTGCCCATGAAATACAATCGAGAAATGAAGGCTACGATTTAAATAGAATCGATCTTAGCTAGTTTCGCAAATGTAGTTCTTCTGTGGAACGGACGTCCTTTAGGTAGGGTGGTCCTGCTTCTTCTTGTGGTGTATGCTGCTACTTCATCATCGTCGTCATGTTCGATCCTCGGGTCGCCGTACTTGTCGAAGTCTTGCTCATTGGCTACTCCATCCATTCCGATGATCTTCATTTTGCCTCTCCTCACGACAACACGACTGGGCTTTGACGGGTCGGTAATGAAGAAGCATTGGTCAACTTGGGAAGCCAGTACCCATGGATCATTTTTCGCGGTGACATTTGCGCCCGCGGTCTTGGATTTGGCTTCGGGTATAACCATGGTGGTGAAATACCGGTCTTCTTTTAGGACGCTCTTGGCCCATCTAACACGGAACATCGGGACCTTCTCTCCAGCGTAGCTCAGCTCCCAGATCTCCTCGATCCTTCCATAGTATCTGTCCTTGTCATTACCGGTGTAGGATTCCATCGTTACCCCGGAGTTCTGATAACCATCGCTCTTCATGTCCTTGGCCTCGGTGTAGAATGTGTAGCCGTTGATATCGTACGCCTCATAGGTCATCAGGTTGTGCTCGGCGCCCTGTGACAAGGCGAATATGAGTTGTTCTTCCGCGGAAGAATCCTCATGTAAAGGGTACGACAGAAGCTTCTGCTTGAACCAACGCGTGAAACATGAGTTGTGCTCTTTGTTTATATCTCCGTCCGTCCTCTGTTGGCCTCGGTCATTGTACGTCTTCTCAATAAAGGTTTTGTGCTCTACCACCCAAGGATCGACCACGTCTATGTGTTGTAGCGCGACTAGGTTTGCTCTTTCAAAGTCGGCGAGTCGACCCTCGAAGTCGACATGCATTTCGCGGCGACCCTCACGGTGACCCCATCCAGCGAGCCTGCCGAGGTGCCTATTGACGGGCAGACCAATGGGGTTCTCGATGCCTAGATAATTCGTGCAGTAGGAGATGCACTCTTCGGTCAGAAAGCCCCTGGCTATGCTTCCCTCTGGACGTGACATGTTGCGAACGTATCCTTTGATGACACCATTCATCCTTTCGAACGGCATCATGCTGTGCAGGAACGTCGGCCCGAGTTGGATGATATCGTCCACGATATGAACCAGCAGATGCACCATAACGTCGAAGAATGCGGGCGGGAAGTACATCTCAAGCTCGCATAGTATCACCACGATCTCTTCCTGTAGCCTTCTGAGTTGCCTCACGCCAACAGATTTCCGAGAGATGACGTCGAAAAAGTTGCACAGGCCAAATAGGGTTTCACGGACGTGCGTGTCCATGATCCCACGGATTGCAACTGGAAGTATCTGCGTCATCAGCACGTGACAGTCGTGAGACTTCATCCCGCAGAACTTCAGCTTCGCTGGGTCTAGGTATCTGCTTATCTTCCCCGCGTAACCGTAAGGAAGTTTTACTCCTACGAGGCAGGTGAAAAACTGCTCGATCTCCTCCTGACTTAGAGTGAAGCACGCGGGAGGGTAGTCATTTCCGGTCTTCTTGGCCTTTTTGACTTTGCGACGACTTTCCGTGTCCTGCTTCACCTCATCATCATCATCATCATCATGATCATCATATATAGCGTGAAGCTCCTGTCTGATGCCCATTGATTTCAAGTCTGCCCTTGCTTTCTGCCCATCTTTGGTCCTCTCTGGCATGTTGAGCAGGGTACCAAGCAGACTCTCGCACACGTTCTTCGTGATATGCATTACATCAAGGCTGTGAGGCACACGGTGGATCTTCCAGTACGGCAAGTCCCAGAAAACAGATCTCGTTTTCCATACCTTCAGCAGCGGCTCTGGCGCCTTTCACTTCTTTCCCGGCTCTGGCGCCTTTTGCTTCTTCCCCGGCAGTGGGCAATCTTTCCAATTTTTCAACAGCTCATCTATTTCCTCGCCGCTCCTCGTACGCGGGCGTCCTCGGGGTTCGGTTTCACCATCGAACAGATCCTTGCGTTTTCTCCAGAGGTCATCGTCACGAAGCCACCTTCGATGTCCCATGAACACGGTTTTCGAAGACCCGGGATCTCTATCTAGCTGGCGATACGTTGTGTCATCCATGCACCTGACGCATCCTGAAAATCCGTGGACCACCTGCCCCGCGACATATCCGTAACCGAGATAGTCGTGCACCATCGTGAGCAGCGCGGCTCTCATAGGGAAATATTCTTTCTCTGCGGCGTCCCACGTATTGGCTGGCGTTTTCCACAGCGTGTCAAGCTCCTCTTTCAGCAGCCCCAGATACAGATTGATGTCGTTCCCTGATTGTTTCGGTCCTTCAATTAGCATACTCATGTGAATGTACTTCCTCTTCATGCACAACCAGGGGGGAAGGTTGTACATCCACACAAACACAGGCCAGGTGCTATGTGTGCTTCTCTGGCTGCCAAACGGATTGACTCCATCGGTGCTCACGCCCAACACGATGTTTCTTGGATCGTTCCCAAATTCTAGGTCTTCGAAGTTCAACGCTTGCCACTGGCTCGCATCCTTAGGGTGACTCAGCATCTTGTCTTTTTTATCTATCTCCGGATCATTTGCGTCATCTTCTCGCTTCTTCTCCTCCCTATCCGTGTGCCAACGCAGGAGCTTTGCTACCTTAGGGTCCGCGAAATACCGCTGTAGACGAGGAGTGATCGGAAAGTACCACACCACTTTTCGAGGAGCTTTCTTCCTCTTCTTATATCGAGTGACGCCGCACACCGGACATATGGTAGACTCCGCGTGCTCGTCCCGATAAATGATGCAATTGTTCATGCACACATGGTATTTCACGTGTGGTAAATCCAGAGGACACACGATTTTCTTCGCCTCCTCCAAACTGGTCGGACACTTGTTCCCCTTGGGAAGACGTTCGTGCCAGAATGACATGTTCTCGTCGAAGCATGCGTCGGTCATTTTGTGTTTTACCTTCATCTCCAGAGCCATGAGCGTTACTTTCAGGCGGGTATCCTCGGGCCTGCATCCTTCATACAATGGAGTAACCGCGTCTAACTCAAGTTGATCCATCTTGGCTTTCTCTCGGGCGGCAGCTCTTGCGTTATCCGTCTGCTTGAGAAGCAGCTCTTGAATATGAGGGTCCTGCACCCAGCCCATCGATGGTCCAGCATTGTCTGCTCCGCCGGCATCATCATCTTCATGATCATGCCCGTCGTCTGCTCCGGCATCTTCCTCATCATCATGTCCTGCATCTTCTACATGATGACTGTGTACAGCATCACCGTCGTGATCATCTCCTGGGGATTCTTCGTCTTCTCGCCCGCCCGAGCCGCGGTGGTTGTCTTGCTGCCCTTCCTCATTTCTTGCCCGGCCCCCATGGACGACTTCGTAGTCATCTTCATCACCTTGCCACCGATAGCCATCCATGAAACCACGCAAGAGCAGGTGGTCCCGCACCTGCCGGGAATCCGGGTACGCAATAAGGCTCTTCAGCTTGCATCTTCGACACGGACATCTTATCTCCGTCTCGTTCTTTTGAAGCATCTCGGCCTTCGCGGACCTCAAAAACCTATTCACGATGCCTTCGGTCATCGTGCGCACCATGGTCGCCTGCGGGGTAGAGCAAAACGATATTTTAGAATCAAGAAAAAATTTGCCATGACTTTCCCTAAAAATAGGACCAAAAAGAATGCTTAATGCCAAAATTCTCACCGAAACGGAAATGAATCAACATTCCGGAAAAATATTGGCAACTATCGCATTTCAAATACCGGTACACCTCCAAACACAAACACATATGCAACACCACAAACATATGCAACACCACGAACATACATAGATCTAGCTAGGCCATAAAAAGTGCATGTGCACATTGTTGTAGGGAGAACAACATAAATATAGCTTCCCTCCTTACTTACCTATCAAAACAAGGTAATTTAACCACTTAATTTGAATGAATCTATGGTGGAAATGAGGTGAAAAAGAGGAGGGACCCGAGACAAGGAGGAGGTGGAGAGAATGAAGTGGGGAGAAAGTGAGTGTGGGTAGGAGAGGTTGTCCAAAATATCTTGTTGCTGCCCACTTACTAATGGCGCACCAACTCTAAATGCGCCATTAGTAATCCAGGTTACTAATGGCGCATCTTCTGTTAGTGCGCCATTAGTAGTTTAAAAAAAACTAATGGCGCACTGTTCCACAGTGCGCCATTAGTAGTTTTGCAAAAAAAAAAAAAAATATAATAAAAAAACAACATTAGTGGCGCACTTTCCAACAGGTGCGCCATTACTAGTTACAACTAGTAATGGCGCACTTTGTCTGGATGCGCCATTAGTATGTTTGGACAGGCGCACTAGTTCAAAAAAAAAATTGATACTAATGGCGCACCCTGGGCCTGGTGCGCCATTAGTAGTTTGAACTCTAATGGCATATCAAAAGGTGGTGCGCCATTAGTATATACTAATGGCGCACTGCTTGTCTGCTGCGCCATTAGTGTCAATTCCATCTATAGCCCTTTTTCTAGTAGTGAACACATGTAGCCCTAGCATCAGTTCGCCTCTTTTCTATTTTCTCGTCCAACAGAGCACGATTCATGCTCACTTCGAATCATTGCTAGTTGACCTGTACCTGTTTTGAGAAAGTCTAACCAAGACTATAATATCATATTGGGGAGGAAGATCGGAATTAGGAACTGATAGAAAAGAAAGAATATGAGCGCACGTGAGTAGAAAACCGAAGATACACTTTTCATATTGCCTTTACTATGACTAAACATAGTATCCTTGTATTTCCTGAACCGGTTTGCTATTTCACATCTAGATGTGAAATAGTTACCTCATTTAAATCCATCATCATGGATAAAACATCTCCATAGATCCGTGCCCTCGCACTCATATGCCCCATGCAGTGGTGTGTCATTGCTCAGTTGTGTCGCATTGTCTTCGTTGGGCCTGACCTAATGGCGAAAACAACCAGTTTTTTTCTGTGCATTTTTTGTGGGTTGGGCTGTCCATGTGTTTGATGCCTGTTTTTTTTTTTTTGAAGCAATGTAAATGAGAGCGAGGAGAGGCATTATAAAAAAAAAGACAGTGAGAAGGCAAGACAAAGTATAGGTACGCTCCATGAGTTCTAGGGTGCTAGGGTGCCAACTTGTAGTTTTCGTTGGGTCTTTGGAACAAACTCCTTAATAAAAATCCTTGTTTGTTTCTTCCATTTTTTCTTTTGGGTTTCAATTTTTTTCTTTAATCTTTTTTTGGTCTTTTTAAAATCCATGGTTTTTTAATATCTATAAATCTATTTTAAATTCACCATTTGACTTAGTTCCCGCGATTTTCGTGCATGCACTCTATCTTCCGCCTCGTTTGTCGTCGTTTATTTATTGCCTATCATGTTGTTGGCCTAGGCCTGTTTGGCTACACTTTTGTCGGCCCTCAACTCACACCTATGATCTGACCGTTTTTTGTCCAGTTGCAAGTCCACCTCGACTCGCAAGTGAGACTAGTGGAGGATGTACAGGGTGGCCAGGGTGGGCCACGGCCCACCCTGGAATCTTGATACAACCTATATACATATACATTTTAACTGGTCCAGTAAAAAACGGCCCAATGAAAACACCCAGGAGGGACGAACGCAGCCACCCACACACGCCCAGCCCTCGTCCCGACGCCCTCGCACAGCCCGACCCCGACGCCTAGCCGGCAGCCGCCGCCGTTCCTCACAGCCTCGCCGCCGGTCAAGCCCCTGCCGCTGCCCATGAAGCTCCCTCTTCTCCTCCCGCCCGCCCGGCCCTCCGGTCCAGTCCGCGTGTCCCTGCGGCCTGTGCGTGCCCCTGCCCCCTGTCCCAGCGCGCGGCCACGCCCCTGCCGCCGGCCAGCTGCCGGGCGCCCCTACCTTCGCGGCCTCGCCCCCCTGCAAATCCGGCTCATTCACCGATCTTCAAAAGAATACCCCGATTTAAGGTACCGAAACCCCAAATTTCTTATTTAGGGTTTGATTTTGCACTATGCTATCCACTACAAGAACACATACATAATTTAGCACATCATTTCGGCCTCAATTAGATTTATTAATAGAAAGTAGTTTTCTTGCAGATTTGTGGAAAAATGAAGAAGGCCTTGGAAATTGTCAGGGATATGACTAGCAGGTATGAACCGGCTAGTGTAAACCGACTTAATTATAATATGTTTGGTTGTAATATTTAGTAAAGGCTACGGCCCATGAGATCTTAGGACCCATGTATAGAATTATGGTTTGTAAACCGCCAAGCGATGTAACTTGAGAGATAAGGAAGAAAGGACAGAGACCGAGGCGGACACAAGTATGAGCCGGCCTCGGGACTCTGTAAACCGGACCAGGCGTCACCTCTATATAAAGGGACGACCCGGCGACGTTTCAAGGACAAGCAAGAATCAACCCGTCGAGACTACAGGCAAGCGATCCGCTCCCTGTAAACCGACGCCCAAGCAATACCAAACCAACTAGACGTAGGCTTTTACCTTCATCGAAGGGGCCGAACTAGTATAAAATCTCTGTGTCCTTTGTGTGCTATGAACCCCTTCAAGCTAACCCGTGCGATGGTTCCATCATCAAGTCCGTTAAACCGGACATCTGCCGTGTTAATTCCACGACAGTTGGCGCCCACCGTGGGGCCTCCGCACGATGGTTTCGAGTTCTTGAAGGGCAGCTTTGAAGGGCTCAAGGGTTACGCGGTCGGCCGGATGACCAAGAGTCGCCGCGGCCGGATCTACATCGACGACGCAGGTTGGGGACTGGAGGCCAATTCAATCGAATACGGGTACCGGGTTCCCTTCGGTAGCATCCAAGTCTTCATTGGCAAAATCGGCGAACCGGGACCTGAGCCGGACATCTTCCCCAACATCGTCGAGCCGGCTCAGCGTGCGAGATCGGCCCGGATTCAGCCCGCCATGAAGCGCGTGTTCGTAGGAGCAATCCACGGAGTTCGAGCCGAAGACGGATCGGAATCCGATGGTGCAACAGTTGTCTACTCCGACGACGAATCTTCATCCGGAGAAACTGAGTCTTTGTATCAGTTGCAGGACGGCCGGTCTGGGGGCGAGTCCGATGGAAACAGTATTCCGGACCCCTTCGACCCGCCAAACCGGGTGGCTGTCTTTATGGCCGGTTCACAGCCCACGGTGAACGGGGCGACAGCAGAAGCTGGTGTAGGGGGGAGCGGCCCGGCCCTCTCAACTACTGACGTTCTATCCACCTTGATCGAGGAGTTCACAGCTAAAGCGGTGGAAACAATAGCTCCAGCAGACAAGGCGCAGCATGATGCAGAGCTCCTTCAGTTAAAAGGCCGGATTGATCAATTAAAGGAGGATCTGAAAGCAGAGAAGGCAATGATAGCGGTAAGACAAGCGGAGCTGAATGATCAGGCTTTTTATCTAAGGATGGAGCAGGCCTCTATGCAAGGAGTAAGGGGTCGAAAATACCAATCTCGTCTGCCGCCGGTTTATGAAGCGACGGATCTGTTCAGGACACCTGGGGCTAGGACTAGCAATGATCCGGCTTTAAACCGGAGGGCACCCCCAGCCAGGGAGGAGCCGGTTCAGCAGCCCACCGCAGAGCAAGATCGGCGGATCACGTCTGCACCTTACGTTCCCACCCCTCCAGGTCATTATTCAAATCCTTTGGATAACATCGCTGCTGCTGCTGCACGTTTGGCCGCTTTACCCGTGGAGGAGACGTCTCCGGTGGCATTGGAGGCACGCATGGTCAAGGAGCTGCTTAATACGGCGTTAATACAGCAGCAAGCATACTCTAATAGCAGGGAAAGGCTACATTCAACACCACGTCCCAGCCGGAGTTACACTCGGCATTGGGAGGAGCCGGAAGTGTCTAGCAGTGAGCGCAGGCGACATCGGCGCAGACAGGATAATCCGGCGGGTGCGGATGCTCAAGCTCAAGATGTAAACCGGGTTAGATCAGGAGCCCGGGAGGAGGTTCATCAAACGACGCCGGTTCACACAGCCACAGCAGAAACAGGAGTTACGACGAGTTCTTTTGGGGTGCAATGTCTTATCCCCGCTTTACGGAGTGTCAAGTTGCCTAAGGATTTCAAAGGGCCCCGCAAGGTACCTAATTACACAGCGGATTTGGCTCGAGAAGCTTGGGTTGAAAGTTATGAGATGGCCATGGAGATGCTGGACGTGGATGAATCGGCTTGTGCAAAGTACTTTACTATGATGCTTGAGGGTACAGCCCGGACCTGGCTGAAAGGTTTACCCCCGAATTCCATCGGATCATGGGGGGAACTACGCAGCCAGTTTATCAAAAACTTCAAGTATACATGCAAGCAACCGATGTCAGTGGTGGATCTAGCAGCTTGTGTGCAAGGAGAGCAGGAGTCTACAGGTGCTTGGGTGCGGAGAGTAGCGGAGATCTTGCACTCTTCGAATGGTATCAATCCTAGTACGGCGATAGTGACTTTGGAAAACAATTGCCGGTTTGAATCTTTAAAGTTAAAGCTAGGACGGCTTAAAAGGGATTGTAATGATATGGGAACTCTCATGAGTGCTTTGGTAAAGTATGGGGACTCTGATAATACCAAGCATCCAGAAGCTGAAGGAGACAAGGCAGGGAAGGTTAACAAACCTGGTAAACCGGCGCAAGTTAACCCGGCTACTGCAAGTTTCTTGGGCAAGCGAAAGGCAGAAGGTGGCTCTGATTTTGTAGCCAACACCCAAGTTCAAGTGGGTTTTCAGCGTAGTATGGGCAACCCACTTCCACAAACCGGCGGAGGGGATGTTAGTTGGGACCAAGAGTTAGATCAGCCTTGCCCGAAGCATGGGACGAAACAACGACCGGCGAAACACACTATAAGAGAGTGCAGGCCCTTTATGGAAGCGATGATGGGCCGCTTTAAACCTAATGACAGGCCTCCAAATGGCGGTTCAGGACCAGGGTTTTATGGTCCGGGTTATCAGGGGAACAACTCCGGATCAGGATATAGAGGCAACAACAATGGTTATCAAAACCGAGGCGGTAATCAAAATGGTCAAGGAAGTTATAACAACCAGGGCAATCAGCCACGTAATCAGGGTGGTTACAATAACCAAGGCAGTCAATAGCAGGGCCAAGGTAACTACAATAATCAAGGTAATCAGCAGCGTCAGCAACAGCAACCACAATCCGGGTATCAGAGTAATCCGAAGGAGTTGAGTAGTGGGCAATACCATGTATTCACCACAAGTCTGTGTAAACGAGATCAGAAGGTTTTGAAGCGGGCAGTTAACGCGGTTGAACCGGCAACACCGCAATTTCTGCGCTGGTCAGAGCAGCCCATTGTATGGAGTAGGGAAGACCACCCAATGCGGGTGGATAATCCAGGCCACTTGGCCTTGGTGGTGGCACCCCAGGTGGGAGGTTATAAATTCACTAAAGTTCTCATGGACGGTGGTAGCAGCATCAACATCTTGTACTATGAGACTTTCCGTCGTATGGGCCTGACGGATAAGAAGTTAAGGCAATCAAACACGGTATTCCATGGGGTGGTCCCAGGTAAGTCGGCTTATCCGGTTGGAAAGATTGACTTAGAAGTTACCTTTGGAGATGAGCATGATTCCAGGTCAGAGATGATAACTTTCGAAGTCGTCAAGATTAAAAGCCCTTATCATGCTCTGTTTGGGAGGACGGTTTATGCCAAATTTATGGCTAGGCCGTGTTATGTTTATCTGCAACTCAAAATGCCGGGTCACAAGGGCACGATCACGGTTCATGGAAGTCGCAAGATAGCAGTGGAGTGTGAAGAGGGAGATGCAGCCTACGCGGAGGCAGTATGTGCCACAGAGGAGTTGAAGTTTTATAAAGATAATGTTGATCCGGCAGATATGACTCCGCTGAAGAAGCCTACTACAGAGCATGATCCGGCTTTGAAGTTTAAGTCGGCAGAGGAGACCAAGCAAGTTGATTTTGTGCCAGGTGATTCGTCCAAGCAGTTCACTATCAGGGCTAACCTTGATCCCAAATAGGAAAGCACGCTCATCGAGTTCATCCGTGAGAACCGGGATATCTTTGCGTGGAAGCCTTCTGACATGCCAGGTATACCGAGGGAACTCGCTGAGCACATCCTTAACATTGATCCGAAATACAAACCGGTTAAACAATATTTGCGCCGCTTCAACGAAGAGAGGCGCAAGGCTATAGGAGAAGAAGTGGCCAGGCTTTTGGCCGCAGGGTTCATAGTGGAAGTCTTTCACCCAGAGTGGTTGGCTAATCCGGTGCTGGTATTAAAGAAAAATGGGAAGTGGAGAATATGTGTGGACTACACAGACCTCAACAAAGCTTGCCCAACTGATCCTTTTGCTCTCCCTCGCATTGATCAGATTATCGATGCCACAGCGGGATGTGAGCGGCTAAGTTTTTTGGATGCATATTCAGGATATCACCAGATCAAGATGGCAGTTAAAGACCAAGAGAAGACATCTTTCCTAACCCCTTTTGGTGCTTTTTGCTATGTGTCTATGCTTTTGGACTTAAGAGTGCTCAGGCAACTTATCAGCGTTGCGTTCAGAATTGTCTTAAAGGGCAGATAGGGAGGAATGTTCATGCCTACGTGGATGACATCATGGTTAAATCAAGGAGGGAAGGGACAATGATAGAGGATCTTAAAGAGACTTTTGACAATCTTCGAGCTTATAAGATGATGCTTAATCCGGAGAAGTGTGCCTTTGGTGTTCCGGCAAGTAAACTACTGGGATTCTTGGTCTCAAACAGAGGAATAGAAGCCAATCCAGAGAAAATCAAGGCCATCACATCTTTGACTAAGCCAGTTTGCATCAACGATGTTCAGCGTATCGCTGGCCGGATCACAGCATTAAGCCGGTTCATCAGCCGTTTGGGAGAGAAGGCGATCCCGCTTTACCAGATGCTGAGGAAAACCGACCGGTTTATATGGAGTGATGAGGCGAACGCGGCGTTTGAGGATCTGAAGCGGCAACTGGCAAAACCGCCGGTCCTGGCTGCCCCTGTTGATAAGGAGCCGTTGCTGTTATACGTTGCTGCCAATGCACGGGCAGTCAGCGTCGCAATTGTGGTTGAGCGCAAGGAAGCAGGAAAGGAGCACCCGGTTCAGCGCCCGGTTTATTACGTGAGTGAAGTACTCATTGAATCCAAGCAGAGGTACCCACATTGGCAGAAGCTGGTGTATGGTGTGTTCATGGCAAACCGGAAGCTGAAGCACTATTTCCAAGGTCATCCAATAACTGTGGTTAGTTCAGCACCGTTGGGGGACATAATCCAGAACAGGGAAGCTACAGGTAGAGTAGCGAAGTGGGCCATTGAGCTCAGCCCACATGAGTTGAAGTATGTGCCACGCACCGCTATAAAATCTCAGGCATTGGTGGATTTCATCAATGATTGGACGGAATTGCAAACCCCTGAGGATAAGCCGGATCTTACATACTGGACGATTCACTTTGACGGTTCAAGACAGTTGGAAGGCTCGGGGGCTGGAGTTGTCTTAACTTCCCCCCGGGGTGATAAATTTTGTTATGTCCTCCGTCTATTGTTTCCTTGTACTAACAATGCAGCGGAATATGAAGCATTACTTCATGGCTTACGGCTGGCAAAGGAGATGAACTTGAGCCGGGTTAAGTGTTTTGGCGACTCAGATTTGGTGGCACAGCAAGTTTCAGGCAAGTGGGATTCAAGAGATCCCCTCATGGCAGCTTATAGACGAGAAGTTGAAGCAGTCGCAGGATATTTCAAAGGGTATCAGGTGGATCATATAGACCGGCGATGGAACGAAGCGGCCGATGCTCTAAGCCGGCTGGGCTCCCAACGTAAACCGGTGCCGCCAAATACTTGTTTGGATGAATTGCACAGTCCTTCGGTTCAAATACCATCGGAGGAAGACCTAGCTGTTCCTGATCCGGAGGCACAGTTAGTTGCAGCGCTTCATGTTATTCCAGATTGGACGCTGCCTTATTTGGCATATCTGAGCCGAGGAGAGCTACCGGACGATGAAGAAGAAGCACGACAGATAATCCGGCGTTCTAAGTCCATGACAATTGCAAACGGAGAGCTTCATCATCGCAGTACTTCTGGATTATTTCAGCGGTGTGTATCAGCTGAGGAAGGTTGTGAGATTCTTCGCGAGATCCATGAAGGGGATTGTGGTCATCATGCCGGTTCAAAATCATTGGTGGCTAAAGTGTTCCGGCATGGTTTCTATTGGTTAACCGCTCATGCTGATGCGGCAGATCTGGTCCGGAAGTGTGATGCTTGTCAGAAATTTTCAATACGTGCTCTAGTTCCGGCGCATGAGCTCCGGATGATACCAATAACTTGGCCGTTTGCGACTTGGGGGCTTGATATGGTTGGACCCTTCAAGCGATCCCAAGATCAGAAAACTCATCTACTAGTAGCAGTGGATAAGTTTACAAAATGGATTGAAGCAGAGCCTATAAGCAAGTGTGATGCGGCGACGGCAGTCAAATTCATCAAAAAGGTAATTTTCCGGTTTGGCTTTCCGCACAGCATTATCATAGACAATGGCACCAATTTATCTCAGGGTGAGATGGAAGAATTCTGTCAACGAGAACATATTCGCTTGGATGTATCTTCTGTGGCCCATCCCCAATCTAATGGTCAGGCCGAAAGGGCAAATCAGGAGATTTTTGCGAGGTATCAAGCCCCGGCTTATGACTCCTTTGCAGAGAACCCCAGGATGTTGGGTTGAGGAGTTACCATCTGTTCTTTGGAGTATCAACACTACACCAAACCGGTCCACAGGTTACACACCTTTCTTCATGGTCTATGGTGCTGAAGCAGTCCTTCCAAGTGATATCCGTCATGATTCACCAAGGGTAACGGCTTATGTTGAAGCGGCCAACGAGAGAGCAAGGCAAGACAGCTTGGACCGGCTGGATGAAGAGCGTGATATAGCTGCGGCACGATCTGCAATTTATCAACAAGACTTACGCAGGTATCATAGCCGCCGGATCAAAACAAGGACGTTCCAGGAGGGCGACTTGGTACTCCGGCTCATCCAAGATCAAACAGATATGCACAAATTGTCACCACCTTGGGAAGGACCCTTTGTGGTCAGCAAGAATCTGCACAATGGTTCATATTACCTGCTGGACGTTCGAGAACACAAGGACTCACGGACATCAGAGGAGGAGACGAAGAGGCCATGGAACATCGCCCATTTGCGGCCATACTATACTTGAGCTATGAGCTCCACTGTATCCTATGTATATATTATGATCAATAAATAAACCGGCACCCTCGGTAAACCGGGGGCTCAGCCTTTTTTCCAATACAAATATCTTGTGAGGACAACCATGCATGTTTTATCATATGTTATATTTCAACATATTGGCCGGTTTAAAATTAATTTTTTGCAGAATATACACAGAAGCAATAAAACTCTCTAAAGAGCATGAGGTCACATCCGGTTCAAGAGAGGACGCTTCAAGATCTACCCATGATTCCATGGAGCCAGGGAAAACTATATGGACAGTCGGGTTTACCCGCATCCATCCACCGGCCCTCTAGAAAGATGGATAATCCACATCCAGTGATTGGCTAAATTGTTTATTATGGTTCAAGTGGAAAGATGGATAATCCACATCCACCGGCCCTCTGGAAAGATGGATAATCCACATCCAGTGATTGGCTAGGCCCTCTGGAAAGATGGATAATCCACATCCAGTGATTGGCTAAATTGTTTATTATGGTTCAAGTGGAAAGATGGATAATCCACATCCACCGCCCTCTGGAAAGATGGATAATCCACATCCAGTGATTGGCTAGGCCCTCTGGAAAGATGGATAATCCACATCCAATGATTGGCTAAATTTTTTCTTATGGTTCATATGGAAAGATGGATAATCCACATCCAACGGCCCTCTGGAAAGATGGATAATCCACATCCAGTGATTGGCTGAACCTTGCTTTGAGCCTGGCAGCTCTTAAAAAGCCTTGACTACATGGTTTTATTTGCAAATTCGCATCTTTGGTGTTTATGTTTTATGACTCTTTAAACCGGAGTGGAACAGCTACAGAAGCTGACCACATATCTATAAAGTGAAAAGTCTGGATCATGAATACCAGCATGAATAAACCGGTGTTCTTTACAACCCGGATCATCCATCAAGCGACAGGCTACAAACTTCTGGACAAAGTTTCAGAACGATATAAACCGGTGTCTTCTATCAAAGCCCGGGTTTGTTATTGGATCCATGAAGATCTTCATCAAGAAATTTTAAATTCTACCGGATTAAAAGTATGGAGCATGTTGGTCTCAGGTATAAATTTATTTTTGAGATAAGTATATACTTGTTTGGTATACTATGAGAGCAATTTAATCTGTCCAGTGGTAAACCACTAGGACATGTTTTCAGTTTTACTTATGCAGAAACAGACGATACGCCAGATAAGCAACATCAGGCAAAATTTAATTGGCAAACATTAAAACAAAAGGTTAGAATATCTGGATCAAAGTGGATAATGTTTCAGCTATCCTATTACAAGGCATAGCAAGCCTGATGGGATTAAAAGATTGTTTGATAAATCGGAGCTGCAGTTACAACAACAAGATATGAGTTATGCTCCCTCCTGCTGCGATGGCTGGGCATCGACTTGATCCGGAGTTTCTTCTTCTTCTTGAAGCGGTTGGAAGTCCGGAACACACCAGTCAATCTTCGTCAGGGCCCGGAAGTACATCTCTTCACTGATAAGTTCAGAAGGTTCGATATCTGGAGCGAAGGTATGAGGACGAACTGGTGGGATTAAATTGACGGTGTCATAAACCGGCCGCTCCACCCGTTCGTTTTGCAAGTCGTACCCCGGATGATACCTGGATAAATCGGATTCAGCTGCAAGCTTACTGGCGAGGGGACGCATCTCCTTCGTTAAGGCATGGAGGTCCTTCGCGGTAAAAGCGGATCCGTCTTCTTTAGTGTCAGGAAATCCAGTCAAATCTTCTTCCGGATCAAGATCCGGGACCCAGGCTTTAGCCCTGGTAAGTGCCATGAGGGCACCGGCTCGAGCAGCAGATTTCTTAACTTCTTCAAGACGCACTGGCAGAACAGACAACTTCTCCAACGTGCCTTGGATGGTCGTAGGGGCCGGTTTACTGAAAGATGTTGCACTGATGATCCTCTGAGCGCCGGAATACAGCTGCTCGACCAAAGTGTAACATGCCTTAAGTTTCTTCCGTAGGTCATCCCCAAGATGGGTGACACGGCGCCCTGCATATGAATATAACAATTAAACCGGCATAGATAGAAGATTACAAGGATAAAGCAGGAGTTCGGATCATACTTACCGAAGATTGCAGAAGTCATCAACTCAATTTGCAGCTTTAAACCGGTTAATTCTTCAGTAACCGGATGAAGCGCCCCCTCAGCATCCTGAACCCTTTTCTCCAGTTCTTTCTTCTGAACCTCAAAAGTGGTCCGCTCTTCTTCAAAGAATTTTTTCAGATCTTTAGCAGTCTTTAAACTTACCTGAAGATCTTTCTTGGCTTTCGAAGCAGCAGACTCTGTCTCAGCAAGACGGTTCCGAAGCTCATTGATCTCATCAGCATTCCGGTTTAAGTCAGCCTGCAAGTAAAATCAAGTGATAAGAAGCAAAAATCAGAAAAGCCTCAAGCACACAAACAAGTTGTCTACTTGACACTTGGGGGCTAATGGCAGTTGAAGCAATAAACAGCAGCAATTCAAAGTCAAAAGTCTCAAGCACACAAACAAGTTGTCTACTTGACACTTGGGGGCTAATGGATAATTGAGGTATCAGAAGAAATTCTTACAAGTATCAAATACATAACCAAGTTATCTACTTGATACTTGGGGGCTAATGTAAAGATCAATTGTTCAAGCTATAAGTTCCGGTTCACCTTCAACACGCAGCTAAACCGGAACTTGGGGGCTACTATGAGGTAGAGGCATATCAAAAGCACAAAGTCAGAAGGAAAAGGATTACCTCATATTTTTCCTTCATCAAATTAACCAAGCCCGCTTCGTAATCTCGGCTGCTGTGGAGCCGGTTCAAGTATCCAGAATAGATTTCTTGGGCACTCATATCGGCAAGATTAGATAACTCAGTACTCCATTTACCCTTCTCCTTATATAGTTTCTCCGTTTTAGCCGTATGCTTGGCTAAAACAGTGGGCTCAGCCGGAGCAACAAAAGCAGTCCCAATCACTACAACTTCTGGAGAAACAGGTGCAGTTGGTGGAGTTGCAATATGAACCGGATTGGGAGAGGCCGGATTGGCCTGAGGAGAATTGGCTCAGGCAGGACTTGGCGCATTATGAACATCATCAGCAGTAGGGTTCTCGGGCATTGACATATAATCCGTAGGCGCAGGATCCTCAAGAGGAATTGTGGGCTCGCCTTCTGGAGGGACAGTTGAATCCGGATTAGCTGTCGGGTCATCAGCGACAATCTCAGCAGTTGAGGGGTTGGCCTTTGGTTTTTTACTTGGCTTTGGCTTGCTGAAAGAAGTGGAAAAAACAAGTTAGAACTATAAAGACAAATGTAATCATAAACCGGATAAGTTAAAAGGACTTGCCCTGGGACGGTTTTCAGCGGGGGAAGTTGCGTGCCAGTCGATTCACCAGAAGAGGATAGTGGAGTTTCCTGATAATCAGGGTCAGACGGTTTAAGGGGTTTGCGGATAAGCCCGGCCTTGGGATGAAGGAGGGTCGGAGAAAGTATCACCTCAGTGCGGCGCTTCCGAGCCGGAGTTAGAGAAATCCCGAATGATTCCACTGCCAGGCCGCTATGGCGAGTGGTCCGGCGAAGAGCTTCATGTTGTTGTTTCTTCAAAAGAAAATTAGGATCCAGTTGAGCGTAAGGGTGAGAAAATTGGTATTTCCGAACGGTCCGACGACTTTTTTGTGGAAGAGGTTCTGAATCGGAAGAAAGGATAGTTACCTCAACTTCGGCCGGGTTATCACCTTCAGCCAACTCCTGTGGAAAGTTATCATTAGATACAGATATGAGCACAAGCAAGCAAATTAAAAGCCGGATTAATTCATACCTCGGAATCCGGATCATCATCCTCAGCGTGAGAACTAGAGCCAATAGCTGCTTTTCTTTTCTTGTTAGCAAAGGTCTTCCGGCGTGCTTGTTTGCCGGGTTTCTCCTGAGGTTTTCTCTTCCAGAAAGGATCCTCAGCCTATTCGAAGGAAGGAAAGATAATTGAAAGAACGGTTTAAAAGAACGGATTACAAATGCATGACAAAGCAAAGCTTACCGCAGGCAGCTTGTTTTTCTTGTAATACGGGGCTAATCCGACTTTGCTGCAGTCTGCTAAGGAGACGTTGAGCATCTTCTTAGCCGATTCAATAACCTCCGATTCAGAAAGTTTATCCTTGGTAAACCGTTGAGGGTCATACGGTTTACCAGAATATTGGCACATCAACTGCGATCGCCGACTCAAGGGAAGGATACTCCAAGAGAGCCAACAGCGCATAAAGTCGGTTCCAATTAAACCATTGGCCATAAAAGCTTTCAGTCTGGAAAGCTGAGATGCAAACCGGGTCCGTTCGACGGAGCTGAGTCGTTGTGGCAGAGGATGATCCTCCGGAAGATGGTGCTCGCGATAACCCGGCAGTGGGTTCTCCCCTTCAGCAGAAGTATCAACATAGTAAAACCATGATTTGTTCCACTCCTTTGGGTGCGTGTGGAGAGCGGCGTGGGGAAAGACAGCGTCTCTCCTTTTCTGGATACTAACACCGCCGAGTTCCTGATGCGGTCCGCTGGTGAATTCCGTACGCCGGTTCAAGTGAAAGAATTCCCGGAACAGATCAACAGACGGTTCTTCTTGCAGATACACCTCTGAAAACACTTGAAAGTCACAAATATTGGAGATAGAGTTTGGACCTATGTCCTGAGGATGGAGTTGAAAGGCGGCGAGTACATCCCGGAATTTTTTTGAACCGGGGGGTGTGAAGCCTCGAGTTATGTGATCAAAGAAAACAATAACCTCCCCTTCTCTGGGGGTAGGAGGGCATTCGTTTCCTGGAGCCCGCCACTTCAAAACGGATTGAGGGCCTAAAGTACCAATTTCAGAAATTTTGACCAAATCTTCTTCCGTGATGATAGAAGGAACTCAGTCACAAGACACAAATTGTTTGGCCATAATGGCAGAAGAACGAGTGCTGAAAAGATAAAGTACAAAAAACGGATTATGCGGGTACAGCAGTACAAACCGAAAGATATCTACGAAGATTACGCAACGGTTTAGACAGGGGACTAATGATATGGTTAAACCGGCAATAACAGGGAGCTATGTCACTGCCGGTTCATGACAGCAAAAGAGGAACCGCTAAACCGTCACGTTCAAACTCAAAAAATTTACAGGAACAGGGCATAACAGTATAAACCGGGGTATACCTAATAGATCTACAAAGGAGAAGAAACAGGTTTTTACAGACAATTAAGGAAGAACAGATCTGAGCATGCAAGAAAAAGGAAAATAAATACAAGGACGAACGGGAAGAACTATAAGGATCTTATGCGGAGTAGATGAGTTTACAGGATAAGTGTAGGTAACAAGATCTAAAGCATATACTAGCAGAATAAAGGCAAAGATCTAAGAGCTAGATATAAAGATCAAAAACTTCGAGGAAACGGACATTCAAGATGAACAAGGCGAAGCTTTCGTTAAAGCTCTAATGGTGGAGGCACAGGAAAGAACCCTAGAGGATGCGGATCTACAATGAGGAAGAAAGACATACCTGGAACAGTGGAGATCGGCGGCGGAGTTCTCTGGTCAAAATCAGGGCGATGCAGCGGCCGGCGCAGACTTGTTTTCGGCGGTCGACGGCGGCGGTTCGAAGCTCGGGCGTCAATGGCGTCTTGAAGCTCGGGCGACAGACGAGGAAGAAGATGCGAGAAGAGGATAATGAATGAGGACGGCGGTATTTATAAGGGAAGGACAGATATGAAGCGACAGGTGCGGGATTCGAGGGAGCAAAGATCGGATAAAGATCCCTTGACGCCTCGATCTTCGGGATAACCATTAAAACAAAGTCACAGTACAGCTCGCAGCGTTAAATGCGGAGATGATGTCACGGTCAGATTCAATGTTTCTCGAGGAAGACGTCAAAGCCGGTTTACAAAAATAAGAAGGCACAGAGGAAAATTATACAAGACAAGGGAGATTGATATGAACAAGTTCAAATCATTCTGGGGCCTAATGTCAGGGATATGACTAGCAGGTATGAACCGGCTAGTGTAAACTGACTTAATTATAATATGTTTGGTTGTAATATTTAGTAAAGGCTACGGCCCATGAGATCTTAGGACCCATGTATAGAATTATGGTTTGTAAACCGCCAAGCGATGTAACTTGAGAGATAAGGAAGAAAGGACAGAGACCGAGGCGGACACAAGTATGAGCCGGCCTCGGGACTCTGTAAACCGGACCAGGCGTCACCTCTATATAAAGGGACGACCCGGCGACGGTTCAAGGACAAGCAAGAATCAACCCGTCGAGACTACAGGCAAGCGATTCGCTCCCTGTAAACCGACGCCCAAGCAATACCAAACCAACTAGACGTAGGCTTTTACCTTCATCGAAGGGGCCGAACTAGTATAAACTCTCTGTGTCCTTTGTGTGCTATGAACCCCTTCAAGCTAACCCGTGTGATGGTTCCATCATCAAGTCCGTTAAACCGGACATCTGCCGTGTTAATTCCACGACAGAAATCTTGTTGATCTCGTAGTTAAGCTTGTTCAAACAGGAAGACATATAACTCATCATTTGGTGTACTTGCTTCTAAAATTGGTATTGATTGTACTAGTGGCAACAAGAAATATTGAGAGAGCATTTTCTGCCATGAGTTTAGTCAACAGCAAGTTGAGAAATAAGATGGATCATAGTATTTTGGATGATTGCCTAGTCACATACTCCGAGGGGTGCTTTCTCCGGGGTGAAAGAAGATGACATAGTTGATACCTTCATGGCAACGCAAAAACATAGGCCGGAAATAGTCTTTTTAAGCTTTTCAAGGTATGTAGTATGGTCAATGTACCATTTACTATGTAGGCTTCTTTAGCAAAACAAAAATTTAGTTCAGAATTTTAGTGTGTTTATAAGACCATATTGGTCTATTTCTTTGTGTTATTGATAATTAGTTAAAACATTCACATGTCATATCAGTCATAATTTGTTTTTGGGGGCGGACCACCCTGTTCTCAAAACCTAGCTCCGTCATTGAGTGAGACCCGGCCTTTTTTTGTCCCAGTTGTAAATTCATCCTCGACTTGTAACTGGGGTCCGACCTTATTTTGTCCCATTTTCAAGTCCGCCATCGACTCGCAACTGGGACCTCCAAGGTGGCTCGCCAAAGGCGAAACCATTGCCGTTGAACAAATCAGACCGGGGCAACATCCCGGACACGCCATCAAACTCTATATCTGGCACCCCAACGTGACTAAGACGTCGGAGGAGAAAATCATACCTGTCATCCACGTACCATGAACCCATGCACACGATCCACCATCTTGCAGTTGCCGCCAATGAAGACCACAATATGCATCCGCTTTTGGACTACCTCCCAAGCTAAACACCGGCGCTGGAGCAAACGCCCTCGCAACGACGGAGCCCGAAGACACACGTCCATCACAAGGATGTCGCCGTTGCTGCACCATCCTTGCTTGAACAGACAGGCACTACTAGGAAAAAGGCTATAGCTAATATGGACATTAATGACGCACGATGTATGTGGTGCGCCACTGCTATATAGCAATGGCGCACCAGATACAGGTGCACCATCATTGACATATTACTAATGGCGCACCTGGTGTGTGATGCGTCATTACTAGTTTTGAAAAAAAAATTGTTAGCAGTGGCACACCAGTGGATAGTGCACCATTACTAGTACTATGTGTATGACTTGAACAAATGCACACACCCCCCTGACCGCCTTTTCAGTTTTTTTTTTAAATGATGGAAATGTCAAAAAAATAAAAGAAAATAAGTTTCCCACATGATATGTGGTCTAGTTGTTGGGAAAATTTACAGATATGAAATTCGACTTTATTTGCAAAATCTCTCTGGAATTTAGTAAAATGGGCATAACTTTTGCATTCGAACTCGGATTAAAAAGTTTTTTATATGAAAAATCATCTACTCGAAAAATGGGCTCAACTTAACGTCCGCCGCAACGGCGCGTTAGCTCGTCGACAAACTCATCGAAGCTCCGCTGCGATGACCCGCCGTGCACCGTGGCGGCCTCGAGCGTCGCCCTCACCTTCTTCACTGCTTCCCGGTGTAGGAGATATGCCCTAGAGGCAATAACAAATGTTATAAATTATCTCTCTGTTCATAATTAAGTTTATATTCCATGCTATAACTGCTATGGTTCTCGAGTCTGCAAATAAAACGAGGCTCGGAGGAAGACTCATATGCACGTGTGGAAAAATAAACGATAAAATGTATTCCTAGTCTGGCCTCTAAGACTAGCTCAAGTGTTGCATGATGGTTCTGTTTTCCTGATCATGGGCATGTCTATGCCAGCAACTTTGAGGGCACAATGTTAGCAGAACATTTGTGTTGAATCGACCCGAATTGATGTTATGCTATGAGTTACATTCGTCACAAGTTAATGGTTAATAACACAGGAAGTTAATGTTTGCATAATTCCTTAGACCATGAGAGTATCGAGTTCCTTCATGCTTGATTCATGAACTTTGGGGTTTGTTAAACGTCATCCGTAACTGGATGGCTATTACGGCGGCTTACGGGTTCATGGGAAAGTATGGCAAGTAACGAGATAGCTCAAGATTGGGATTTGCTCCTCCGACGATGGAGAGATATACTCGGGCCCTCTCGGTGTAACGGTATCCATCATCGTCTGGCCAGACACAGGGTGATTTGATCACTGGGATGCCGGAACACGAAAACGAGAAAAGAGAACAAAA
>LR738709.1:54946342-54963093 GCA_902687465.1 Secale cereale | reverse complement strand
AGATAGATTTACCTAATGGGGCTAAGCAATGAATACATATTGACAAGATGCTAAAACTTTTTAGCATATAAAACGCCAAGGAGTGATTCTTGCCGAAGTCACATGGAAAGAGTTTTTGCAAGACTCGGTGTCCCAAAAACACCTATGAGCAAAATACATGATGGAGATTCCACACACTTTCGTGTTTGGATTAGTCATGTATTCCATGGTATGTAAAAACAACCAGATATGTCCGATACTCCAACGGTGTTATGAGTATAGATACCAAAGTGGTCAAAAGTACTGATCATAGGACAACAGTGAAAGATGTCATGTAGTACCAGAGTAGTACTGATGACATGTTTTCTCGCAAGCGGAGATCATGAAGAGTTCGTTGTAAAATGTTACATCGATACAGTCTTCATCTTTTCCCCGTGCGATTTTCGATTTAAATTAAGGGTTTTGTGTAACACACAATGTGGTGGCACAGTTAGTTGGAAAATGTTCCAAACAAGTTACTGTGGCGAATTCTATAACAGAGGTGAAGTATGTTGCCGCTTTTGAAGCGACAAAGAAGATGTTGAATCATATAGTTCATTCATGAACTTAGTATGGTTCCAAGATGGCTTTTGTCAATGGGACACTACTGCAGGTAGTTGCTCCATAACTCAGTATGAGGAATCCAGGTTCTACCTGTGATTCACATACATACAAAGCTAAGTCCACACAAAATATGAATTTTGTGAAGGCGTGAAAACGCGAGGATATGCAAAGATACACACGGAGCTGAAGTCGTCAGATCCGTTGGACATCAGGCTATACCACAAGCGAAGCATATTTACACCAATGTGCCATAGGTGTAAAGTGCATTAGCATTGACTAGATATTGACTCTAGTGCAAGTGGGAGTCTGTAGGAGATATGCCCTAGAGGCAATAACAAATGTTATAAATTATCTCTCTGTTCATAATTAAGTTTATATTCCATGCTATAACTGCTATGGTTCTCGAGTCTGCAAATAAAACGAGGCTCGGAGGAAGACTCATATGCACGTGTGGAAAAATAAACGATAAAATGTATTCCTAGTCTGGCCTCTAAGACTAGCTCAAGTGTTGCATGATGGTTCTGTTTTCCTGATCATGGGCATGTCTATGCCAGCAACTTTGAGGGCACAATGTTAGCAGAACATTTGTGTTGAATCGACCCGAATTGATGTTATGCTATGAGTTACATTCGTCACAAGTTAATGGTTAATAACACAGGAAGTTAATGTTTGCATAATTCCTTAGACCATGAGAGTATCGAGTTCCTTCATGCTTGATTCATGAACTTTGGGGTTTGTTAAACGTCATCCGTAACTGGATGGCTATTACGGCGGCTTACGGGTTCATGGGAAAGTATGGCAAGTAACGAGATAGCTCAAGATTGGGATTTGCTCCTCCGACGATGGAGAGATATACTCGGGCCCTCTCGGTGTAACGGTATCCATCATCGTCTGGCCAGACACAGGGTGATTTGATCACTGGGATGCCGGAACACGAAAACGAGAAAAGAGAACAAAACCGGTAACGAGGTAACTTGCATAGTGGACAAAGTGTTTGCCCACGGGGATGCAATAAATCTCACCTCGGGTGTTTGTGACATATCGCGAAGCAAAAGGAATAGCACACAGCAACTGGAGGTTCACTCGAATATTTATTCATGTGGGTATAGGGGGTCAATATGGGTGTCCACGGCTCCGATGTTGATCATTGATCGGAAGTGTTTCTGGGTCATGTCTATACTTCACTGAACCTATAGGGTCACACGCTTAAGGGTCATCTATCTGCTGAATACTAGACAGGGAGTCTGAGAGAAAATCACCGAAAAAGTTTCGGAGACAACGGAAGAGTTCCGGAGAGAGAACACCGAAAGAGTTTCGGTAAAACCGAAAATATGTTTCGGAATATATTATTAGGTCAAAAAGGGTTTCGGCACCGCATGGAAATTATCAGAGGGTGCCAGAATTGGTCTGGGAACTTCTGGGAATTTTCAGAGAGAAAAACCGGAAATGTTCCGAAACTGCCGTAACCGCTGTTAATGCTTTCCGCTGATAAAAACCACAGCACCGAAAATGTTTCGGATCATGCCCAGAATAATTTTAGAGGGTACCGGAAATGTTCTGGGACCTTCTGGAATTTTTCAGAAAAAAGTTTCGCGGAAAACATCTTGTCTCAGCGCGAGGGGACAAGATCCCACGAATCGGGGGTTGCATGTTTGGTGGCTTTTTGTCTAGGGAGCATGCATGTTTCATGGAGACATGTTGGTGGCTTGTTGGGGGGCCCCCCCCCCATGGGGGGACAAGGTGTTGGGCTGCCATGGTGGTGTCCCCCTTGGGGGCCCCACTTGCATTACCATTTTACCCTTCATGTGGGACATGTAGCATGGGTATTTTGGTATTTCCTCCACCACCCCACCCCTTGCCTTGGCCTATAAATAGAGGTGGAGGGGCAGCCCTCCACACTCACTCCTTGCTCTCTCATACACATGCCATGCAATGATCTGGCTTCTTCTCTCCCTCCCACGAAAAGAGTTTCGTAGAGCCGAAAGGCTGTCTGGGTTCCGGCAGGAACTAGTTCTGGACGGCGAAGCCCTGCCGGATAGATGACACCGTATGTGTGCAACCCCGTAGAGAGGTCGTAGTTTCGATCTTTGTGCCCGAGGGGCTGTTTTGAGAGTGCCTCCCGAAGGGCTGTCCAAGTGACGGTCCGAGTTCTATGGGTCCGGACCGTCCATGGAGCCCAAAGAAGCGCCCCAACGCATCTCCACAGAATTCGCGCGTTGGCCCCCTTTGGGCCATTAGTATAGAGAGAAGATCATTGCTCGAATGCGGGTTCCAGTTTTGCTTAAACGCCTCGCGGGCAACGATCCATGCAAATCTAGCCAAGGCACATCCAAAGAAGACATGGTTCGTGTTTTCTCCTAACCCGCAAGTGGTACATGACCCATCCACCAGCCCATTACATTTTGCCACATTATCAGAAATAGGAAGGCGGTTACGGAACATTTGCCACAAGAAAATCTTGATTTTAAGTGGTAGGCCAGCCTTCCAGAGCCCCTTGGCTATGTCCAGCATATTGCCCTCGGTCATCTTGGCATAGAGAGATTTAACCGTAAGTTTTTTGGAAGATGTGAGCTTCCAAGATATGATGTCTGTCTCGTTGGTGAGCCGTCGGTCCGCCCAGGCTTCCACTAAGGTTTCCCAACGAGCAGTCTCGTCCGGCCCTAGATTCCTAATAAAGGAAATCGCGGGCGGCTGAACTCTAAGGGCGTTGGACACCATGATGTTGGTGTCCGTGGCTAGTTGGTATAAGTACGGATGAGACTACCATAGTGGTTCAAGACCCCACCAATGATCGAGCCAAAAACGCGTGCACTTGCCACTATTGACACAAAATTGGGCACCTAGCGTAAAGGTTGGTCGAGCAGCTTGGATCCCAGTCTAGAAAGCCGATCCACGGGTTTGGGCCTTGAAGACGTTGCCTTCCGGAAAATATTTGGCCCGAAGGATGTTCGCCCAGAGTCTCGACTCATTTTGGGCGAGACGCCACCACCGCTTGGATAGCAAAGCTACATTCATGAGCTTAGAGTTCGTGACACCTAACCCTCCGGCTTTTTTGGGTCTACACACAGCCGCCCATTTTACCAAATGATATTTGCGTTTGGTCCTAGTTCCTTCCCAAAAGAAGCGGGAACGAGGCGTGTCAAATTTGGCATGGACACCATCTGCCAAAAGGTACATCCCCATTGTGAAGAGTGGGAGGGAAGATAGGCTCGAGTTAGTCAAGATGAGCCTTGCCGCCGAGGACATGAACCTTCCCCGCCACGGGCTAACCCTGTTGGCCACTTTGCCATAGAGAGGTTCCCACTCTACAATGGTTAAATTCTTGGACGAGATAGGCAGTCCAAGATATTTAATCGGGAAACGCCCTCGTTTACAGTTAAGCAGGTTAGCTATCCTAGAGCTCTCGGTATCATCCATCCCTATGGTGATCACCTCGCTTTTCAAGAAGTTGATCTTAAGCCCCGAAAGAATCTCAAAAGCGAGCAGGAGAAGCTTAACCGAAGCAATGCTGTGTTCGTTGGGCTCGAACAACAACATTGTATCATCCGCGTATTGAAGGTGTGTCACACCGCCAGGGATGAGGTGGGTGACCAGACCTTTAATGTGGCCCGCAGCCCGCGCTCGTTTAATCATTGCCGCCAAGGCATCCGCAACAAAGTTAAAAATAAGCGGTGAACTAGGGTCTCCCTGTCTAAGGCCGCGTTTGTTGCGAAAGAAACTGCCCATCGAACCATTGATGGTGACAGCCGTGTGCCCACTGCACATGAGATGCATTATACGATGGACGAAGCCCGCCTCAAAACCCTTTTTGAGGAGGACCTCCCGCACAAACTCCCAGTTTACGCGGTCATAGGCTTTCTCAAAATCTAGTTTGAGTAGCACGCCCTGCGCCTTGATACGTTTAAGTTCATGAACTATTTGAAGCAGCGCAATTGGGCCTTCAAGGATGTTTCTATTTTTTAGAAAACCGGTCTGACTAGGGCTGATGATACGCTGAGCAATAGGTGCCAAACACGAGGCGAAAGCTTTCGCACAGATCTTAAAAGGGCACATTAATCAGAGTAATGGGACGGAAGAGTTTGATGTTGTCTGCCCCTTTGACCTTTGGGATAAGGCTAATAGCCCCATAATTTAGGCGAGAGAGGTCTACCGTACCCATGGTGAAACCATTCAAGATATCGTAGAACAGATGCTTGAGGCAAGGCCGGAAACGTTTAAAGAACTCAACAGGCCACCCGTCAGGTCCGGGCGCCGTGTCAGTCTTCATGTCATTCACAGCCTTGTCAATCTCCTCCGGCAAGAAAGAGAGGGCAAGGCTGTCGTTCTCTGCCTGAGAGACCCTTTCTGCAGGATCCCACAGATCCTCGCGCAGGCATAGTGGCTTTTCTTCGGCCGTCCCCAAAAGGCCTATGAAAAACTCATATATATGGGTCGTAATTTGTTCCTGAGTTAACAGGAGACCAGAGTCAGATTGGAGGCGAAGGATGGTGCATTTTCGTTTCCTTCCGTTGGCATACGCGTGGAAGTAACCGGTGTTTGCATCTCCTTTCGTCACCCATTTGACGCCGCCCCTGCGATGCCAGTATTCCTCCTCGGCACGCATAATTGCAAGGATGTGGTCTTCCAAGGCATATCTGTGTGACCACTCAGCCTCCGAAAAAGGGCGGAGATCAGCCTCGTGGTCAAGCCTGGAGATTTCCTCCGTAATTCTGGCGTGCTCCTTCTTGGACTCGCTACCGTGATTCGCTCCCCACCCCCTAAGGAAAGCCCGCAGCTTGTCCGCCGCCGCGGTCCACAGCTCAGCAGGCCCACGTTGGGGGCCCAGGTGACCACAAATCATTCCCCAACAATCCATCACCAATTGGGCAAAGCCCTCAGCCTCAAACCAGGCCGTTTCAAAGTAAAAACGCTGGCTACGTCGAATGGAATCCTCCCCAGAGGAAAAAATTAAAGGCACATGGTACGACCCGATACGCGTCTCAACAACTAGAGAGTATAGGGGGAACAGCACCTCCCATTCAGGCGTAAAGAAAACCCTATCCAAGAGACTCCGCATCGGCTGGGCTTGTTTGTTGGTCCATGTATATCTGGCCCCCGTACGAGCCACCTCGCGGAGAGCCGCAGCCGCAATGGCTTGATTGAACATGGACACCCTAGTCCAGTCAATGTGATCGTTGTTCTTGTCCGGTCCCGAGCGGATCAAATTGAAATCGCCTCCCACCACCACTGGCAAGTTGAGGGCCCGCTTTGCCCCAACCAACGAAGTTAATTCTAGCAGGAAGGCGTGTGATCTAGAGTGATCGGCCGGTCCATAAACGCAGATGATAACCCAAGGCAACCCAGACCCACGATGCTTAATGGTAGCAGACAAGAAGAAAACCCCTACGTCCCAGTGCAAAACATCACAAATATCGCGGTTACAGCCCATCAAAATGCCACCAGAATGACCCAGAGAGGGCATCCAGTGCGAGACAAAACGCTGCAAGGGATCATAAGCGAGAAGCTCTCGGTAAGAGAAGTCAGCCTTGATCGTTTCTTGGAGCGCCACAATGTCGATCTGCTCCTTCGCTATGTATTCCCTAAGCTGGGTGCGCCGCCCTACGTGGCCACACCCACGAATGTTCCAGAAAAGATATCGCATTTAGATAACACGATTACGTAGGCGAACTCCTCTGGAGGTCACCGCTTTCGCCACTCTCTTCTTCGTCGAGACCCGACTCTTCGGAACTCGACTAGCAGAAGGAAGAGCACAAGCTTCCCTAGCCTGTGTCTCTTCAACGGGAGCATCATCGTGACCAACCCCAGCTGGTACTATGGCAAGCTGATCCGTGGCCGCGCAGCGCGTCGCCGCCTCAGCCAATGCAGATTGCGCCTCTTTCGCGCACGCACCAACGAGGTAATATCACTATGGGGAGCGGGGATAGCTACGCCACTATCGTCAAGGATACTAGCAAGGTGTTCATCGGAGAAAGCATTGAGAATGCGAAAAGAAGGCAAGGGATTACCTGCAGCTTCCAGGTTTTTGTCAGCAATGCGGAGCTTGGCGCTTTCCATGGATGACATCTCTCCCAGCTTAGCCTTGGCCCGAGCACTTGGGGCCAAGAGTGAGGCTAGGGTTTGGTCCAGATGAGGATAGGTGGGGTTTAGGTGCGGTTGGGGGAGTAAACTGCACAAAACCATTAGTTTGACGGTTAGGTTTGTGAAATACACTATAATACAATTTTTTTCTTCAGAAAACACCATGTCTACGGTAATCTTTGTGCAAATAATATTTTGTTTTGTTTTTTCCTTGAGCAACAACACTTGTTTTAAGGGGATCTTGAGCAACAACACGTAGCATTTGCTGGCAGAGACATTCAAGCAACAATCATGCATCAGCCCAACGGCCTGCTCACATGCGTGGCATTGCCTATGTCCAGCATGAGCATGGAGCCCCACCATTCGTACACTCTTCCTCAAATGGCCAAATGAATCGACGCCCACCTGCCTAGTACGTAGTACGAGCGTACGTCCACCGCTCAACGTACTCTCCCGCTCCACCTCCCTCCCTACACACTTGCGTGTGACACCACCTGCGTCTACGGCCAAGCCCACACGCACACGCCCTCGCTGAAGCAGCCGGCCACATGGCAGCAAACGGCACCGGCTGCCGGACTAAGCCGCACGCCGTGGTGATACCGTACCCGCTCCAGGACCACGTGATCCCGGCGGCGCACCTCGCCCTGCGGCTGGCGGTGCGCGGGTTCACCGTCACCTTCGTCAACACGGAGTCGGTGCACCAGCAGGCCGCGCGCGCCCTGGGCGGCGACCGGCGGGGCTGTGACATCTTCGCCGGCGCGCGCGGGTCGGAGGACGTGCGGTACGAGCTGGTGAGCCACGGCTTCCCGCTGGGCTTCGACCGGTCGCTTAACCACGACCAGTACATGGAGGGCGTGCTGCACGTGCTCCCGGTGCACGTGGAGGAGCTGCTCCGCCGCGTCGTCCTGGACCGCCGACACCTTCTTCGTGTGGCCGGCGACGCTGGCCCGGAAGCTCGGCGTGCCCTACGTCTCCTTCTGGACGGAGCCGGCGCTCATCTTCGCCCTCTACTACCACATGGACCTGCTCGCCGAGCACGGCCACTTCAACTGCAAAGGTACTACTACTACAAACTAACACACGCTCATATATATCTCGATGCACCATGCCATGCATGACGACGTCGCAAATCATGCGCCAGGAGTTCATAGTTTTCTGCATGTTAATTACTACTGGAATAGTGAAATTCATTGGGAACTTGCTTCATAGGGCGGGCCCGTTACTGTCGATCGTAGCAGCATCACATGGTTTGTTGCATTGGCTTCTTGCTCTCTTGCCCTCAGCCGTCGCTGTTTCTTACCTTGGACGTGTGTCCCTGGCGGGTCCATAATTGTATATACGGACAGGAGAAGTGTCCCCCAATCGATAATCGATAGGAGGCAGAGCGATGGCGTTTCCTTTTCCCTCTTGTTGGCTTCTTGTGTATGTGTGTGTGGAAAATACCAAGCTTGCTTCGGTAGACCCCCCCAACAAAATGTATAAGGGCAGAACGGTCATACGGAAGAAACGTATACCCATCTCGTATTATACAGTTGCACTCCCATGCCCGTATACGTATAGCACGCAAAAAAAGGCAGTTGCACGATCTACGCCCGCCCCATCTACTCGCCAGCCCCGTCTGTTCGCACGCCCGCCCGCCGTTCCAAGTGGCAGATCGCCGCCGCCGCGGATCGCCGCCGCCCTTCCCCCGTCCGCCGCGGCGGATCGCCGCAGTACTTACCCGGTCCGCCGCCGCCCTCGCCGTCCCAACGTCCTGGCCGCCGTCCGAACGTCAACGCCTGCCCGCTGTGCAAAGTGGCCGATCGCCGCCGTCCTTCCCCCGTCCGCCGCCGCTGATAACCCGTCGACGCCGCCCTCGCCGGTTGCTCGTCGTGCACGTCGCCGCCTGAAGTCCGTCGTCGAACGCCGGCGACGTCTACACCGCGGGCCAAGGTTTGTCATCTAAACCCTAGCGGGCATGAGGCGGGCATGATGCGTAGAAGTTAGGGCTAGTTTAGGGTTCATCAAAACCTCCCGCCGCAGCGCCTCATGTACGTACTAGACCTAACACACGATATTCTGCAGTTCTGTGAGTTAGGCGTGTTGACATGGATGAAGAATCCGCATTTGGGAGGGAGGAGAATGATACTGATAAGGTGACTAAAACTGATAACGATAATTTGAACGAAGATGATGACAGCAGCGGCAATGATTCCGTCTCGTCATATGATATCTTACCTCCGGAGGATTTTGATAATAATGAACATGGCGCAAATAGTGAAAACGTAAGTGGCATAACCGTTGATTTTATTTTTGATTTTGCAAAGTATGGCATGGCTAACTATTTATTTTTGTGTACAAATTTGCAGGAAGATGTGGATGTAGACAATGTGCAAAATAGTTTTCAGGAATCATTCGCAAATAACTTGAGCCAGGTTAGTTCATAGTTGATGTATATCGATCAACATGATGAATTAAATGATATTAATTGACTTATATATTTTCAACTGAATTTTGTAGGAGGAGTCATATGATTCTAGTGGTGATCAGGATGAGGGAGGGATCGACATTCAGGAGGCTCGAAGGCAGCAGAAGATGGTGGAGACACATTGGAAGGTCATGGCTATGACCTTCCAATCGCAAGGGGATGCATACATATTCTACAACAATCACGCTAAAGAGCACGGGTTCAGCATCAGGAAACAGAAGGTCAAACGAGGTGCTTCAGGAATGATTCGGTACCGGCGGTTTCTTTGCTCCAGGGCAGGGAGAAGGCAGAGCAAGTTCATAACCATGGAGGGCCGCAAGCGGAGGCTTAGACCGGAGACTCGTTGCGACTATGGTGCACATATGGTGGTGAAGCTGGACAGAGAGCGTGGTGTTTGGTTCGTCGCGTCATTCGTTGATGATCACAACCACATGATGGCTCCGCCCGATGAGGTTTGTTTTTTGTGGTCACACCGACGGATTGGATATGGCACGAGGGCCGAGATATTGGTGATGGAAGCTGCTGGGATAAGAAAGCATATAATAATGGACAATTTCATCAGCAGATATGGTTCGTACGATAAGTGTGGGCTTATCAGAAGGGACATTTACAATTTATGTTGCAGAGAGAAGATGAAGCTTATTGCACAGGGTGATGCTGAGACAGCAGTTGGCATAATGAGGAGCAGAAAGGAGAAGGACCCTGAGTTTTTTTTTGAGTATGTGCTTGACAAGGAAGGGCGACTGAAGAGTATGTTCTGGTGCGATGCACAGTCACGGAGGGACTATCAGGACTACGGAGATGTGGTAGTGTTTGATAGCACTTATAAAATGAACAGATATGGCATGCCGTTCGTCCCCTTTGTTGGAGTTAACAACCACCGTTGCACCACAGTGTTTGGTTGTGCTATCATTGCTGATGAGACCGAAGAGACATACGTTTGGCTGCTGCAGACTTTTCTGAAAGCAAACTGTCAGGTGAAGCCAAAGTCCATAATCACAGACGGTGACGCGGCAATGATCCGGGCTATTCGGTCTGTTCTTTCAGATGTGATACATCGTCTTTGCTCCTGGCATATTGAGAAAAATATGCAGCGGCACCTGCACTACAAGTCACTGGATGAGTTTAGATCGCTCTTGTACTATGCCACCTCTCAGGCGAACTTTGAGCAGAGATGGACCGCTTTCTATGTTAAGTGGAAGACGGAAAAAACTGAAGAGTGGCTTAACAGGATGTACAGAAAGAGAACACTTTGGGCAGCTTCATATCTTTCAGATGGTTTTTTCCTTGGTATGCGAAGTAACCAGAGAAGCGAAAGCCTCAACTCCTGCCTTCACCTTCACCTGGACTACGGTATGACAATAGTTGATTTGGTAGTGCATTATGAGAACTGTATAGTTCGCCTCCGTGAGAACGAGGCGTACGATGACCACGAGGCACGTCAGAAATTACCGCCGTCGGTTACTGAATATAAGGCCCTCGAGGAGCATGCAGCCAAAGTATTCACACCTGCTAATTTCTACATACTGCAAGATGATTTGCATAACATGGGTCAGCTGGAGATATTTGAGACGCTCGTGGGAATTGAGCGTCAGACATTCATGGTGACATGGAAGGACAACCACAAATTCAGGTACAATGTTGTTTATGAACCAGGTAACTCAGAACAAACTATAACATGTAGTTGTCTTAGGATGGTTCCTAAAGGGTTGTCATGCAAACACATTCTATTTGTTCTTCATCATCTGAACATAACTGAGATACCAAAATATTGTGTCCTACATCGGCTGTCGAAAAATGCGAGAGATGGGTTGCCTGTGCAACGGAAGAGTGATATGTTTGGATGGGGTTGGTCAGGACCATTGGAGAGAGAACGATGTAGTGAAATAACCATAAAAACCGCGGAAGCTGCTCATGTTGCAGCAAATGATCCCTTCTTGTTTGACGAGTTGATGAAGGCTCTGGACTCCATAATTGCGCAGAAAAAGATTTCAGAGGAGGAAATTATAGGAAGTAGGAGGTACGCTAAGCTTAAGAAGGTGGCAAATCAGGCGCAACAAGTTCAACCTGGTATTGGTGATCCTGAAAAAGTTTCGACGAAGGGTGCACCTAAGAAGGGGCGGTCAAAGGGGGCCCCGATATTACGAAGAATGGTAGGCCAAAAGATTTTACAGAGAAGAAAAGTGGTCCTTTATGTAGTCTGTGTGGTCTCCCAGGTCATAACAAGGCTACATGTAAGAAGAATGAGAAGTGAGTTGCAACTTTCTTATTTTTGTTATCTTGCCAATTTGATTTCACCGAATATATTTTCTCACTCATATTGTTCATATTCTGTTCAGGAATTGGGCGTAGAGAAGAAGCTTGTAAGTGAAAGGAAGATTCTCAAGATTATGGAGAACAAACGAGTCTGAGGATGGGGTGTTGGCTATTATCTGCACGAAATAATGGGTTGCCGTTGTCGGTACTAGATACAATTTTCTTCGTAGTAAGACATCTTTTTATTGTAATGCGGCATGGTTTAGCATGTTCCGCAACTAAATAAACATGTCGTGATCGGTATTTGCTACAACATTTATGTGCGTGTCACTCTTGTATGCATCATTGGCACTGATTTTTAATACGGTTTTTCTATGTGCTGTAATTTGGACGACGGCTTTTTTTATGTGAAAAACAAAGCTTACGTCATATTTAAAAATATAACTTAGAAAAAAAATATGCCCAACCACCGCAGCCGGGCCCACAGTGGCGACCAGATCTCACCCAAATCAAGCCCAAAGGCGACTCGGGCGGCTGATAGAGCCGCTAATGGGCCCAGAAACGGGGTCCAACGGGGCTGCGGGCGGTATAGGAGAGGAGCTCGATGGAGGGGGCGGAGGCAGCTATTTAAGCCGCTCCTCGCGTCCCCCGGCTTCCCAGGTGGGACTAAATTCCCTCGACGCGTCGCGCCCCGTGCTGCAAGCGGTCACCAGGCCGCCCCCTCCCCCGGCCAGCCCAGTAGCCGCCTGCTTCCGTTGGGCGACGGGAGCAGGCGGGGGCGTGGGCCGGAGAAGGCGACGTGGGCCGAACTGGGCTGGCCGGGGGAGGGGCCGGCCTGGTGACCACGTGCAGCGCGGGGCGCGACGCGACTAGGTAAATTTAGTCCCACCTCGGAAGCCGGGGGACGCGACGAGCGGCTTAAATAGCTGCCTCCGCCCCCTCCATCGAGCTCCTCTCCTATGCCGCCCGCAGCCCCGTTGGACCCCGTTTCGTGCCCATTAGCGGCTCTATAAGCCGCCCGAGTCGCCTTCGTGCTTGATTTGGGTGAGATCTGGTCGCCACTGTGGGCCCGGCTGCGGTGGTTGGGCATATTTTTTTTCTAAGTTATATTTTTAAATATACGTAAGCTTTGTTTTTCACATAAAAAAAAGCAGTCGTCCAAATTACAGCAGATAGCAAAATCGTATTAAAAATAAGTGCCAATGATGCATACAAGAGTGACACCCACATAAATGTTGTAGCAAATATCGATCACGACATGTTTATTTAGTTGCGGAACATGCTAAACCATGCCGCATTACAATAAAAAAGATGTCTTACTACGAAGAAAATTGTATCTAGTACCGACAACGGCACTTTTATTTAGAGCAGATAATAGGCAACATCCCATCTTCAGACTCGTTTGTTCTTAATGATCTTCAGAATCTTCTCTTTCACTACTTCCATGGTGTTGCATTCCGAGAAAAGTATTTCAGCTAGAATGCGTCCCCTTGAAGAATTAATAACTGCTTGGTCAAACTCACATATCCAATCATCTCCGTCCCAGTTTTCAATGCACTTGATCACGAAAAGACCACAAGAGACACTGCAAGACACCACGAGTTGTGTTATTCATGGATCAAACAAGTACATCTGTATACCTCATTGCGAACGTACCTGTCAGTTTGTAACGGCATAGCGTATTCCCTTATTGGCCAGGAAGATACGTCAGGATGTTCCGTTGCAATAATGGAGTTCACCTCCGTCGTATCTTTAGCTATCTCAGCCCTCTGAAAATAAAATTTGAAATTCATATGAAGTACGTGTCGCATAACTACATTTTGGTTTACGTGAAGTTGTAAGCTTACCAGCTTAGCAATTTTTGTAAGAACTGTCTTGCTGCAGTCACCAAGAGAGTCTAAGACTTGAAACTCTTTTTTCTCGTTGTGCATAAAAACTGTTATCCAATGACTTTCTTGCACATGAAAAGGAAAGTATGTCTACAACAAAGTTTTTTTATGTTGGTGTACCCACGGATAATTATGTAGTAGAAAAGAATATAGTAAAGTTAAGTACCTTATCTTTAATGAAATACTCTTCAGTAACTCTAGACACCATTTTACTTTGATTTGTGAAATGTTCCATAAAATGCTTCTTAGAGTTTTTAACCTTTCCATCAGCACGAAGGATAAGCCAGTGTGACACCCAAGATGATAATATGTGACGGTCAGCACGAGGATTATGGGTCTGCATATGGTTGCAATAACTACTGATGACCTGAAAATAACATAACAACAATACGCCTATTAGGTAATTCATACAAATGACATGTACAACTTCATAAATTAATGCCAATACTTACGACGCCCTATAACCACTGTTTTGAAATAATGGCTTCAAGCATATTAGGTGTACATGTCTCCCCACCAATGCCCGTCATGTGCACAACAATTTTCCTACAAAGCTTCTCCGAGGCTGCTAGTTTCTGGACATAAATCTTAGCAGCCTCTATGTGTTCCTCATCAATGTAATCGGTACTAACCAGTGCAGCTCTCACACCAAACAAATTTAAAATAGTAAACAACAATGACTTCATAAAGTGTGCATGCAAGGACAGAAATATCTTAGAACAATAAATTACCTAGCACTTACTTTTCTTTGGATGTTTGCGTCCACCGTTTTGCTGGTACGGTGAACGATAGTATTTTGACTGTTTACTCTTCCGTTTCCCATCATTATCCTTAGTGCCTTTTACTTTAGCTTTTTTAATAAGAGTGTTCAGACTATCCATACTAATCTCCTCAGATTTATCCGCGCTAGACCCGTCTGACACTGTATTGATATTCTTGGGGGTTGCGGTAAGAGCTGGAAACTCATTTGTGTCTACCGTTGCTAGAGATGGGTTGGTTGAATTACCATTCTCCTCGATCACGAAGGGGTCGCCTTCATCTCCTGTACTGGGTGTGTTGAGATGCACACCTTTATCACTCGTCAACTTCTTCTCATTTCCAGTGGTGAAGGATGCCTCCAACCCGTTGTCCATATCTTCTTTTGCAGGAGTTGATTTTACATCTGTCCAGTATTTTGATGGACCATACTTGTCCACCCACTCTTCAGTATTCTCCACAAACTCAACCTCTTCACGAAACCCCATGTTTGACTTGGAGACAAGACCTTTCTTCAACAGCTTCTGCAGTACTATCTGCAATGACACGTCGATAACATTAACTACATGCGAACATTATGAATATGTAAACTCATGTAAATTAAAATACACTTCACTCGTTACCTCAGCACATTTTCCAGGGAGAAGATTAATTTCTTTTTGCATATCTTTCATGCATTTCATTAATTGATCTAATGTGGCGTCCCTGCTCGACGAAGCCTCATCTCTATTATCTTTTCTTCGTGAGACACGACATGTTCGATCTTCCGGCTCCAATTCTTCCTCCGCAATTTTTCCTTGTTGAGCGATTAATGTCTGTCTGTACTTCTCACTTATCAAGTCATCAATCTGTCACAGAGCAAAGCAAATTAATTCCCTCTACATTTATATAGTCACATAAATGCATGCAGTACGAACTAGTAATACATACCATCCCATTACCACGACCGTATGACGTGTCGTACGCGTCACGCTTCTTAGCCTCATCCTCTGTCCAATTAAGCATCAACGGATATTCATGAGCTAGTGGATCAAATGTCTCTAAGTCCAGTGACTGCACTTTCTCCCAAAACAAGTACTGCACAAACATGAAGTACATTAGCAAACGTTTTCTCAGAAAATATAACTCGCATTAAACAATTATATAATGTAAGATTTACCTGTAGGAGGGCAAGGTTTCCGACCGGCCAAGTAAATTTTGTAGTATCTGACTGGGTCTTTGTGATGCCTTCAATGCAAATGCGTAAAGTAAACGCGTTCCAATTAAATGCTTTGATGGCCTCCACATCCTCAACTAACTTGTAAAAAGCATTAGGAACTTCTTTCGTGGAGTGCGGTGCAAGAACAGTGCCTAAAAGAACAAGAACAATTCTACGGAGGAAATCATCATCGTATGTGCCACTGGCAACGATGTGCTCAATCAGCTGGTCTATCATCATTTGACCCGTATTGAAATCTACAAAACGACTTGGCACTTTCACCTTCAACTTTAACCCCCCTTTGCCTATCGCTTTCATGGCATCTTTGCCCTTGTTCTGAAGCCCAAAAATGTCAAACACATCTTTAGTGCACAATGATATCGCACCGTTTTTTGATGGCATAATGAATTTTTTTCTTTCCAAATCATATGATTTAATTATGAATTTCAGCAAACACTTTCGCATGAGAACACTGGGAATCATCAACAATTTTTCTAATGCAGTGCTTGCAAAACGTTTTTTCTGCCTAGAGTTAAGTCTGCTGACCAACAAACACCACTTCTCAACAGAACAAAATATGTCTGCGTACTCGTCCATCACTACAAATATGAGCAGCAAAAATATTAGCTCGTACTACATCTCTTCGAAACATGATGATTGAACATTAATTATGGAAAAAAATTTACCTCGGTCTTTTGGGTGGGGGGTGTGGCGAAGGCGAGGTGGGGAGCAGACTCGGGTCGCGTCCGTGACAGATGGTGTCGGGACCAGCGGCGACGTAATTGTGCGCGGGCGGCGGGCTCAGGTCGCGTCGAGGGCGGCGGTCACAGGTGGCGTCGAAGGGGGAGAGGCGGCTGGCGCAGATGGCTAGGGGACGGCGTCGGCAGCAGAAACCCTCGGGGCCGGCAGGTGCAGATGGCGAGTGGGCGGCGGTCACAGGTGGCGTCGAAGGGGGAGAGGCGGCTGGCGCAGATGGCTAGGGGACGGTGCCGGCAGCAGAAACCCTCGGGGCCGGCAGGCGCAGATGGCGAGTGGGCGGCGGGCGTGGAGGTGGCGTGTGGTGTAGATCGTGGAGGTGGCGTGCGATGAGTATCGTGGAGGCGGCGTGGACTAGGGCTTTGACCCCCGATGGACATGCATATATACGTCGGACTCTTTTATTAATTCCGTTTATGTTTTTTAAAATCACTATTCATTGACTAACTTCGGTTTTTTCACTAGGTTTTTTTTCCGCCTACACCAAACGGCCCCTAACTTTTTCCACGTACTACAGGCATCATGACAAGCATGCATGACCGTTTTCGGCATTTTTCGACGTCACATGCGTTTTCTACGGTTTTTCGGGCCGAAAAACCCTAAAAGACTGCCCGAACGTGACGCAACGTGCGTTCGGTGTCCGATTTACTTCATTTCTTGCGTGGGGGCCTGCATTGCCCATCCACACGCCCTCGCAAATTTTGGTTACATTGCATGCATGCGATCACGTAGACCCAGTTCAACCAGCATCGTTAAGTTATGCCGGTAG
>LR738709.1:54916633-54943055 GCA_902687465.1 Secale cereale | reverse complement strand
CATTGCCCATCCACACGCCCTCGCAAATTTTGGTTACATTGCATGCATGCGATCACGTAGACCCAGTTCAACCAGCATCGTTAGGTTATGCCGGTAGGGCTACCCTCAACTAGGTTTTTTTTTCGCCTACACCAAACGGCCCCTAACTTTTTCCACGTACTACAGGCATCATGACAGGCATGCATGACAGTTTTCGGCATTTTTCGACGTCACATGCGTTTTCTACGGTTTTCCGAGCTGAAAAACCCTAAAAGACTGTCCGAATGTGACGCAACGTGCTTTTCGGTTTCACTAAACCTCGCCAATATTTGTGTCATTTCATGCATGCGATCACGTAGACCTAGTGTAGCAGTCACGTTTCCGTTGTGCCGGTGCGGGGCTACTATCATAGTACCTCTCCACGTATTCTGAAGGTGCGGGGCTACTATCATCGAATCAATTATCTCAACGGAAATAGAAAGGACCAAATTTCATTCAACGTAGATAAGATATTTTACATTAACGACCCAACTGAATACAGATAAGTTCATACATAAAGTCTACGACTTAGGCTTAAAACGACATAACGAGATTAACTTAAAAAATATATTAAAAAAACTACTCATCGTCGCTATCGAGGAGGTCCACCACGAACTGGCCGTCGCCGCCGTCATCGTCGCTGCTAGACCGATTCGCGAGGTCGTCCCAGTCGATGCCGTCGTCCTCTGCCTCGTCAGCCGCCGCCGCCGCTGCCGGGTCCTGCCACGCCGCCGCCGCCGCCGGGTCCTGCATCTCCGGCGGAACCTGCTGCCACCCCGGCAGCGCCATCGCCGCCTCTTCCGCTGCCATTGCCTCGGTCGCTTCGGCCGCTGCGATTGCGGCCGCGACCTCAGCGGCCTCCCTTGCGGCAGACGCAGCAGCCGCCGCCGCCGCCGCCTCCGACGCCCGTAGGGCGACGAGGTACCCCAGAGTATCTTTCGGGTCGCCGTCCTCACGGAGGACGACCTGCTCCGCCGGCAACTCGACCTCCGGCGGTGAGGGGGGGGGGGCAGCCGGCACGGGCGCCGCTGCCTGGGGCGCGGGGCCTCCGGCACGTCCGCGGCGACGGTTCGCTGGCGCCGGGGGAGGGGCTCGGAGACATCCGCTGGCGCCCGTCAGGTCGGGGGTCACGCCGGCCCGCGCGAGCCGGAAGGCGGCCATGACCTCCCAGAAGTCCTTACCGCGCCAAAAATTGCGGCGGCCGACGATGTTGTGCCGGCCGCCGCTGTGCCTCCGCAGCTCCTACTCCGTCGCGCCGGGCCCCGGCGTCGCATACCCGTCCTTGTCGATCTTCCAGTTCCGTGGAAGACGACAAGCCGGCGGGACAGGGAGGCAGTAGCGGTGGAGCTCCTCCGTCTCCGGCACGCCGAGGCTCGTCGGCCAGGAGCCGGGGTTGTCGTCGTCGTCGTTGCCGCCGGCGGTGCTGCTGCTTCCGCGGTAGAACGCCATCGCGGGGGAGGGGGCGGTGGTTACGAGGGTCGCCGGCGGTCTGGGATGCGGTGGGCGGCGGGAGTGTTGGGGCTGGGATGGGCGCCGGGGGTTGAGCGTCGGGGGGTATATATAGCGACGGGGCTAGGAGGCGGGCAGGCGGGACGCCGCCGTGGGCATCCGCGCCGGTTAATGGCGGGCAGGCGGGGAGTCGGCGTGGGCATCCGCGTCGGTTTAATGACGGGAAGGCGGGCAGGCGGCGGCGTGGACATCCGCGTCGGTTAATGACGGGAAGGCGGGCAGGCGGCGGCGTGGACATCCGCGACGGTTTATGATGGGGAGGCGGGCAGGCGGCGGCGTGGGCATCCGCGCCGTTTGACCGGGCGGCCGGCGTGGGCATCCGCACCGATTTGACCCGGCGGCCGGCGAGGGCATCCGCGCCAGCGGCGGCAGGCGGTTGCGTCCGGCAGGAGGTAAGACGGCAGCGCTGGCGCGGCAGGCGAGGAGGCGGCGGCAGGCGGTTGCGTCCGGCAGGCGAGGCGGTGGCGTCAGGCAGGCGATCAGGCGGCAGCAGCAGGCGATCAGGCGGCTGGCGCGATTGGTGGGACGTGCGGGCGGGTGGGAGCGACAGATCGGGGGCACGTCGGCATGCGCGGCACGTCATCAGGAGCGTGCGGGCGGGAGGCCAGGAAAGTTTTTTTTTTCGTCGCGGGCGGCATCGAGCGGGCGTGGCATGTATACATATACGTATACGTTTTTTTTTTACGGCGGACGGGCGGGAGCCCTCTTTTTCAAATAATGCCCATCATGCCCTTTGTTATGAACAGGTATTAGGCAATCTCGGCCGTCCTTGTGTTTGGGGGGTCTACCGAAGCAGAAGTGAAATACCAATTCCATTTCGCTAGCCGACTTGGTCTAAGCACGAAAAGTATTCGACTGCACGAGAGACTCGACGGTTACTTCTTCGGATTTTTATTGACATGCAGAACAAGTAGGTTGCTGGCTGAAGGAAGGAGAAAGCACAACAGCCATTGAATCATAGATCAGACGACTTAAAGAATCAACTTATTACACATACAAATTCCAAGCCAGTTTAGCTGGATGTCAGTCACCTGAATATGATTCAATTTCGAAGAGAGTAAGCAACAGCCTCTGGGTGTATCTTACGGGTGCAGGCTCGCCGGATGTCTGTCCTAGGGGTGCAGGCTCGTCGAGTGACTATCTGAGGGGTGCCGGGGGGTGGAGGCTTTTTTTAGAACGAAGACGCAAGAAGCGTCCAGCTTTAAATTAATAAAGCTCACACAAAGAAAGCATCCAACAAGTTCCACGAACAACCCCAACAGAAAAGAAAGCGGCCGCAGCCGAAGTAACCGGCCTGAGCCTGAATAAATAGGTAATGAGCAACAGCTCGCAAGCAGCCAGTCCAAAACAAAGCAGCCAACAACAAACTACTGACGGGCATCAATCTGGATCATACGAATCCGCTCCATGGCCTCCATCATCCGGTCGGCGTCACGCCGTTTCCCCAACGGCGTCCATGTCTGAAGGAACAAATGTCATTTGAAAATAATGTCAGCAGGGTGAGTAGGAAATTTGTGCTCAATAGTCATCTTGTTTCGAGTTGTCCATAAAGACCACAAAAGCGCTCTTACACATCTCCAAAGAACGCGCCCAAACCCACCCCTATGGGCTATTAGAATACCGCGAAGGTTCGAAGCCGAGCGCGGATTCCAATTCAGGCTAAACGCATCCCGAACTGCACTCCAGGCAAAACGGGCAAGGTGGCATTTGAAGAAGATGTGGTTAGCATCTTTGTGCTCACCACACAACGCACATGCGCCATCGGAAGGCCCTCTCCTTATAGCGATGTTGTTAGAGGAAGGGAGGCGATCACGAAACATTTGCCGGAGGAAATTTTGATCTTCAAGGGGATAGACGCTTTCCATAGCCCCCTAGCTATGTCCAGGGTCGGTCCCTCGGTCAGCTTATTGTATAGAGACTGAACTGAAAACTTCCCGGAACTCGAGAGGGACCAAGACACTGTGTCAGCCTCGGGGCGGATAGCCACACCATCCAAAACAGTTAGAAGCCCATCCCAACAGGCCCGTTCGTGGGCGAGAAGGGGTCTTTTGAAGGAGATGGCAGGCGGGCTGGTTGTAAGTGCGACGGACACGAGAATGTCAATGTCAGTGACTAATTAGTAAATGGCGTAGTGGCTGCGCCAAAGTGGTTCCGATCCGAGCCAATGATCTAGCCAAAACCTCGTGGAGTTGCCGTTATTAACTCTGAACTTGGCTCCTAACGTGAAGGCCGGCTTGACGGCCTGGATACCGTTCCAAAAGGGCGACCCTTTTGCCTTAGAAGTGAGGAAATTCCTGTCGGGAAAGTATTTAGCACGTAGGATATCCGTCCAAAGCCCTTGTTCGTTCTGGGCTAGTTTCCAAATCCACTTGGTGAGGAGGGCAACATTCATGAGTTTGGAATTTAGAATCCCTAGACCACCAAATTTCTTGGGGCGGCACAGCGCTGCCCACTTGATCAAGTGGTACTTCTTTTTTTATCCAGTTCCTTCCCAAAAGAACTTGGATCGAGACGTATCGAGCTTCACGTGAACCCCATCAGCCAACAAGAACATGCCCATGATAAACATGGGTAAGGAGGAAAGGCTAGTATTTGTCAGAATCAACCTGGCAGCCGAGGAGAGGAACCAGCCTCGCCAAGGGCTAACCCGATTCGCCACCTTGCCGTACAAAGTTTCCCACTCAAAAATAGAAATGTGTTTATCCGAGATAGGTAAACCCAAGTATCTAATTGGAAAGCTGCCTAGCTTGCAATTGAGCAGGTTGGCAATACGGGAGGCGAGAGGGGTATCCATCCCAATGGCTATCACCTCGCTCTTGAGAAAGTTGATCTTCAGGCCTGATATAATCTCGAAAGCGAGGAGGATGAGCGTGATCGAAGCTATACTATGATCATCAGGCTCAAAGAGCAACAAGGTGTCGTCCGCATATTGAAGGTGCGAGATCCCACCGGGGATGAGGTGGGGGACAACACGCGGATGTGACCGGCACCCTTAGCCTTGTGCACCATTGGGGGGTGGAGGCTCGCCGGGAAAATCTGTAGGTTTGCTCCGGTTAAAGGCGCGACCATTGGGGAAAGGGTGGGGCGGCGTGGTTGGCGCGGGAGCGCCATCAGCCATAGATGGCGACATCGGGCAGTTTGGTCGGTGGTAGCTGGGGGTTTGGGCTAGAAGATGAACAGAAATACGTTTTGAAGGTGCAGAAGAAAAACAGAAAAATAATTTTGGTCCTAGCCGTTGGTACTGCCAGGGACAGCTAAAAACAAGTCGACTGATCCTAATTTATTTTCAGTCCAGTGGTCACTAGCCAGTCCCATTCCAAGCAACTTACCTGCACGGTCTCAAAACGAAAGCCGACTTCTCCGCCGCGATCATCATCAGCTTACATCTCCCCGTAAAAAGAAAGAAAGAAAGAAAACTTGCATCACTCCGCGCAGTCGTGTAATCACGCGATTCGTCTGGCAACCAGACAAGGCGCGCACCAGATAAATGAAGTAGGCAAATTTTGACTAAACGTTGGCAACAAATTTCATAAGCACGAGCCGGCGGCTGAGAGATAACGACGCTCGGCGTCGACTTCTTTGCCGGCGCGCTCCTCCGGCCTCCCCGTGGGGTTCGACCGGTCGCTGCACCACCACGAGTTCGTGGGCTCGCTGCTCCACGCGCTCTCCGGCCACGACGTGCCTCGTCGCTGACACCTTCTTCGTGTGGCCGGCGACGCTGGCCAGCAAGTTCGGCATCGCGTACGTGTCATTCTTGACTGAGCCCGCGCTCATCTTCAACCTCTACTACCACACGTTCACCTGCTCACCAACAACGGCCACTTCGGATCCAACGGTAAAAAATACGATTTTTGGAATCCACTCTAATATGCTTATATTTCAATTCAACATAGTGCCACTAATACTTTTGCTGTTTAGATCACTAAAGTGAGGGAGTAGCAGTAAATTTGGTTGCTGCAAAATGGTTTACCATGCCATCGATTTTGAAGTTTCCTTTTTTTTTTGCAGAGCCTCGGAAGGACACGATCACGTACATCCCGGGCGTGCCGGCGATCCAGCCGCACGAGCTCATGTCGTACCTCCAGGAGACGGACACCGCCAGCGTGGTGCATCGCATCATCTTCAAGGCCTTCGAAGAGGCGCGCGGCGCCGACTACGTCCTCTGCAACACCGTGGAGGAGCTGGAGCCGTCCACCATCGCCGCCCTCCGCGCTGAGAAGCCCTTCTACGCCATGGGGCCCATCTTCCCTGCCGGCTTCGCCCGCAGCGCCGTCGCCACCTCCATGTGGGCCGAGTCCGACTGCTCCCACTGGCTCGACGCGCAGCCGCCGGGCTCCGTGCTCTACATCTCCTTCGGGAGCTACGCGCACGTCACGAAGCAGGAGCTGCATGAGATCGCGGGAGGAGTCCTGGCCAGCGACGCGAGGTTCCTGTGGGTGATGCGGCCGGACATCGTTAGCTCCGATGACCCGAACCCGCTACCCGAGGGTTTCGCGGCCGCGGCCGCCGGGCGCGGGCAGGTGGTGCCCTGGTGCTGCCAGGTGGAGGTGCTCTCACATGCCGCGGTGGGTGGCTTCCTCACCCACTGCGGGTGGAACTCCGTGCTGGAGAGCGTGTGGGCGGGGGTGCCCATGCTCTGCTTCCCGCTGCTCACCGACCAGTTCACCAACCGGCGGCTCGTCGTGCGGGAGTGCGGCGTCGGCGTGTCCATCGGGGACCGTGGTGCGGTGTTCGCCGACGAGGTGAAGGCGAGGATCGAGGGCGTCATGTCCGGGAAAGAAGGAGAGGAGCTCCGGGAGGCGGTGAAGAAGGTGAGGGCGACGCTCGAGGCCGCCACGGTGCACGGCGGGTCATCGCAGCAGAGCTTCGATGAGTTCGTCGATGACCTAACACGCCGTTGCGGCGGAAGTTAAGCTGAGCCGACCGATGGGCTAGAAGAGTGCATGTCGGGTGTTGGGGAAGTGGCTGCGAATAAGTGTCTTTGTACTCTTGTCTTGTGTGTAGTGTGTGATCGGTCATTGACTCAGTGCTGTGCGGTGCAATTCGTAAGTGGTATAGATCATAAATGGACGTGGAATGTGATTCTATTTTCCGTAATGTCTGGTCCTCATTTATATAGACTTCTATAACCTCCATGATATCAAAGCCATAACATCTAGTTCTACATATACTACTTCCTCCATAAAGAAATATATATAAGAGACTATCTCAAAAATGAACATATACTATTTCTCACTTTCATGATTTTTTTAGTTCTTTTTACATCTGTCTTGTTCTCTCCACATATATATGAGAATTGTCTAAAGTCAAATTTCATAGAGTTTGACCATAAAAATACCAACATCTATAATATTTAAGTTATATTATATAAAAATAAAATTTGTGATGCATCTAATGATTGATTTTGTATTGTGAATGTATGTTTCTTATAATATTAGTCAAACTTTACGAAGTTTGACTTTAGTCAAATCTTATCAAATTTCCTAAATTACTTCTAGATGAGATTTGATAATGCCAAGTCCATCCCCGTTTGATCTGTTTGTGCCTTTTTTGAAAGATAAGACTTTATTCATTAGAAATAACGGGTACATCCCCTATAATCAAATATACATTCTCATCCATAAGCTTCTCATGCAAGTCCCTACTGTTTGAAAAATTGTGCTTGATTTTTGATGCAAACCTTCCCGTCCAGCACCTTCATCCCGCGCCTGTTTTTGGCTCGTGTCGGCCCGTTTGCGGTCGTTGTTTCTACCTATTTTTGGCCCGTTATCGCTCTCGGGGCTTGGGCATGTTTTCCTATTGTCCCCAAGTTGTTTGCCTCGTGGGCTGCCGTGTGGGAAGAGCAAGAGGAGATAAAAGGAGAGGCAGTATTATACTAACAAAAAAAGAGAGCCACTAGCTGATCGGGTCACCTACTAAGGGTAGGATCAAGGACCTGATATCCTAGACCCACATAGGGCCCCCACACCATCCTTGTAAGGATCCAGGATCGTAGTGGGCGGGAGTGCCCATGCTCTGCTTCCCGTTGCTCACCGACCAGTTCACTAACCGACGGCTCGTCGTGCACGAGTGGCATGTCGGCGTGCCCATCGGGGAACGTGGCGCGGTGTTCGCCGACAAGGTGAGGGCCAGGATCGAGGGCGTCATGTCCAGGAAAGAGGGGGAGGAGCTCCAGGAGGCGATGAAGAAGGTGAGGGCGACGCTTAAGACCGCCACAGCGCACGGCGGAAAAGTGCCTCATGTAAAAAAATGTGCCTCAGGTAAAAAAATAAAATTGTAGAGCAACTACGACTCGAACCAACTACCTCAAGTCTTTCGGAACACAGATTCCTCCAACTAACCAACGAACCAATCGCTGTGTCTTTTTTTACAAAGAAAACAATACGTTTTTTAATACGCGACTAGTACTGCTTTCTTCTGTTCGTCCGAGCTGATTCTCTCGTTGGTTGTTCAGGCTGATCTGTGGTGGATGGTTCGCTCGTTCCAACCACGGACCATCGGGACGGTGCAGACCGGCTCGAGCCACGCTACACTCACCCTGCTGGCCCGTGGTACTCGAAGAGATGCCCTTGTCCACCCTCGACCGATGGAGTGTGGCGCGGAGCTAGAACCCTCCACCGCGAGAGCATCCTACTCAATGGGCCGGCTTCGGATCCGGATCCGCTACCGGAGCCGGCCATGGTGCCGCGGGTCGACGGGGACTGGACGAGGCCGGAGCGGAGGGAAGGGAAGGGGAGATGACGGGGAGGGAGCGGAGCGGTCTATAATGAGATTAGGGTTTGGTCCGAATGAGGATGGGTGGGGTTTATGTGCGGTTGGGGTCGGCTCACCGGACACATCCGGAAGTGTTGGGACCGCCTCATACAATCCCGACATTTGAACGCACACGCACACCCACTCGCCCTCGCTGAAGCAGCCGTACGTACATGGCGGCAAACGGCACCGGCGGCCGGACTAAGCCGCACGCCGTGGTGAAACCGTACCCGCTCCAGGGCCACGTGATCCCGGCGGCGCACCTCGCCCTGCGGCTGGCGGCGCGCGGGTTCACCGTCACCTTCGTCAACACGGAGTCGGTGCACCAGCAGGCGGCGCGCGCCCTGGGCGTCGACCGGCAGAGCAGCGACATCTTCGCCGACGCGCGTGGGTCGGAGGACGTGCGGTATGAGCTGGTGGCAACGGCTTCCCGCTGGGCTTCGATCGGTCGCTGAACCACGACCAGTACATGGAGGGCGTGCTGCACGTGCTCCCGGCGCATGTGGAGGAGCTGCTCCGCCGCGTCGTCCTGGACCCGGCGACCACCTGCCTCGTCGCCGACACCTTCTTCGTGTGGCCGGCCACGCTGGCCCGGAAGCTCGGCGTGCCCTACGTCTCCTTCTGGACGGAGCCGGCGCTCATCTTCGCCCTCTACTACCACATGGACCTGCTTGCCGAGCATGGCCACTTCAACTACAAAGGTACTACTACTACTACAAACTAACACACGCTCATATATATCTCGATGCACCATGCCATGCATGACGACGATGCGCCAGGAGTTCATAGTTTTCTGCATGTTAATTACTACTGAATAGTGAAATTCATTGGGAACTTGCTTCATAGGGCGGGTCCGTTACTGTCGATCGTAGCAGCATCACATGGTTTGTTGCATTGGCTTCTTGCTCTCTTGCCCTCAGCCGTCGCTGTTTCTTACCTTGGACGTGTGTCCCTGGCGGGTCCATAATTGTATATACGGACAGGAGAAGTGTCCCCCAATCGATAATCGATAGGAGGCAGAGCGATGGCGTTTCCTTTTCCCTCTTGTTGGCTTCTTGTGTGTGTGTGTGGAAAATACCAATTCCATTTCGCTAGCCGACTTGGTCCAAGCACGAAAAGTATTCGACCGCACGAGAGACTCGATGGTTACTTCTTCAGAACAAGTAGGTGGGTGGCCGGGGGAAGGAGAAAGCACAACAGCCATTGGATATAGATCGGACGACTCTAAAGAATTTCCTAGTAGTATAGATCGGTCGATGGAGCTCCCCCCGCTCCCTCCGCTACCTCCTCCTGCCCATCCGCCACCATCAAACCACGGCCGCCAGTCAGCTTCGAGCCTCTCCAATGGCTGCTTGCCGGTGTCCACGTTCACCTCCCCTCCTCTACCCCCAGACCACCGGCTAGATGACTCTCCGGTCCAGGGCGCCATCCGCGCCGCGCTTGGGGTCGGAAACGCCATGGGAGCCGACTTCGAGGACCAAGTTTGGTCGGCCATTCTCCAGCCAATAACACCTTTCCGCCACAAAAGCTCGGGGATCCATCTCACTGCCACAATTCAGTTCGCTGCCTTGGAGATTGACTGCCTCATGCTAGCATGTTACCTCCAAGGTTGCTTCGGTGGCCAATCCGACATGTTCATGGTCCTACAACTAGCTCCATCGCTCTTCCGCTTCACGGTCTCTTCAGCTCCGGTCGCCAGAGCGATACTCCGTGAGGTAGATATTGTTGCCCCTCGCATTCATATCTCCTTCTCCACTTGCTCGCCGGAGGACGCCGCCAAAGACTCCCTCATCTCCATTGCACCACGCCTTCTGGTGTCCCCGCATCATCAACCCCAACCGCCATCACTCGCTGCTCCGCGCCCAATGCCGGCTACCGATGTCGTTCGGACGATCGACATTGGTGACCGCATGGAACACGCCTTTCGATTCATCCGTCTCTCCCTCAACCTTGACTCATCGATCGGCCTCGCATTTCAAACTGCACTCTGGCGGGAAAAACGCTCAAAGGTCTCTCCACCTCGCCATGCCATTGCACCACCTCACAACACACTCATCTTCTTCCACTCCTACCGCCCTCCTCTAGACGGCTACCTTGTCGCAGCGATTCTGCAAACAAGGTTTGGAGGCAGGGCAAAGAACTTCGACGTTCTGCAAACATCACCATCCGCCTATCACTTCCGTCTGGCCTCCCCGGACGCACAAGCCTCGATCATTGCATGCTCTCCCCTCGCCACGCCGTTCTTCTACGCAACGATCATCGCCGCCCCACCCCATGCCTCGCCGGACGCGACGTCGGTCAGGGCGGCCGCCCCTGCCCGACTTGGCTCCACCTCGACCCAAGACTCTCCTCACCAGACGAGGATAGCCTCACCTCTGCTCCAACCACTACCAGAAGCCTTGCCAGAGACGACATCATCGCCGCTCGACGCCGCAAAAAAGGTTAGGCCTTTCCGCCATGGATTCAAATTCTTCAACCGTGTTCTTAACATGTACCACACCGAGATCACTCAACCTATTTTTACATCCCGACATAAACCAATGGTTAACTTCTGGGTAGTTTCCATTTCAAAAGTTGTTAAACCAAATACTATGCTCATTACCCATGCTCTGGACCACCACTTCTCGGTTAAACAAGATTTTCAGGCAACTAAGCTATCCGACTACGTGTTCCGCTCCTCCGTGCTGTCCAAAGAGGTTAGATTTGAAATTCTAAGGAGATCGACCCTAGTATTCAAATGTTTCTCCCTCCACTTTTTTGACCAACTGGCAACTGCGACTGCGTGCGCACAGTCGCTCCTGACGCAGCTTCCACCGTCCACGACCGAAAAAAGGCCGACACAATCTCATACTCTCGCTTGCTCGATCCTAGGGCCACATCCCTCCAAGCTGACTATGAGTTTCACAACCACAAAAAACAAATACAAATCCAAACACGCGACTCTACCCAACGGCCCTAGCATGGACGCAGGCCACAACTCAAAACAGTCACCTCCAGCTCACTGCCACCCCACTAACACAAACAAACATGCCTCCGTACCTTTGACCATAGCTGAAACTCGGGAGATGGGCCATCTGCATGCACCTGATTTGGACAAGAGCTGCCCATCCCCGCGATTGCCGCCTACCGCCACGCCCCACTCCCATGCACCGTATCCCACCTCGCCACTACTTTTCCCTCCCACAGACCCGGTGCAGGTGCACGATGTCGCTGCACCTGGGGGCCACAACCCCTTGCATGCATGCCCACTACGGACGCATGCACGCAGCAGCTTGACGACGCGCGCCCACTCCCTGGTTTCCCGCGGACGGCGTCACCTGTTACTGATCCATGCCCTGCCTCTCAGCCCCAGACTCCAACGCCGACCGACATCCCCAGCTCGGCCCATCCTTTGACTGCATGCATGACGCCATCACCTGTGGAACCAAAGAATCTACGAACATACCGAGACGTCCTCCTCGCTCCCCCGCATGAGCATGCAGTCAGCCCGGACTCCCCTATAAATACCTCATGCACTCCACAACCACAACCACCAGCCCATCGCCACACATCTCCGCTCTCACACAAGCGCCGCTGCTTCCGGTGCCTCGCCATAGACCACCAGGTTCAACACTGCCGGGACCCGGTCAGGTGCGCCCGCTGCTGGTGCTCTGGCCACAAGGCTCGCCGCTGCAGGTCCGTTCGGCTACTGCCGTTCTTTCCGTCCCTTCCACAAAAGATAGACTCTAACCCAGCTTTCTTCCCTCATCTCAGAGCTACACCAACGATCGACATGCCGTCCACGAACGAACCTGCTCCGGTTCCTGTCTTTGGCGCGCCCACTCAATGGCCTCGCGCCGGACACGCACCGGACGCGCCGCTGCTTGGCATTCCCATCGCTCGCCTAATCTCCCCTCCCACCCAGCCACAAAATGGCAACCCAACCTTCATGCCTACGCACCCACTCTCCTCCCCGGTTGACCCTGACGCTCTACGCGCATGCCTTGCCGAGGCGCTTGCTGCGGCAGCATTCACCCCGTCTCCTCCAAATGCCAGCGCCAATCACCGCCAACGCCCCTCTGCCAGTCCCTTCGACCCATCACCTCTTATTGTAGCGCCTCCTTGCCTCGTCAACGACGTCAGCCACATAGCGTTCGCTCACCTTCGCACGCCCGTCCACAACCGCGCTGTTGGGGAACGTAGTAATTTAAAATTTTCCTACGATCACGCAAGATCTATCTACTAGATGCATAGCAACGAGAGGGGAGAGTGTGTCTACGTACCCTCGTAGACCGGGAGCGGAAGCGTCAAGTGACGCGGTTGATGTAGTCGAACTTCTTCACGATTCAACCGATCAAGCACCGAACGTACGGCACCTCCGCGTTCAGCACACGTTCAGCTTGATGACGTCCCACGAGCTCTTGATCCAGTTGAGCTTCACGGGAGAGTTTCGTCAGCACGACGGCGTGGTGACGGATATGATGTATTCACCGGCGCAGGGCTTCGCCTAAGCTTCGCGACGGTATGACCGAGGTGTGTTTCTGTGGAGGGGGGCACCGCACACGGCTGGAACAGTTCAACTTGTGTGTCTTTGGGTTCCCCCCTGCCCCCGTATATAAAGGAGCAAGGGGGGAGGCCGGCCGGCCCTTGTTTGGTGCGGCTAGGGTTGCAATCCTACTAGGAATAGGATTGCAATCCTATTCCTAGTAGGAATCACCAAAAGAAGGAAGAGAGGGAAAGGAAAAAGGAGAGGTGGCGCCCCCCCAATCCTAGTCCAACTAGGAACCCTAGGTGGGGCGCCGGCCAGCCCTATGGGCTGCCTCTCTCTTTCCCTTAAGGCCCACTATGGACCATCCCCCCTCGTAGGGGGTTCCGGTAACCCCCTCCGGCAATCCCGTTAAATCCGAAACTTTTCCGGAACACTTCCGGTGTCCGAATATAGTCGTCCAATATATCAATCTTTATGTCTCGGACATTCCGAGACTCCTCGTCATGTCCGTGATCTCATCCGGGACTCCGAACTACCTTCGGAACATCAAAACTCATAAACTCATAATACCGATCGTCATCAAACGTTAAGCGTGCGGACCCTACGGGTTCGAGAACTATGTAGACATGACCGAGACTCTTCTCCGGTCAATAACCAATAGCGGAACCTGGATGTTCATATTGGCTCCTACATATTCTACGAAGATCTTTATCGGTCAAACCGCATAACAACATACGTTGTTCCTTTTGTCATCAGTATGTTACTTGCCCGAGATTCGATCGTCGGTATCTCTATACCTAGTTCAATCTCGTTACCGGCAAGTCTCTTTACTCGTTCCGTAACACATCATCTCGTGACTAACTCATTAGTCTTTTGCTTGCAAGGCTTATTGTGATGTGTGTTACCAAGAGGGCCCAGAGATACCTCTCCGACACTCGGAGTGACAAATCCTAATCTTGATCTATGCCAACACCACGAATACTTTCGGAGACACCTGTAGAGCATCTTTATGATCACCCAGTTACGTTGTGACGTTTGATAGCACACAAGGTGTTCCCACGGTATTCGGGAGTTGCATAATCTCATAGTCATAGGAACATGTATAAGTCATGAAGAAAGCAATAGCAGTAAAACTAAACGATCATAGTGCTATGCTAACGGATGGGTCTTGTCCATCACATCATTCTCCTAATGATGTGATCCCGTTGATCAAATGACAACTCATGTCTATGGCTAGGAAACATAACCATCTTTGATCAATGAGCTAGTCTAGTAGAGGCATACTAGGGACATACTGTTTTGTCTATGTATCCACACATGTACTAAGTTTCCGGTTAATACAATTCTAGCATGAATAAAAGACATTTATCATGATATAAGGAAATACAAATAACATCTTTATTATTGCCTCTAGGGCATATTTCCTTCAGTCTCCCACTTGCACTAGAGTCAATAATCTAGCTCACATCGCCATGTGATTTAATACCGATAGTTCACATCGTTATGTGAATAACACCCATAGTTCACATCTCCATGTGACCAACACCCAAAGGGTTTACTAGAGTCAATAATCTAGTTCACATTGCTATGTGATTAATACCCAAGAGTAATAAGGTGTGATCATGTTTTGCTTGTGAGAGAAGTTTTAGTCCACGGGTCTGTCACATTCAGATCCGTATGTATTTTGCAAATTTCTATGTCTACAATGCTCTGCATAGAGCTACTCTAGCTAATTGCTCCCACTTTCAATACGCATCCAGATTGATACTTAGAGTCATCTGGATTTAGTGTCAAAGCTTGCATCGGCGTAACCCTTTACGACGAACTCTTTATCACCTCCATAATCGAGAAACATTTCCTTAGTCATCCAGTTACTAAGGATAATTTTGACCGGTGTACAGTGATTTACTCCTGGATCACTATTGTACCCCCTTGACAAACTCATGGCAAGGTACACAACATGTTTGGTACACAGCATGTCATACTTTATAGAACCTATGGCTGAGGCATAGGGAATGACTTTCATTCTCTCTATATTTTTCTGCCGTGGTCTGGCTTTGAGTCTTACTCAACTTCACACCTTACAAGTCAGGCAAGAACTCCTTCTTTGACTGATCCATTTTGAACTACTTCAAAATATTATCAAGGTATGTACTTATCGAAAGTCTTATCAAGCGCCTTGATCTATCTCTATAGATCTTGATGCCCAATATGTAAGCAGCTTCACCAAGGTCTTTCATTGAAAAACTTTTATTCAAGTATCCTTTTATGCTATCCAGAAATTCTATATCATTTCCAATCAACAATATGTCATCTACATATAATATTAGAAATGCTACAGAGCTCCCACTCACTTTCTTGTAAATACAGGCTTCTCCAAAAGTCTGTATAAAACCATATGCTTTGATCACCTCATCAAAGCGTATATTCCAACTCCGAGATGCTTGCACCAGTCCATAGATGGATCGCTGGAGCTTGCATACTTTGTTAGCACCTTTTGGATCGACAAAACCTTCTGGTTGCATCATATACAACTCTTCTTTGAGATATCCATTTAGGAATGCAGTTTTGACATCCATTTGCCAGATTTCATAATCATAAAATGCGGCAATTGCTAACATGATTCGGACAGACTTAAGCATCGCTACAGGTGAGAAAGTCTCATCGTAGTCAACTCCTTGAACTTGTCGAAAACCTTTCGCAACAAGTCGAGCTTTGTAAACAGTAACATTACCGTCAGCGTCGGTCTTCCTCTTGAAGATCCATTTATTTTCGATGGCCTGCCGATCATCGGGCAAGTCAACCAAAGTCCACACTTTGTTCTCATACATGGATCCCATCTCAGATTTCATGGCTTCAAGCCATTTTGCGGAATCTGGGCTCATCATCGCTTCCTCATAGTTCGTAGGTTCATCATGGTCTAGTAACATGATTTCCAGAACTGGGTTGCCGTACCACTCTGGTGCGGAATGTACTCTGGTTGATCTACGACGTTCAGCAGAAACTTGATCCGAAGTTTCATGATCATTATCATTTACTTCCTCACTGATTGGTGTAGGAATCACTGGAACAATTTTCTGTGATGTACTACTTTCCAATCCGGGAGAAGGTACAATTACCTCATCAAGTTCTACTTTCCTCCCACTCACTTCTTTCGAGAGAAACTCTTTCTCTAGAAAGGATCCACTCTTAGCAACAAAGACCTTGCCTTCGGATCTGTGATAGAAGGTGTACCCAACAGTTTCTTTTGGGTATCCTATGAAGATTTAATTCTCCGATTTGGGTTCGAGCTTATCATGTTGAAACTTTTTCACACAAGCATCGCAGTGCCAAACTTAAAGAAATGACAGCTTAGGTTTTTTGTCAAACCACAGTTCATACGGTGTCATCTCCACGGATTTAGATGGTGCCCTATTTAACGTGAATGTAGCTGTCTCTAATGCATAACCCCAAAAGCGATAGTGGTAAATCGGTAAGAGACATCATAGATCGTACCATATCTAATAAAGTACGGTTACGACGTTCGGATACACCATTACGCTGTGGTGTTCCAGGTGGCGTGAGTTGTGAAACTATTCCACATTGTTTCAAATGAAGACCAAACTCGTAACTCAAATATTCTCCTCCACGATCAGATCGTAGAAACTTTATTTTCTTGTTACGATGATTCTCTACTTCACTCTGAAATTCTTTGAACTTTTCAAATGTTTCAGACTTGTGCTTCATTAAGTAGATATACCCATATCTGCTCAAATCATCAGTGAAGGTCAGAAAATAACGATACCCGCCGCGAGCTTCAACACTTATTGGTCCACATACATCTGTATGTATGATCTCCAACAAATCTGTTGCTCGCTCCACAGTTCCGGAGAACGTAGTTTTAGTCATCTTGCCCATGAGGCATGGTTCGCAAGCACCAAGTGATTCATAATCAAGTGATTCCAAAAGTCCATCACTATGGAGTTTCTTCATGCGCTTTACACCAATATGACCTAAACGGCAGTGCCACAAATAAGTTGCACTATCATTATTAACCTTGCATCTTTTGGCTTCAATATTATGAATATGTGTATCACCACGATCGAGATCCAACAAACCATTTTCATTAGGTGTATGACCATAGAAGGTTTTATTCATGTAAACAGAACAACAATTATTCTCTAACTTACATGAATAACCGTATTGCAATAAACATGATCAAATCATATTCATGCTCAACACCAAATAACACTTATTTAGGTTCAACACTAATCCCGAAAGTATAGGGAGTGTGCGATGATGATCATATCAATCTTGGAACTACTTCCAATACACATCGTCACTTCATCCTTTAACTAGTTTCTGTTCATTATGCAACTCCCATTTTGAGTTACTACTCTTTAGCAACTGAACCAATATCAAATACTGAGGGGTTGCTATGAACACTAGTAAAATACACATCAATAATCTGTATATCAAATATACCTTTGTTCACTTTGCCATCCTTCTTATCCGCCAAATATCTAGGGCAGTTCCACTTCTAGTGACCATTTCCTTTGCAGTAGAAGCACTTGTTTCAGGCTTGAGTTTAGCTTTGGGTTTCTTCACGGGAGTGACAACTTGCTTGTCATTCTTCTTGAAGTTCCCCTTCTATCCATTTGCCCTTTACTTGAAACAAGTGGTCTGGTTAACCATCAACACTTGATGCTCTTTCTTGATTTCTACCTTCGCCGATTTCAGTATCGTGAAGAGCTCGGGAATTACTTTCGTCATCCCTTGCATATTATAGTTCATCATGAAGTTCTACTAACTTGGTGATAGTGTCTAGAGAACTTTGTCAATTACTATCTTATCTGGAAGATTAACTCGCACTTGATTCAAGCAATTGTACTACCCAGACAATCTGAGCACATGCTCACTGGTTGAGCTATTCTCCTCCATCTTGTAGGCAAAGTACTGTCAGAGGTCTTATACCTCTCGACACGGGCATGAGTATGAAATACTAATTTCAACTCTTGGAACATCTCATATGCTCCGTGGCGTTTCAAAACGTTTTTGAAGTCTCGGTTATAAGCCGTAAAGTATGGTGCACTAAACTATTAAGTAGTCATCATATCGAGCTTTTGTCAAAACGTTCATAACGTCTACATCTGCTCCTGCAATAGGTCTGTCACCTAGCGGTGCATCAAGGACATAATTCTTCTGTGCAGCAATGAGGATAATCCTCAGATCACGGAACAATTCCGCATCATTGCTACTAACATCTTTCAACTTGGTTTTCTCTAGGAACATATGAAAAATAAACGGGGAGCAACATCGCGAGCTATTGATCTACAACATAGATATGCTAATACTACCAGGACTAACTTCATGATAAATTAAAGTTCAATTTAATCATATTACTTAAGAACTCCCACTTAGATAGACATCCCTCCGGTCATCTAAATGATCACGTGATCCAAATCAACTAAACCATGTCCGATCATCACGTGAGATGGAGTAGTTTCAATGGTGAACATCTTATGTTGATCATATCTACTATATGATTCACGCTCGACCTTTCGGTCTCCAGTGTTCCGAGGCCATATCTGCATATGCTAGGCTCGTCAAGTTTAACCCGAGTATTCTGCGTGTGCAAAACTGGCTTACACCCGTTGTATTTGAACGTAGAGCTTATCACACCCGATCATCACGTGGTGTCTCGGCACGACGAACTTTCGCAATGGTGCATACCCAGGGAGAACACTTATACCTTGAAATTCAGTAAGGGATTATCTTATAATGCTACCGTCGTTCTAAGCAAAATAAGAAGCATAATAAGATAAACATCACATGCAATCAAAAGTATGTGACATGATATGGCCATCATCATCTTGTGCTTTTGATCTCCATCTCCAAAGCACCTTCATGATCACCTTCGTCACCGGCGCGACACCTTGATCTCCATCGTAGCATCGTTGTCGTCTCGCCAACTATTGCTTCTACGACTATCGCTACCGCTTAGTGATAAAGTAAAGCAATTACATGGCGATTGCATTTCATACAATAAAGCGACAACCATATGGCTCCTGCCAGTTGCCGATAACATTACAAAACATGATCATCTCATACAAAACCGTATAACTCATCATGTCTTGACCATATCACATCACAACATGCCCTGCAAAAACAAGTTAGACGTCCTCTACTTTGTTGTTGCAAGTTTTACGTGGCTGCTACGGGCTTAGCAAGAACCGTTCTTACCTACGCATATAAAACCACAACGATGTTTCGTCAAGTATGTGCTGTTTTAACCTTCACAAGGACCGGGCGTAGCCACACTTGATTCAGCTAAAGTGAGAGAGACAGACACCCGCCAGTCACCTTTAAGCAACGAGTGCTCGTAACGGTGAAACCAGTCTCGCGTAAGCGTACGCGTAATGTCGGTCCGGGCCGCTTCATCTCACAATACCGCCGAAGCAAAGTCTGACATGCTGGTAAGTAGTATGACTAGTATCGCCCACAACTCATTGTGTTCTACTTGTGCATATCATCTACGCATAAACCTGGCTCTGATACCACTGTTGGGGAACGTAGTAATTTAAAATTTTCCTACGATCACGCAAGATCTATCTACTAGATGCATAGCAACGAGAGGGGAGAGTGTGTCTACGTACCCTCGTAGACCGGGAGCGGAAGCGTCAAGTGACGCGGTTGATGTAGTCGAACTTCTTCACGATTCAACCGATCAAGCACCGAACGTACGGCACCTCCGCATTCAGCACACGTTCAGCTTGATGACGTCCCACGAGCTCTTGATCCAGTTGAGCTTCACGGGAGAGTTTCATCAGCACGACGGCGTGGTGACGGATATGATGTATTCACCGGCGCAGGGCTTCGCCTAAGCTTCGCGACGGTATGACCGAGGTGTGTTTCTGTGGAGGGGGGCACCGCACACGGCTGGAACAGTTCAACTTGTGTGTCTTTGGGTGCCCCCCTGCCCCCGTATATAAAGGAGCAAGGGGGGAGGCCGGCCGGCCCTTGTTTGGTGCGGCTAGGGTTGCAATCCTACTAGGAATAGGATTGCAATCCTATTCCTAGTAGGAAGCACCAAAAGAAGGAAGAGAGGGAAAGGAAAAAGGAGAGGTGGCGCCCCCCCAATCCTAGTCCAACTAGGAACCCTAGGTGGGGCGCCGGCCAGCCCTATGGGCTGCCTCTCTCTTTCCCTTAAGGCCCACTATGGACCATCCCCCCTCGTAGGGGGTTCCGGTAACCCCCTCCGGCAATCCCGTTAAATCCGAAACTTTTCCGGAACACTTCCGGTGTCCGAATATAGTCGTCCAATATATCAATCTTTATGTCTCGGACATTCCGAGACTCCTCGTCATGTCCGTGATCTCATCCGGGACTCCGAACTACCTTCGGTACATCAAAACTCATAAACTCATAATACCGATCGTCATCAAACGTTAAGCTTGCGGACCCTACGGGTTCGAGAACTATGTAGACATGACCGAGACTCTTCTCCGGTCAATAACCAATAGCGGAACCTGGATGTTCATATTGGCTCCTACATATTCTACGAAGATCTTTATCGGTCAAACCGCATAACAACATACGTTGTTCCTTTTGTCATCGGTATGTTACTTGCCCGAGATTCGATCGTCGGTATCTCTATACCTAGTTCAATCTCGTTACCGGCAAGTCTCTTTACTCGTTCCGTAACACATCATCTCGTGACTAACTCATTAGTCTTTTGCTTGCAAGGCTTATTGTGATGTGTGTTACCGAGAGGGCCCAGAGATACCTCTCCGACACTCGGAGTGACAAATCCTAATCTTGATCTATGCCAACAACACGAATACTTTCGGAGACACCTGTAGAGCATCTTTATGATCACCCAGTTACGTTGTGACGTTTGATAGCACACAAGGTGTTCCTACGGTATTCGGGAGTTGCATAATCTCATAGTCATAGGAACATGTATAAGTCATGAAGAAAGCAATAGCAGTAAAACTAAACGATCATAGTGCTATGCTAACGGATGGGTCTTGTCCATCACATCATTCTCCTAATGATGTGATCCCGTTGATCAAATGACAACTCATGTCTATGGCTAGGAAACATAACCATCTTTGATCAATGAGCTAGTCTAGTAGAGGCATACTAGGGACATACTGTTTTGTCTATGTATCCACACATGTACTAAGTTCCCGGTTAATACAATTCTAGCATGAATAAAAGACATTTATCATGATATAAGGAAATACAAATAACATCTTTATTATTGCCTCTAGGGCATATTTCCTTCACCCGCGCCACGCATCCACGCCGCAATCCTCGCGCACGCCGGCACGCCCAGCTTTGCCGTCGCTGGCTCTTGGCGCGGGACTGGTTGCGTCACTTTTGACTCGCCGAGCGTGCGGGAGTACCTCGTCGGCCTCGGGCCGCTCGACTTCCGCGGCAACCAGATCACGCTTGAGCCGGTCGAGTTGGCCGACCGCGCAACTCCGGTCTTCGACCAGCTCATCGAGGTCCAGGCCTGGGGATTCCCGCACGAGCTGTGGCACGACGCGGGCATCAGGTGGGCTCTCAGCCTCCTCGGCGATGTCTGCTCCATGGACCACTACTGCGTCGAGGGCCGAGACTTCACTGCAGTTCGTGCCCTCGTCATGGTGAACCGGCGCAAGCCTCTGCCGGACTCCCTGACAATCCAGCTACCCCCCACAAACGACCTCAAGGTCGTCAAAATCAAAAAAACTCGCCACTGTCCTTGACCAGATGGGACCAGCTGACCCGTCACCGTTCTCCTCTGACTCCGACTCGGACTCGGAGGGTGACCAGCGTGCACGCGGCGACAACAGCCTCCACGCATCCGACGCGGCCGGCGGCGAGCTCCCTCGCGGACCTCCGCCGTCCCCGGCCCGCTCCCCGGCTCCTCACCCGCCCCACGACGCGGGCGACTCCGACAACAAGCCACTACTTGTCTCGTGAGACGACGACGGCCAGCCGGGGCTGACCAACAAAATCGTCATCCTCTCCTCCGACAGCGACTCCGCCCCACCCTCCCAGCAAGCATCGCCTCCCGCTGCGTTCTCCGCAACGGCCGTCGTCGGCTCCTCCTCCCCACCCATCATCGTCACGCGACCTGCTCCCTGCGCCGCCTCGGATGCCGACGCAGTCTCACTGCTCAAGTCACTTCCTCGGCCAGCAGAGGACACTCACGGCGCCGCAGACGGCTCTCCCCCGCCTTCAACCATGCAGTTGCCGTCTGCATTCAGCCCATACGACAGCTCCTCATCATCAACCTTCGACTTCCATGCCTCCTCCATCGCCTTCTCGACGGGGGCAACCTCAGACGGTACGGCCCATGCCAAATCATGCCCATCAACTCCTTCTTCTGCTCAGCATAATCCCGGGCTAACCCCGCATATTAACTTGCCGGAAATCGCAGGACCTGCCCTCCATGAGTGTATGCTTCGCAAACTGCGGCACTCAGCTAAGCGCTCAGCTGACAAAACCAAGAGTCTCCGCCGGAGCTCACGGCTGGCTGCAAAAGAGCCAAAGACATTCACCGACATGACTACAAAGGCCGTCCGTGCTAAGGCGGCGCGCCTCTCTGCTGCAGACGTTTCCAAGACCCTCAAGGAGGCCATCCAGGACGCCCAGCTGGACGTTCCGGGTGCGCCGCCAGCCTCTGCCGCGAGCCTTGCGCAGATTGCCACCTTATGTGGCGCAGACGACGCGGCTGCTGCTTTAGTGGCTGCTGCCGACGACGGCGACGACGTCGGCGATGCTGGATCCATGCCATGATGATCACAACACAGCATGCTCGCTCCTGTGGCGCCCCGACGGTGACTGCCCGTCCTTATTCTATCTCTACCTATCTAGTCTATGTCTTCCTTTGCATATGTGCCAAGTCTGATCTGCGAATCAGCTCTATCTACCCTATCTACCTTGTAGTCTATTTTCCGTACTACCCACCTACTACTTGTACCCAGACCATGCCATGGTGCCACCGAATGTATCCCAATGAGTAACACTACTCTATCTATATGTTCTTGGAATGTGAGAGGGCTAGGTGATGACAAAAAATGCGCTGACATTCTTTCCGAGCTAATTAATATCAAGCCGAACTGTGCCCTCCTTCAAGAATCAAAACTAAACGAAATAAATGAGCGAAAATTTAAAGCATTCCTCCCAACATTCCTGGACCAAAAGGTCTTCCTGCCGGCTGACGGCTCCGCCGGCGGAACCGTCTCTGCATTCAATTCTAATCACCTCAATCTAATCTCCCACTCTCACCAAAACTTCACCTCCTCCATAAGGCTATCATCTCTCGCTCACCCACTTCCGTTATTCATCACAAACGTGTATGCCCCATCAAACCGTAGCCAAAAGCAGGCCTTCCTCAATGAACTTGCTCAGATCAAGGAAAATGACAGTACACCATGGATAATCATAGGGGATTTTAACCTCGTTCGCTTCTCTCATGAAAAGAATAATCAAAACTTTCGGCAGAGAGAAGCAGATGCATTTAACAGTACGATCAACGAATTAGCACTGCTCGAACTACCTCTCCTGGACAGACGCTTCACTTGGTCCAACAACCGGTCCGTACCCACCCTAGAACGACTAGACAGAGTGTTTTTCAACCTAGCTTGGAACTCCTGCTTCCCTAACACCACTCTATCTTCCCTCACTCGCTTTACGTCTGACCATGTTCCTCTAATAATACACATTCAGACATCTATCCCAAAACCGAGACACTTCAGATTCGAAAACTCCTGGATATCTAGCACGGCCTACCATGAAATAATTATGAAAAATTGGGCCAACAACCACCGCCCGAATCATGGGGAAAACTCTGCCGCGGCCTTATCAAAGGTGCTAAAATCAACAAGACAATCGCTAAAAAGATGGGCCTCCAGACGTTCGCCTGCCCAACAGCGGGAGACGGACACTAAAAACATTATCAACCTTATTGATCGAAAAGAAGAAGCTAGGGCCCTCTCCAAAGCGGAAAAAACCCTACGACTTGTTCTTACAGAAACTCTTCACATGGCCATCTCTGAAAAAGTAACCTTCTGGAAACAAAGAGGTAAAGTTAGAGCTGCCATTAACGGCGAGGAAAATTCTCAATATTTCCACGCGGCAGCCTCCGAGCGACTTCGAAAAAATAAAATAACTTCCCTCATAGTCGACGGGACAGAATTCCACTCTCACCATCAAAAAGCAGCCATCCTAAAAGATCATTTCATGAACATTTTAGGCCGAACCCCGACCACCTTCTGGACATTTCAGCCACAACAATACTACCCTCATCCCTTACCCCAGCTCTCCACCCTAGACTCCCCCTTCACCCATAAAGAAATAAAAGAGGCATTCATCCAAATGAACCCTTTAGCGAGTCCTGGACCCGATGGCTTCGGCCCACAGTTCTACAGAAAATACTGGAACCTTGTCAAAAATCATATCAACTCCTTCATGGATGACTTCCAAAACCACGAAGCTCAAACAGAATGCTTAAATAGAGCCCATCTAATTCTACTCCCCAAACAGGACCATGCTAATACACCGGGTGCCTACCGACCAATCTCTCTCCAAAACTGTCCTATCAAAGCTGTCGCAAAGGTGCTCACCAACCGACTAAAACCCCTAATCCCACTGCTTGTCCACGGAAACCAGACTGGTTTTATATCAGGTCGTTGCATTGCTGAAAATTTCGTATATGTTGCGGACCTTGTTGGGGCCTGCCACACTAGAAAGGCCCCAACCATGGTCATCAAATTAGACTTCAGCAAAGCCTTCGATTCACTCTCTTGGGACTCCCTCTCTTCTATTCTTCAATGCCGCGGATTCCTGCAAAAATTCTCAGCATGGGTTCATGATCTCCTATCAACTGGAAGAACTGTTGTCATGCTTAACGGGATTCCGGGAAATTGGATCAATTGCAAGAATGGCCTTCGACAGGGCGACCCCATATCTCCGTATCTATTCATCATCGTTGCCGATCTCCTACAACAAATGATCCTGCAAGACTGTGACTTACTGCACCTCTGCCACCCACTGTTCTCACACCTTCCTCCGACTGTCCTACAATACGCTGATGACACCCTAATCATAGCAAAAGCATCAAATGAGGCTGCACTACAACTTAAAAACATCCTCCACAATTTTGCTATGGCAACCGGTCTAACCATAAATTTCACAAAAACAACGTTTGTACCTATGCACGTCCAAAATGCAATGGCAGACTCCATCGCCTCCACATTGCAATGCTCCACCTCATCCTTCCCGCAGATCTACCTAGGGCTACCCTTAGCACCCACACGACTCCCCCCAAATGCCTTCCTACCTATTATAGAACGATGTCGAAAATTCTTAGCTGGCTGGAAAGCCAAAATCCTATCCAAGGGAGACAGGCTCATCCTTCTCTCGGCAGTACTCGACTCCATTATGGTATACTTCATGTCTGTCTTCCTCATCCCAAAAAGCGTCCTAAAAACAATAGACTCCATCCGTAGGGCTTTCTTCTGGGCCGCGGAGGAAACTTGCACTGGTGCGCAATGCTTAGTTGCCTGGAAAAATGTTTGTAAACCAAAAAATCTAGGTGGTTTGGGGTTGAAAAATCTGCACCAACAAAATAACTGTTTGCTTATGAAATTTGCTATCAAAGCACTCCGCCCAGAAAAAACACCGTGGCTAGATTGGCTCACACTACAACACCCAAATGCTTTCATCGCTCCACAAAACAGCCGGTCCTTCCTTTGTCGTACCATCAACCAACAGTTACCAGCTTTGCACGCCATTTCCTTTGTAATAACAAATTCAGGTACATGTACTTACTTTTGGTTAGATTGTTGGCTACACCCAAATTCCCTCGCTGCACTTTTCACGTGCCTCTACTCGCACACCACTACACCTCTCGCTCGTGTGGCTGCTGTTATGAATCACGGTTTAGAATCAATCCTTCGGAATCGCCTAACATCTAATGCTGCTTCAGAGTTGTGCTCTTTGATGTCTCTCCTGCAGGACTTTCAGGTATCACCAGGACCGGATGAGCGCTACCTCAATGGCGGCCTAGGCTTCTCAACCAAGTCTACCTACCAGCTATCCATGGGCAACCTTGATGAGGACATGCATGCCGTCTCCATATGGTCTTCATGCGTCCCTAACCGGGTGAAGATCTTTGCCTGGCTCCTCTTTCGAGATCGTCTAAACTCCAAGAGCAACCTGATTCACAAGCATATCGTCACTGATGAACTATGCCCAAGATGTGGGTTCGATGGCGAAGATAGCTCTCACATCTTCATCCACTGTCCGCTTGCTCAGCGCATCTGGCAAAGGCTTGGACTTTCCCCCTCACAGAGCATCGCTGATCTTTGGGACTGCCGTGTGCCACCACAGGTCGACATGATCATATGGCACTCCATCCTCCTAATTATTCTCTGGAAAATATGGGACTCCAGGAATGCTATGGCCTTCAGGCAAGAAAATCACCATAGCATTTTCACCCTCAAGAGAATCATTGAGGACCTCATGCTCTGGACGCACAGGATCAAGAAAACAGAGCAGAAACAGGCCGCCTCCTCATGGCGTTCCTATCTCCTATCACGACTACACGTGCTTATGTAATTCACCTTGTAATCGAACATCTGTTGGGTTACAATCATGAGAAATATATTCAGGTGGGGAACCCCCCCCCCCCCCCCC
>LR738709.1:54896032-54916485 GCA_902687465.1 Secale cereale | reverse complement strand
CCCCCCCCCGTGATTTTTCAAAAAAAAAAGAATCAACTGATTACACATTGAGATTCCAAGCAAGTTTGAGCATTTACAACCGGACCTAGCACGTCTGTGGACGCGGACAACAAGCCACCCCTCATTTTCAAGTCATTGCAACCACATTCCTCATTTTATACTACACCATGCAACATCTAAACAAGCAAACTACTCGCCGTCATCGGACATATCAATGATCTCATTGTTGGAGCCGCCGGCTTCATGATCATTGGCGGCAAGCCGAATCTCCGGCGCCCCGCCTCGACATCCTCGTCCACAAAGAGTTCCTCCCGCTTTACGTCGGCCTTGTGGAGAAAGCGGTGGTTCGCCACCACCTCAATGTCACACTAAATGGAGTCGAGGATGACCTACTGCTCCTCCGCTTGGGAGAGCTCGAACTGCTCCATCGGGTCCTCCACGCCACACCCACCCTGCTTCGGCGCCTTTGCCTCATCATCCTTGTCCGAAACTTCCACCTCTTTTGTTGCCTCTGCCTCCTCTTTGGCAGCACCATGGCACCACCAGCCCGCGCCCGGCGGACGCGGCCGCGAACCCCTCGGGGAGCGGGTTCGGGTCATCGGAGCTAACGATGTCCGGCCGCATGACCCACAGGAACCGTGCGTCGCTGGCCAGGACTCCTCCCGCGATCTCATGCAGCTCCTGCTTCATGACGTGCGCGTAGCTCCCGAAGGAGATGTAGAGCACGGAGCCTGGCGGCTGCGCGTCGAGCCAGTGGGAGCAGTCGGACTCGGCCCACATGGAGGTGCCGACGGTGCTGCGGTAAACAATTGATATGTTGTTTGCGAGCCAGGAGTGCCTCAGGTAAGGCAGTTGCCTTGTCCCAGGCCGTTTATCTTGCTGCTGATTTGGGAATGGTGAGAGTCATATTTGAGACTGATTCTCTGCTGCTCATGGAGGCCATGGACTTCCACAAGTTAGACTCTTCGGCCTATGCGGCAGTTATTGAGGACACGAAATTCCAGTTGAAAATGTGGTTCTCCTCTCATGAAATAGTTGTGTGTCGTCGCTCGGCAAATTGTGTAGCCCATGAACTTGCTAAATTGGGCCGTTTAAGTGAGTCGCACCATTGTATGCAGTGGGATTCTGATGTACCGGCCGTTGTGGCCGACTGTGCTCTGGCTGATATTGGCCAGCACTGTTAAGTTAAAGCTATTTGCTCATGGAGGCCATGGACTTCCACAAGTTAGACTCTTCGGCCTATGCAGCAGTTATTGAGGACACGAAATTTCAGTTGAAAATGCGGTTCTCCTCTCATGAAATAGTTGTGTGTCGCCGCTCGGCAAATTGTGTAGCCCATGAACTTGCTAAATTGAGTCGTTTAAGTGAGTCGGACCACTGTATGCAGTGGGATTCTGATGTACCGACCGTTGTGGCCGACTGTGCTCTGGCTGATATTGGCCCGCACTGTTAAGTTAAAGCTATTTGCTTGCCCTAAAAAAAGGAGTGCCTCAGGTAAAAAAAAATGTGCCTCGGCTCACTCGGTGATTGATTGATTTCCTTCCAAAAGCAATTGGTAATCACACATCCAGTCAGTCAATGTGGTGTTAGTTGCTTGGTCAGACGAAACGAAAACAAAGAGAAGCTCACTCGCGGTCCCTCCCTCTTCCATGTCAAAAAGAAATATTCTTCCCTCTGCAAGTTACCTATACGTCGGGCCGCCGTCTTCTCCACTGCGCCAGCCATCACCAAGGCCTGTCTAGTCCCTGACCAAGCCGCGGTTTGGACCAACCTCCCGCCAGCCGGACCGGCGACGCTCAACCCCGGGCCGGCCTGAGAGGACCGACCAAAATCTCCGACGGCGGGGTGGGCGACGTGTGTGAGCACCGGCGTCAAGGTGGACGTGCCCTGTGTACTGTGCACGCGCCATGTCCGGGTAGGAGAGATGATGGGAGCACCGGCGCCGAGGTGGCCGTGCCGCAAGAGAGGAGATGGGGAACACTTGCCTCTAAGAAGGGTGGATTCGGGAGGATAGAACCACCTCACACCGCGTCTCCTCTTCTCTCGTGCGTCGCCGTCGCCCAAGTCTCAAGTCATAAGTCGCACGCGCACCCGCACGCGGAGAGATCACTCCTTCCGGTATATATAGAGACGATTGGCTTGTTCTTTGGGAGTTAAAGCTCCTCGGCATGGTGAGGACAAACAAGGATCGATGATGTGGCGCTATCCAGACCCTAGATAGCTGGCTCATAGGCTTTCTCACGGGAATTAACTGAGGCACGGATATTCAGTTCCTCACCGGTACGTCGTTATGATGCCTTGGGAGCTACGCTCCTGTGAATGTTTTAACTTTTGCTTGATTCGAAAAGCTTCTATGGACACTCAACACCCTAAAACGGTTTGGAACTGCTACTTTGAGCAATTTGTTTTCCGGTGTCAATTTGCTTACGATTCATTCATGTATAATCATTCTAGGATCTTTATTTCTACTCCCTCCGTCCCGAAATAAGTGACTCAATTGTGTACGTAGACATGTTTTAGATGGTAGATTCACTCATTTTGCTCTGTATGTAGACACTTGTTGCAATCTTTAGAAATATTTATATTTAGGAACGGAGGGAGTATTTTTAATGCCTTCCTTCTCTGCTGGTTCATGGGCATGTGGAACCTGATCTTTTCTCTCATTTCACCATCTGAATGACAACTACTGTATATGCTAGCTAGTTTTTACGAGCAAGCAAATCTATTTATTTCACAAGAACCAAGCTCTTGGGAATTCAGAAATTTTTATTATAACTTCGCAACAGATATGCCTGTTTGTTCCACGACAAAAAAACAAAAGGACACATGGTGGAACTATATAGCTTCTCTTCCGAAAAAGGAAAAAAAAACCTAATTAACTATGCCGATGAATTCATCCATCCATCCCGATACTTCTCTTCACCAACTAATCAATGGCTATGATGATTGTGATCATGAACAAAGAGAGTTTCAGTTACTACCATGAGATGACAAGAACAAGAACGTGCTTTGCGCGAGCATCTCGTTTTTGGCAAACTACCTCCCATCCACACTTACAAGTGCTGCGGCTGCAAGCAAAACAAACAATATCAGAGGAGCGCACAGCTAGTATGTATAGTTCCAAAAGGAATGTAGTGTAGCACGGATAAATTTTTCCCATCATGCATATCAGCAATCTACTCCCTCCGTCAGAAAATACTTGTCATCAAAATGGACAAAAATGAATGTATCTAAAACCAAAATACATCTAGATACATCTCCTTTTATTCATTTTGATGACAAGTATTTCCGGACGGAGGGAGTACATGAGAACATATCAAGTACACAGTTGATATTGCTTCGACCAGATGGCACTCAATGAACTAGCACCATATCCACACGCAGCAAAAAACTTTGAAATCATCATTCATGTAGGCAATGCTACATGACTAGACTCGTCACACCGCATTGGTCGGTCTTGCACTCTTGCTAGAAAGAGAGAGAGAGCGTGTAACTCGTAACAACATGGTAGATGAATAAACATACCATCTGCTTTATCAACCAAACTAAGCTCAAGAAAAATGATATCATCACAGAAAGACACCATGCACAGCACATACATGGTGCTAGGAGCTACCATGTAACAAGTAAAAATATGTAAACAGGAGAGTTTAGCATATATTGAACTAAAGAATCACATATCAAGTTTAGTTCTATGTAAAATAAAAAATTAATAGTGCCAGCAGAAAAGGGTGACAAGGTCAAAAATAAGTGAATGACTACATTGCTATTTCAGGTTGAAGGTAGCTATTTAATCATTCAACGCTCCAGAAGTTAGTGACTTATCAGTTAACAATAGCTATTTGATGGTGCTTTAATCACACCATCTCTAATACTCAACCCAGACAAACCTTCAAACCACAGCTACTACGTTAACAAATAGCTCTTGCTAGGGAAAACCGCGAAACAAATCCAACCCCCCCTCCCCTTGTGTCGCTGTGGACATAATGAGTGAAGATTCTAGTTACGCAATTGCAAGTTTCTTGTGAGGAAAACTTCAGATCGTGTTATAGAAAATAAAACCATGCCAGTGATCAAACTCTACCAGCTCCCGGGTGTACCCCTGCCATACGATACAACTCCAGACACAGACTCCAGTAGTAATTAATTAGCCCAAAACTTGCTTAATCAAGTAAATTTATCCGTGGGTTATTGGAGAGTAGAACTGCTCCACAAGTCGCCTCCTTGGAATCGACCAAAATTTATATGGACAACAAGAATCGACCAAAATGTGAGGTCAAATTCATATGGACAACAAGAATGCATTGTATGTGGTACGTTCAAGGGCAAACTGATAACAAAAGTACGTTCAAGGGCAAACTGATAACAAAAGAGTGCAGAGGGAACCTCTGATCCTTGCATACTTCCATCTGAGGGAGCCAACCCAACCCAATCCCGCGCATGAACACACGCGCACCAGGAGTTGCAGACAGACCACCTGCAACATCGGCAATCAAAACAGTATACACAGAAGCAAAACTAACTTCACTTGAAATGCACAAGCAAGAAAAATATGTTCTTATTGGAGAAGAACTGGACCACAATACAATACCCATTCATGATCTGCAAACTAAGCAGACCATAGATTTAGTCCACAGGATCCAACCAACCATTGGTTGAAACAACCATAGAGTAGTTAGCTACTAAACAAAAGAGTGAACCCTGCTAGCAAGTATTAAACAATGCCCTAGAACTACCATAAGTAGTGGAGCATACAGTCCATGCTAAACAAAACATCAAAGAGCAGGGTCAAGTGGCAAGCCAGAGATGTAATTAGCTCATGTAGCAAGCCTTGATCATTCTAAGGAACGACACCAGCTTCATCATTATGCAAGGAGACCAAATCATAACAAGACATGGTCATGGCACGATGGCCATGAACCCAGCACGACCACCATTGTCGTGGCTAAATGGCCATGAGCTCAGAGCAACCGGAGGCAAGTAGTAGAAGGAGAGGAGCTAGAGGAGCTCACCGTGGCTATTTTGTAGCCAATGCCAAACAGCACCGCCGCCGCTGCATGCATGGTCATCCATCCATCTTCCAGATGGCGTGCCCACTGCATGCGCAAGTTTTTCGCAAAAAATTAAATTGTACTGACAACAAGCTTAAAATACAAGAATTTGATAGGATATCAGAAATTGTTGAACCACAACTACAAACCGCACCTCAAAATTACAACTTGTGAACCCCTTGATGGAATACCCACTTGCTTGAAGTTCTTTTCCAGGAAAAGCTTCACCTGAGATTCTTAGCCCATCTATGGCTGGCAGTGGGTCATCCTCTGCAACTGCATATTCATGAAAATTGGTGTTTACCATCATAACTGAAGAAATAAGGATAAGGAAATTGCATGAATCAAAAAATTATCTAAGAACTTCAGAGAAAGAAGTACTAGGCTCCTCGAGGACAGTACAAAGATAAGGGTAACATGAACATAAGTGTGCAAACAAGGCAGATGCACTGAGGCACCATGCAAATAAAGGCATATATATTGAGATGCAACACTACTGGAACAGACACTAGGTGCTCTGCTAATTAATATGTATGGTTCCACACAATAAAGTAGCACATGAATACAAGGCATAATACAACAAGCATGTGACAAGCACTGATCAGCAGAAAAGGGTGGCAAGGTCAAAAAAGAAGTACTCCCTCAGATCCATATACTTATCGCTCAAATGGATGTATCTAGCACTGAAATACGGCTACATGCATCCATTTGGCGACAAGTCATATGGATCGGAGGAAGTATATGATTACATTGCTCTTTAGTGGAAGGTAGCGATTTAATCATTCAATTCTCCAGAAGTTAGTGAATTAATCAGTTAACAGTAGCTATTTGATGATGCTGTCTAGTTTTCACGAAGGTGGGCGTGCCCTGCGTGCTGTGGCCGTGCCTTAGGAGAGGAGACTGGGGGCACTTGCCTCTGAGAAGGGCGGATTCGCGAGGATAGAACCACCTCACAAAGGAAATCATGGCCATCTTGTTAACAATAGCTATTTGATGGTGCTTCAGTTACACCATCTTAGATACACAACCCAGACAAACCTTCAAACCACAGCTAATACTCCCTCCGTCCAAAAATACTTGTCATCAAAATGGACAAAAAGGGATGTATTTAGAACTAAAATACATCTAGATACATCCCCTTTTATTCATTTTGATGACAAGTATTTCTGGACGGAGGGAGTACGTTAATAGGCAGCTCTTGCTAGGGCAAACCGCGAAACAAATTCAAAACCATCCCTCTGTGTTTTTGTGGACACACAACCCAGACAAACCTTCAAACCACAGCTAATACGTTAATAGGCAGCTCTTGCTAGGGCAAACCGCGAAACAAATTCAAAACCCTCCCTTTGTGTTTTTGTGGACATAATAAGTGAAGATTAAAGTTACACAACTGCAAGTTTCTTGTGAGGAAAACTTTAGATCTTGTTATAGCAAAAAAAACATGCCAGTGATCCAACTTTAGCAACAACCGGGCGTACCCCTGCCATATGATACAACTCCAGCCATCGACTCTAGTAGTCATAAATTAGCCCAAAACTTTCTGAATCAAGTCAATTTATCCGTGGGTTATTGGAGAGTAGAACTGCTCCACAAGTCACCTCCTCTGAATCAACCAAAATTAGATGACATCTTTGAGCAGCAACATGGCAAGTCCTCAGCAAAACATATTAGTATTATCTAGTGAAAACCAACAACAACAAAAGATCATAAATCTTGTCTATTTAGCAAGTGAACTGCATGACTCAGATTTGACGAAATCAAGGCATGAGCTATGTCATTCACATCTTAGATTCCAGTAATGGCTAATTGGATAAAAGTTGACCAAAATGTGAGGTCAAATCTATATGGACAGCAAGAATGAATTGTACGTTTAAGAGCAATCTGATAATACAATAGTGTAGAGGGAACCTTTGATCCTTGCATACTTCCATCTGCAGTAGCCAACTCAATCCCGCTCAAGGACACGTGCGCGCCAGGGGACGAGAGAAGCAGACGCAGAATGCCTGCAACATCAGGAATCAAAACAGTACACACATAAGCAAAACTAGCTTCAATTGAAATGCACAAGCAAGAACAATATATATTATTATTAGAGAAGAACTAGACCACAATAGAACACCCATCCATGATCTGCAACCAATCATTGGTTGAAACGACCATAGAGCAGTTATTAGCTACTAAACGGAAGAGTGAATCCTGTTACCAAGTATTAAACAATGCCCTAAGCATACAGTCCATGACAAACAAAAAACCAAAGAATCAATTACTAATCATAGTATCTAATTAAGCCATGAATTTACAATTGTACTGAACGACTAGATGACAGAAGCACAACTAGAAGAGCAGAGTCAAGTAACAAGCCAGAGACGTAATTAGCTCATGTAGCAAGCCTCAAGCATTCTAAGGCACAACACAAGTTTCATCATTATGCAAGGAGACCAAATCATAACAATTGGTCTATTTGTAATCATGAAGTGCGGCGTACGGTGCGGGTCTTAGGAAAAACATATAACACCATATCATTAGTCTATTTGTATCTCAAACGAGTAGCAGATCACCATAAAAACACCCACTACCATAAATTAACATATTCTACGACAAAAACGCATGCGTGATATAGCGGCGGGTACAGACGAGAAGGCAGTACCTAACATTGGCATGGCCGCTACTCTTGCGACGCTATCCTAATTACTCACAACGACTGACTGAGGATGCACTTGGTGTAATCATGAAGTGCGGCGTATGGTGCGGGTTCGTGTTTTGAACAACCAGTTAGACTAATCCATCCACAAGATTATTGGGCTGCACTACTGGCTTCGAGAAGTATGATGCATAAAAATTATACAGGTCAACACAAAAATAGCAAATAATTCTAGTATTAAACACGTAACACTTGACATACTTGAACAACATATTTCCCATATTTATCTTCTGTCAAACCACTACCATGTTGCTAAGCATTTAAGCTTGATCATCTAAAGCCAAAATGCTAGCAGGTCTAGGTAAACAAATTATTCAAAATTATGTTAATTGTCGTAGTTCAGGGTGGACCAGACATCCATTAATTGCCGTTGATCTTAGTTTTTTTGATGTCGTTCGCAAAAGAATTTTATGACACAAAGTACAAGTCTCTTTTTCATTGTAATCCCCTACAACGGCAAGTAGTGCACACCATCATCTTCCGAAGCCATGCTTTAGTATTGCGGCCATGCGGGCTGGTCCGGACCCTGATCAAGCCGTGATCTGGACCGACCTCCGGCCAGCCGGACCGGCCAAACGATGCTCAAGCCGGGGTTGGACTGAGAGGACAGACCAATCTCTGACGGCGATATGGGCGACTTGTGTGAGCACCAGCATCAAGGTGGGCACGCCCTGCGTGCTCTGGTCCTCTGAGGAGGGTGGATTCGCGAGGATAGAACCACCTTGCAAGGAAAAGCATCGCCACGTCTCTCGTCTCCTCTCCTCTCGCCGTCAGAGGTCCAGTGATCTTGTAACAACAAATATAACTATGCTAGTGATTCAGCTCTAGCAACTACCAGGTATACCCCTGCCTTACGATACACCTCCAGCCATGGACTCTAGTAGTCATTAATTAGCCCCAACTTCCTGAATCAAGTCAATTTATCCGTGGGTTATTGGAGAGTAGTACTGCTCCATAAGTCACCTCCTCAGAATGGACCAAAATTAGTTGACATTTTCGAGCAGGAGCATGGTAAGTCCTCAGCGGAACATACAGGTATTATCTAGTGAAAACCAACAACGAAAAAAGATCCCAACTCTTGTCTATTTAGCAAGTGAACTGTGTATTTAATGAAATCAAGGCATGAGCTATGTCATTCACATCTTAGATTCCAATCAAGGTTTTCGAGTCGATGAGTCGACGGGTCGCTCGTGGGGGCGACTCTAGACTAGTCGTGACTAGTCTAGACTCACGGTCGATGAGTCGACATGGCGACGAGTCGACATGAGTTAAGCAGTAGGTAGCAGGGGAGGAGCACAGAACAGCAGCAACAACCAGGGGAGAAGTGGAGGAGCACAACAGCAACATCATCAACCAGGGGAGGAGTGGAGGAGCACAACAACAACAGCAACCAGAGGAGGAGAGGAGCACAACAGCAGCAGCAGCCAGAGGAGGAGGGGAGGAGCACACCACCAGCAGCAACCAGGGGAGGAGGGAAGACAGCCGCCAGGGAGAGGGTTAGGTCAGGGGTGAGGGGGAATGGATCGATCTACAGGTTTCCAGGGGTGGGATGTGCCGATGGGCCAAGCAAATACTGTAAGAAAACGCATGGGGGCCCAAAATAAGTGAATCGTTCGACTCAGACACAGCGACTAGTCGTGACTAGTCGAACTAGTCGCTAGTCGTTCGACTCATGCCAGGAGTCGAGTCGAGAGCCTGAGTCGCTCCTGCAACTGCGACTAGTCGAGCGACTCGAAAACCATGATTCCAGTGATGGCTATTTGGATTAAAGTTGACCAAAATGTGAGGTCAAATCTTAATGGACAACAATAATGCATTGTTTGTGATACGTTCAAGGGCAATATGAGAATACAATAGTGCAGAGGGAACCTTTGATCCTTGCATACTTCATCGAAGAGAGCCAACCCAATCCTGCTCAAGAACACATGCGCGCTAGGGGACGGGAGAAGCAGACACAGAATGCGTGCAACATCGGGAATCAAAACAGTACACACATAAGCAAAACTAGAAATGCACAAGCAAGAACAATATATGTTCTTATTAGAGAAGAACTGGACCACAATAGAACGCCCGTTCATGATCTGCAAACTAAGCAGACCAAGATTAATTTCACTGTATTCAACCAACCATTGGTTGAAACGGCCATAGAGTAGCTAGCTACTAAATGCAAGAGTGAATCCTGCTGGAAAGTATTAAACAATGCCCTGGACCTACCGTAAGTACTGGAGCATACAGTCCATGCGAAACAAAAGACCAAAGAATCAATTACTAATCATAGTATCTAATTAAGCCATGAATTTACAATTGTAATGAACAACTAGATGACAGAAGCACACCTGGAAGAGCAGAGTCAAGTAGCAAGCCAGAGACGTAATTAGCTCACGTAGCAAGCCTCGAGCATTCTGAGGCACAACACCAGTTTCATCATTATGTAAGGAGACCAAATCATAACAAGACCCATGGCACGATAGCCATGAACCCAGCGAGGCCACCATTTCCATGGCTCAATGGCCACGAGCTTAGAGCAACCAAAGGCGAGTAACAAAGGAAGCAGATGAGCTGGAAAAGCTTACCATGGCTGTTTTGTAGCCAATGCCAAACGGCACCGCCTCCACCGCACGCCTGGTCATCGATCCATCTTCCAGATGGCGTACCCACTGCATGCAAAAAATTGGCAAACATTAAATTGTATTGAATTAACAACAAGCTTCAAAATACCAGAGTTTGATAGGATATCAGAAATTGTTGAACCATAACTATAAAACTGCACCTCAAAACTACAACTTGTGGTCCCCTTGATGGAATACCCACTTGCTTGATTCTTAGCCCATCTATGGCTGACAATGGGTCATCCTTTGCAACTGCATATTCATCAAAATTGGTGTTTTACCATCAGAACGAAAGAAATAGGGATAAGAAAATTGCCTGAATTAAAAAATTATCCAGCACCTTCACAGAAAGGACTAGGGTCCTCAAGGACAGTAGGAAGATAAGGGTAACATGAACACGATGGCCATGAACCCAACACAACCACCATTGCCGTGGCTCAACAATGGCCACGAGCTCAGAGCAACTAGAGGCAAATAACAGAGGAATGAGAGGAGCTAGGAGGAGCTCACCGTAATTGTTTAGTAGCCAATGCCAAATAGCACCGCCTCCGCCGCACACAGTCATCGATCCATCTCCCAGATGGCATACCCACTGCATGCACAATTTTTTTGGCATACATTTAAATTGAGAGCTTAAAATACAGGAATTAGAGAGGATATCAGAAATTGTTGAACAAAAACTATAAACCGCACCTCAAAATTGCAACTTGTGGTCCCCTTGATGGAATACCCACTTGCTTGAGGTTCTTTTCCAGGAAAAGTTTCACCTGAGATTCTTAGCCCATCTACAACTGCATATTCATGAAAATTGGTGTTTACCATCAGAACTGAAGATATGACGATAAGGAAATTGCATGAATCAAAAAAGCTTTAGAGAAAGAAGTACTAGCAGGCTCCTAAAGGACAATAGGAAGATTAGGGGGTAGCATGATCATAGGCCTAGTGTTTAATAACCAAAAAAGGACCGGTTTTCCTCCTCCATATAAGAACACTACATAAGTGTGCAAAGAAGGCAGATGCAATTCGCACCGTGCAGGCAAAGGCATATTAAGAAGCAACACTATCGGAACAGACTCTTCATGCTCTGCTAATTAACATGTACGGTTACAAACAATAACAGTAGCACAGGCATAATACAACAAGCATGTGTGGAGTGTGCGACTTGCGGTAAAGCGTCTTAGCCTTCCTGGCCGACGCCCTTCATGTTATATAGTTGGGGTGCAGGCCCGGATATGCGTACAGGTTGTTTGAGAGATACATCTTGGAGGAGAAGAATACTAGAGATAAGAATATAAAGATTACATGAGAATCTAGCCTAACTACTAGCCTATCTACTCCTCCTTCGGTTGCACGCCATATCACGTTTAACACCCTCCCTTAATCACAACTTCATCAAGTTGAGATTATGCTTGAAGTCTTCAAAACTTCTTGTGGGAAGAGCTTTGGTAAAACCATCTGCAACTTGGTCTTGAGAGTGAATAAACCGAATATCCAAAAGTTTATTTGCAACTCTTTCTCGAACAAAGTGAAAATCTATCTCGATATGTTTAGTTCTAGCATGAAAAACTGGATTTGCTGATAAATAGGTAGCACCTAGATTATCACACCATAAACATGGAGCTCTAGTGTTTTTCATACCAAGTTCCTTTAAAATTGACTGTACCCATATGATTTCTGCTGTTGCATTAGCCAACGCTTTGTACTCTGCCTCTGTACTGGATCTTGAAACCGTGGCTTGCTTCTTTGCACTCCAAGATATCAAGTTAGGTCCAAAGAATACCGCAAAGCCACCAGTTGAGCGTCTGTCATCTAGACACCCAGCCCAGTCTGAGTCAGAGAAGGCACTGACAAGTGTAGAGGATGACTTGCTGAAATTTAGGCCAATGCTCAATGTATTTTTCACATATCTTACTATGCGCTTGGCAGCAGTCATATGAACAGTGGTAGGTGCATGAAGGAACTGACACACTTTGTTAACAGCAAAAGAGATATCTGGTCAGGTCAGTGTCAAGTATTGAAGTGCACCTACCAGACTTCTGTATTTTGTACCATTTTCTGAACTCAGAAGCTCCCCTTCAGTAAGAGACAATTTTTCTGTGCTAGATAAAGGAGTAGGTGCAGACTTACAATTTCGCAAACCAGCCTTTTTCACTAAGTCTGTTGCATATTTTTCTTGAGAGAGGTGAAGACCATCCTTGTGTTGCTTGACCTCAATACCAAGAAAATAGTGTAGATCTCCTAGATCCTTAAGAGCAAATTCTGCACTTAAATCCTTCAACAGTGCTGTTATTGCTTCATCAGATGAGCTAGTCACAATTATGTCATCAACATATATGAGAACAAAAATGGATACACTTGACTTGTTGTAAATAAACAATGAAGTGTCAGATTTTGAAGGGACAAAACCAAGTGCTTGCATCTTTTTACCAAGACGAGAGTACCATGCTCTTGGGGCCTGCTTTAGTCCATACAATGCTTTGTCAAGTTTACACACATGAAGTGGTGCATGTGCATTTACAAACCCAGGTGGTTGTTTCATGTAAACCTCTTCTTCCAGAACACCATGGAGAAACGCGTTCTGTACATCTAGCTGACGTAGACTCCATCCCCTGGACACAGCAATGGACAAAACAAGACGAATAGTGGCAGCTTTTACAACCGGACTAAATGTGTCCTCATAGTCAATACCATACCGTTGTTTGAAGCCCTTTGCAGCAAGTCTGGCTTTGTAACGGTCAATGGTTCCATCAGCTTTCCTTTTTATCCTAAAGACCCACTTACAATCAATAAGATTTTTACCTCGTTGTGGAGGGACCAAGTGCCACGTTCTGTTTTTCTTAAGTGCAATGATTTCATCCTGCATTGCTTTTCTCCAACGTGCATCACCCATAGCTTCTTCAAGAGTAATGGGTTCTCCTGGTTCACCTGTAGAACATACCAGTCCATATTTTGTAACATGTTTGTAATCAACAGGTTTAATTACCCCTTGTTGTAGCTGTGTTCGACGTGGAGCAGCAACCGGAAGTTCTGCAGACGATTCTGTCGCAGAGGATCCCGAGTCTGGATCTGGCTGATCCTCTCCTGATCCCGAGGAAGATCTGCGCAGAGTTCTAGAACCTGTAGCGACAGGCTGGGTGGAGGTGCGATCTTCTGTGGCCGTGGACCGTGACTCGGGGAACGAATTCTCCACAGAAGATCCGGGCCGAGGTGCGTCATCATGGCCCAATGATTGCCTGGGCCCCCGTTGGACAGCGTCGGATCCCGCACCCTCCTGACGAGCCGCGGTGCGCCGCGTGTACACGCGCAATTGGGTGCCTTGCTGGACGCGGCCCGAGCCAGTGCCAACTTGCCGTCTGTCGGGCGCGGATTCGTTCGCGCGAGGGGAGACACTGCGGCCCGCCGGGTTCTACCGCGTGGCTGGTGCGGACTCATCCGTGCGCCCACCTGCGCCTGGCGAGGCTGGCGCTGTCTGCTCGCTGTCGGCCGCCGATCCCGAGGAGGATCTGGTACGCTGCTGCAGCCCCTGACCCGATCTCGAGGAGGATTTGTCCCCCGAGCCAGGACACATAAAATAAGGGCCTGCTGCTCCATTTTCTTCATTGTTTTCTTCAGGATTTGCACCGCTGTTTTCTGTATCATCACAAGGCTCATGGAGATGATTAGTAGTAGGGTTAGGGTTAGTCATCATATGATCATCACAATTTGTAACACCCCCTTGATCATAGCCAGAAGCTTGAGATGGTAGGAGCAAGATTTCCTTGCGAAGTAGTGCACCGGCGTTAGGGTGAAGATCAGAAAAGGGAAATTTTGTCTCATCAAAAACAACATCACGTGAGATATATACCCTGCCGGTGGAGATGTCAAGGCACCTGACACCTTTGTGTTGGGCACTGTAGCCAAGAAAGGCACATTGTTTTGATCTAAGCATGAGTTTGCGAGTATTGTAAGGACGGAGGTTTGGCCAGCAAGCACAGCCAAAGACACGTAGGGATGTGTAGTCGGGTTTGACATGGAGAAGACGTTCGATAGGTGTTTCATTGTTGATGACGCGACTAGGTAACATATTGATGATGTGAACAGCCGTAAGAAATGCCTCGTCCCAAAACTTTAGGGGCATAGAGGCTCTTGCTAGGAGAGCCAAACCTACCTCGACAATGTGCCTATGCTTGCGTTCAGCTGACCCATTTTGTTGGTGAGCATGTGGGCATGATACATGGTGAGATATGCCTATGCTTTGGAAGAAGGAGTTGAGCTTCTCATACTCTCCTCCCCAGTCGGATTGGACAGCTATAATCTTGATGTCAAACTTTCTTTCAACAAGTGCTTGAAAGTTTTTAAAGACTTGAAACACATCGGATCGCTTCTTGAGAAGATATATCCAGGAAAACTTGCTATAGTCATCAATAAAACTCACATAATATGTGTGTCTGCCAACAGAGGAGGGAGCAGGTCCCCACACATCAGAAAAGATCAATTGCAATGGTTTAGTGGAGACACTAGTGGATATGGGATAAGGTAACTGATGACTTTTGGCACACTGACATGGATCACAAATAGTTTCAATATTACGCTCGCCAACAAACGGGAGCTTATTTTTCCTAAGTAATTTTTCAACCAAAGAAAAGGAGGCATGTCCTAAACGATCATGCCATCGTGTGGACGAAAACTTGATAGCACCACAAGCTTGTTTATTGAATCTTCTAAACTCCGGAATCAACGGGTAGAGCCCTTGAACACATCTACCTCGATAGAGAACTTTCTTCGTGGCCTGATCCTTTATCAAAAAGAAATAAGGATGAAATTCGACGAAAACATGATTGTCAATAGCAATTCTATGAACAGATAGAAGATTTTTGTGGGCACTAGGGACATGCAGAATTTTTTTGAGATGTATTTTGCGTTTAGGGGTATTAAAAATTGAATGACCAATGTGACGTATGCCCATACCTTCACCACTGGCCGTGTGGATTTGATCTTTGACACGATACTTCTCCTTCATGGTGACCTTCTCGAGCTCGTTGGTGATGTGGTTGGTGGCTCCACTATCGACATACCAGTTTGTGTCGATCCCATAGGAGCCATCAGCAGCCGCAGCCACTTTTTCTTCGTCTTGTGAGGAGTCACCATCATCATCTTCATAGCGGTACCAACAGTCCTTCGCCGTGTGGCCGGGCTTGCCGCAGATTTGGCAGCGCGGCAAGTCCGAGCGTGATCTGTTGGAGCCGCCACCACGGCGCCCTTTGGAGCTAGAGCGTCCGCCGCCGCGAGTGTTGTTGGAGTAGCCGCCACCGCCGCCGCCGCTGGATCCAAACCTCCCCTTGCCACGAGAGGAGGAACGAGAGCGAGGGCCGCCACCGCGACCTCTGGAGGCGGAGTTCGCCGAGGACTTGAAGCCGCCACCGGAGCCATGGTACTGCGCCATGCGCTGATCAAAATTACTAAGCATGGCAAAGAGCTCATCAAGGGTTACCGGAGTGACGCGGGCGTCCAAGGCAGAGACGAGGGGCTGATACTCTTGGTCCAGCCCGTGGATGATGTAGGATATGAGTTCGTCGTCTTGGATCGGTTTTCCAGCCGCAGCGAGCTCGTCAGCGAGTCCCCTCATGGTGGCGAAGAAGGAGGACACCGACTGGTTGCCCTTCTGCGCATTGATCAGCGCCGTGCCAATGTTGTTGACGCGGCTGAGTGACTGCGACGAGAACATGCTCGCCAGCGCCACCCAGAGTTCCCGCGCGGTGGTGATCGCGGTCACCGTGACGAGCACCTCCTTGGAGAGGTGTTGGAGTAGATATCCAAGGACCTACTGATCCTCCTTCACCCAAAGTGGATGGAGAGGATTTGGCCCCTCGATTTCCTTCCCAGCGGCATCTTTAGTGACGTGGGTTTTGGCCGGCTCGGTCGACGTACCGTCGACATAGTGAAAGACGCCGGCGCCCCGCAGCTGTGGCGTGATCTGTGTCCGCCAGAGGATGTAGTTGGTGCGGGAGAGTTTCTCCGTGACTCCTCCGCTGAGGGTTGGGTGAGAGGAGGAGGTGGAGGAAGACATGCTGCGCACTTTTGGTGGAGATGGATTGGCTAGGGTTTAGTGGAAGAAGATGGCTCTGTATACCATGTGCGACTTGCGGTAAAGCGTCTTAGCCTTCCTGGCCGACGCCCTTCATGTTATATAGTTGGGGTGCAGGCCCGGATATGCGTATAGGTTGTTTGAGAGATACATCTTGGAGGAGAAGAATACTAGAGATAAGAAGATAAAGATTACATGAGAATCTAGCCTAACTACTAGCCTATCTACTCCTCCTTCGGTTGCACGCCATATCACGTTTAACATGGAGCACCGACCCTCAGAGTCAAACTCAATACATCAGATTTAATACACACAAGGGGGCATTATTCTGCAATTCAATAATTTGATGAGATCCTTTTAAATTGCCAAGGACAAGTATTACTAGTGTGAGTCTGCAGTGTCAGTGTACACACGCACACATGACCATTAGATTCTTTAAAATCTACAATTTGGGGCATGCACATACAAATTGAGGACAAAACAAACAGTGATGTGTGTATCTTGTGTACGTACAATTGCAAATGGCGTTCTAGACCAGAAGAGATTGGACCTGGGGACCGAGAGAGAGGGGAACTGCAGCTAACCATCAGGGTAAAGCAACCTCTAGGAGGGAAGGAGGCAGCCATCGGGCGACGCGTCAACCATCAGGCAGGCATGCACGGGCCAAGTGTGATCGTCGGGGGCAGCCGTGTCGAGGAGGAGACATATCCGCGTCATCTCTCCGTGAATGACATCGTACACTGAAAAACACTTCTGGCATTTAGTACAAGTGGGTTCAAATATTTATTAAGTAGAGCTCATGTACATATTACAAGGGTAGCTCTCTGTAAATTATCCAACCATCCGATACTAGCCTAACTTGACTGCAAAGGAAATAAAACAGAGGACAAGACCGAAATATGTACGTGTATGTGGGCTTATGGAAGCTATAAAACATAGCCATAAAGCAGTAAATACACAATTGTTAGAGCATGGTTTTCTGTAGCTCGTCCTACCTGGTACCCTATATCAGGGCCATTCAGAATGGACTGTGGTGTATCGAGATATGTGCAAAAGTTTGGAAATCTGCAGCTCGGTTAGGATGATCAGCGCATAATACACTGGCAGGGCACACTGTTCATGATTTGAAAGGACATCTGCCCCTGGCCTCATGCTGTCTCTCTCTCTGTCACATGCAGCTCATGCCGTCTCTCTCACATGCACAGCCTCTGACACAAGCTCTCTCTTACATGCACACTCTCGCTTCAGTTCAACTTTCACTTTCTTAAAAAAATGTGCCTTTTCTCTCACAAACGGTCTCTCTCTCTCATCAATTTCTCAAAGGTGTCTCTCTCTAGTTTGAGAAGGTAACTTTGAGAATGCAAAGTTTTCTTGACTCTATTTTTTTCTCTTCATAAATTTCTCTCTAGTATCTCAGTCTCTCACGCTGGTTATCTCTTTCTCTAAAAAGTCCATACTTTTTTCTCTCTAGTTGTGGGGTACTGCCACACTCTTTCTCTCTGACACGTACGCTGCAACAGGTAGACTCCGGACAGGACATCAACACTGCAGAACGGGATGCACATGCACCTGCTTGACTGCTCCCTCTGACATGCAGTGAAAACAAATCAGAAAATGAAAGAGTGACAGAGATAGCCTTGTCCGGAAGTGAGAGAGAGATTGTATGCATGCAGATGTCACATCAGGTTTTACTACTCAACTCTGGCTAATGAAGCTGATGCAGTTCAGAGGTGATCATATGATGCACAGATCTCAACACCCTTAGACGGCCAGGATAATGGGTACCGTGTAGCTCGTCCTAGCAAAGAACTTTGTGCAATTGTTATTGCTTCCATATGAAATAGCCAAACTTTCTCTAGGCCAATAAATATACAATAGAGAAGATTTCAGAACAAAGCGAAGAAAAACATGAACTTCATGCAAAAACAACTGCCCCAACAGAGGAAGTATTTTCTAACAACTTCAGTAAACAGGTCAAAAAGACAGAATAACTTCAGTAAACATCATAAATCCAACTACACCAATCATTCTCATTCAGCAATCTATTTAAATTCAGTCAAGCGAGCAAATCAAAGACAATGAATGGATGTGGTCTCAGGAAAAACATATAACAACGTGTCATTTTCCGTATCCACAATGCCGAATAACTAGTAGTCTATCTGTATCTCAAACAAGTAGTAGATCACCGTAAAAACACCCACTACCATGCATTCCTTTTTTTTTCTCGGCCAAGCATATACATCTGAAACATATTCGACTACAAAAACCCACCCGAGATATAGCGATGGATATATAGATAAGGAGGCAGTACCTAGCGCTGTCATGGTCGCTCCTCTTGCGACGGAATCCTATGCACTTGATATAATAATGAAGCGCGGCGTATGGTACGGGTGCGTGTTTTCAACAACCAATCAGACTAATCCATCAACAAGATTATTGGGCTGCACTACTGGCTTATGATGCATCAAAATTATACAGGTCAGCACAAAAATAGGAAATAATAATTCTAGCATTAAATACCACTGACATACTTGAACAACATATTTCCCATATTTATCTTCTGTCAAACCACAAGCATGTTGCTAAGCATCCAAGCTTGAACATCTAAGAAAAGCCAAAGGAATTGAGAAAATGCTAGGTTCACATACTTATGCACGCATGCAAAAGTACTATCTAGTCTTTGCATGCCTCCTCAGACAGAGTGCTATACATCAGCACAAAAACTACATTGGCCAAAAGCAGAGCTGCCAAAATTCTAGCTCCCTGATTCAGGTGAATAAAATATTCAAAATTATGTACCAATCGAAGAAACGCCACAGGCCATCAATCAGGCCGTGATAATTTGAAAATTCATTCAAAATTCTCTACCAAATAGACAAAATTATACTATGCCAAAAGAGTAGCAGTTGCAGAATCAGCAACAGTAGCATGTAATCAATAACAGTTTCATATTAATCTCAAAACCAGAGGGAAAGGTTTAGTTAATAACTTAATGTCAAGTGCAGCTCTATAAATCTGAGAGAGAACGACTGAAAGAGAGAGAGAGAAAGGCCAAAAGTTTCAGTTTTAACACACACAAAGGGGCATTATTCTGCAATTCAACAACTTAATGAGATCCTTTTAAATTGCTACTAGTGTGAGGCTGCATTGTCAGTATACATGTGCACAAGACCATTCGATTCTTTTAAATTTATAACTTGGTGCATGCATATACAAATTGAAGTACCAAACAAACAATGATGTGTATCCTGTATGTACAATTGCAAGTGGTGTTCCAGAACAGAAGAGATTGGATCTGTGGGCCAAGAGAGAGGGGAATTGAAGCTCACCATCAGGGCACAACAACCACTAGGAGGGAAGGAGGCGGCTGTCGGGCAAAACATCCACCATCAGGGAGGCACGCACGGGCCAAGTGTGCTCATCGGGGAGAGAGACCTTGTGACATTGCTTCCCTTGTCATGCCCTTTGCTTCCTGGGAGGTCACCTCAAACCAAAGGGTCTCTCTCATCTGCCAAAAAATATAGGCACGTTTCAGTCCACTACGACTGGGCGATGCGCTAACAAACATAGTGACTATTGTGTTGAAGAAGTAAGTTTTGTGCGAGAGCTAGCTAGTACACTATGTGACTGGATTAACAAGAAGAAGAATGGAGAAGGGCAGTAAAGCATGAGACATTAAATGAAAGAAAAGAATATCTTGGGCAGTAAGGCTAAAGCAAGCAAGTGGTCCACTGTGGACAGGAGGAGAGTTGTCAAATTTCTCAATTCCACCTGTAGTTAGTTAGATCCATCAAAAAAGCATGAAAAAATAAATACGATTCTGCGACAACAGAAATTTCTAGAAACTACGAAGAGATTGGAGGCCGCGCGCACGGAGGTGGTGCCGCCCAATCCCAAAGAGATTGCACAGGAGAAAGCAGAAAGAGAAAATATGCAGCTTTTGGGGGCCAAATAACTGAGCTCTTCACAATTTAATGCTCTAAAAAAGTTTTCTTTCAGTAAATGCGCCTCTGTGTGTGGGATGGGGG
>LR738709.1:54813835-54896005 GCA_902687465.1 Secale cereale | reverse complement strand
GGGGGGCAACGGCCTCCTCAGGCTGGTCATAGTGGGAGTAACATAGGTAGTAACATAGATGCCACGCATAAGCAAAAATGTTGGTGTGGCAAGTAATTAATGAAATGCAAATAGAGTAACATAAAGCTGGTCGTAATGGGAGTAGCATAGGTAGTACTCCCTCCTTTCCGGTTTATAAGGCTCAAATCTTAAATCTCATCAACCAAGGCATTTTGTGAGGACTATACACATGGAAAAATGAGCCGACCGTTGGGCGCTCCTTCTGGCGTCGGCGCGGGCGCTCCTTCTGGCGACGGCGCGGGCGCTCCTTCTGGTGACGGCGCGAGCGCCTTGCCCGAGTCGCCCAGGGCTCCGGCGAGCGAGGGCTGGGAGGTGGTCAGGCGCGGCGCTGGCTCCCCTCTGGCCCGAGCAAGGCTGGCTTCAGAGTCGGGCTCGGCGGTGGCGGCTGTCGGGGGCAGGTTCTGGGCGTTGGCAGAGGCTGAGTTGGAGGACGAGGACGACGTGGATCTGGCGGAGGAGGCTGGCCGGCCGGCGCCTGCGGGGACGGTGCTCGGTGATTTCGTCGCCGTCACGCACGTCGAGGGGAGTGGCGTCGCTGGGGGGCGTCGCCGCTTCGCTCCGGCCGGTCGGGGGCCGCGCGCCGTCGCCGTCCGTGCTTGGCAACCCTCAATGACCCCGGGCAGGGGCTCGGTATCTCCTGGTGTTGCCGCACGGGAGATCAGATCGCGGGTGGCGGCTGTGCTTGTTGTGCCGGTGGACTCGGAGGCTGAGTGGCCGCGCCTGCCGTCGCGGACGGTAGCTACCCCGGTGGCGGCGGCGGCGGTGACGGACGCGCAGGCGTCGGTGGACGGCTCTCCTCTAGCTAGGGCTGGCTCCACTGGGCCTGGGCCCGAGACAAGGCAGGTGGGCCGGGAGTCAGCTCCTGCGTCTGGGCCGATTGGCTCTGCCGTGTCTCTTCTGGTGGGGCCCGGCACGTCGTCTGGGGGTGGGGGCCAGGCTCCTAGTGGGCTGGTCGGTCCGGCCTGGCCCGACTCGGCCTCGTCTCGGCCCCGGCCCACTCCCGGTGCCTACTTATGGTTGCGCCGCGGCTGCCCCGACCCCTCATTAGGGTTTCCCGCAACCAAAAAAGAGGTGCGGCGCCTAGCTCACCTCGCCAGATCCATTCGCCCCACTCCCCCCCTCCTCTCGACAAATCGTTTGCAGTGGCGGTGATGAGTGGCCGGTGAGCGGAGAAGCGGCCTATGGAGGCCTCGGACTTGGATGGGGAGCGGCGGCGTGAGCGAGACCTGCGGGAGAAGGCGAAGAAGGCGATGCGTGCGAAGCATGGTGGCAGATCTGAGCGCTTCCAAGAGGAAGATGGGCGCGAGGGGGATTGGGGTCCTCCTCCCCCATGGTGGATCCAGCAACAAGAGAGAAAAAAAAAAGAAGAAGGAGATGGCGCGCCGACGGGAGGTCGAGCGCAAGCCGATGGAACTCCCCAACTGTGGTGGTGGCCACGAGGATCCTCTGGCCAAGAGATCCAGGGCGGCGGCCGAATCTCTGGCGGTGACGTGCCCCCGTGGCTCGAAGTGCACGGCGAGTGCACCCATTCCGGTGGAGGATGCGCCGGAGGCACCGGACATGGAATGCTTCAAGTGTGGAAGACTTGGACATTTCCAGTCCATGTGCACGTTCCTGCCCTTGTGTGTGCTGTGCGTAAGTAGCTATCTGTGTAATGTGTGCATGGTCACAACTTAATTACATACGTACACTGCTGCTATCTGTTTTCATGCATGCTTAACTAGCTAGCTTGCTATTTCATGCATGCAGGTATGTACGTCCACTATGGCTCCTTCCCTCGATGATGCTAGCAAATGGAAAATGAACATATACTTATTCTCACCCTGTTTTTTTTTTCTAAGTTTTTTCGAGTTTTTTTACATCTGTCGTGTGTAGTGTGTGCACACTCATTGACTCGGTGTTGTACAGTGTCATCTTGTTTTCTCCGCATATGAGAACTGTCTAAAGTCAAACTTTGTAAAATCCATTGCATCTTAAAGTCAAACTTCGTAAACTTTGTGCTTCTCCGCCCGACGCTCCGGAGTGAGCATTTTTGCAGTAGGTGACTTTGGTGCGGACCATAACGACCCGCGAACGACGACATCAGAGCGGACTAGTGCTTAGACAGGGCCGCGGTAGCGGCGCGGGTGGGAAGGAGAGGGAATGGGGCGGCTATGGTTTACCCTCACTGTCGGAACTTAAATAGATGGGCTTAGCCCCTCGGGTGACACGCCAGCCACACCATGAATCATTCTCACCAAACTGAATGATGCTCCCCACATACCGATGAGTTTTGGCGTGGGCTTTACTTGTTGGTCCTACATGGGAGACACGTCCGGGTCCCTCTATGTCTGCCTCACATATGGGCTGGGTTTGAGAGATACCGGACTACCCGGACATTTGAACTGGGTACAAGGGCATCCAGACTACGCGGTTCAGACATGTTTAGCCATTCAACGGGAGCTTGTATCGATCCGCCGATCAATCTGGACACACTGTTTTCCGCAAACCTGAGATAAACTGGAGGGCTTTGTGGGAGTTCGGACAGCAGCCACGTAAGACTCTGACACCGCGGCCCACCCAAAACCCAAAAAAACCGCTCCCGAAGCCCGTGCCTCCTTCTTTCCAATTTCTCACCTTCCTTTTTTCTCCAGCCATCGCAGCCGCTTGACCACCCCGGCCGTCCCGCCTCACCCCTGCCGGAACTTACGAGTTCATCACCTCCAACGATACACCCCGGGCTCCACGTTGCTTATCCTTCGCCGCGGTTTCACACCTCTCCTTCTACCGCCGCAGAGGTACCATCCGTTCCTACCATATTCACCATGACCGGCAACTGTTCGTTGAAATGCCCGTGCTAAAGTATTGTCCCTTCTTTGAAGCAATGGATTCGGATATGGAGTACATATACGGGCACTATGTTGAGTCATCGACGGCTTCTCCGATGAGGACTACACGCATGATACGACGATGATGTAGGCGCCCCTTGCAGACGTGGAGCGTGCGGAAGAGCATATTCTCAATTTCAAGGTATCGATTAAGAGTCATTGAGTGCTCGTCTACAACAAGACGTGCTCAACAACATCTCTAACCCACTTTGTCCAAAGACAAGAAGCATCTAGCAAGGATGTTGAGAGTGCATTTGAAGTTCTGCAGGAACGTTTTATAGTTATGTGGACCTGCTAAAGAATGAGATCGAGAGACCTTATGGGAGGTGATGTCCTGTTGTGTGATAATGCACAACATGGTCGTGCAGGATGAGGGTGACGATGTTACCGCAGATCTTGAATTTGAGAACATGGGAGATTCTATCAAACTTTCAAACCAGAATCAACCACATTTGAAGAGTTTGTTCAAATGTCAACAAATTCAGCACCGAACAACACGCGAGCAACAGAAGAAAGATTTGACTGAGCATTTGTAGGCGGTTAAAGTGGACAACAATGTTGGAGCGTTATATTAAAAAAATAGAAGTATTGATGCATTTAAACATTTGAACTATCCTAGCTAAACTGAAACTATATATGCGGTTATTTAAACATGCAAACATAGATGTATGAGAAAGCATTAGATGACCGACTCCCATATTCATGTTCGTGGACTGGTTTCAGGGAAAATTTATGGGTCGGCGTTTGAGATGCCATATGAGATCGGGTTGGCTGATAATTCCGTGACTAGGCAATGACCCGGCTGGATGTATAGCGGGGTTTTGGGAGTTTCGGTTCTCGATGTTCTTGCATCTACTGTCTCAAAACGAAAGGCGACTTCTTCATTGAGATCATCGTCAACTTACATCACCTGCGCACTTATCCCCCGTACAAAAAACGCCAGATATCGTGGCAGCTTGTAAGCCGCGCCATCGTGTAATCACACCATTCGTCTCGCTACGGACATGGCTCTTAACCAAGTACACAAATTTTGACTAAGCGTTGGTAACAAATTTCATGAGCAGAATTCAACGGGGGCCGGCGGCTACAGAGATAACGACGGATTTCATAAGCTATAGTACCATGTCGACGACGGTGTCTTATAGCAAGTGAAGTGTGCGAGTGACGGTTCAGAGAAGACCCGAGGAAGTAGCTAGCTCGAGGTAGGTGATCATGGCGCGAAAGGAGGCCGGCGTAGCAGCGACGAGCAGCGGCGGCAAGGCCACGTGATCCCCGTGACGCACCTCGCGCTGCGCGGCTGGCGCCGCGGGGCTTCGCCGTCACGGTCGTCAACACGGAGGCCGTGCAGGACTAGACGGCGCGCGCGCTCGGCGTCGACCCGGCCGGGCATGACTTTTTCACCGGCGCGCGTGCGTCAGGGATGAACGTGCGCTACGAGTTTATCAGCGACGGCCCCCCGTGGGGTTCGACCGGTCGCTGCACCACGATGAGTTCATGGATTCGCTGCTCGGCCACGTTGAGGAGGTGCTCGGCCACATTGTCGTCGACCCGGCCACAACGTGCCTCGTCGCTGACACCTTCTTCGTGTGGCCGGCGACGCTGGCCAGGAAGTTCGGCATCGCGTCCACCTGCTCACCAACAACGGCCACTTCGGATGCAACGGTGAAAAATTCGATTTTTGGATTCCACTCTAATATGCTTATATTTCAATTCAACATAGTGCCACTAATACTTTTGCTGTTTAGATCACTAAAGTGAGGGAGTAGCGGTAAATTTGGTTGCTGCAAAATGGTTTACCATGCCATCGATTTTGAAGTTCCCTTTTTTTTTTTGCAGAGCCTCGGAAGGACACGATCACGTACATCCCGGGCGTGCCGGCGATCGAGCCGCAAGAGCTCATGTCGTACCTCCAGGAGACGGACACCACCAGCGTGGTGCACCGCATCATCTTCAAGGCCTTCGAAGAGGCGCGCGACGCCGACTACGTCCTCTGCAACTCCGTGGAGGAGCTGGAGCAATCCACCATTGCCGCCCTCCGCGCTGAGAAGCCCTTCTACGCCGTGGGGCCCATCTTCCCCGCCGGCTTCGCCCGCAGCGCCGTCGCCACCTCCATGTGGGCCGAGTCCGACTGCTCCCACTGGCTCGACGCGCAGCCGCCGGGCTCCGTGCTCTACATCTCCTTCGGGAGCTACGCGCACGTCACGAAGCAGGAGCTGCATGAGATCGCGGGAGGAGTCCTGGCCAGCGACGCGAGGTTCCTGTGGGTTATGCGGCCGGACATCGTTAGCTCCGATGACCCGAACCCGCTACCCGAGGGTTTCGCGGCCGCGGCCGCCGGGCGCGGGCTGGTGGTGCCCTGGTGCTGCCAGGTGGAGGTGCTCTCACATGCCGCGCTGGGTGGCTTCCTCACCCACTGCGGGTGGAACTCCGTGCTGGAGAGCGTGTGGGCGGGAGTGCCCATGCTCTGCTTCCCGCTGCTCACCGACCAGTTCACCAACCGGCGGCTCGTCGTGCGGGAGTGGGGCGTCGGCGTGTCCATCGGGGACCGTGGTGCGGTGTTCGCCGACGAGGTGAAGGCGAGGATCGAGGGCGTCATGTCCGGGAAAGAGGGGGAGGAGCTCCGGGAGGCGGTGAAGAAGGTGAGGGCGACGCTCGAGGCCGCCACGGTGCACGGCGGGTCATCGCAACAGAGCTTCGATGAGTTCGTCGATGAGCTAACACGCCATTGCGGCGGAAGTTAAGCTGAGCCGACCGATGGGCTAGAAGCGTGCATGTCGGGTGTTGGGGAAGTGGCCGCGAATAAGTGTCTTTGTACTCTTGTCTTGTGTGTAGTGTGTGAGCCGTCATTGACTCAGTGCTGTGCGGTGCAATTCGTAAGTGGTATAAATCATAAATGGACGTGGAATGTGATTCTATTTTCCGTAATGTATGGTCCTCATTTATATAGCCTTCTATAACCTCCATGATATCAAAGCCATAACATATAGTTCTACATATACTACTTCCTCCATAAAGAAAATATATAAGAGACTATCTCAAAAATGAACATATACTATTTCTCACTTTCATGAGGTTTTTTTTAGTTCTTTTTACATCTGTCGAGTCTAGTTTGTGCAGTCGTTGACTGTTGTGCAGTGTGATCTTGTTTTCTCCACATATATATGAGAATTGTCTAAAGTCAAATTTCATAGAGTTTGACCATAAAAATACCAACATCTATAATATTTAAGTTATATAATATAAAAATAAAATTTGTGATGCATCTAATGATTGATTTTGTATTGTGAATGTATGTTTCTTATAATATTAGTCAAACTTTACGAAGTTCGACTTTAGTCAAATCTTATCAGATTTCCTAAATTACTTCTAGATGAGATTTGATAATGCCAAGTCCATCTCCGTTTGATCTGTTTGTGCCTTTTTTGAAAGATAAGACTTTATTCATTAGAAATAACGGGTACATCCCCTATAATCAAATATACATTCTCATCCATAAGCTTCTCATACAAGTCCCTACTGTTTGAAAAATTGTGCTCGATTTTTGATGCAAACCTTCCCGTCCAGGACCTTCATCCCGCGCCTGTTTTTGGCTCGTGTCGGCCCGTTTGCGGTCGTTGTTTCTACCTATTTTTGGCCTGTTATCGCTCTCGGGGCTTGGGCATGTTTTCCTATTGTCCCCAAGTTGTTTGCCTCGTGGGCTGCCTTGTGGGAAGAGCAAGAGGAGATAAAAGGAGAGGCAGTATTATACTAACAAAAACAAAAGAGCCACTAGCTGATCGGGTCACCTACCTAAGGGTAGGATCAAGGACCTAATATCCTAGACCCACATAGGGCCCCCACACCATCCTTGTAAGGATTCAGGACCGTAGTGGGCGGGAGTGCCCATGCTCTGCTTCCGGTTGCTCACCGACCAGCTCACTAACCGACGGCTCGTCGTGCGCGAGTGGCATGTCGGCGTGCCCATCGGGAAAGAGGGGGAGGAGCTCCAGGAGGCGGTGAAGAAGGTGAGGACGACGCTCAAGGCTGCCACAGCGCACGGCGGAAAATTGCAGGGGAGCTTCGATGAGTTCATCAATGAGCTAACAAGCGTATTGCGGCGGATGTTAAGCTGAGCGCGATCGGCCAGAAGTGCCGCACGCCGGACATCGGGGAAGTGGCTGCGAGCGCAGTTTATAAGTTACATCGTATGTATAATTGTCTTGTACTCTGTCGTGTGTAATGTGTGCATGGTCATTGACTCAGTGCTGTGCGTAAGTAGCTACTCCCTCCGTCCGGAAATACTTGTCATCAAAATGAATAAAAGGGGATGTATCTAGATATATTTTAGTTTTAGATACATCCCTTTTTGTCTATTTTGATGACAAGTATTTTCGGACGGAGGGAGTATTAACTACTATAAGAGTCGCGTAAGGTGCGGACGCTCGCGCATGCCACGTCGCCTAACGTACTGTTTCTGCAGTTGTTATTAGCGATTGGGGAGAAGGAAAAACCGGACTGGATTGATTGGGCCAAGTCGTCTCGCTCAATCCAGATGGGCCATGACCTAGCTCGGGTCTCTCCCACGACTCCCTTCCCTCTTGCCGTCGCCGCCTCCTCTCATCTTCCCTCATCCTCTCGACGATGCCGCCGCCCTCGTCCTTCCTCCTCCCCTCTTCCCACCCTCTCCCCCGCTGCCCCATCTCCGTCGCCGCCCCCTTTCTCTCTGCCACGCCGCTGGCGAGGCATCCTCGATCCGCCCGACCCCGACGACTCGGCTTCTTCCTGCCACCACCAGGTACTCCTCTCTGCTTGATGCCGCTGCCGTGCTCGCCTCTGCTTATGTATTTATTTCTGATCTGCATCTAAGAGATTGCATCCGATGATACCAATCACGAGCACCACCACCATCACCGCGATAAGTTCCAGCGGCTGCTATCGGAGGAACTGGCGGAGGAGGCAGACCTCGAGCTCGACAGCATCATCCGCGACCACCATCACCACCACCGCGATTTCCAGCCAGAGAGAACACCCTTGTGTCAGGATTTTTACCTATTATTTCATGTATAAGCGATTTTGCGCGTCAATGGCAGTATGGTCATCGAGAGTAGATGATGGTCACGAAATTTGACCCCGTGGGTTTTTCCATGGATGACTATGATGCTGGTCACGAAATTTGCCTTTGCTGCACATGAGTATTATTTTGTCAGTTGCAAGGATGCAATCATGTTTGAATCTGACAGAGGTAGCAATTCGTTAGTACAAAGCACACTGAAAACATGGACTATGCCCCCGTGTGACTGTGTATTTAGGCAGGTTGAGAACATCCTTAATATCCAGATAGGTTGTTTATGGTCACCCAGTAACAAATCATATGATTGTAATTCGGTTATACGAAGCTATCAGTTCATAGTCATACAATTTTTTACTCATTGTGCATGCAATGTTTTTTATTGTCCGCTTTTTTACTCATTCCGACATCAAAGGAGACGATGGCACTATCACGCAGTATGGGGACATGTTTGCATAGTCAAAGACTTGTTACCCTGGCAATATTAGTTGCCGATGGAATTGTCTTGTAGATTTTGGTAAGCTTGGAGATTTAACATCTTAGCGTCAGCTTTTTTATCCTTTTTAGATGTTGCCTAAATCTCTGCAACTATGTCTTCTTTAGGTATGTGATCTTTATAATGTTAACCGGTTAGAGGCACTTTTGTGCAGAATGTGTGATTTCTAGGCGTGCTACGCCCCGACACAACTGATAATTTTGGGGGATTTGGCAGGCATGTGGCTGAGAGCAATGGGGTGCTCGCTGCTCGTTCGTTAGCATGGCATTGCTCGTCTGCCTCTTCCTCCTCCCAGTGATCTTCTGTGAGTTTCGTGCTTTGATCCACGACAACCATTCTTCTGAATATGTGCTTACATTCTGACTGTTTGTTTTATTTGCATTAGAATCTTTTGAAGACAATTATCAAGTTAGGAAGGCAGTTTGATTCACCATGTCTAAACTTGAGGCTATGCATCACGTACCTCCTCACCAGGATTGATCACCCATGACTTAGTATTTGTAGCAAGTGAACTCAACTGGGTCTGCAACGATGCACATGCTTTATTCTCAAATTGTGATCTGGTTTTATGGCTGTAGATGTGAGCACCTTCTGTTTGTAATTGTATAAATGCTCAGGGAAGAACATTTGTGTTTGAGAGAGAGGGATGGAAAAGTGGGGATGGATTAAGAGGAGAAGAGGAAGGAGTGGAACCAAATGATGTCTCTTTGTCATGGACGCTATCCCACCATTACGGAGTTGCTCTCTCCCTTCCACTCCATCTCCATTGATACCCTTTCCTGGTTCTTCTCTCCACTACTTTTATGATTTTTTATTTTCAAATGCTAATTCAGGCAGTTGTGCTAATTTAATTGATGTGGTGTTGTGCTAATTGAGGTCTTGTAGGATCGTGTGTTAATTTTATTGATGCTTCATCATGTTTACTCTTTCTCAGAGCAGTATAGCATCGTTCCGTGCTGTATTAATGAATTGCGTTCTTGTGATTCGACATGCTTATCCTCTTTCTTTCACCTGTCCTGCGGAAGTCTCTTGATGTTGCTGATGATGGAGATGGAGATGCTGTTGCTGATGGAGATATAGATGCTGCAGAAGGTGATGGAGATCAGGATGCTGATGCTCTAACTGGAGAGAGGTTACACTCGACTCTGTTATGAAATTTAAGTAATTATGAATTAAAGTTGTACGATTTTGGCTTCAGTACATGATACTTCTAATCTCAAGGCTTTTCTGAGTGGTACATGTTAATGACGGTTGAAGCTTAGTGTCACATTGTCATTCTATAATTGACATGTTCATATATTCTGTGAAATGATTTAGTTTTTCAGAAAGTTGGGTGCTGCTAAAGTGTTGTATTATTCTTCAACGTGGATTGCAGTTCACATTCTAGACCCCGATTAGAAGATTTTGTGCTTTTTAGATCATACCTTTTTGATGTTTCAATATGAATGTTGTAGTCTTCATTTTCCAAAATATTATGGAATAGCTGTTGTGGCGAGTTTATCTTTATAGATGCTATTTTTTATTGGTGTGATTTATTAATTTTTAGGAAGACCATAACCAAAAGGGTCACGAGAGTGGAACTGAACAAAAGGGCTCGTCGTAAAACAGAAGCAGATGCAAAGAAACTGGAAGTTCTTTCAAAGCAAATAGACATGCAGGTTACATTCCTGTGTCATCAAGCTCTCAAGAATGGTCCACTTTTAGTTATCTGATTACAATAGTTTTGTTATTTTTCCAGCTTGCCAAATATATTAGAGGAGATAGCGGCTAAGCACGAAAGATTCGAGTCAGCCCCATGTCGTCTGGGTAGACACAAGTACATTTCCAACATGGGTTTGATTCTTGTGCCTTGAATAGACTTGATAACGCTAGCTATGCTATGTTGAGGTTGTTTGGGAAAAAATAACTGAGATTTTTTATGTTGAGGTTGTTTCCAGTAGACTTGAGTAGTGGTTCATTTTTCATTTTTGATGAAGGTGACACTGTTTCGTTCCAGAAACTCTTTTCCTGATATTGTGCATCCAAATAAGTGCTTGTTGTGCTTCTTACGACAGGAAAAAAGTTTTTCAAATAGTTGCAGGTCTGAGCTACATATGTTAGTGTTTCTATTTTGTAGATGCTCCTTGATAGATATACACTCAGCTTATATGACTTTAACTCTAGATTTTGTGTGCTGATACTTCCACAAAAATGTATGGCCATCTTTGCATTGTACAACATAAGCCTGATTATTTGTAAGTCAGGTTGAAAGCATAAATGCATCATTCATCCATCAACCCATCCATCGATCCAGTATGATTGGTTAGATCTAGCCGGGTATTCCTTGCTGCTAGCTTGATACTATGTAGATCATATTCTTTTTCCATTTGTTTAATTGAATAGCATAATACTATTGTTATTAAGAAACTTGAACATGCGACATTGTAGATTTCTGTCTTCCATGTTCCCATTATGATGTTCTTTTCATATTCTTCCGTTTACAGCAATCTACTTCTTGGGTGATAATTTTGACAATCATAAAACATTTCAGGTCTGCATATCTTTTGATGGTGGTTTTATCAGCAAAAATGATGGGAGCGACTCTTCTCAAGATAGTTTGCAAGTTTGTGTCTGCTTTCCTGCAGTTTCGCCTTTCCTCCTCGTCACGCTCTCCCTCAACTTTGCCTCTCCCTCCCCCCCTCCCCCCTCCCCCCTTCACAGGGCTTCGCCGCCCGTTGCCGTCGAGGCCGGACAAGATGGTGATTGTTATAGCGACGGCGGTATCCAGCGGTCGGTCAGTCGCACCGTCGTGCATGTGCCACACAGACCATGTAACACGAGGTCGTCGGTGATGTGCTGCGTGAGTGGGACAGCGGGATCTGCTCCGGGCGGTGCGGGACGTGCTGCTGTCACTCGTGCAGCAGAACGGCGGCCGCAACGGCGCGTCTGGAGAGACCTGCGTCGATCTGATCTTGTGGAGGGTAGGCGGATTTTTTCTGTTCTTTATCTTTTCCCTGTTCTTGCTACTACGATCTGGCAGTTAGAGTCTATTTTTCGTAACATCGACAAACAATCTCACAATTTGGTACATATGCAATCTTCATAGTCTATCATCTTTGATACAGAGTCGAACCAGAACATGTATCAAGGGACCATGACATATCTAGCATCGGTATCTGAAGATGGCAAGATTTGGACATGGCATCTGACTTTTGACAAGTCAGTATCTTCCAAGAAAATTAACCCCCCTCGGCCTCTTTGCACCGTTCGTGGAGAGCTGGGTCGTGCCATTCTCCAACTGGGTGCCCCTCGCGACCGCCGTCTGGGCCACCATTCAGGTAGTTGTTGTTTCTTTCCCCTGTGTTGGTTAGATCATGAATGGATTCATAGCTCGTTTGATGCCATCTTACTTTTAGTATAGCATGTATAATGTCTCATCTTGGGCATTCACATGATACTTTGTAATTTCTGAAAGAGAAACAGAGTGTGAACTATAGCTTTTTATTTGTTAGGAAATTCTGATTTGTTTTGTATTTGTTAAGTGCTAATAATGATTTTGAATGTGAGATTAGCAGCAAACAACATTTTATCTTGGTCCCTAATGGTTTCGTTTGTCTTGTGAGTTCTCAACACTTATGTATTCCTGATGCAATATGAGAGGTTTAAACGGAAGATGGCTGTAGAAGATTTGAACAAAAGATGGAAGCACCTTATACTAAAAACAACAGTATGTGATATTCCCTTGCTCTATTTACGTTATTGTTTGTTTATGGAGATAGTCATGCTCATTTTACCTCTGTGGTAGCCTACCACTCCAATAGAGCCTTGGGAACTGGTTGAACAAACTTTTGATTGAAGTTTGGCCCAACTACATGGAATCGAAACTATCAAGGAAGTTCCAATTTACTGTCGAGGTGGGCTTCTGCCTGAAATTATATTTTGTGCTTGGATGCAACTTAGCAGTTGGTAGTTCAAAAGGTTTCGCGAGTCAAATTAAACTGTAATATGTGCCTTTAATCCATGGAAGTTGATTATGTAGAATCAAATCATTTCAAAAGTCCTTTAGATTCTGTTAATTTGAGGTAGAGGGTACACCTGCTGCAGCGGACTTTGTCGTCTCATTGGCATGCTCGCCTGCGACAGTACACCTGCTGCAGCTGCGGCGAGACGCTGGAGCTCACGATGGTGTGTCTCGTACTGTACATCAACTAGCATATTGATCTTGTACTTCTTTTTTGATCAAACTGGGAATCATACTATTCTCTTTCTGTCCAGTAAGCCCCACTAATCGCTACGTTTCATTACTTTTTCTATGTGACATGGCATGCGCGAGTGGCGAATATAGGTTGCCAGGAAATGCCCAACCAATGCACTTTTCGATCGTCTTGCTCTTATTAGGTAGTCGTTTCAATAAAAGTATATCTGCCGCTTGTTCATTTTCCAATTCATTTTCAGTAGACAGTTTGCATTATCTTTTTTATGGGAGTTGAAGCAAAGGATCAGTTTTGTTTCCTTATGCTGTAAATCTGAAGTATTTCTTGCTATGTCACTTCAGACTAAGAACCCTGCACAGTTAGATGTTGCATTGTTCGTCCTGAATCCGAGAATATTGGTAAGTTTGAAGAAGCATGTGGTGTAGGTATGTTTTTGTAATCAGTATATATTTATATGCTTCTGCAAATTATAAATCATGTAGTTACATTCACTAACTGCCCACTAAATAGTTCTAACAGTGCACATTTTTTATGATCAGACATGGAAGGGCCAATGTTTTGTTGGTAGTCGCTTATTCTTGGTAAATCCTTCCACTTTACAAAGCTAACGAGGGTGATCAAGCACTTGTTATTCTTACCTGTCCCAAAGAATTTGAGGAATGGTTTCGCACTTTTGATGAATGTGGGTGCAACCATATTCCAATGTAGTCACATTTTTCTTTCAATTTTTATATTGCTTCTTTCATGTCCAGTTGTTGAATACATGAGCAGACTGATTTTTGGTCACTGGATTTTTTATACCTACTCTTAAAGATTTTGTTGTGACCACATGATTTTTGCTCTTGGCTCTATGCTTTTTGTTAAACTTCCTCATAAAGCATGTAACTTTGAACAATGCAATGAAATCAGTAGAAGCATCCAATGTATTCTTCTTAGCATTGCTGCGCCTTTCACTGTATTCTGTAGCCATCAGGGATGTACAAACACATTAAGAATTGTACTCCCTCCGTTCCTAAATATTTGTCTTTCTAGAGATTTCAATAAATGACTACATACATACGAAGCAAAATGAGTGAATCTACACTCTAAAATATGTCTACATACATCCGTATGTTGCAGTTAATTTGAATGTCTAGAAAGACAAATATTTAGGAACGGAGGGAGTAACAACAACATAAGATCGCAGAATTACGTCTCAGGAGGCGCCCCTAGGGCGCGCCCCAGCCACTAGTCTGTGTAATGTGTGCATGGTCACAACTTAATTACGTGCGTACACTGCTGCTATCTGTTTTCATGCATGCTTAACTAGCTAGCTTGCTATTTCATGCATGCAGGTATGTACGTCCACTATGGCTCCTTCCCTCGATGATGCTAGCAAATGGAAAATGAACATATACTTATTCTCACCCTGTTTTTTTTCTGAGTTTTTTCGAGTTCTTTTACATCTGTCGTGTGTAGTGTGTGCACACTCATTGACTCGGTGTTGTGCAGTGTCATCTTGTTTTCTCCGCATATGAGAACTGTCTAAAGTCAAACTTTGTAAAGTCCCTTGCATCATAAAATCAAACTTCGTAAACTTTGGGCATTTTTTTATATATACACAAAAAGAAGCAAAAAATGGCCGCTTACCGTCCGAGCGGATGAAAATGCGTCGGCGCGTTGGGCGCATTGCCAACTCAAACGTAGATGAGGTTGGACACGCCGACCCAAACGGATAAAAAGCGGACAAAACCCGTGTTCGTTTGCGTCGGGGCGTTGGAGTTGCTCTCAAGGCCCGCCTCGAGGCACTGGAGGCCGCCCGCAAGGAGGTAGTGCCGCTGAATCCCAAGGATATTGAACAGGAGAAAGCAGAAAGAGAAAATATGTAGCTTTTGGGGGCCAAATAACTGAGCTCTTCATAATTTAATACTCTAAAAAAGTTTTCCTTCAGTAAATGCATCTGTGTGTGGGATGGGAGGGGGGGGGGGGGCAACGGCCCCCTCAGACTGGTCATAGTGGGAGTAACATACGTAGTAACATAGATGCCACATAAGCAAAAATGTTGATGTGGCAAGTAATTAATGAAGAGAGAGGCAAATAGAGTAACATAAGGCTGGTCGTAATGGGAGTATCATAGGTAGTATCATGCATGCCAACTAAGCAATGTTGATGAGGTGACATAGAATTAAATGAAAAAAGAGAGCCTTGAGTATCATATCATGATACCGTATCATATTAAATGATGTGCTACTTTGTGTCATGCATGACAATAAATGTAGTCCTATATGATACCAACATATGATACCATGCATTACGGATGTAGTATCATACACCAGCATCATATGCATGATATTAGTATATGATACTCTCCATTACAACCAGCCAATATGTTACCATCACATAGCGTTTTCCAATGCAAAATGAGTCTACAAGACAATAAATGAACATGTCTATGTTACTACACATATGACACTTCCCACTATAAGGGTAGTAAGAGTAGTAACATATGCATGTTACTAGTCTAAGTTACTCCCCACTATGACTAGCCTCGGAACTACACAATATAGCTCCGCGCTGTTTTTAATGTATCTGCCAACGTGACGATACACCTCTTCATCCCAAGCCACCCAGGTATGAATGCAAACAAAAGTTCCGCCTCTAAATTCTCTCTCTTGCCACACCAATTTTAAAGAGACTCTTGTGTTTTGTTTTGTCCCGTGTACGAATTTCTATTTGTACGGCAGAATGATTCAAATACATCCTAGTAGTTAGGCAGAAAGATTTGAATATGTTCAAACTACAGGTTAGTAAGTAGGCAGCTATGCATCTGTGGAGGTGGTTTTGTGGTTGTACTGCTGTAGTGGTTTTGTTACGTGCTCAAAATTTTCAGACTGCTCTGAACATTGAACACCAAAGCTAAAGGTAATTTACAATAATGCATGTCCATCAAATGCACCGCACTACATTGCGCTGCACTGCAAGATTCTAGCCATTCTTGAGGCTACTCTTGGCCTCCGTTTGTTTTTTAGATCTCTCTGTATAGGACAATACTGTCACCCTCACCTCCTACTACAACTCTCATCTCTAGAATATATCTTTCGTGGTTTCGTATTGTACAATCTGACCCATATTTTTTTCCTCTGTCTTGATTTCTACCCATGTGTTAAATTTCTGCCTTAATAAGATGCTAATTTTCATTCATTCCTGATGCTACGCCAGTAGTTTGTCTGCAATAGATCTTCATGTAGGCTGATTTCTATCGAATTTTGCGACGACTTCTCTTAAGAATCCAGGGAGTGCTATTGTGTTATAATTCAGTTTTTTGTCCTTTCTATAGTGAAAAATGGTATATCCTATTAATCAGGAAGTATACGCAACTTAGAAGATAAGTAGGCATATATATGAGGTTAAAATTTTAGCATAAGGCTGCTCCAGTTCAGTTGAGTCGAAAGAATATTATTTCATACTCGGATGAATGCGGAGCTTACTCTCCCGTTTTCTCCTAAGGAGGTGGGACGGGCAATTGCTTCTATGAAAGCTTGCTTGGCCCCGGGGCCAGATGGCCTTCCTGTAGTCTTCTTCCTGAAATTCTGGAAGATCTTGCGTCCGGTCATTATGCCCATGTTCCATGAGTTTTATATTGGAACTCTGGACATGGCTATAATTAACTATGGTGTCATATCTCTTATCCCCAAAGTAGTTGGGGCTACGGATATTCAGTAATTCCGTCCCATCACGGTGATTAATGTGTTGGAGCGAATCTTTGCGAAGGTTTGCATGACCCGTTTGTCCCCCGTGGCGGAAAGGATTGCCCACCCCCTTCAGTCCGCGTTCCTGAAGGGCCGGCGGATCCATGACTGGATTCTTTCCCTTCACGAGATTGTCCACAAGGTGGCGTCGAAGGGGCTTAAGGGGGTCATCCTCAAATTGGACTTCCAGAGGACGTATGACCGTCTAGACTGGTTCTTTTTTAGGTTGGTGATGCAGCGACGAGGATTTGACGAGCGCTGGTGCTCCTGGATCATGCAATTGGTTATATCTGGCAACACGACGATCAACATCAATGGTGAAGTGGGTCCCTTCTTCCATGCCTCCAGGGGGTAAAGCAAGGGGATCATGTCTCCCCCTTGCTCTTCAACCTTGCAGTTGATGCCCTTGCTGGCATCCTAGATAAGGCCAAGCTGGCTGGCCACCTTAAGCGTGTGGTTAGCCACCTCATTCCGGATAGAGGGGTAACCCACTTGCTGTACGCGGATGAAACCATGATTATGGTAGAAGGCTCGGATTCGGACATTGTTAATCTTAAGTTCGTTTTGCTCTGCTTTGAGGAAATGTCTGGGCTTAAGATTAACTTTGGTAAGAGCGAGGTTGTGGTCCTTGGTTACTCGGAGGCTAAGCAGCTCAGGATCACAGATAACCTCAATTATAGGTTGGCTTCGTTCCCCATATCTTACTTGGGGATGCCCCTGGCTGAGTCTAGGATTTTGGTGAGTGGGTATGATCCGCTTGTGGGACGAGTAGCGTCCCGTGCGGAGCCTAGGTGCGGTAGGTTCACTTGTGAAGGAACCAAAACTGACCTTATTAGCTCTAACCTTGCCAGCCTCCCCATGTACATGATGGGGATGCACATCTTGCCCGAAGGTGTACATAGCTCCTTTGACAAGGAGCTGGCTAGGTTCTTCTGGCAGGCAGGGGATGGTCGGCCTAGGTACCACATGGTGAAATTGGCTGACATTTGCTTGCCGAAGGACCGAGGGGGGTTGGGCATCCCTGCGTCTAGCTGTATGAACGTTGCGCTCATGCTTCATTGGGTGTGGCAGATCTTGCGGGGAGCTGGATGTCAGGACCAAGATGCGATTCTATCCCGATCACGTGACACTTACGTGATTGGGGCACAACCGTATTTCGGGCGCTTAGCAAGATGGATATCATTACATCGTACCATTACATACATACATCGGGATACAACATTACATACAAGTCACATGAATACAACATCATAAATACAAGGTATCCGACTACGGATACAAACAAGAAAAGCACAAAGACATCCATCTGCTATCCCAGGCTGCCGACCCGGAACCTAACCCAAGACTGAAGAAGAAGAAGAAAAGAACTCCAAACCACGATCAACGCTCTCACGTCAAGACATCGGAAACCTGCACCTGCAACTGTTGTTGTAGTATCTGTGAGCCACGAGGACTCAGCAATCCCATAACCATGGGTAACAAGACTATCAAAGCTTAATAGGTAGGAAGAGGTAAAGTGGTGAGGTTGCAGCAGCGGCTAAGCAAAAAAATATGGTGGCTACCTTACGAGTACAAGAATAAGATGAGCATCTACGCAAACGGTCGCAAACTAGTAATGATCGCTAAAGATCCTGAACTACCTACGAGTCAAACATAACCCCACCGTGTTCTCTTCTCAAAGTGAAAAGAGACAGTCATGGTTTTCTACAACCGGACATTAACAAATTCCAATCTGCCACATAACCGCGGGCACGGCTTTTGAAAGATCATAACCCTGCAGGGGTGTCCCAACTTAGCCCATCACAAGCTCTCACGATTAGCTGAAGTGATAAATATAATATCATCACCCCTTATCTTAGGGAAATCCGATCACGCTCGGCATCCCGGTGCACAAGACATTTCGACAATGGTAAAACAGGTCCAGCAAGACCTCCCGGCGTGCCGACACCCTGATAGTAGCCGCGCGTATCTCGTCTCAGGCCACGACCGGATGGGTGATCCTACGAGTAAAACCAATCCTCGAGTTTCCCCGTGGTGGCCCCGCATAAACCCCGTTTGGGACCAACACCATCAGCACTGGCCCCCCCTGCTATGTAGAAAGAATCCTCGGGTAGCGCTAACTCCCTATGCAATTTAATTAATTAGTTAAGTTGTTATTATGAGCAAATTAAATCCAAAGTTGGGCCTTGCTGGAGGAGTTTTATTCAAACACGAACTGTCAAGGGGTCCCCATATACCCATCCTGTAAGGAACGCAAAATCAAGGAACATAATGCCGGTTTATCGGCGCCTAAGGTGGCATGAGTGGAACAAAACACCGAGCAAAAGGCCAAGCCTTCCACCCATGCCCAGTATATAGGTGTGTTATTATATATATATATATATATATATATATATATATATATATATATATATATAACATATTGTGATATACCAACAACAAGTCCCCTCCTGGAACGATCTTCATCTTCACCTGCAACTAACAACGCTATAAGAGGGGCTGAGCAAGCGGGTAACATATATAGCCAAACAATGGTTTTGCTAGGAAGGTGTCAAGGTTAGAGGTTTCATGGCAACAAGGAGAGGGGCTGACAATAAGATGGGTAGCGCGACATATAACGATAGCATCGAGACAACTAAGCAAAGGCAATGATAGTAAAGGTATCCAAGGGTATGGTCATCTTGCCTGAGATCCCGCAAGGAAGAAGAACGGATCCGTGAAGGAGACGAAGAAGAAGTCTTGAAGAAGAATCACGAGTAGACGAACGAATCCTCACGAACGCAACGGAACAATCACTAACGAGAAGAAACAAGCAATACGGTAAACACAACACACGAGACATGACAATATGCTCAACCAAGTATGATGCAAAACAAGTCTACATATGATGCACAACAAGTATATACAGGAAGCAAAACATGGTAAGGTAGGAAGCACAGAAAAACAACACAAATTTATATATGTGATGCAATACATGGCAAGGTATGATGCATGACAAATCTATACAGGAAGCACAGCAAGTCTATACAGGAAGCATAACATGGCAAGGTATGATGCATGAAAAGTCTATACAGGAAGCACAACAAGTCTATATAGGAAGCATTACATGGCAATGTAGGAAGCACAGAAAACAACGCAAGTTTATATGATGCAATACATGGCAAGGTATGATGCATGACAAATCTATACAGGAAGCACAGCAAGTCTATACAGGAAGCATAACATGGCAATGTAGGAAGCATAGAAAAACAACACAAGTTTATATGATGAAATACATGGCAAGGTATGATGCATGACAATTCTATAGAGGAAGCACAACAAGTCTATACAGGAAGCATAACATGGCAATGTATGATGCAATATATGGCAAGGTAGGAAGCACAACATGGCAACGGTGCAAGATGCACCCAAACATCAACCAAACTCACTCCAAACATGAAAACAAGATGATATTATGACTCTACATGCAAAATCACTCAAGTTTCATATAAGGAACACCCCAAACGGATCAACGGGCTAAAAGATACACATGAAACAAGATATAACAACAAGCTGAAAATAACAGCCACATAGCAACTTTGGAGCATGATAAATATAAGCTACAACACTCAAACATGGTGACAAGAAGCATGGACATGAAGTAGACATATCCTACAGCAAACAACTCCATTGGAGCATCTCCATAGGAGGCATGGATCAATAGCAACAAGCTACAACATTTTGATCATGACACTAAAAACCTGACAGCAACATTTTATAGCAACTTGGGAGCAGGAATTAAATAAGCTACAGCAAGTCAAATGAGCAAGTAAGGGCATGAATGGATAGACAACAACATATACAACAAGGAATCATCAATAGTCACCCCAAAACTAACATGGATTTGCCTAGAACAACAAGCAAACATAGCATCTGGACATTACAGATTCCAGACTTAGTGAAATTTCACTAAGTGTTAAAACAGCAATAACAACATGGCAAGTTTGCAAGCATGTTTAAGTCAACACAAGGCATATCATGGAAAGCTAAATACACCACATCAAAGAACACATCATAGAGAATCTAAAACATCTAGGCATGTGACAAGGGGACAAACACAACAATAGCAACGAGCTCCTCAACTAGGCATCTCGTAACAAGTTACAAAACCTAACAGCCAAATGCACTTTTGCAACATAGATAAACATGGCAATATGAACTCAAACAAGCATGCTATAGCAACCAACATGTAGAGCATCTCATGATGAACATTTTGACATATCATTTGCCCAATTTGGATCACCACACAAAAAGTTACATGCATGTGAACATAGCAACAAAATGCTGACAAAAAAAGACTTGGAAGAAAAAACTACCTAGGAGAGGGGGTGGACGTGTCCGAGACCCTGTGGACATGTCCGTCGGCTGGCACACGGGCCCACGTGCCAGCGAGGCGAGGGGATCGGCCAGAGGAGGAGCTCGGCCGGCGTCTGGCAGTTCCAACGGCGACGAACTCTGGCGAGGGAGGTCGCCGGCGGGGAGATGCGGCCGCGGAGGCTAGAAATGGGTGCGGGGAAGGGCGCTGAGGCCGGATCTGGCCACGGCGCCTCGGATCCGGCCGGTGCCCGGCGAAGGGCGGCGCGGCAAGGCCACCGACGGCGGTGGTTGCGGTTGGGGCTCGAAGAAGCCGCGGGATCTGGGCCTCCGCCCCGATCCAGAGCGGGGAGGCTGGGGAAGGAGCAGGCGACGGGATCCGCCCTGGAGGCAGGGGTCACCGGCGGCGGTCGGTCGGCGGCGGAGCAACAGGCGGGCGGCTGGGGAGGCGCGGCGGGAGGAAGACGACGAAGGGGAGGCGGGATCCAGCGCGGGCGAGCGGCGGGCCGGCTCGGGCCAAGATCGAGGCCCGGGCGGGCCTGGAACGGGCCTAGCGGCTGGGAGAGGCTGCTGCGGCGCCAAGTGGAGGTGGAGGAGTGGGGCGGCATGGAAAACGATGCAGCTAGGGTTAGGAGCCTAAAATGGCAAGGAGAAGCTGCTTAAATAGGCAGGGGGCCTAGGATTAGGGTTTTGGACCGTTTCGGAGCCATCGGATCACGATCCAACGGCAACGGAGCGAAGGGGAGTTAGGATGGGCCTAGGGGAGGTTAGTGAGCTGTGTTAGAGGGGCTTCGGGCTGAGAGGAGAGAAGGGAAAAGTGGCCCGCGGGGTTTTCGGAGACCGAAAACGTCCGACGATTAAACCGGCAACTAGTGCCGCTATATATATCCGTTGGGCTATCAAACGGACTCCGAATGCGATGAAATTTGGCAGGCGGCCTGTTTACACTATAATAAGACCACACGCCAAGTTTCAACCCATTCCGAGAATGTTTTTCGACCACTTATAAAATAAATATTCAGAGGCACCGCGGGCGCGTGCAAGTGTGTCTGGCCTCAGAACGGACAACGGAGAGGACGAGGGGACTCGGGCGGATGCAAGTTTTGAAAACATGCTGATGCAACACACATGATGACATGGCAAGATGCAACACGCAAGCAGATGACATGGCAACGACACCGAATAACTGGCTGACACATGGCGCACCGGTCTCGGGGTGTCACACTGGAGGCTTGTGGCAACATCTGATTGAGTCCAAGTACTTGCAGGGCCAGCCCCTCTTGGCTTGCGCGCACTCGGCTGGATCCCAGTTTTGGAAATCGATTCAGGACATCAAAGATGAGATTAGGCTGGGCTTGCGGTTCTCGGTTGGCAATGAGTCTGGGACCCAGTTCTAGTTGGACCCCTGGGACCCAGTTCTAGTTGGACCCCTGGCTTGATGGTGAGCCTCTCCGCATGCGGTTTCCAAGGCTCTTTGCGATTTGTGACGATCGGGTTGTTCTTGTATCTGCGACTGCTTTGGATGAGGGATGCAATATTGCGTTCCGCCGCTCATTCGGACCAGCCGAGGTACAAAAATGGACAGAATTGAGGGAAGTAGTCCCTCTTCCTATGTCCCATGATCTTGACTTTGTTTCTTGGAGCCTCTCTCCTTCGGGAGAATTCTCCGTTAGCTCGGCTTATCAGGCGCTATGCCGGTTGACTGTTCTCCATTGGTTATCCCCATTGTGGAAGGCGCCTATGCCCCTGAAGATCAAGATTTTCGTTTGGCAGCTTCTCAGAGATCGTGTACCTTCGAGGACCGAGGTGCTGAAACGCCATGGTCCGGTCAATGGCCTTTGCCCTCTCTGCCACGTCCCGGAAACAGGAACGCACAATTGTTCTCATGTGTAGCAGTGCAGACACTTTGGTGCTTTGTTCGTGAGGCTCTGTGACCGGAGTGGGAGGCCCAAGACCTTGCAGAGTTTCTGCAGATAAGGGCCACTCAGGTGGGCCGTAAGTGCCGACTGTTCTGCCTCATCTTCGCGGCTATAGGGCCAGTTCTTTCGCTGGCTTCTAGAATAAGCTGAAAAAAGCTACCCCTGCCCAGCTTCTTCTAGAAGCCCAAACCAAATTATTTTTTTAGAAGCCTAGTAGTTAAGACTTCACTAGTAGGCTTCTAAAAGAAAAAATTAACTTGGGCTTCTAGAATAAGCTGGGTTGGGGACAGCTTATTTTGGAAGCCCAAAAAAACCAGCAAAAGAACTGACCCATAATGTGGACCCTTTGGACTACTCGCAATAAGGTGGTGATTGAGCGGATGTTCCCGCGGCGTGCGTCTGACTCGTTCTTCAAATTTCTTGCCTTCTTACAGCACTGGCATCCGCTCACTAGGCCGAGGGGTCGTGACCGGCTTCAGCTATATCTGGACGCTCTGTTGTCTTCAGTGGCGGAGCTAGCTTTTGACACCAGGGTGGTCCGCCTTCAATTTTTTAGAACAACTATGACATGTAACATTTTAACTAATTGTAGATACCACATAAATAGATTAATATGGTCTTCTAAACACACTAAAATTCTCATTCAAGTCTCAATTTTGCCTAAAAGAAGCTTACATAGTACATAGTACATACCTTGAGAAATGAAAGAAGACTATGTTTCCGGCCTACGCTTTTGCATAGCCATGAATGTATCAACTATATCATCATCCTTCACCTTAGAAAAAAGCATCCAGCTAAATAATGTGACTAGGCAATCATCCAAAAGAGTATCATCCAACTTATTTCTCAACTTGCTCTTCGACTGAAACATGTTGGTGAAAAAGTTCTGCAATATCTCCAGTCCTATTCATTCTTCAATAATTTTGCAATAAGAATTTACTTCTAACAATCACAGATTCATGATGACACAACTGAATAGAAACAATATGCTTAATTAGGTGTTTGTCCATCGGTTCATGTATTTGTACTGTCCAGTGCGCAACACAAAAAAAATAGTAAGCAAACCCTAAATAAAAATTGGGGAATTGGAGAGCGGATGAACTGTACCTCAAATCAGGCCGAGCCGAGTGCCGGGGGGCGGACTAGGCGGCTGCAGCCGGCTTGCAAGGGCACCAGGCGGCTGGGACAGGGCAGGATCATGGCCCGGGATGGTGGTGCGGCTCGCGTCGAGCGCCGGGCAGGCAGAAGGCGCAACGGGGATGCAGGAGCGGAGGAGACTCATGGGCAGCTGGGCAGCCGGCAAGGGCGGCGACCGGCGAGGCAGGCAGAGGAGGCGACGGGGCGGCCGGCGGCTAGGTATCGGGCAGAGGGTCTCGCACGCGTGCGTTGGTGTTTCGCTGCGAACAAGAGGTGTTTTTCGTTTTGGGTTAAAGTGTTGCTGGGCCGTTTTTTCCTTCTCTAGCCCATCTCTATAGGTATAGGTATATAGGCTGGGTCAAAATTCCAGGGTGGGCCGCGGCCCACCCTGGCCACCCTGTAGCTCCGCCCCTGGTTGTCTTCCGCGCGCCGGCTATATATCCGACCGTTCGCCTGCTTCGTAGCTTTCCCCTGGAGGCCTTTTATGTTTCTTCTTCTTTCATTTGGGTGTATTTGTGCTGCTGCCCCAGCATTCTTCGTTTATAACTCTGGTTAGGACGCGGTTGTATGGTCATTTGCTTCATCTATAAAGCGGGGCGAAAGCCTCTTTCGAGAGAGATGAAGGTAACAAAGCTACGTACGTGACCTACATTGATTGGGGAAAAATAACATATGAGGCGCTTATCCTGTAGGTGAGATTGTGAGAAGCATGAAATTCATTAATCATCCACATCCAGTACAAAATATGAACATACCGAACAACCGAAACCTCGCAATATACGACAGCAACTGGTTATGTGTTTCTACTATGTATATATTAGGTTCTTCCCAAAAAACAGTAGATATTAGATTAGATGAACAGAGAGGTAAAGCACATGATACCTTGAGTGTGGACTTTTGGTGCTCGACCACCATGGTGAATGGTATTTTCAAAAAATCAAAAAGCCATTTAAAAGTGTCAAAAATTTCAAGAAATAATTCCGTGGAGACATATATGTGTTCCGCGTGAACGTGCGAAATTTCGTTTGAAAAAGTTGTGATTTGTAGGCTGTACAAAGATTTTTTTTTGCCCACATTAGTAGAAAACAAGGCATCCGTCCCGGTTCCAGAGGGCCTTTAGTCCCGGTTCTGCAACTGAGACTAAACGATTGGGACTAATGCCCATTATTTTTAGTCCCGCTCGTGTTACGAATCAGGACAAAAGGTGCTCCACGTGGCCACTATGGGGCGCCCAGGAAGATGGACCTTTAGTCCCACTTTGTAACACCGACCGGGACTAAAAGGCAGCCACGCGTCAATAGCTATAGGCGCGGGGTATTTTTTTTTAAGAAGGGCCATATGCCCGTACTACTCTTGCCGCTACACGGCTACAGTTTTGCAAGGGCCCTGTGCACTTTGCGGACAACACCGCTGGGCATTTTCGCTTGCTTGCAGTGTGTACGATGTCAACCAACCAGGCGCAAGGCGCAAGCCATGGGCGGATTTAGGCCCCAGGCAGAAGGGGCGGCAGCCTGGGGCCTGAGGCCCATGGCCTTCATATACTTATGCACTGTAGCTACAGTACGACGCTACAGTCAACACAGCTGCCTGGGCCTTGGCCCAGTTCGCCTGGGGCTTGGCCCAATCCAGGGTCCGCCACTGGCGCAAGCCATTCCAATGCTTCACTGTGCGGCCAAATTCACACTTTGACCCTTCTTTGATAGTTTAGCACGATCTAATTCTATGTGCAAAAGTTTTTTTGAATCGGATCTTTTTCTATCGTCATTGTCTATGGAGGTAGGGTAACATACCTTACCGCCAAGGCCTTTAACGATAGGACTTACCTGCACCGTCACTTTCGTTTTTTTTCAAAAAAGACCCTACCTCCATAGTCTATGGCGGTAGGATGTGTTACCTTACCTCCACAAGCTATGGCAGTAGGGTCTTTTTTTGCAAAAAATGAATATTTTATTGCATGTGTGCCCTTATTATAATTACATGCATAACCCTACCGCCAAAGGCTATGGCGGTAGGGTCTTTTTCACACCAAACGAATGTGACAGTGTAAGTAAGTCCTACCGCCAAAGACTACCCTACCGTCAAAGACTGGCAGTAGAAAAAAGGGTCAAATCCATTTTTTTTACACATAGATTCAAATCATGCTTAAGTTACGGAAAAGGGTCCGTACTTGCCGAACCAACTTTGGTAAAAAAAAATTGCTGATGCCGACCCTTGTCGGCTATCTTATGGAGAGTCCATGGCCGCGCTTCATTCCTACCTCTGAAATTCGCATGCGCGCCGAACATGGACGACGTTGTTCCTAAGGAAGTAGTATGTATGCCCTCTCTATCAGCCGTGGTCCTTATCTTTACCTACTAATAAACCAGCGATTGCTTCTGGTCGTACGTCGCTAATTTTGCAGAAAACCCCCTTAATTTTATAGAAATCAACCCGCACTCCCCTATAGCCCGACCGTTAAGTGGAAAAAAACATTTCGTGTGAAGCCCGTCCTTGAAATTGCCCCCCCTGCACGAGAACGCGAGGGATCCTTCCGCGGCGATTTCTGATGAGATCGACAAGATCCGCGCATCTCGCGTGACGCCCGATCCGGGCGACAAAACCAACAACGGACTCCCTCCTTCGGGTTTGTTCTCTCTCACAATTATTGTCTACTAGATCGAGATCGAGAGATATTTGAGGGGAATTTATAGGGGCTACAGCGGCGTGGTGGGAGGCGGGGAGGGGTGTCGTTGTGATGGAGGCGAGCGACGCCATAGAGAAGCGCTGGGGGCGCCTTGCGGCCCTGTTCGACCGTGCAGCACGCCCGCGCCCGACCGCATCCCGCGTGCCGTCAAGCAACGCAGCCCATGGTCCCTCCGGCCGGCAGCGGCGGCGGCGGGCTTGCCACAGCAAGCCCGCGTTGCGTCAGAGGCGCAGAGATCCCTCTGGACTCGAGGAAGTTGGTGAAGGGCCTGAAGTGGATCCAACCCGACAACGTGGGTCGCTACTCTTTCTTTCACCTGTGTTGCCTCTACATCTCCCGTGCAACCATCTGCTTCATGTCCTGCTAATTTGTTTTTACCCTTCAATACAAAAATTTATGTCGGCTGATATCCACATTGTGAGCACCATTAATCAATAGCATCCATGGAATACAATAGGATAGAGTTCAGTAACCTTTAGATTCAGAATCTGAATCATTGGTATTAGGTTCAGATTTTGATATGCAAGGTTCAGATTCAGGTTCCAAATGAGCGGAGTTGGGCTCCATCGATTCCAAATCATTGTTTTCTTATTATTATCCTTTAGATTCAAATTTTGATAGTAGAGATAATATAATCTACTCATTTGGTCCAGCGACGTGGGCAGGGTGGTGGCCGTTGACGCTCCGGATATGGTTCACACCAACGATAACTTGTTGGTTCCGTACCCTGACAAGGTACATAGTACTGGGTCACCTTGTCATCATATGGTCTTGGTGCTGTTCGCTCAATGTGAATGTGTTGTTTGCTGCCCGTGTTTCGGTGGTAGGGTGATTTCTGCCTTTGTTTGGTTATGGATGCTGCAAGGGAATCCAGTTAGTAAGATGAGGGCGAAGGTAGAGATGATGGTGCTGCATGCGGATAGTTATGAGTACGATGGGATGCGGACATGTATGCTACATCACTGAAATCTGTTCTGGCCAGGCCTTTCAAGCGCATTGAGGTTCGTTCCTTGATTTACAAGGTATCCCTGGGCAAGGTATTTAGAGCTATTGTTTGTTCATTCCAGTTTTACTTCTCTTTAGAAGACTTCACAATGTACTTTCGTATTGATATGATTAGCAAGTGCATATACAGATGCATAGATGTAATAGGAGTTATGTGTAGCTCCAAGTCTCATGTGGCTAGACTAATTTTGACATGTCAAATTCCATTGGCAGTTATGTGGTACCAGGTTCAGGCTGACCTCGGTAGTAGGGAGGGAAATTTAAGTACGAGTAATACGTTCAATCTCTATTTTTTCATATTTATTTTCTTCAGCGGTATATTGCATTGCATAGTCTCTACACAAGCCAGATGCAAATGTCACCTGTTGTCGATGTTTATGACCGATGTGTAGCACTGAGCCCTGCTACGTAATTACACTGCTGAATTTTCCACTTCATATGTTGTACAACAGTTATCCTAAATATGATTTGTTTGTTATGTAAGTTAATGCTGCTAAATTACTAATCCAGGGTTCCTTTTTTCTGTACCTTCTAATGTTGTCTGAACTCTCAATGCAACTCAGCAGATGATTGAATGCGAGGCATGAATCTTAGCGGCAGGTAGAAGCAAAGAATTCAGATAGGCTGAACATTGTATCAAAATGCTGACACATGTTTGTTCGATGATCTGTTCAGCGCAGTTGACACTCATACAGGATCCCACATTTTCAAGGTATAATACAATCTCTTTTTGTTCAATAGAAGTTTTAGAACAAGTTGCTTGAGGCTTTGGCTGAAAAACAACGGTTTATGTCACTCACCAGATTGAATGGCCGCGTGGAGCCGATCTTATTTTGGTGAGAAGTTCATTAGTAAATGTCTCATATAAATTTTAGTGTCATAAATTCTTTGCTTCTCCTTATAAGGTAATTTTAATGCAGGTAATGAAAGGTGAGCGAATAGTACATGCAGACAAATCCAACAATATACTTGGTTCAGGAAAGGAGATAATGGGAACTATTGGTGCTCACCAAGATTCTCTCATAACATTGGACGGGATTATTGTAGCTAATGGAGGCAATGAGCTGTTCTCTTCCAGCCTATCCAAGTCATTGTCCTCGGTTGTCATCGGTTGTACATATTCTCATAACGACAGTTGAAATGCATGGGTATTGGATGGCCTGTGCTTCTACTGTGTCCAAAGACGCTGAGACTACAGTGATCACGTCGACACTGATCTATGTCTTTGCGGCATTGGTTGTTGCAAGTTCGCTGTGCATACTCGCGAGGGAATTTTTTCTTGTGACAACTACATACAAGACAACAATTCTGTTGTTCAACAAGATGCACATAGCCATATTCAGGACTCCTATGTATTTCTTTGATTCACTCGAAGTGGGCACATCTTGAATAGCGTAATTCATTTGCATTTCCTCAAATTTCCTGGGAAGTTTCATTTATTTACTTCAACTATGCTGACTCAAGAATTAACTGTTCATTATTGGTAAATAGGCTTCAACTGAGTGAAGTGAAGTGGAGACCAACATCACTTACAACTAGCATCCACACCTCTATTGGTAAATTTTTATTGCATTATTATATTAATATAAAATATCTTATGTATTCTGCCGAGCATGTGTTTGAGGCAGGAACAGTAACTAGCATCGACCAGGAGGAGCAAGAAGCGGCAACAACTACCCCATTGCTGGCTAAGCTAGCTGGTAGGATGCCCCCTCTCCCTCATATACATGGGTTTGTAACGCCCAAAGCACTCAACAATCCGTAGTTGGGTGAATTATTTCTCCTCAACCTCGATGATTTGGGACGGTTTGTGGGCAACTTCGCAATTTAGCAGAATAAGTACTAGAAACGTCTTCTGAATGTTACAGCCAATGGGCTAGAAAACTATAAAGATTTGTTTCCATGTCTACCTTTTAGTATTCAGCCTTGGGAGAGAAGGTGCCTCATGGTTGAAGCTTGACATAGGCTTGGCCTTCAATGCCAGCATTTTTATTAGTAGCCTCAGCCTTCTGTTCTACCTATAGATTCAGAATTCAAAAGATCAATGGGAGTTTGTTTCAGAAAGTAAAAGATCAATTTACTGATGTATTTCAATTGTCGTTGTGTGCTTTAACAAAAGAATACTTTCTGATGTTTTAATGGCCAAGTGTTATTGATTTTGATGTATGTTACTGATCGCTGTTTCTGAATAGATGGTGTTTTGTTCACTTCGTGAAGAAACATTGAATGCAAGGCACCATAAAAAAGTCCTTCTCCCGCCGATGCTTCCTCGCAGAATCACAACTTGATGGGGGCATGATGCACCTCTGGAACAAGTAGCATCTTACAAAGAGCATCTCGAAGGCTCGAACAAATGTACATAATGAAATTTAGAGTTTTAACAATACATATGTGCAAGAGCGTAGTTCACTTCGAACTTGCTCAGGGCGGAGACGTTCCATCAAGACAATGAGTGAGTTATAGGCATGTAAAATTATGTACTAACTTTTATTAACCTAGAACTTGACAAATCTGAATTTATATCCCATGTGATGTTGTAATCGGAGAAAATTGGACATCATTCTATCTGATAATGGGTTGTTTCCAATAATGGATCTTGGTACTCGATCTTGAGTAATTTCTAACTACTTTTTTGCTGCTTGCAGAATTGTTTGAGTGGTATGCGCAAAAAAATTGTTCGAGTGTTAATTTGTTTGATAGGTTTCCAAGCATATGTTTATTTATTTTGACAGCCACCCTACCCCCAAGAAGCATATCTATGCGGGCTTGGGCGATACAGATAGGATAGAGTAGGAATCATGTGACAAAAAGAGCCGCCATTAATCACCGGTGAATCTGGTCCACGACATCAAATATTGGCGCCCATAGCGCAAGACGGTGCTTTTCGGAGCAAGCAACCTAGCAAGTGCATTGGTGATCAATTAATGTCAATTTGGCTGGAAGCATGTACATTTCCCTACTACACTTCCTTCCAACATGCAGACATAGATGTGCTTAGGGACAAGATTTTTTATCCGTTGCAACGCACGGGCCCTGTTTCCTAGTCTATACCTAATAATAATAAAAAATGAAGGCTTTCATAGTTCTTCATAAGTCACATCTTTATAGCCGTTAATTTTGTGTTAACAATAAAAATTGATGGCTGTGATCCAAACTAGATGTATGTAACGGATCGGACCAGAACAAAGAAGATCTCTCGATGTTCGTACGTCTCCCCGATCGATCTCCTTCTTTCGTCGCCCATAGCAGCACGAGGCCCGTTCTCCTTCCTCTTCTTCGATACAACCCAATCTTCTTTCTCTTTTTAATGCAATTCTTCCACTTTTCAATCCTCTCTGCGATACAAACTATCTAATTCCTGCGTTCATGGTGTTCAACATGGACTCCTTTGGCCGTTCTAGAACCGATGTCGCACAAATAAATATACATCTACTCCATAGAAAGCCCTCCCAGCCCCAGCCTCTGGCGACCGGCCGGCGAGCCCAACACCAGAGCACCACCAACACCCGCAGCCCCAGCGCCCAGTCTTCCTCCACGCTAACGCCCGGGCCCGATCGAGCGTGAGACGAATGCCCGCTCGTGAGGAGCAACTGAGCGCGCCCTCGACACCCTGAGCCACCACCGGGGGAAGCTCCGCCACTCGCCGGCCACCTGCAAGATCCCACGACCACGACGCTAGCGCTCTGCCTGCCTCCTCTCTCTATTTTTCCTCCCCTTCTTCTCTGGTTCTCTCTCTCATATTTCTCTCTCTTCTCTATCCATAGCTGGAATAGCCGCCGTCGCTCGTCTCCAACCAATTCTGGTGCCCCACCTCACTGCCGAAGCCGGGAACCATCCCCACCGGCCGGATCTGACGCGCAGTCACCTTGCTGTTGCGCCACCGTCACCCCTGCAACGGATCATCCCTCCATCCGCCTCCTGTTCGTCGGGGAGACGAGAAACACTCGTCCTCGAGCATTGACAGCACGTCCACGTTCGTGGGCTACATCCACCGATCGATCGCCGGCGCCGCCTCATGTATGCCGCCGGGCGTCGGACCAATTTTCGTATGCTTCATTAATATGTGATATCCGGAGGCTTCACAGACCAGCAGAAGTGCGAGAAAATGTCGCCCCAAAGAAATCTCAAATTGCCAGCCTTCGCACCAGCCATCGGAACCTTAGCTCACGGACGCCTCCTCCAGCGGATCGGCGGCTCCTTCCCCGGCGTCACGTTTCAGAGGCTTGTGTTTCTCGGTATCTCTTGTCCAAATACTCCGTCCGTGTCCTTCCTCCGGCTACACCTTCAGGATTCGCACCGCACCAGTTCGAGTGCTTGGAAGGCTTGCTGATGTTACTGTCCTCTTTTCTGCTGTGTGCATATATGATTCTGACCCAGAGAGCAGGACTCTCTAACTCTGGCCCTTCTGTCGTTGATCTAGGTACGCACCCCCAATGCTATTACCGCCAATCTCTGTTAAGGAAGTTTGGTCCTGATGCAATTCATTGACGAACACAAGTTGGCATATAGATTGGCTTCCAATCTCCATTGATTCTCATTTATGCACTGACTGCTATTCTATGCAAGTACTCCCTCTATAAACAAATATAAGAGCGTTTAGATCACTAAAATAGTGTTCTAAACATTCTTATATTAGTTTACGGAGGGAGTATTTCATAGATCACGGACCCCATATCAAGTAGTCTGCCGTTAAAGGAGGGATACATGCTCAGTACGCCCATATTGTACTTTTGATATCTGACGTTCATATTGTACTTGTACTATGACGAGCCTGGATCCCTTACCGCCCAGTAGTTCCCAATTTTATTTTTATTTTTATTATTATTTCGTAAGCATAGCACCTAATTTACAGTGAAGTGCATCTATCAATTAAGTTGTTTGACCGTTAATACAGAGCACATCCGTGTCCATGTCGTCAACGTGTAGTCGGCAGTATTGTTCTCGAGATCCGCCCTGAAGACGTGGATTGGGCCTCCAGCACACATCGTTCTTTAGCATGTCCACCTGATGTTTCTATAGGAAGAGAGACCTCCCATACTTATGTTTTTAATCCAAATGGATAGCACAATTTTTTAAATCCACATGGATTGTTCTGTAGAAAGTCTTATTTTGGAGTCTTCTTAACTTGGCTAATGAATATCCACTCTTCATGTGACAAGAGGTGCATGAACTTGGCTACTGTTTAGGGGCATAAGCATCATCATGTCAAAACTGCATACAAGTACCATGTTATTACGATCTTCTAGATAAAACATTCAGTTTAGTAATTTCTCTTGGCTGATGGATTTGACTACCCTTCATTAGAACGTGTTAGAGCTATGGGTACTGAACTTGGGAGATTCCTTTTTGGTATGTACGCAGGGAAGTGTTGACTACATGGACATGCTGGAAAGTGTTGACTACTTGAAGGTAGTTACTTAATGCATACTCTACAAAACTGCTCAAACCAATGTTAATATTTTATTTTCTGCCGAGGCGACCTGAATTGCTTGATTGTCCGTTTATCGCTGTATAGTGCCTTGAATCTTTGAATTTATTTTTTGGATGTACAGTAAATAGTCTAACTGAAATTCTGATGCAAACATGTTCGGTAAATGATTAAAAAATTGATTGAACTCTGTTCTGCTGAGATGTTAAGCTTAAATGGATTTGAAATCATTCATATGACTGTACTTAGGTTAGGTATTTTCTAAAGTTCTTACTTCGATTGAAAATACATTGTAAGGTCATTGTAAATGATGTGTATGCTTCCAAATGTTGATATTAGGAAGATGTTGTTTTGTTATTACCAATTCTTTCTGGTGTGAGCTTTAAATAAAGTGCATGCTAAAAATTCGAATTACATGTGCCTTTAGGATAGTTGAATTCCTGACATACTCTAATATCTATGCAAAATATGTAATCTGTGGATGCACTAGGTGCGGGGAGTAGCTTGCAAAGGGTGGCTATCACGTCCTCTAACATTTACTTGGGCTGTTGTGGTTCAATGATAGATATCTCATGCGGTATTGAGCTCGTTTCTTTGAGCCATGTTTGGAAAAAATTATGATCAGGTAGACACTGCCGCCAATGTCGGTGAGGACAAGAAGGGGATACCTCATCACACCGGTGGGGCTCTCTCTATTGAAACAGAGGGTGTTGGTGCTTTGGGTCGGGGGCGTGTGGTATGTTCTTCTTCCGTTGCAACGCACATGCAGGTTTGCTAGTCGTTGTAATGGCCTGTGCAGCTACTTAGTACGGCAAATGTTCATTTGTATTTTAAATAAATCGTGCGTATTTGAAAATATTCATTGTGTGCCGAAAAGAAGATCATCATGTACTGAAAAAGTGTTTGATGTGAATTTTGAAAGCATTCATCATGTATTTCAAAATGGACGAATGAAGACGCCATTTTCTAGCCAAGATCACATGCACACAATATTTTGCTTTTGAATACAAGTGTAGTAGTTGAAGACAGGTCCATTCATCTTGATTCTTAAACAAGTAAACTCGCGAAATGGCCAATTTGTTTCATTGTTTGTAAGATAGTCCCTTGTAATCTTATACTGTAAGAAATGGCAATTAAATGGGGCCTGCTTTGTGATACAATTTTTTTTGTTGCTGGAAAATGGCTTAAAAAATACTAACCAAGACCACTGGCAATTAACGAATGCCGTGCCCGTCCTGAACTACGGCGGCGGTAGAGCAGACATGAGGCTGTCGGCGCGGCGGCGCACGTTGTCCCTGAGGCGTTGGAGCGCCCTGGCGAACTCCGGCAGCTCGGCCTCCCCGAGCGCCTCCACGTCCGCCTCCCACCAAAACCGCCTCCCGGCCCGCGTCTGCACGTCCACCACCTTCGCCCCGACGGCGCTCATCCGCGCGGCCTCCGCGGCCACCTCCACGCCTTTCTTCTCCTTCTCGCGGCACAGCGCCTCCAGGGCCTCCCACTCCACGTCGTCAGCGGCAGCTGCAGCAGGGACATCGGATGCGTTCATGTCGAGCGTGGTCACAGGGAACAGGTTGGGTTCTCTTGGGAAATACCCCACATCGCGCCCCGCAGAGAGACAGAGATAGAGAGACAGGCGGAGAGGTTTTCTACGCAGTCGTGGAAGGCCCTCACTCCGACGACACCGTCTTCCGCAAACACCGCAGGCCGGTCTGCGCCGACGCCCTTTCTCCTGGGTCATCCTCGTCATCGTCGGGGAGTGAGCTGGTGCGGGGATGAGAAGCTCCAAGCCAACTAACTGCCGGCGCACCAGCATCCCCACCTGCGACTCCATTTCGCGGATATGAGCCCAACCCCCATATTTGAATTTCTGGAGATGAATTTCACATTCTTCGAGCCACGCATGTCTAAATGTGTGTGCAACGACTTCAAAATGATTCAGAGGTGTGTGTCATAACTTAAATTTCATTGCCTGGAGCTCATACTAAAGATAAAACATGTAAAATTTCGTTTGAGATGTGTGTGACAACTTAAAATGATTAATGATTAGGATGTGGGTACTAGTTAAGATCTATGGTAGTTTGTTGGGGATTTGCTTTACATAATATTCACTTTTGGTCGCATGGTACTTTTAATCATACTTGAATTAGAACAGCTCATGTAGAAACTTACGTGGGCTACAATGACAATTTTTGTGATGTTTTCTGATTTTTTTGCCATGCCACCTAGTTTTGTGTAGTTTGACGGATAACTAGTGTTGTGGAGCTTTTAGTTGTTTCACAAAGTGAATCAAATTGAAAATACCTCCATGCATAGTATATGACTAGGCAAACTATCAACATCATGCAAGTACTAATAATTTACCATTGTTTGTTATCCAGAAGTTATTTGCCATGACATTTTTGTAACAATAACATGCATACACTGTGACGCCCGAAGACCGACGTCCCAGAAGATTCCAGAAGATTCCAGATGTTCCGGGTTCTCCCGTGTGTTTTATTTTCCTTGTGTTATTTATTTTGCATTGCATCATGTCATCATGCCATCATGTCATTTTTATTTTGCATCTCAACCAATAAATCGTGTGGACCTTCGGTCCATTTAAATCGAGGGAAGGTGACTTCTCTTTATAACATATCCTCCAAATATTATGGAGCTATTATAAATAAATATTCCATTGTTGGAATTACCCCAACACACTTGCATTTTTCCCCATGCCTTTTCTTCGCATTCCTGGCCTCAAACCTTCCCTATATTTCTTTTCTCGTTTATCGAGGATCCTCCGAAAACCTCATCATTTTGGACACTTCTATATTCAAGTCTTAGTTCAAACCCATTTGAATTAAAATTCAAATATGTTTGAATTATTTTTCCGATCTGGCCTTTTATATTTTTCTCCGGTCGTGCTCATTTTTACGTGCCCGAGAAAAATTCTCCCTTGTGCAAATTCTGCTCCTAACCCCCTCTATCTTTTTCGTTCTTTGTCTCTATTTTTTTTTATTTTCTCTCTTTTTTTAAGAGAGCCCAGCCGGCCACCCTAGGCCATCTCCCTCCTTCCCAGGCCTCTAGGCCCACTCCATCTCCTCCTGGCCCAACAGCCGCAGGCCATCTCAGCCGGCCCATCTGGCCAATTCCCTCCTTAGGCCCAGCCGCCATTGGCCCGATCCCCACCGAACCCTAGCCGAACCCCCAGGTGGCTCGATCCTCCCTCTCTTTCCCTGCGCGCCGCCGCACGTCCCTCACCCTCTCCCCTCGAGCATCTCCGCGCCTCGCTCCTCTCGCAGAGGCCCGCTCCCCCCGCAGCCCTCCTCCCTCTCGACTGAGGCCTCTCCCCTCGAGCGTCGAACCCCTGCTGCTTCGATCCCCTCCGGCCGCCTCTTCCGTCCTCCGTCGCCGGGGCCAGGAGCCCCGTCCTCCCCGTCCAAGGCGCCGCTGCGCGGCCTCCTTCCTCCTACGCCCTCGTCCTCAGGCGCCCGTCCGCCATGGCCCCTGCGCAAGATGACCGCGGCCTCCCTCCTCCGCGACCCCAGCTCCCTCACCTTCCTAGGCCGCAGCGACGCTCCAGCGCCACCCCTCGTGCGCCTTCCCTCGAGCAGCCCGGGGCAGGGGCTCCATCTCCTCGCCTCGCCGTGGCGCCGCTCCCTCCAGGTCCCCTCGGCCTTCCTCCGTGCCGTGCCGAGCCGGAGCGCCTCCCTGCCTCGCCCCGCAAGCCAGCAGCCGAGCTCCTCTTCTCCAGCGCCTGCCGCCCGTCTCGTTTCCAGCGACGCCGAGGCACTTCTTCTGCCTGCCGAGCAGCTCCACCGCGACGAGGCCCTGCCTCCACTTCGTCCTGCTGCTGCTCGCGAGCGCCAAGACCGACTGCTGCTGTTGTGCTTCTTCGTCGGCTTCGTGTTTTGTTTTGGTCCAGCAGAGTTTTTGTCAAGTTCATCGCCGAGACCAGTACCTCTACGCAAGAACCGTGTACGACTACAAGGAGAAACGCAAGTTCCACGACGACCGAACGGCTACTATGGCGAGTACCTCTCCGATGAACGTGAACAACTACATGGCGATGCGACAAGTACCACTACTTCCACTACCGTCGCAAACGAGGACCCCAAGTACCACGACTACTCGTTGGCGACCTCGTGAACGGCTACTTCCTCTTCGAACGTCAACACCTCCTTCCTCTACGATCTCGAACCGTCCTGAAACGAGTGTTTCGAAGGTATAACCCGAGACGATGACCCGTGTGATGCTTGCTTGTGTTGTATGAGTTGTTACCCTTGTGTGCTTCGTGCCCGTTTCGTTCGTTGTCATGTTCCTCGGTTGCCTCGTCACCAACTCGTGGGAACCCGGTAACGGGATCGCCCCACCTTTCATCTCGTTTGACACGCTTCGTCATCTTTTGCACCGGTCTCTCAACGAGTTACCGGAACCGAGATGTTGCGTTGCATCATTCTCGGATCGTTGCTGTGGCACCCTTTTCCTTCCACCACGGTGACGATGCTTCATATCATCTTCTTGTTAACCTTCTAATAAAAAGTGCATAAAACTTGATCATGTCATCCGCATCATGTTAACAACATTTAAAATGTGTGAATTGTTGTTTGCTTATAATTATTAAACATGCTCATGGGGATTTTCCGGATATGTTGTTGTTATTTTCCGGCCTCATTTAAAATGTCTAAATAGTGTAGTTTTATTATGCTTCACCTCTTGCCATGTTAAAACATTTAATCTTGTCTTGTAAATAAACGAGAGTCAATTAAATAATTAATTTGTGGTGTTTCGTCAATATGCAACCCGTTGCATATTGAGCTCCACTTAACTTGTAGTATTTGTTTGTGCACTTTGCCATGCCATGCATATTTGAACCGGACATGCATCATACTTGGATGTGCATCGTATGCCATGTTTATGCTTGTGTGTTTACCGTGTTGTTTGTTTCTTTCCGGTTGCTTCTCTTGTTAGCTTCGGTTTCGTTCCGGAGTTGTGAGGATTCGCTCCTTTGTTGCTCCGTCTTCTTCATGGATCCGTTCTTCTCCCTTGTGGAATTCCAGGCAAGATGACCGAACCCGGATACCATTACTATCTTTGCCTATTGCTAGAGTATCGCTCTTTAGTATATTTCCTCGATGCCCATGTTTTCCTGTCAACCTCCTATTGTAACCATGATCCTGTCTAACCACCCTACCTATGCAAACCATTGATTGGCTAGACGTAGGCTCGCTTAGCCCCTCTTATAGCATTGTTAGTTGCAGGTGAAGGTTGAAGATGCTTGCTTCATGTTGAAGTTTGGTTGGGTTATATCACACTATATAAATGCTTAAAATGAAATCATATATATATTGGCAAGGGTGGAAGGCTAAGCCTTTTGCTTGGTGATTTGTTCCACTCATGCCGTTAGGAACCGTATAAACCGGTGTTATGTTCCTTGATTATGCGTTCCTAACACGGTTGGTGTGTATGGGACCCCCTTGATAAACCGCTAAGTGCTAAGTCTTTTCCAGCAAATCCCAACATTGGTACTATTTGCCTAATAACTAATAAAACTTGCATAGGGTCTTGCAAACCCTCTTTTATTTTAATTCTACAACCCCGGGCCAGTGCTCCACATGAGTGTTGGTCCGAAACGGGGGTTACGCGGGGCCACCTCAAGGAAACTCGAGGTTTGGTAAAAACCTGTGGGATCGCCCATCCGGTCGTGTCCTGAGACTTAGATACGCGCGGCTACTATCAGGGTGTCGACACGCCGGGAGGATTTGCTGGATTAGCCTTACCTTAGTTCGGAGTATCTTGCGCACGGGATTCCGAGAATACTCGGGTCTTCCCACCTATGGAGTTGCGACTCCGCGGATCGTGGGCTTGTAATGGGTCAAGTTGGAACACCCCTGCAGGGTTTGAACTTTCGAAAGCCGTGCCCGCGGTTATGTGGCAGATGGGAGCTTGTTAATATCCGGTTGTAGATAACTTGACACAATGTTTCAATACACTACCAGCGTGTGTACCGTGACTGTCAATTTCCGAATAGGGATTCGGGAGTTGAACACGGTGGGGTTATGTTTGACTGGCTTTAGTTAGGATCACTTCGTGATCATCTCTCGACCGAGGCACTTCTCTTCTCGCTCTCTTTTCCGTAAGTTAGTGCTAGTCGCTGCTGCAGACTCTTGTTGTTCCTTCACCTCTTGTTCTTTCTTCAGCCTTGTCCTCACCCAAGGCTTAAATAGTCTTGTTACCCGGGAACGGGATTGCTGAGTCCTCTGTGGCTCACAGTTACTTCACCACACCAGATGCAGGTTCAGCCGAGTTTGACGCAGGAGCTGGTTCAAATACTTCACCGGGAGTTCGATGAAGAGTTGGCCGTATGCTTGTGACGTTTCGATGTTCAGTAGTGGTTTCTACTAGGATTCGATCCTGACCTGTGGCTTTATGTTGTTTTGGTATCTTTCTTTTGGATCTTCACCTGTAGTCGGGTTGTGATGTTTTGAATGATGTTTGCTTATGTAATGTATTGTGTGAAGTGGCGAGTGTAAGCCAACTATCTCCTTTTGCAATTTAATCCCTCTTTTACATGAGATGTGCAAAGATACCAAACTTGAGATCATTCTAGGATGGGCTTATACCTTTAAGTCGTGCCTCGACACGTAGGAGGTATAGTCCCATCCTGGGCATTACAAGTTGGTATCAGAGCCTTCTCTGACCTAGAAGCCCCACTGATTGATCGAATCGTTGACGGTTGAGTCTAGGCACACACTAAAAATGTTTTGAGTCCTATATATATCGGAGAGTAGGATTTCTTTGCTTCTCATCCCCTTTCTCTCTGGTGAGGACTCCTGACGACTACTCTTGCCTCTTCTACTTTCAAAAATTGCACAATTTTTTTTTAGGATCTCGCGAGTATTGTTTGGATTGTTTCGATGTCTTTGTGACGAGAACATTGTTCTCGATGCCTCCTGTCATTAGGGGTTGTGGCAGTGTCCCGGGGAGTTGAGCTCCGAGGTGTTGTCGTCACAAATCCATCACGGCAGTACTAGAATACTTAAGACGGCTGACATCGAAAACTCTCCTATCCGGTTAGTGGCAAGATAACCCCGACATCACCCAGTACTGGGGAGGTAGGTCGGGAGTATTGCCATAGCTTGAATAGTGGATGCGTTTCGAAGGTCCGAGGTAAACAGTTTCCGAGAAAGACTGGTTATGTGTTGAAGGATGGATACACCTGGATGTAGGTTTAGAGTTGATTGCGCGGTGCTTCCCGTGTATCCCAAACACCTGATTGCATAACTGGAAACTTTCGGAAATTAATAGGTGGGTTCATCCAGTAGTTCTAGGCATTATTCCAACGAGTGCACGATATGAAGTTTGGGGTTCTACATTGAGTGAAGTGGTTTTATGCACTTGTTCTGATCGGGAGTTGCATCTTAAAGGGTCCTTGGCTATGCTGATCCGGGGATGACAAAACCCTTTTGTAACACGTTCCATGAGCTTTCAGCACGAAGATGTCGAACGAAGCTTCTATCTTGTATTTGTTCTATCTGATCCTTGTTCCTTTTTATTTATTTACCTTTTCCTTCTCCTAAGTGTCTTCTTGTCTAGTTGATATACCTGCGGAATTCATTCGTTCAATTCTCTGTTCGGATGATATTGTGAAGATCATGTTGCATATCTATCCTTTGTTCTTATCTTGATCCTGGTATTCGAGTTGCTTCGATGTCAAATGTTGATTCCATACCTTTCCTATTCGGTGTTCTCATATTTCTATGGGAGTGCTAGTCCTTCTTGACCATCAAGATCTTCTTGTTAATCCTTTTCAATCGGTGTGCCTTCTCTTCTAGTTATTCCATACAGACGTCGTTGAGAAATCTGACGATTTGTCTATTTCATTCATCCCAAGTTATCTTTGTTTTCCCCACCCTCCCACCCTTTTTCTTCTCAGAGCAAGAATTCACAGATGAAGTATCCATTTTATTCATGTGATATTTCTTCATTCTTTTTCCTTCAATGTTCTTATCCGGTGATTTATCGTGAAGATGCTCAAGAGCTCCAAGTTCATCATTCTTTTGTTCTCAGATTCTGCCGGTGGATGTAATTCAAGATTTCGGTGTTGATCTTATCCTTTTCCTCTTTTCACAATGTTTTCTTATTCCGGTGCACCAATTAATCATTCTCCTCTTGCTATTCATATCCGGAGTGCCGAAGATTCATAATTCCATTCTTAATCCGTTCAAGCTATTTTGAGGATTATCATCTTATCCAAGCCATTTAATTCAACCGGTGCAATATCTCTTAAGCAATCTCTTCAACGGTGATTTCTTTGAGTGGGCCCTAACCCACAGGTCTTTCCCAGGATCTTACCTGACTCTTCTTTTCCGGAGAATTCTTTTCAAAGTGTGACATAAGAATGATTCCATCAGTCACATGCCTTCTCCAAGATCGCTTTCAAATTCTTGTTCATCGTTGGTTCAACCTTTTAATTCTTCATTCCGGAGTGCTCAACAATTCTTATGTCATTTCTCGTCTTCATTCTCAACAATTGAAGACCGGAGAAGTGTTTCTCTGAAATTTTGACCCGTTCTCTTGTTGAGTTGTGGTTCTAGCTTCATGCCATCCTCATTATTGTTTCGATTGTGAGGAATTATTTTCACACCCATCCGAAGCATTTCATGAATTCTTTTCTTTGTGATCCTCCGAAGGCCATCATTTCAGAAGATTCTTCGTTCTCAGTTTTCAAATTCGTCCTCCAAATATTCTTCATTGATGTCCCTTCGTTCGTCTCCATATTCTTACGGTGGTTCTTTCAATTTTACCCTTCCGTTGTTATCGTTTTAATTCACTCGTTCTTTTCATAATCCTACCGGTGCTTCGTTGAAGATTTACCCAAGCTTGTGCGAGATCTCTCTTAATCTTTTCCAGTGAGAATAAGTAGTATGCCAAATCCTTTGGTTGTCATCAATTTAATTGGTGAAGGAGATGCATGACATAATTCTTATTCTTATTCCTTCAAGGTGTTTTAATCCCTTCCTTCAGAGCTTGTTCATCATACCATATCCTCGGTTCCAAGTTGTCCATCTTGTTTTCCGGAGCTTCAAGTTATTTCAATTATATCATTTCAAAGCTCCATCTAATTCATCGGGGGCCTTGAATCTTATTCTTTCATCTTTCACTTCCCATGCTTCATTACCGGAGTTCTTCATGGTGGTTCATCAAGATTTAATTCATCCTCGAAGTCTTCATCAAGATTCTTGTTGGAGCTCAAGTTTTCTTCATCATGCTTTCCAAGTGCAATTCTTGCTCCCTTATCTTTTGAGGTGGTGTTATGTCATCCTTGACAATTCCTTCATGTTTCATGATTCACAAGTTGTCAAGAATGAGATATTTAAAACCATCATTTTCTTGGTTCAGGAGATCCTTTTCAACCCCTCATTTTTATCTTTTGGAGTCATCTTGGGTTGTATTTCACCTAAAGCTTTTCCCTAAGGATTTTGCTAATTGTGGTGCTCATAAATGACCCAAGTTCTTCATTTATCATTCCAGCGAAATAAGTTTATCGTCTCCTCGTTGATCTCAATCCAATCAATTGTTTAAGTTTGTGGCTGGTTGTCACCTCTTAATTTTGAGATGTTTTCCATAAGCCCGCATCAAGCTTATTCTTTTCGTTGTTGATTTCCCAACAACTCTGTTCAACCCTTCTTCGTAAGGATGCTCTTTCAAATTCAATTTTGGGAGAAGTTGTCCTTTTCTTCTCCATTCAATTCTTTCATTGATTATATGCTATTCTTTCATTCCGGAGGCATTGTGATGTTGCTCTCTCCAAACCATCATATCGTTTTATCGAGATCATATTCTTTCCCTTGCTTATCATTTAACCAGAGTGCTGTCTGAATCTTTCTTACCCCTTGTGCCATTCTTTCGATTGTTTCAGAGGCTGTGTGTTGTTGTTTTCATCAAGTATCATCTCAACTAGCCAAGTTCTTGTTAATTCCTTCCATTTTCAGTCGGAGTGCTGCCCAAATTCTGTCATTCTTAGTCCTTGGCTTACCATTGCAGTTTCATATTCTTTTGGTTCATAAGCTCTTGTTTAATGTCTTTCAACCTGCAAGGTTCTCTTAATGCTCCTTGTCCCTCTTGTCTAACGGAGTTTTCATATTCGTTCATCTCCATTGTATTCTTATTCAACTTGTTTAACCTCTCAAGGTTCTTTCGTTTCACTCGTTTGTCAAAGAAGCAACTTTTTTTTTACCTCTTCTTTTTCGTTTTTACCCGGTGATATCTCTAGGATCGTGGGTCGAGATCCTCTGTTAGTGTGGGAGAGTCGTGACGCCCGAAGACCGACGTCCCAGAAGATTCCAGAAGATTCCAGATGTTCCGGGTTCTCCCGTGTGTTTTATTTTGCTTGTGTTATTTATTTTGCATTGCATCATGTCATCATGCCATCATGTCATTTTTATTTTGCATCTCAACCAATAAATCGTGTGGACCTTCGGTCCATTTAAATCGAGGGAAGGTGACTTCTCTTTATAACATATCCTCCAAATATTATGGAGCTATTATAAATAAATATTCCATTGTTGGAATTACCCCAACACACTTGCATTTTTCCCCATGCCTTTTCTTCACATTCCTAGCCTCAAACCTTCCCTATATTTCTTTTCTCGTTTATCGAGGATCCTCCGAAAACCTCATCATTTTGGACACTTCTATATTCAAGTCTTAGTTCAAACCCATTTGAATTAAAATTCAAATATGTTTGAATTATTTTTCCGATCTGGCCTTTTATATTTTTCTCCGGTCGTGCTCATTTTTACGTGCCCGAGAAAAATTCTCCCTTGTGCAAATTCTGCTCCTAACCCCTCTATCTTTTTCTTTCTTTGTCTCTATTTTTTTTCTTTTCTCTCTTTTTTTAAGAGAGCCCAGCCGGCCACCCTAGGCCATCTCCCTCCTTCCCAGGCCTCTAGGCCCACTCCATCTCCTCCTGGCCCAACAGCCGCAGGCCATCTCAGCCGGCCCATCTGGCCAATTCCCTCCTTAGGCCCAGCCGCCATTGGCCCGATCCCCACCGAACCCTAGCCGAACCCCCAGGTCGCTCGATCCTCCATCTCTTTCCCTGCGCGCCGCCGCACGTCCCTCACCCTCTCCCCACGAGCATCTCCGTGCCTCGCTCCTCTCGCAGAGGCCCGCTCCCCCCGCAGCCCTCCTCCCTCTTGACTGAGGCCTCTCCGGCCGCATCTTCCGTCCTCCGTCGCCGGGGCCAGGAGCCCCGTCCTCCCCGTCCAAGGCGCCGCTGCGCGGCCTCCTTCCTCCTACGCCCTCATCCTCAGGCGCCCGTCCGCCATGGCCCCTGCGCAAGATGACCGCGGCCTCCCTCCTCCGCGACCCCAGCTCCCTCACCTTCCTAGGCCGCAGCGACGCTCCAGCGCCACCCCTCGTGCGCCTTCCCTCGAGCAGCCCGGGGCAGGGGCTCCATCTCCTCGCCTCGCGGTGGCTCCGCTCCCTCCAGGTCCCCTCGGCCTTCCTCCGCGCCACGCCGAGCCGGAGCGCCTCCCTGTCTCGCCTTTCCTCCCTGCCTCGCCCCGCAAGCCAGGAGCCGAGCTCCTCTTCTCCAGCGCCTGCCGCCCGTCTCGTTTCCAGCGCCGCCGAGGCACTTCTTCTGCCTGCCGAGCAGCTCCACCGCGACGAGGCCCTGCCTCCACTTCGTCCTGCTGCTGCTCACGAGCGCCAAGACCGACTGCTGCTGTTGTGCTTCTTCGTCGGCTTCGTGTTTTGTTTTGGTCCAGCAGAGTTTTTGTCAAGTTCATCGCCGAGACTAGTACCTCTACGCAAGAACCGTGTACGACTACAAGGAGAAACGCAAGTTCCACGACGACCGAACGGCTACGATGGCGAGTACCTCTCCGATGAACGTGAACAACTACATGGCGATGCGACAAGTACCACTACTTCCACTACCGTCGCAAACGAGGACCCCAAGTACCACGACTACTCGTTGGCGACCTCGTGAACGGCTACTTCCTCTTCGAACGTGAACACCTCCTTCCTCTACGATCTCGAACCGTCCCGAAACGAGTGTTTCGTAGGTATAACCCGAGACGATGACCCGTGTGATGCTTGCTTGTGTTGTATGAGTTGTTACCCTTGTGTGCTTCGTGCCCGTTTCGCCCGTTGTCATGTTCCTCGGTTGCCTCGTCACCGACTCGTGGGAACCCGGTAACGGGATCGCCCCACCTTTCATCTCATTTGACACGCTTCGTCATCTTTTGCACCGGTCTCTCAACGAGTTACCGGAACCGAGATGTTGCGTTGCATCATTCTCGGATCGTTGCCGTGGCACCCTTTTCCTTCCACCACGGTGACGATGCTTCATATCATCTTCTTGTAAACCTTCTAATAAAAAGTGCATAAAACTTGATCATGTCATCCGCATCATGTTAACAACATTTAAAATGTGTGAATTGTTGTTTGCTTATAATTATTAAACATGCTCATGGGGATTTTCCGGATATGTTGTTGTTATTTTCCGGCCTCATTTAAAATGTCTAAATAGTGTAGTTTTATTATGCTTCACCTCTTGCCATGTTAAAACATTTAATCTTGTCTTGTAAATAAACGAGAGTCAATTAAATAATTAATTTGTGGTGTTTCGTCAATATGCAACCCGTTGCATATTGAGCTCCACTTAACTTGTAGTATTTGTTTGTGCACTTTGCCATGCCATGCATATTTAAACCGGACATGCATGATACTTGGATGTGCATCGTATGCCATGTTTATGCTTGTGTGTTTACCGTGTTGTTTGTTTCTTTCCGGTTGCTTCTCTTGTTAGCTTCGGTTTCGTTCCAGAGTTGTGAGGATTCGCTCCTTTGTTGCTCCGTCTTCTTCATGGATCCGTTCTTCTCCCTTGTGGAATTCCAGGCAAGATGACCGAACCCGGATACCATTACTATCTTTGCCTATTGCTAGAGTATCACTCTTTAGTATATTGCCTCGATGCCCATGTTTTCCTGTCAACCTCCTATTGTAACCATGATCCTGTCTAACCACCCTACCTATGCAAACCATTGATTGGCTAGACGTAGGCTCGCTTAGCCCCTCTTATAGCATTGTTAGTTGCAGGTGAAGGTTGAAGATGCTTGCTTCATGTTGAAGTTTGGTTGGGTTATATCACACTATATAAATGCTTAAAATGAAATCATCTATATATTGGCAAGGGTGGAAGGCTAAGCCTTTTGCTTGGTGATTTGTTCCACTCATGCCGTTAGGAACCGTATAAACCGGTGTTATGTTCCTTGATTATGCGTTCCTAACACGGTTGGGGTGTATGGGACCCCCTTGATAAACCGCTAAGTGCTAAGTCTTTTCCAGCAAATCCCAACATTGGTACTATTTGCCTAATAACTAATAAAACTTGCATCGGGTCTTGCAAACCCTCTTTTATTTTAATTCTACAACCCCGGGCCAGTGCTCCACATGAGTGTTGGTCCGAAACGGGGGTTACGCGGGGCCACCTCAAGGAAACTCGAGGTTTGGTAAAAACCTGTGGGATTGCCCATCCGGTCGTGTCCTGAGACTTAGATACGCGCGGCTACTATCAGGGTGTCGACACGCCGGGAGGATTTGCTGGATTAGCCTTACCTTAGTTCGGAGTATCTTGAGCACGGGATTCCGAGAATACTCGGGTCTTCCCACCTATGGAGTTGCGACTCCGCGGATCGTGGGCTTGTAATAGGTCAAGTTGGAACACCCCTGCAGGGTTTGAACTTTCGAAAGCCGTGCCCGCGGTTATGTGGCAGATGGGAGCTTGTTAATATCCGGTTGTAGATAACTTGACACAATGTTTCAATACACTACCAGCGTGTGTACCGTGACTGTCAATTTCCGAATAGGGATTCGGGAGTTGAACACGGTGGGGTTATGTTTGACTGGCTTTAGTTAGGATCACTTCGTGATCATCTCTCGACCGAGGCACTTCTCTTCTCGCTCTCTTTTACGTAAGTTAGTGCTAGTCGCTGCAGCAGACTCTTGTTGTTCCTTCACCTATTGTTCTTTCTTCAGCCTTGTCCTCACCCAAGGCTTAAATAGTCTTGTTACCCGGGAACGGGATTGCTGAGTCCTCTGTGGCTCACAGTTACTTCACCACACCAGATGCAGGTTCAGCCGAGTTTGATGCAGGAGCTGGTTCAAATACTTCACCGGGAGTTCGATGAAGAGTTGGCCGTATGCTTGTGACGTTTCGATGTTCAGTAGTGGTTTCTACTAGGATTCGATCCTGCCTGTGGCTTTATGTTGTTTTGGTATCTTTCTTTTGGATCTTCACCCGTAGTCGGGTTGTGATGTTTTGAATGATGTTTGCTTATGTAATGTATTGTGTGAAGTGGCGAGTGTAAGCCAACTATCTCCTTTTGCAATTTAATCCCTCTTTTACATGAGATGTGCAAAGATACCAAACTTGAGATCATTCTAGGATGGGCTTATACCTTTAAGTCGTGCCTAGACACGTAGGAGGTATAGTCCCATCCTGGGCATTACAAGTTGGTATCAGAGCCTTCTTCGACCTAGAAGCCCCACTGATTGATCGAATCGTTGACGGTTGAGTCTAGGCACACACTGAAAATGTTTTGAGTCCTATATATATCGGAGAGTAGGATTTCTTTGCTTCTCATCACCTTTCTCTCTGGTGAGGACTCCTGACGACTACTCTTGCCTCTTCTACTTTCAAAAATTGCACAATTTTTTTTAGGATCTCGCGAGTATTGTTTGGATTGTTTCGATGTCTTTGTGACGAGAACATTGTTCTCGATGCCTCCTGTCATTAGGGGTTGTGGCAGTGTCCCGGGGAGTTGAGCTCCGAGGTGTTGTCGTCACAAATCCATCGCGGCAGTACTAGAATACTTAAGACGACCGACATCGAAAACTCTCCTATGCGGTTAGTGGCAAGATAACCCCGACATCACCCAGTACTGGGGAGGTAGTTCGGGAGTATTGCCATAGCGTGTATAGTGGATGCGTTTCGAAGGTCCGAGGTAAACAGTTTCCGAGAAAGACTGGTTATGTGTTGAAGGATGGATACACCTGGATGTAGGTTTAGAGTTGATTGCGCGGTGCTTCCCGTGTATCCCCAACACCTGATTGCATAACTGGAAACTTTCGGAAATTAATAGGTGGGTTCATCCAGTAGTTCTAGGCCTTCTTCCAACGAGTGCACGATATGAAGTTTGGGGTTCTACATTGAGTGAAGTGGTTTTATGGACTTGTTCTGATCGGGAGTTGCATCTTAAAGGGTCCTTGGCTATGCTGATCCGGGGATGACAAAACCCTTTTGTAACACGTTCCATGAGCTTTCAGCACGAAGATGTCGAACGAAGCTTCTATCTTGTATTTGTTCTATCTGATCCTTGTTCCTTTTTATTTATTTACCTTTTCCTTCTCCTAAGTGGCTTCTCGTCTAGTTTATATACCTGCGGAATTCATTCGTTCAATTCTCTGTTCGGATTATATTGTGAAGATCATGTTGCATATCTATCCTTTGTTCTTGTCTTGATCCTGGTATTCGAGTTGCTTCGATGTCAAATGTTGATTCCATACCTTTCCTATTCGGTGTTCTCATATTTCTATGGGAGTGCTAGTCCTTCTTGACCATCAAGATCTTCTTGTTAATCCTTTTCAACCGGTGTGCCTTCTCTTCTAGTTATTCCATACGGACGTCGTTGAGAAATCTGACAATTTGTCTGTTTCATTCATCCCAAGTTATCTTTGTTTTCCCCACCCTCCCACCCTTTTTCTTCTCAGAGCAAGAATTCACAGATGAAGTATCCATTTTATTCATGTGATATTTCTTCATTCTTTTTCCTTTAATGTTCTTATCCGGTGATTTATCGTGAAGATGCTCAAAAGCTCCAAGTTCATCATTCTTTTGTTCTCAGATTCTGCCGGTGGATGTAATTCAAGATTTCGGTGTTGATCTTATCCTTTTCCTCTTTTCACAATGTTTTCTTATTCCGGTGCACCAATTAATCATTCTCCTCTTGCTATTCATATCCGGAGTGCCGAAGATTCATAATTCCATTCTTAATCCGTTCAAGCTATTTTGAGGATTATCATCTTATCCAAGCCATTTAATTCAACCGGTGCAATATCTCTTGAGCAATCTCTTCAATGGTGATTTCTTTGAGTGGGCCCTAACCCACAGGTCTTTCCCAGGATCTTACCTGACTCTTCTTTTCCGGAGAATTCTTTTCAAAGTGTGACATAAGAATGATTCCATCAGTCACATGCCTTCTCCAAGATCGCTTTCAAATTCTTGTTCATCGTTGGTTCAACCTTTTAATTCTTCATTCCGGAGTGCTCAACAATTCTTATGTCATTTCTCGTCTTCATTCTCAACAATTGAAGACCGGAGAAGTGTTTCTCTTAAATTTTGACCCGTTCTCTTGTTGAGTTGTGGTTCTAGCTTCTTGCCATCCTCATTATTGTTTCGATTGTGAGGAATTATTTTCACACCCATCCGAAGCATTTCATGAATTCTTTTCTTTGTGATCCTCCGAAGGCCATCATTTCAGAAGATTCTTCGTTCTCAGTTTTCAACTTCGTCCTCCAAATATTCTTCATTGATGTCCCTTCGTTCGTCTCCATATTCTTACGGTGGTTCTTTCAAGTTTACCCTTTCGTTGTTATCGTTTTAATTCACTCGTTCTTTTCATAATCCTACCGGTGCTTCGTTGAAGATTTACCCAAGCTTGTGCGAGATCTCTCTTAATCTTTTCCAACGAGAATAAGTAGTATGCCAAATCCTTTGGTTGTCATCAATTTAATTGGTGAAGGAGATGCATGACATAATTCTTATTCTTATTCCTTCAAGGTGTTTTAATCCCTTCCTTCAGAGTTTGTTCATCATTCCATATCCTCGGTTCCAAGTTGTCCATCTTGTTTTCCGGAGCTTCAAGTTATTTCAATTATATCATTTCAAAGCTCCATCTAATTCATCGGGGGCCTTGAATCTTATTCTTTTCATCTTTCACTTCCCATGCTTCATTACCGGAGTTCTTCATGGTGGTTCATCAAGATTTTATTCATCCTCGAAGTCTTCATCAAGATTCTTGTTGGAGCTCAAGTTTTCTTCATCATGCTTTCCAAGTGCAATTCTTGCTCCCTTATCTTTTGAGGTGGTGTTATGTCATCCTTGACAATTCCTTCATGTTTCATGATTCACAAGTTGTCAAGAATGAGATATTTAAAACCATCATTTTCTTGGTTCAGGAGATCCTTTTCAACCCCTCATTTTTATCTCTTGGAGTCATCTTGGGTTGTATTTCACCTAAAGCTTTTCCCTAAGGATTTTGCTAATTGTGGTGCTCATAAATGACCCAAGTTCTTCATTTATCATTCCAGCGAAATAAGTTTATCGTCTCCTTGTTGATCTCAATCCAATCAATTGTTTAAGTTTGTGGCAGGTTGTCACCTCTTAATTTTGAGATGTTTTCCATAAGCCCGCATCAAGCTTATTCTTTTCGTTGTTGATTTCCCAACAACTCTGTTCAACCCTTCTTCGTAAGGATGCTCTTTCAAATTCAATTTTGGGAGAAGTTGTCTTTTTCTTCTCCATTCAATTCTTTCATTGATTATATGCTATTCTTTCATTCCGGAGGCATTGTGATGTTGCTCTCTCCAAACCATCATATCGTTTTATCGAGATCATATTCTTTCCCTTGCTTATCATTTAACCGGAGTGCTGTCTGAATCTTTCTTACCCCTTGTGCCATTCTTTCGATTGTTTCAGAGGCTGTGTGTTGTTGTTTTCATCAAGTATCATCTCAACTTGCCAAGTTCTTGTTAATTCCTTCCATTTTCAGTCGGAGTGCTGCCCAAATTCTGTCATTCTTAGTCCTTGGCTTACCATTGCAGTTTCATATTCTTTTGGTTCATAAGCTCTTGTTTAATGTCTTTCAACCTCCAAGGTTCTCTTAATGCTCCTTGTCCCTCTTGTCTAACGGAGTTTTCATATTCGTTCATCTCCATTGTATTCTTATTCAACTTGTTTAACCTCTCAAGGTTCTTTCGTTTCACTCGTTTGTCAAAGAAGCAACTTTTTTTTACCTCTTCTTTTTCTTTTTACCCGGTGATATCTCTAGGATCTCGGGTCGAGATCCTCTGTTAGTGTGGGAGAGTTGTGACGCCCGAAGACCGACGTCCCAGAAGATTCCAGAAGATTCCAGATGTTCCGGGTTCTCCCGTGTGTTTTATTTTTCTTGTGTTATTTATTTTGCATTGCATCATGTCATCATGCCATCATGTCATTTTTATTTTGCATCTCAACCAATAAATCGTGTGGACCTTCGGTCCATTTAAATCGAGGGAAGGTGACTTCTCTTTATAACATATCCTCCAAATATTATGGAGCTATTATAAATAAATATTCCATTGTTGGAATTACCCCAACACACTTGCATTTTTCCCCATGCCTTTTCTTCGCATTCCTGGCCTCAAACCTTCCCTATATTTCTTTTCTCGTTTATCGAGGATCCTCCGAAAACCTCATCATTTTGGACACTTCTATATTCAAGTCTTAGTTCAAACCCATTTGAATTAAAATTCAAATATGTTTGAATTATTTTTCCGATCTGGCCTTTTATATTTTTCTCCGGTTGTGCTCATTTTTACGTGCCCGAGAAAAATTCTCCCTTGTGCAAATTCTGCTCCTAACCCCCTCTATCTTTTTCTTTCTTTGTCTCTATTTTTTTTTTCTCTCTTTTTTTAAGAGAGCCCAGCCGGCCTCCCTAGGCCATCTCCCTCCTTCCCAGGCCTCTAGGCCCACTCCATCTCCTCCTGGCCCAACAGCCGCAGGCCATCTCAGCCGGCCCATCTGGCCAATTCCCTCCTTAGGCCCAGCCGCCATTGGCCCGATCCCCACCGAACCCTAGCCGAACCCCCAGGTCGCCCGATCCTCCCTCTCTTTCCCTGCGCGCCGCCGCACGTCCCTCACCCTCTCCCCTCGAGCATCTCCGCGCCTCGCTCCTCTCGCAGAGGCCCGCTCCTCCCGCAGCCCTCCTCCCTCTCGACTGAAGCCTCTCCCCTCGAGCGCCGAACCCCTGCTGCTTCGATCCCCTCCGGCCGCCTCTTCCGTCCTCCGTCGCCGGGGCCAGGAGCCCCATCCTCCCCGCCCAAGGCGCCGCTGCGCGGCCTCCTTCCTCCTACACCCTCGTCCTCAGGCGCCCGTCCGCCATGGCCCCTGCGCAAGATGACCGCGGCCTCCCTCCTCCGCGACCCCAGCTCCCTCACCTTCCTAGGCCGCAGCGACGCTCCAGCGCCACCCCTCGTGCGCCTTCCCTCGAGCAGCCCGGGGCAAGGGCTCCATCTCCTCGCCTCGCCGTGGCGCCGCTCCCTCGAGGTCCCCTCGGCCTTCCTCCGCGCCGCGCCGAGCCGGAGCGCCTCCCTGCCTCGCCTTTCCTCCCTGCCTCGCCCCGCAAGCCAGGAGCCGAGCTCCTCTTCTCCAGCGCCTGCCGCCCGTCTCGTTTCCAGCGCCGCCGAGGCACTTTTTCTGCCTGCCGAGCAGCTCCACCGCGACGAGGCCCTGCCTCCACTTCGTCCTGCTGCTGCTCGCGAGCGCCAAGACCGACTGCTGCTGTTGTGCTTCTTCGTCGGCTTCGTGTTTTGTTTTGGTCCAGCAGAGTTTTTGTCAAGTTCATCGCCGAGACCAGTACCTCTATGCAAGAACCGTGTACGACTACAAGGAGAAACGCAAGTTCCACGACGAACGAACGGCTACGATGGCGAGTACCTCTCCGATGAACGTGAACAACTACATGGCGATGCGACAAGTACAACTACTTCCACTACCGTCGCAAACGAGGACCCCAAGTACCACGACTACTCGTTGGCGACCTCGTGAACGGCTACTTCCTCTTCGAACGTGAACACCTCCTTCCTCTACGATCTCGAACCGTCCCGAAACGAGTGTTTCGAAGGTATAACCCGAGACGATGACCCGTGTGATGCTTGCTTGTGTTGTATGAGTTGTTACCCTTGTGTGCTTCGTGCCCGTTTCGTCCGTTGTCATGTTCCTCGGTTGCCTCGTCACCGACTCGTGGGAACCCGGTAACGGGATCGCCCCACCTTTCATCTCATTTGACACGCTTCGTCATCTTTTGCACCGGTCTCTCAACGAGTTACCGGAACCGAGATGTTGCGTTGCATCATTCTCGGATCGTTGCCGTGGCACCCTTTTCCTTCCACCACGGTGACGATGCTTCATATCATCTTCTTGTAAACCTTCTAATAAAAAGTGCATAAAACTTGATCATGTCATCCGCATCATGTTAACAACATTTAAAATGTGTGAATTGTTGTTTGCTTATAATTATTAAACATGCTCATGGGGATTTTCCGGATATGTTGTTGTTATTTTCCGGCCTCATTTAAAATGTCTAAATAGTGTAGTTTTATTATGCTTCACCTCTTGCCATGTTAAAACATTTAATCTTGTCTTGTAAATAAACGAGAGTCAATTAAATAATTAATTTGTGGTGTTTCATCAATATGCAACCCGTTGCATATTGAGCTCCACTTAACTTGTAGTATTTGTTTGTGCACTTTGCCATGCCATGCATATTTAAACCGGACATGCATCATACTTGGATGTGCATCGTATGCCATGTTTATGCTTGTGTGTTTACCGTGTTGTTTGTTTCTTTCCGGTTGCTTCTCTTGTTAGCTTCGGTTTCGTTCCGGAGTTGTGAGGATTCGCTCCTTTGTTGCTCCATCTTCTTCATGGATCCGTTCTTCTCCCTTGTGGAATTCCAGGCAAGATGACCGAACCCGGATACCATTACTATCTTTGCCTATTGCTAGAGTATCGCTCTTTAGTATATTGCCTCGATGCCCATGTTTTCCTGTCAACCTCCTATTGTAACCATGATCCTGTCTAACCACCCTACCTATGCAAACCATTGATTGGCTAGACGTAGGCTCGCTTAGCCCCTCTTATAGCATTGTTAGTTGCAGGTGAAGGTTGAAGATGCTTGCTTCATGTTGAAGTTTGGTTGGGTTATATCACACTATATAAATGCTTAAAATGAAATCATCTATATATTGGCAAGGGTGGAAGGCTAAGCCTTTTGCTTAGTGATTTGTTCCACTCATGCCGTTAGGAACCGTATAAACCGGTGTTATGTTCCTTGATTATGCGTTCCTAACACGGTTGGGGTGTATGGGACCCCCTTGATAAACCGCTAAGTGCTAAGTCTTTTCCAGCAAATCCCAACATTGGTACTATTTGCCTAATAACTAATAAAACTTGCATAGGGTCTTGCAAACCCTCTTTTATTTTAATTCTACAACCCCGGGCCAGTGCTCCACATGAGTGTTGGTCCGAAACGGGGGTTACGCGGGGCCACCTCAAGGAAACTCGAGGTTTGGTAAAAACCTGTGGGATCGCCCATCCGGTCGTGTCCTGAGACTTAGATACGCGCGGCTACTATTAGGGTGTCGACACGGCGGGAGGATTTGCTGGATTAGCCTTACCTTAGTTCGGAGTATCTTGAGCACGGGATTCCGAGAATACTCGGGTCTTCCCACCTATGGAGTTGCGACTCCGCGGATCGTGGGCTTGTAATGGGTCAAGTTGGAACACCCCTGCAGGCTTTGAACTTTCGAAAGCCGTGCCCGCGGTTATGTGGCAGATGGGAGCTTGTTAATATCCGGTTGTAGATAACTTGACACAATGTTTCAATAAACTACCAGCGTGTGTACCGTGACTGTCAATTTCCGAATAGGGATTCGGGAGTTGAACATGGTGGGGTTATGTTTGACTGACTTTAGTTAGGATCACTTCGTGATCATCTCTCGACCGAGGCACTTCTCTTCTCGCTCTCTTTTACGTAAGTTAGTGCTAGTCGCTGCTGCAGACTCTTGTTGTTCCTTCACCTCTTGTTATTTCTTCAGCCTTGTCCTCACCCAAGGCTTAAATAGTCTTGTTACCCGGGAACGGGATTGCTGAGTCCTCTGTGGCTCACAGTTACTTCACCACACCAGATGCAGGTTCAGCCGAGTTTGACGCAGGAGCTGGTTCAAATACTTCACCGGGAGTTCGATGAAGAGTTGGCCGTATGCTTGTGACGTTTCGATGTTCAGTAGTGGTTTCTACTAGGATTCGATCCTGACCTGTGGCTTTATGTTGTTTTGGTATCTTTCTTTTGGATCTTCACCCGTAGTCGGGTTGTGATGTTTTGAATGATGTTTGCTTATGTAATGTATTGTGTGAAGTGGCGAGTGTAAGCCAACTATCTCCTTTTGCAATTTAATCCCTCTTTTACATGAGATGTGCAAAGATACCAAACTTGAGATCATTCTAGGATGGGCTTATACCTTTAAGTCGTGCCTCGACACGTAGGAGGTATAGTCCCATCCTGGGCATTACATACACCATGGCAAAGCAACATGTGTTCCCATGGCAATGTTTTGTACGAACAATGGCATTTATTGTAGACAACCATGGCATTTTTGTTGGGCAAATATTTTATAATTTTCCATGCCATTTTTTGTAAGAATAACATCTATCGTGCCAAATCAAATATGTGTCCTCGTGCCAAATTATTTGTTAGTAGGAACCATGACGTTTTTCTTTGTACAAACCATGACATATTTATTGTACAAACCATGACATTTTCTTTTCTACAAACCATGACATATTTATTGCAAATATCATGGCATTTTTAAATATGTATCTGCCATGGCAACACTTGCCAGTTGTTTTTGTGTCGTTCATTTTATTGCCATAGTAAATTTTACATATGCATCCGCCACGTAAGATGCATTTTGTTTAACCCATGGCATTTTTGTAAAGATGGCATGTTTCATAAATATTTTGTGTACATTAGAAACATTACATTTGTTTCCTCAAAAATACCGCAATTTTTTTGAATTTTTTGTATTTTACATGTTTTATATTTAAATTTGTTTCCTTATTTTTTCCATGTGTATACCTAATTTTCATATAAGTTTTTGCGTGTTATTTTACATGGCAGTCTATTTACATTACTTTCTAGATATAATCCATGGTAAACATTTTTGCGATGTTCTTGCCATGGCATATTTTATTAAGAACATGCCATTTTTATTACTAATAGCATGATATTTATTATTAAGTCCATGGATTTTATTTATTAAGTGCATGGAAATTTTATTACTAATTTCATGGCATTTATATTTATTAAGAGCATGTCAATTTTATCACCATGAGGATGGTATGTTTTTTATTAAGAGCATGATAATTTTTTTATCTATATCACGATAAATTTGGTATTTCTATAATATCGATCATGGCATTTTTTATTGGTTCTAAACTTGTAATTTATGAATCATTCTCAACTATGGCAATTTCTCCTTCATTTTTATACATTTTATAAATCTCTGGAGAGATGGTAGTTTATATTTCTAAATCCTTTTTCGCATGTCTATTGTTTTTCATTTTTCTGCAGTTTGATTTGTATGGGAGGTACAATACCTTTTTTTATTAGAGAGAATGCACAATACATGATCATTGTTGAACTTGGTGACATTTTTATTTATATGTCATGGCATTTTTCTGGTATGTTTTATATCTTAAAATGAGGTCCAAAATAATTGGTTTGAAGGCATTTTAGTACTGTCACAGGAAACTGTGGTCTAAGTACTTCAATATCTAGAGATAAGTAAAACCCTAGCTGCCTCCGACACACTTCAAGAAGACTTTGGAGTCTCTCCCCCGCAACCACATATCATGTCCCTCCAACTTTAGATATACTATTATGCATCTAATAAGAGCATCTCCAATAGGTGATGTAAAATAGGGCACTAAAAACCCATGTTCAAGAATTTTTTTCTATTAACGAGTTAACTTGTTGATTAATCCATACTCGTAGGGTCACCGAGTAGCCGATAAATTGATAAATCATCTGATTAGTTGATTAAATGGCCGATTAACTTCCTGATTAGCCTACCAATCCCCTACTTTCTAGCCAACCAAGCAGCTACTGGTTAATGATTTACTCGACAATGCTAAAAACAACCTGGTGTAAAATATGTCCAAAACGTGATTTTTACAGCACCCAAAGTGTGCAACTCCAACAGGTGATCTACTAGGGCACCACGACCCCAGTAGGTGATGTAAAATAGAGCGCCGTCGTGTGTCATCCTCCATCCAAAAACCATATAAATAGAAGACTCGGATGAAGATAATTTGAAAACAAACATGATAAAATAACAATAAAAAGTCAACAACCCAAAAGATTATTACATAATTCATCAAGTTCATACTGATCTAAAAAAAGAACATAGTTTAGCAAAAATCATTACAATAAAATTCATCCAAAGATGATATAAGCTTCATTGTTTCCCATGCCATGCCCATCACTCATCCATGAGATCTTTTTGAAGATCAACATCAGTATCGGCATCCCTACTCTCATGATAAACCCATAGGAACCGTTGAATTCGGTTTTCATTTTTACAAGGCCGCACACGATGTTCCATGATGTCAAATACGTAGTCCATATTGTGTTCAAGCTTGTTCGCAAGGATCATGTTATGCAAAATCACGATGTAGGATCGAAAGTATGTCTAGAGGGGGGGGGGTGTGATTTGACTACTTGACTAATAAAAACTTAGCCTTTTCCCAATTTTATGTTTTGGCAGATTTTAGCAATTTAGCACAAGTCAAGCAATCTTCCTACATATGCAATTCTAGAGTTGTGGCAGCGAAAACTAAAGCATTGCATATGAAGGTAAAGGGAGGGGTTTGGAGAGTGCAAACACAATGGTTTTTGGCGTGGTTCCGATAGGTGGTGCTATCATACATCCACGTTGATGGAGACTTCAACCCACGAAGGGTAACGGCTGCGCGAGTCCACGGAGGGCTCCACCCATGAAGGGTCCACGAAGAAGCAACCTTGTCTATCCCACCATGGTTGTCGCCCACAAAGGACTTGCCTCACTAGGGTAGATCTTCACGAAGTAGGCGATCTCCTTGCCCTTATAAACTCGTTGGTTCAACTCCACAATCTTGTCGGAGGCTCCCAAGTGACACCTAACCAATCTAGGAGACACCACTCTCCAAAAGGTAATAAATGGTGTGTTGATGATGAACTCCTTGTTCTTGTGCTTCAAATGGTAGTCTCCCCTACACTCAACTCTCTCTCACAGATTTGGATATGGTGGAAAGATGATTTGAGTGGAAAGCAACTCGGGGAAGGCTAGAGATTAGGATTCTTGTGGTAGGATTGGAATATCTTGGTCTCAAAACATGAGCACGTGGTTCTCTCTCAGAAAATGAGTAGTGAAAGTGTAGGCACGTTCTGATGGCTCTCTCCAATAATGGAGGTGGTGTGGAGGGGTATATATAGCCTCCACAAAAATCTAACCGTTACACACATTTGACCCAACTCTGTCGGACCGAATAAATGAACTCGGTCAGACCGAAGCATTTACAAATGTGAACGTTAGGCTTTTCGGTGGGACCGATAGTATCAACTCGGTGGGACTGATGTGTTAGGGTTAGGGAAAACCTCATCTCGGTGAGACCGATCACATGAACTCGGTGAGATCGATTTCAGTAATAGACTAACAGAGACTTGGCCAGGCAAACTCGGTGGGACCGATCGCTCATTTCGGTTTGACCGAAACATTATAAAAAGGAAACAGAGAGTTTGCAATGCCAACTCTGTGGGATCGATTCGCTCATCTCGGTTTGGCCGAAATGTTACAAAAAGGAAACAGAGAGTTTGCATTGCCAACTCGGTGGGACCGACTCGCTTATCTCGGTTTGACCGAAAAGTTACGAAAAGGAAACAGAGAGTTTGCATTGCCAACTCGGTGGGACCGATTCGCTCATCTCGGTTTGACCGAAACGTTAAGAAAAGGAAACAGAGAGTTTGCAATCCCATCTCAGTGAGACCGAGATCCCTATCGGTGAGACCGAACTGATTAGGGTTTGTGGAACTGGCTATGTCAAGTGAACTGATTCCTCCTCTTCCAACAGGTCCAACGGCTCGGACATGGACCAACCCCCTGTCACAGACTCCTCAGTTGCGCCGGCGACCGGAAGGGCAAAGGGCACTCCTATATTACGATAAGAGGTCGACGACGCTACACCATTCTTTTTTTTAAACGAAGGGAAATTTTTTGCCTCATTAAGGACAGTATAACCGCACCTAAAGCGAGCCGTCTCAGCGCTTCGCGGTTCTGGCCTTCCGTTCTCGTGATCTGAGCGTTTCTGATTCTTCTTTATATATTCCCAGGTGCTAAAATCCTAGGTGTCAAGGACATTGTGGTGGCGCGATCCATGTCTCCTGCGAGCGCTCGACATGGCGTCCATAGCCCCAAAGAGCAGGGCTTCAAGGTTCTTTTCATTGAATGACTTGATTTGTTTCTCCTATGTTGTGCTAGATTACTAACTGAAACTATGGCTCTGCTATGTATCAGGCTGGACAACAAGCTTCACTTGATGAAAGCATTTCCCTTCTAAAACAGAGTACTGCTGAGATTAATGCACAAGTTAGTATTGATACTAAGGTGGTTATGGGATTGCTTGATCTATGCTAGGTCAATATGTTAGCCAACCACTTAAAATAATCACTTTCATTTCTTCCTCTGAACTTCGAAACCTGATGAGTGACGATGCATCAACAATTTAGCAATAGAAGATGCCAATGAACACGAGTACTCGGTCAAGAGAAATATAGGGCGGATTCTGCAGCTTCCTACTGTCCATTCTTGTGATCAGGCGTTCATCATCTCTCAAATGGCTTTCAAACGGATAATTACTTCGTACATTATCCTTTCATCTTCTGCTATAAATTTTACTACAACGCCGCAAATCGCTTAAATAATATGTTCCTCTGGTATACATATCATGCTCCTGTGTGCAACAGGTGAATTAGTAAAGTAGTATTACAATGCGCAAAAAATGTAACCATTCTGTCGTAGAGGGAGACGAAGCCTCGACATCTTCTACCTGTACTAATAAACGAGCAAAGTCCAATTCCGTGGACAATTTTTTCCCTAAGTACCTAACGCGACGTTCAAATGAAAAGCGGTTCGCCCATATTAAATTCAAAAGGTAGGGAAAATTAGTACAATCAGGGCCATTGCATGATGCCACTGGCCACATTGCATTGTCTCTTGGTGAGGAGTATGCACTAATTTGGCATTTTGATTTGGGGAGTTCTTCAGTTTAGGGGCATTTGGGAATTCTTCTGTTTCCGATCTCCAATGGATAACGGTTGTTAATTCTGTTCTGAAATTATTCATTTGTTGATCTGATCATTCTCTAAGTTATATGGGTCTATGCAGATTCACCCATCGTATATTCTCCAAATAAGTATGGGAATGCTTTCTGTTTTGACGTAAGCATCCATATAGAAAAAATCATTTTTATGTGCCAGCTCTAGGTTCATATAGATGTCCATATCAGACCTATCAGACTTAAGCCTACTGACTGTCTTGATTTTCTTGTATATCTGAATTTGGATGTACCAACTGGTTTTTATGCTTGTGTATCACAAGTTCACAACAACGGTTATTGAGGTTGCAGCTGGGATACACCATCATAACTGACCTTATTCTTTCAAGATCTAAGATCTACTCTGTTGTATCTATGAAAGCTCAAAAATCGTGGGTTTAACTAATGGCAACAAAGCCACGAGCATTGATGTTTTTCTCGATTTTTTGCAGGAAGAAGTGAACATTCAGGTATAGATTCAAGCATCTACCATTCTACCCCAGCCAATTCTTCACCACTGCATGCAGAAGCGCAAGTTTCTCACGGATAATCTCACCCTTGCAAAGGAGGTGGCACCTAGGAATGTCACTGCTGACACTGTTCCTGGGGCGGTCAGAAAGCATCTTGCTCATTTCTACAGGACCACCCAAGAATTGCAGATGCAGGTGTTTCACATCTATAGGGAAATCAATTGTATTGGTCATAATGTAGCTCATTAGGTTCGGAATCATTCCATTGAACCCGTTCTTAGTAGTTTTGGTTCAGATCATTGGTATAGAACATGCCATGTAATTTCTCTTCTATTTTGTAAATCTCCAGGATGGTTTTCTTTATGTTGTACAATGTACAATGCTTTTGAGCTGGATGAATTTTTCGCATTCGACGCTTTTCTCTGTTTAAGAAAAAGATTATACAGTAATGATTACCTGCTACTGGTGCATACAAGTTTGTCATTTTACAAGTTCTGTTATTTGGAATACTTTTTTCCAGTATACTAAGATCCTTTGAATGCATTACTGGCTGTGTAGAAATATGGACCACCCCGATCAAAAAACACATCTTCGTATGCATTTTGAAAGCTGGTGTTTTTCAAACGTTTCAAAAGTTTACTTCTCTGTAAAAAAACCTTGACTTTCGAATAATCTGATCTTGAAAAGGTAAGTATTTCTTTGCATCTTATTTTAAGCTACATCTTGCAGTTTACTTGACGCAATCTATGAAGCTTATACAGCTTGATAAGTGCAGCGTGTTGATTAACAAAATCATTTGACCAGTCCATAGTTTTTCTAACATATATGTACCATTCGCATACTAAATGGTACAAGAACTATAAGAGATGGCGTGCACAACCAGCACATAGCTGCTAGGAGTACTACGTAACAGTCATAAGTCAATTGATATTGAATCTGGACAGGTTGCATTTACACTGATTTTACAGTACAACTCTTGCAGTCCATTTTATAGTTTCACATATAGGCTTGAAACCGATTGAATGGGTCCAAAACGGATTTTAGGACTCAGAAATCAATCAGTTTACTATCAAAATTTACATGTTGATCTCACTTTCTTTGGATAAATCCTGAGATGTTATATTTTGTTAATTTCGCTGCTTTCATGGTTGGATCTTTCTGCCTTGTGCTAGCTATAGAATGAAAGGTCATTGACTCTATTCATGTATGCTTATGTATCACAGACTTTGCAAGTTGTGAGCAGTTATATGAGCAAAAATGCTATCTCGCAGCATTATTTTCCTAGAAGCACAGCCAAATTCCAAGGACTTCATAAGTTAAATATCTGATCATGTAGCATCAGCTCATTCATGATAGGCTTTTTTAGAAATTACTACCATTCTACCATCAAAATGTTCATTGATTAAGAAGAAGAGAGTTGCGGAGTTAATTGCGGAAAACTGCTACAACTTGACGACGGAAGACAACCAAGCCACAACCCCATGATTCAAGCATACTACCACCAGATCATGAGGCCACAAAACCACAAGAGCAAACATGAAAACACCCCCAACACGCTAACCCTATCAATTGCCCGCAAATGAGACGCAACCTCACATAATTGCCCCCACAAAGTAACTTCATCATCAAGCAACCGCGGATGCCTTTCTTACACGTCACTCTCTTGCTTCTGCATTTATCTGATTTCTCCTTCAAGATGCTAGGTCATCAGCTAGCACCGTCTTTCTTCTTATTCTTGATGGCCTTCTCCTTCAGGAGACAACCAATCGCCTTCCTGGATCCAGGGTCAGCAGCCTCTAAAGCAACTAGGAAATTACAAATCTCTTTGGCGGGGAGAGCCATGGGCACAACTATCGACACTTTAGAAACAACAACCACATCACTTGTAGGAACAACAACATCTAACTCTGTGCTCCACGACGCCGAGAGGGAGGCTGGCTGACGCCCGAAAAGGCTCCACGAGGGGTGGTAAGTGACGATGCCACCGACCTAGGGTGGGGTCACAGGCCTGACCAAGATACCCTACCCAAGGTCACTATCCTAGAAGCTCAAAGACAATTCAAAGACGACAAAAAGCCGCCGACTGATATGGCCCAAGAGAGCAATTCACTCGACGACTTACCTTCACTCGGATGGCTCAACTCCACTCGGAAGGATGTGGACACTCGACCATACAAAAATCACTCGACCCCCGAAGGTCAAAGGTCCCATAAGACCAGCAACGGCTGTACATTCACTCCGTAGTAATTACAGCATTTACTATCCTTTACGACATGCATTATCAGTAACGTCCTGCCTTTATGTACATTGAACCCTTTGTAACGTGGGGATGGTGGGGTCCTGGCGCACTCTATATAAGCCGCCCCCCTCCTCCGGTACAGGGGTTCGCACCCCCTGTAACACACACTCATATACAAATTCGAGTCGACCACCTCCGGGCTCCGAGACGTAGGGATGTTACTTCCTCCGAGAAGGGCCTGAACTCGTAAACACCTTGTGTACAACCTCACCGTAGTTAAGGTCTCACCCGCTTCCTACGTACCCCATATTATTAATGTCAGACTTAGAACCACGACAGTTGGCGCCCACCATGGGGCAGGTGTCTTAGCGACTTCCGGTGAGGTTGCAAGCTTTTTTCTCCGATCTTCATAATCATGGTTTCCGCCGGCGGTCTGGCGTTGGGCCGTGAGATCTGACTCTTCGCGCTCGTCCTCATCGTCGACGACTCCGCTTGGCTCCAGGAGGCCCTCCTCGATGCCGAGGCACTGCCCATCCGCGGATGTAATGCCCAGGATGGGACTATACCTCCTACGTGTCGAGGCACGACTTAAAGGTATAAGCCCATTCTGGAATGATCTCAAGTTTGGTATCTTTGCACAACTCATGTAAAAAATAGGGATGAAATTGCAAAAGGAGATAGTTGGCTTACACTCGCCACTTCACACAAAACATTACATAAGCAAAACATCATTCAAAACATCACAACCCGACTACGGGTGAAGATCCAAAAGAAAGATACCAAAAACAACATAAAGCCACAGGTCCGAATCACCCCTAGTAGAAACCACTACTGATCGTCGAAAACGTCACAAGCATACGACCACTCTCTTCATCGAGCTCCCAGTGAAGTTCTGATCCATCTCCTGCATCATTCTCGGCTGAACCTGCATCTGGTGTTGTAATATCTGTGAGCCACAAGGACTCAGCAATCCCATAACCATGGGTATCAAGACTAGCAAAGCTTTATGGGTAAAGAGAGGTAAAGTGGTGAGATTGTAGCAGCGGCTAAGCATAATATGGTGGCTAACTTACGAGTACAAGAATAAGATGAGCATCTACGCAAACGGTCGCAAGTAGTAGTGATCGCTAAAGATCCTGAACTACCTACGAGTCAAACATAACCCCACCGTGTTCTCTTCTCAAAGTGAAAAGAGACAGTCACGGTTACTCACACAGTTGTGTGTTTTACTTCGGATCCTCTATCAAGTTTTCTACAACCGGACATTAACAAATTCCAATCTGCCACATAACCGCGGGCACGGCTTTCGAAAGATTATAACCCTGCAGGGGTGTCCCAACTTAGCCCATCACAAGCTCTCATGATTAGCTGAAGTGATAAATATAATATCATCACCCCTTATCTTAGGGAAATCCGATCAGGCTCGGCATCCCGGTGCACAAGACATTTCGACAATGGTAAAACAAGTCCAGCAAGACCTCCCGGCGTGCCGACACCCTGATAGTAGCCGCGCGTATCTCGTCTTAGGCCACAACCGGATGGGACAAGCTACGAGTAAAACCAATCCTCAAGTTTCCCCGTGGTGGCCCCGCAGGTTGCCCGTTTGGGACCAACACCATTAGCACTGGCCCCCCTGCTATGTAGAAAGAATACCCGGGGACGCGACCCCCTATGCAAATTTAATTAATTAATTAAGTTGTTATAATGAGGCAAATTAAAACCAATGTTGGGCCTTGCTGAAGGAGTTTTATTCAAAGTCGAAGTGTCAAGGGGTCCCCATATACCCATCGTGTAAGGAACGCAAAAATCAAGGAACATAATGCCGGTTTATCGGCGCCTAAGGTGGCATGAGTGGAACAAAACACCGAGCAAAAGGCCAAGCCTTCCACCCATGCCCAGTATATAGGTGTGTTAATAATAATAATAATAATAGATATTGTGATATTCCAACAACAAGTTCCCTCCTGGAACGATCTTCATCTTCACCTGCAACTAACAACGCTATAAGAGGGGCTGAGCAAGCGGGTAACATAGCCAAACAGTGGTTTTGCTAGGAAGGTGTCAAAAGGTTAGATGTTTCATGGCAACAAGGAGAGGGCTGACAATTAAAGATGGGTAGCGCGACATGTAACGATAGCATCGAGCAACTATGCATGGCAATGGTAGTAAAGGTATCCAAGGGTATGATCATCTTGCCTGGGATTTCGCAAGGAAGAAGAACGGATCCATGAAGAAGACAAATCCTCACAACTCCGGAACGAACCCGAAGTTAACGAGGGAAGCAAACCGGAAAGAAGCAAACAACATAGTAAACACACATATCATAACCATGGCATGATGCACAAACAAGTATGATGCATGTCCGGTTTAAATATGCATGGCATGGCAAAGTGCACAAACAAGTACTACAAGTTAAGTGGAGCTCAATATGCAACGTGTTGCATATTGACGAAACACCACATTTTAATTATTTAATCGACTCTCGTTTATTTACAAGACAAGATTAAATGTTTATTAACATGGCAAGAGGTGAAACAAGAGCAAACTACCTACTTAGGCAAGTTTAAATGAGTCCGGAATGACAAACAACAATTCCGGAAAACCCCATATGCATGTTTAGTGATTTTAAGCAAACAACAATTCACACATATAATGTTGTTAACATGATGCGGATGACATGATCAAGTTTATGCAATTTAGTTAAACATTAACAAGAAGAGATATGAAGACGATACGGAGTATTAGTCACCGTGCTGGAAAGAATGGGTGCCACGGCAACGATCCGAAAATGATGCAACGGCAACATCTCGGTTCCGGTAACTCGTTGAGAGACCGGTGCAAAAGATGACGGAGAGCGTGTCATGCAAGAAGAAAAGTGGGGTGATCCCGTCACCGGGTTCACACGGGTCGGCGACGAGGCAACCGAGGAGCATGACAAAAGACGAAACGGGCACGGTGCACACAAACGGTAAACATCTCATACAACCACAAGCATTCGTCCACGGGTCATCGTCACGGGGTTATACCTTCGGAACACTCGTTCTCGGAGGGGTTCGAGTCGTCGAGGGATGTAGTGGAAGTAGTCGTTCTCGCGAGTCGTGGTACACGTTCGTAGAGGAAAGTAGTCGTTTCGTAGAGGTACACGTTATGTAGCCATTCACAAGTCGGTCGTAGTTGGACTCGTCGAGGAAGTAGTGGTACAACTCCGTAGATGTTCGGGGTCGGTGTCATGGTACTTGGGGGTTCTCGTTCTTGTGACGGTAGTGGAACTTGGCGTTCGGGCTGCCATCGTTATTCGTTATGTAGATGTACTTGACGGTTCCGATGGCTCCGGGTGTCGTGGTACTCATGTTGGTGTAGTGGAACTTGACACATCGCCATGTGTAGTCGAACTTGGGCATCGGAGAGGAACTTGACGCATCGTGTAGTCGTTCACGGGTCTTGTCGCTGGTGTACTAGTCGCAGGGGTACTTGTCGGTCTCGATCCGGAGATGAGCTTGCCGGTCTTAGGGTTGGCGACGGTAGTGGTACACTTGTCGACGAGGTACTTGAATCGAAACGGTAACACACAACGCGAGTGTAACAAGCAACAGATTGGTGTGGTTCTGGCCACACAAGGTGGTCTCAGCCGCCGGCCACTAGGCAGCTCGGGACACGGGAGCGGTTGGAGGAGGGCGCGGGACGCTGGCTGGTCGCCGGATCCTTCGAGGAGGACGACCGGGGTGCGTCGAGGCTGAGGCTGGCCGTCGCTGGCGGCCTTGGTGGCGTCGGTGGCCGGCGCGAGGCGCGGAGGAGGCCGGAGGGCGACGCGGCTACGAGGAGGAGGGAGCGGGGCGCTGCGGCGGCTGCTGGCTCCAGCGAGCCAGGCGACGTGGCTGGCGGCGCGCTGGAGATGGAGGGTGGCCGGCGCGAAGTGGTGGAGATGGAGGGTGGCCGGCGCGAGGGGATGGCGGCGCTGGACGTCCTTGGCGCGGGGAGGGAGGCCACGGCGCGCGGCGGATGGATGTGAGGGCCGCGACGATGGTGGCGAGGACGGGCGCCCGGCGCTCGTCGCTGAGGCATGGCGAGGGCGAGGAGGCGCGCACAGGAAGGGAGAGGGAGTCGGGGCTGCGAGGGAGAGAGATGGGGTCGGGATCGAGCGGGCGAAGCCTCTGGGTGCGGCGCTCGGGAGAGAGAGCGAGGGGAGAGAACGAGCGAGGGAATCGGGTTGCGGCGGCTGAGGGAGAGGAGCGAAGAGAGAGGTCGGGCTAGGGTTAGGTGCAGCTGGGCCAAGTGGCGTGGGAAGGACCAGATGGGCCTTAGATCGGCTGGCTCTCTTCCTCTCTCTACTGCTATTTCCCAATACAAAAAAAATAGCAATGAAGAAAAAGAGAAGAAAGGAAGGGTTAGAAACAGAATTTGGACATGGGTTTAATTTTCTCGGACTCACAAAAATGAGCTTGATCCAAGAAAATAGGAATGAACATGGACGTGACGATGATTTCAAACTCGTTTGAATTCAATTCAAATGAGTTTGAGAAGGAAGAGGTTAAATGGTATGTCCAAAATAAGGTTGAGAATTTTTTATGGAGCTCGGGAAAATGACAAAAGGATTTATGGGCAAAGTTTGAGATCAAGGATTGAGATACAAAAGGCATGGAGAATATTATGCAAGTGTGTTATGGTGATTCCGAAGCAATGGATTAATTATATAGCTCCATAATACTAGGAGGGTATGTTATAAAGAGAAGTCACTCTTCCCTCGATTTAAATGGACCGAAGGTCCACACAATTTATTTAAGTGCAAAGATTAAAGACATGATGGCATGATGACAAGATGCAATGCCAAAATAAATAACACAAGCACAAATGAAACACACGGGAGAACCCGGAACATATGGAATCTTCTGGGACGTCGGTCTTTGGGCGTCACAACTCTCCCACACTAACAGAGGATCTCGACCCGAGATCCTAGAGATGGCTCCGGATAAAACGGAAAAAGGAAGAGGTAAAACAAAGTTGCTTCTTTGACAAACGAGTGAAACCAAAGACCCTTGAGAGGTTGAACAATCGAAAGAAGAATACAACAGAGATGAACGAAGATGAACACACCCCGTTAGAAAAGAGTAACAAGGAGCATTATGAGAACATTGTAGGTTGAAAGACATGAAACAAGAGCTCACGGATGACGGACGAATTTCAAAACCACTCCGGTTAACCAAGATTGAGAAGGAAAAAGAACGAAATAATTTGGATAGCACTCCGTCTGAAAATGGAAGGAATTAACATGAGCTTGAGGAGATGGAATGATACTTGATGAAATCAACAGCATATTGCCTCCGAAACAATTGAAAGAATGGCACAAGGGGTAAGAAAGAATTCAGATAGCACTTCGGTTAAAAAGACAGGCAAAACTTGATAAGATGAGAGAATTTGAAAAGAGGACATAATACTCCGGCTAAATGGACAAGCAAGGAAAGAACATCATCTCGATAAAACGAGATGATGGTTTGGAGAGAGCAACATCACAATGCCTCCGGAATGAAAGAATAGCATATAAATCAAAGAAAGAAATGAATGGAGAAGAAAATGACAACTTCCCCGACAAATGAATATGAAAAACATCCTTACGAAGAAGGGTTGAATGGAGTTGTTGGAAATTCAACAACGAAAGAATAAGCTTGATGTGGGCTTATGGAAAACATCTGAAAATTAAGAGGTGACAACCAGCCACTAATGGAAAACAATTGATTGGATTGAGATCAACAAGGAGACGAAAAAACTTATTTCACCGGAATGATAAATGAAGAACTTGGGTCATTTATAAGCACCACAATACAACAATCCTTAGGGAAAGCTTTTAGGTGAATTATAACCCAAGATAACTCCAACGAATAATTGAAGGGTTGAAAAGATCTCCTGAACAAGGAAAATGATGGTTTTAAATATCTCATTCTTGATAACTCGTGAATCATAAAACTTGAAGGAATTGTCAAGAATGACATAACACCATCTGAAAAGATAAGGTAGAAAGAATTGCAATTGGAAGCATGATGAAGAATGCTTGAGCTCCAACAAGAATCTTGATGAAGACTTCGAGGATGAATTAAAGCATGATGAACCAGCATGTGAACTCCGGTAATGAAAGCATGAGAAGTGAAAGATGAAAAGAATAAGATTCAAGGCTTGCAATGAATTAGATGGAGCTTTGAAATGATATAATTGAAATAACTTGGAGCTCCGGAAAACTAGATGAAGAACTTAGAACCGAGAATATGATATGATGAACAAGCTCCGAAGGAAGGGATTAATCACTTTGAAGGAATAAGAATAAGAATTATGCCATGCATCTCCTTCACCAATTTAAATTGATGACAACCAAAGGATTTGGCATACTACTTATTCTCGTTGGAAAGGATTAAGAGAGATCTCGCACAAGCTTGGGTAGATCTTCAATGAACCACCGGTAGGATTGTGAAAAGAACAAATGAATTAAAACGATAACAACGGAAGGGTAATCTTGAAAGAACCACCGTAAGAATATGGAGACGAACGAAGAGACATCAATGAAGAATATTTGGAGGGCAAAGTTGAAAACTGAGAACGAAGAAATCTTCTGAAATGATGGCCTTCGGAGGATCACAAAGAAAAGAATTCATGAAATGCTCTGGAAGAATAAAAGAGGAAGGTTGACCTGAAGTTGAAAGGAATTTGAAAGCGGTCTTGGAGGAGGCATGTGATTGATGGGAATCATTTTTACGTCACACTTTGAAAAGAATTTTAAAATAACTCCGGAAATTAGAAGAGTCAGTTAAGATCCTGGGAAAAGACATGTGGGTTAGGGCCCGCTCAAAAGAAATCACCGTTGGAAAAGATTGCTGAAGAGATATTGCACCGGTTGAATTAAATGGCTTAAATAAGATGACAATCTTTAAAATAGTTTGAAAGGATTAAGAATGGAAACGCGGATCTTCTAAGATATCTTGAGCACTCCGGATATGAACATAGAGAGAGTTGAATAAAATAAGAGAGCTTTGGATAATAAATTTCAACATGGGAAAACATGTGAAACAAGAGGCATGGATATGATCAATACGGAAGCTTGGATTTATACCATCGAAGAAGAAACGAGAACAAAGAATGAAAAACTTGAAGCTCTTGAGCATCTTCATGATAATCACCGGATAAAAACATTGAAGGAAATGAATGAAGAAACCTCACATGAATAAAATGGATACTTCATTTGAGAATTTCTGGCTCCGAGAAGAAGAAGGGAGGGAGGGCGGGGAAACACAGACAACTTGGGATGAATGAAACGGACAAATCGTCAGATTTCTCAACGGCGTCCGTATGGAATAACTTGAAGAGAAGGCACACCGGTTGAAAAAGATTAACATGAAAATCTCGATGGTCAAGAAGAATTAGCACTCCGACAGAAATATGAGAACACCGATTAGGAAATGTATGGAATCAACATTTGACATCGAAGCAACTCGAATACCAGAATCAAATCAAAACAAAGGATAGATATGTTGCAACATAATCTTCACAATATCATTCGAACAGAGAATTGAACGAATGAATTCCGTAGGTACATCAACTTGACGAGAAGCCACTTGGGAGAAGAAAAGGTAAATAAAACAACAAGGAGCAGATAGAACAAATACAAGATAGAAGCTTCGTTCGACATATTCGTGCTGAAAGCTCATGGAACGTGTTACAAAAGGGTTTTGCAATCCCCGGATCAGCATAGCCAAGGACCCTTTAAGATGCAACTCCCGATCGGAACAAACGCCCATAAAACTACTTCACTCAATGTAGAACCCCGAACTCCATATCATGCATTCGTTGGAAGAATGCCTACGAACTACTAGATGAACCCACCTATTAATTTCCGAAAGTTTCCAGTTATGCAATCAGGTGTTGGGGATACAGGGGAAGCATCGCGCACTCAACTCTAATCCTACATCCAGCTGTATCCATCCTTCAACACATAACCAGTTATTTCCGGAAACCGTTTACCTCGGACCTTCGAAACGCATCTACTATACAAGCTATGGCAATACTCCCGAACTACCTCCCCAGTACTGGGTGATGTCGGGGTTATCTTGCCACTAACCGCATAGGAGAGTTTTCGATGTCGGCCGTCTTAAGTATTCCAGAACTGCTGCGATATATTTGTGACGACAACACCTCGGAGCTCAACTCCCCGGGACACTGCCACAACCCCTAATGTCAGGAGGCATCGAGAACAATGTTCTCGTCACAAAGACATCGAAATAATCCAAACAGTACTCGCGAGATTCCTAAAAAAATTTGGTGCAATTTTGAGAGTAGAAGAGGCAAGAGTAATCGTCAGGAGTCCTCACCAGAATGAAAAGAGATGAGGAGCAAAAGAAATCCTACTCTCTGATATAAATATAGGACTCAAAACATTTTCAATGTGTGCCTAGACTCAACTGTCAACGATTCGATCAAACAGTGGAGGCTTCTAGGTCGGAGAAGGCTCTGATACCAACTTATAATGCCCAGGATGGGACTATACCTCCTATGTGTCGAGGCACGACTTAAATGTATAAGCCCATTCTGGAATGATCTCAAGTTTGGTATCTTTGCACAACTCATGTAAAAAATAGGGATGAAATTGCAAAAGGAGATAGTTGGCTTACACTCGCCACTTCACACAAAACATTACATAAGAAAACATCATTCAAACCATCACAACCCGACTACGGGTGAAGATCCAAAAGAAAGATACCAAAAACAACATAAAGCCACAGGTCCGAATCGCCCCTAGTAGAAACCACTACTGATCGTCGAAAACGTCACAAGCATATGGCAACTCTCTTCATCGAGCTCCCAGTGAAGTTCTGATCCATCTCCTGCATCATTCTCGGCTGAACCTGCATCTGGTGTTGTAGTATCTGTGAGCCACGAGGACTCAGCAATCCCATAACCATGGGTATCAAGACTAGCAAAGCTTTATGGGTAAAGAGAGTTAAAGTGGTGAGGTTGCAGCAGCGGCTAAGCATAATATGGTGGCTAACTTACGAGTACAAGAATAAGATGAGCATCTGCGCAAACGGTCGCAAGTAGTAGTGATCGCTAAAGATCCTGGACTACCTACGAATCAAACATAACCCCACCGTGTTCTCTTCTCAAAGTGAAAAGAGACAGTCACGGTTACTCACACAGTTGTGTGTTTTACTTCGGATCCTCTGTCAAGTTTTCTACAACCGGACATTAACAAATTCCAATCTGCCACATAACCGCGGGCACGGCTTTCGAAAGATTATAACCCTGCAGGGGTGTCCCAACTTAGCCCATCACAAGCTCTCATGATTAGCTGAAGTGATAAATATAATATCATCACCCCTTATCTTAGGGAAATCTGATCAGGCTCGGCATCCCGGTGCAAAAGACATTTCGACAATGGTAAAACAAGTCCAGCAAGACCTCCCGGCGTGCCGACACCCTGATAGTAGCCGCGCGTATCTCGTCTCAGGCCACAACCGGATGGGACAAGCTACGAGTAAAACCAATCCTCGAGTTTCCCCGTGGTGGCCCCGCAGGTTGCCCGTTTGGGACCAACACCATCAGCACTGGCCCCCCTGCTATGTAGAAAGAATACCCGGGGACGCGACCCCCTATGCAAATTTAATAATTAATTAAGTTGTTATTACGAGGCAAATTAAAACCAATGTTGGGCCTTGGTGGAGGAGTTTTATTCAAAATCGAAGTGTCAAGGGGTCCCCATATACCCATCGTGTAAGGAACGCAAAAATCAAGGAACATAATGCCGGTTTATCGGTGCCTAAGGTGGCATGAGTGGAACAAAACACCGAGCAAAAGGCCAAGCCTTCCACCCATGCCCAGTATATAGGTGTATTAATAATAATAATAGATATTATGATATTCCAACAGCAAGTTCCCTACTGGAACGATCTTCATCTTCACCTGCAACTAACAACGCTATAAGAGGGGCTGAGCAAGCGGGTAACATAGCGAAACAGTGGTTTTGCTAGGAAGGTGTCAAAAGGTTAGAGGTTTCATGGCACCAAGGAGAGGGCTGGCAATTAAAGATGGGTAGCGCGACATGTAACGATAGCATCGAGACAACTAAGCATGGCAATGGTAGTAAAGGTATCCAAGGATATGATCATCTTGCTTGGGATTCCGCAAGGAAGAAGAACGGATCCATGAAGAAGACAAATCCTCACAACTCCGGAACGAACCCGAAGCTAACGAGGGAAGCAAACCGGAAAGAAGCAAACAACATAGTAAACACACATATCATAACCATGGCATGATGCACAAACAAGTATGATGCATATCCGGTTTAAATATGCATGGCATGGCAAAGTGCACAAACAAGTACTATAAGTTAAGTGGAGCTCAATATGCAACGTGTTGCATATTGACGAAACACCACATTTTAATTATTTAATCGACTCTCGTTTATTTACAAGACAAGATTAAATGTTTGTTAACATGGCAAGAGGTGAAGCAAGAGCAATCTACCTACTTAGGCAAGTTTAAATGAGGCCGGAATGACAAACAACAATTCCGGAAAATCCCATATGCATGCTTAGTGATTTTAAGCAAACAACAATTCACACATATAATGTTGTTAACATGATGCGGATGGCATGATCAAGTTTATGCAATTTAGTTAAACATTAACAAGAAGAGATATGAAGACGATACGGAGTATTAGTCACCGTGGTGGAAAGAAAGGGTGCCACGGCAACGATCCGAAAATGATGCAACGGCAACATCTCGGTTCCGGTAACTCGTTGAGAGACCGGTGCAAAAGATGACGGAGAGCGTGTTATGCAAGAAGAAAAGTGGGGTGATCCCGTCACCGGGTTCCCACGGGTCGGCGACGAGGCAACCCAGGAGCATGACAAAAGACGAAACGGGCACGGTGCACACAAATGGAAAACATCTCATACAACCACAAGCATTCGTCCACGGGTCATCGTCACGGGGTTATAACTTCGGAACACTCGTTCTTGGAGGGGTTCGAGTCGTCGAGGGACATAGTGGAAGTAGTCGTTCTCGCGAGTCGTGGTACACGTTCGTAGAGGGAAGTAGTCGTTCCGTAGAGGTACACGTTATGTAGCCGTTCACAAGTCGGTCGTAGTTGGACTCGTCGTGGAAGTAGTGGTACAACTCCGTAGATGTTCGGGGTCGGTGTCGTGGTACTTGGGGGTTCTCGTTCTTGCGACGGTAGTGGAACTTGGCGTTCGGGCTGCCATCGTTATTCGTTATGTAGATGTACTTGACGGTTCCGATGGCTCCGGGCGTCATGGTACTCATGTTGGTGTAGTGGAACTTGACGCATCGCCATGTGTAGTCGAACTTGGGCATCGGAGAGGAACTTGACGCATCATGTAGTCGTTCACGGGTCTTGTCGCTGGTGTACTAGCCGCAGGGGTACTTGTCGGTCTCGATCCGGAGATGAGCTTGCCGGTCTTAGGGTTGGTGACGGTAGTGGTACACTTGTCGACGAGGTACTTGAATCGAAACGGCAACACACAACGCGAGTGTAACAAGCAACAGATTGGTGTGGTTCTGGCCACACAAGGTGGTCTCGGCCGCCGTCCAATAGGCAGCTCGGGACACGGGAGCGGTTGGAGGAGGGCGCGGGACGCTAGCTGGTCACCAGATCCTTCGAGGAGGACGACCGGGGAGCGTCGAGGCTGAGGCTGGCCGTCGCTGGCGGCCTTGGTGGCGCCGGTGACCGGCGCGAGGCGCGGAGGAGGCTGGAGGGCGACGCGGCTACGAGGAGGAGGGAGCGGGGCGCTGCGGCGGCTGCTGGCTCCGGCGAGCCAGGCAACGCAGCTGGCGGCGCGCTGGAGATGGAGGGTGGCCGACGCGAGAGGATGGCGGCGCTGGACGGCCTTGGCGCGGGGAGGTAGGCCACGGCGCGCGGTGGAAGGAGGTGAGGGGCGCGACGATGGTGGCGAGGACAGGCGCCCGGCGCTCGTCGCTGAGGCATGGCGAGGGTGAGGAGGCGCGCACAGGAAGGGAGAGGGAGTCGGGGCTGCGAGGGAGAGAGATGGGGTCGGGATCAAGCGGGCGAAGCCTCTGGGTGCGGCGCTCGGGAGAGAGAGCGAGGGGAGAGAACGAGCGAGGGAATCGGGTTGCGGCGGCTGAGGGAGAGGAGCGAAGAGAGAGGTCGGGCTAGGGTTAGGTGTAGCTGGGCCAAGTGGCGTGGGAAGGACCAGATGGGCCTTAGATCGGCTGGCTCTCTTCCTCTCTCTACTGCTATTTCCCAATACAGAAAAAAATAGCAATGAAGAAAAAGAGAAGAAAGGAAGCGTTAGAAACATAATTTGGACATGGGTTTAATTTTCTCAGACTTACAAAAATGAGCTTGATCCAAGAAAATAGGAATGAACATGGACGTGACGATGATTTCAAACTCGTTTGAATTTAATTCAAATGAGTTTGAGAAGGAAGAGGTTAAATGGTATGTCCAAAATAAGGTTGAGAATTTTTGATGGAGCTCGGGAAAATGACAAAAGGATTTATGGGCAAAGTTTGAGATCAAGGATTGAGATACAAAAGGCATGGAGAATATTATGCAAGTGTGTTATGGTGATTCCGAAGCAATGGATTAATTATATAGCTCCATAATACTAGGAGGATATGTTATAAAGAGAAGTCACTCTTCCGTCGATTTAAATGGACCGAAGGTCCACACAATTTATTTAAGTGAGATGCAAAGATTAAAGACATGATGGCATGATGACAAGATGCAATGCAAAAATAAATAACACAAGCACAAATGAAACACATGGGAGAATCCAGAACATCTGGAATCTTCTGGGATGTCGGTCTTCGGGCGTCACAGCGGAGCAGCGCACTTCCGTGCTAGTGCCTGCGACGCCCTTTTCCGGTAGCCGTCGACTCAGTATCGGTCGGCTCCTTCGTCGTCTGTCGTCCCCGCTGGTCGCCGCCGCAAGCGATCCGGTCGGTCGCGGCTCCAGCGGTGGGTGAAACACGCGGTGGCTCGCCAAACGGCCTCACGTCAAGTCGCGGCCATCAAGCCCGACGAGTACCACTACGGGCCCGTCGATCTGTCGACTGGCTCCATAGACACGCTTTCCGAATGCGGGAGCAGCGACCCCGCAGCTGAGGTCCTGATGGTCGACTCACGACGCAGTCCACCAGGGTACACTCGCGACAGAAATAGCGGCAGCAACGATGGTCAGTCATACGACCACGACGTGTACATACCCGAGCCCCTCACTGCCGAGCAAAGGGAAGAGCTCTGCCAGCGCAACGAAGACGCACTCTACACCCCCATCTTGGGGGATACTCTAGAAGCTCGAGCTCTGGAGGCCACGCACCTTGCCACTATGGCCGAGCGCACGCGGCTAGAAAACCTTCAGCATTCACTCGACGACCGAGCCCATCGATCGATCCCCGAATCCAGTCGACGGCCACGACAGCCATTCCCGCGCGAACCTCGGGTATTCCGAACACCGATCCAGAACCTTGCAGGTGCGGCCCGTATCGCAGATTCAATCCAGCCGTCTCAGTCGGAGGCGGGGAGAGGCTTGCAGCTGATTCGGGCACTGCTCCGAATGGCTGGAGAGCAAAATGCAGCCGTTTCTCACTCACGCAACAGGATTCACAGCATATCAGTGGCGGCAGACACTGTCTGGTCGGCCCATAGCCCAAGATCGCCTCCACGGTGTGAGGGCCGTGGGCCCCGTCAAGAGCAACATCTGGGTCAGAACGATGATCAGTACGACCATCGACTCGGTCACGATGATCGCCACCGAGTGCCTACGCCTCCCCCCGGGAAGCGGATCGTACTCGCCCCAGCGACATGGCGGCAGGCATCTGCGTGATGACGAGCGAAGGATCCCCACGGATCCCAAAAGACCTAGCTTTGACGCGAGATCCATCCTCGTGCAAGGCCTGGTCGACAGAAACCGAGCATATAGAGAAGAACAAGGCAGAGATCGTCTGAGTGGCACCAGAGTGTCTGTATCTGGGCCCGAGTGTTTCAGCAATGCCATCAGGGCTGCCAAGATTCCCCCAACATCAGATTGGCGGCGGGAGTGAGCAAGTTCACTAGCGAGTCAAAGTCAGATACTTGCCTTGAAGATTACCGCATAGCTGTGAAGATCTGTGGTGGCAATGATGATGTGGCTATGAAGCATCTCCCCCTGATGCTGGATGGCTCGGCCAGAGCTTGGCTAAATCAGTTGGCCCCTGGGAGCATTTTCAGCTGGGAGGAGTTGGCCCGAGTGTTTGTCAGGATTTTCGAGGGCACCTGCAAGCGGCCCGCGGGGCTGGCAGAGTTACATTATTGTGTTCAGAAATTTAATGAGACCCTGAGAAATTACATCCAGAGGTGGACCACTTTGCATCATACAGTGGAGAACATGTTCGAGCATCGGGAAGTCTACGCCTTCAATGAGGGCGTACGGTATAGAGAGCTCAACATAAAGTTCGGTCCGACAAAAGATATGTCTTTGACTCGGATGATGGAGATAGCCAGTCGGTATGCTAATGGGAAAGAGGCAAATCGGCTCCGTAGCGGCAAGAAATCAGTCGGCCAAGATGATCAGAATTCCAATCGGAAGCCGAAGCGCAAAGCAGAGCCAGCAGTTCCAGCAGAGGCTGCAGTCGTTACCCAGGGGAAAGGTAAAGGGAAGCTTAAAGGCCCTTGGATCCCCAAGAAAGTGAAGGACCAAGCAGGGAATGACGTGCTTGATCTACCGTGCCCTATTCACATGAAAAAGGATGAAGAGAGGACTTTGGTTTACCCCAAACATACCACTCGACAATGTCGACTCCTGATTCAGAACTTCCAGAAGGACCAGCCCGTTGAGAAGGAGAAAGAATTCGAGGAGACCAATGACAAAGAAGGGGATGGAGGTTACCCCCAGATCAACTCCACCTTGATGACTTTTCCTGATATCGAGAGCAAGAGTCGACTGAAATTTATCAACAGAGAAGTCAACATGGTTGCTCCGGCAACAACGACGTACCTAAAGTGGTCCAAGACTCCCATTACATTCGACCAGTCCGACCACCCCGCGCACATTGCTACCCCTGGGCGGCACGCGTTGGTGGTCGACCCAGTTGTCGATGGTACGCGATTGACTAAAGTGTTGATGGATTGTGGCAGTGGTATGACTATCCTGTACGCCGAAACAGTCCGGGGAGTGGGCATTCCGATGTCCAAGCTGAGTGAGAGCAACATGAGATTTCACGGAGTCATCCCCGGAAAGAAGGCTGACTCACTTGGTCAAATCACCCTTGATGTTGTTTTTGGCGACTCGACTCACTACCGCAAAGAAAAGTTGACATTCAAGGTGGTGCACTTCCACAGCGCTTACCATGCAATACTGGGCAGGCCCGCCTATGCCTGTTTCATGGCTCGACCGTGTTAGGTATACCTCAAGTTGAAGATGCCAGGACCCAAGGGCGTGATCACCGTCACTGGAGATCGGCAGAAGGCAGAAGAGTGCTTCCAGAAAGGCTCGAAAATTGCTGACGAGCAGATGGCAGCGGTAGAGATGGAAGAATACCACAAGAATGTGGATCCGAGTGATTTGTTGCGTGCTAAGAAGCCTGCTTATGAATCAGCGTTCTAGTCGGTAGGTGAGACAAAGCATGTGCATATTCATCCCACCGACCCCAATGCAGCTCCGACCCACATCTCAACCACACTCGACAGCAAATAGGAAGAAGCGCTCATCCAGTTCCTCCATGGGTGCTGGGACATCTTCGCATGGTAACCATACGAAATGCCAGGTGTAATCAGGGGACTGGCTGAGCATCGTTTGCGAGTCGACCCAAAAGTGAAACCCGTGAAGGAACATCTCCGTTGGTCTTCCGCGGAGAAGAGGAAAGCAATTGGCGGGGAGGTGGCTCGGCTTCTGGCAGCTGTGTTCATCCGCGAGATTTACCACTCCGAGTGGCTCGCCAATGTAGTCATGGTCCCCAAGAAGGAGAAATCTCTCCGCACGTGCATCGATTTCAAGCATATCAATCAGGCCTACCCGAAAGATCATTTCCCTCTCCCCTGCATCGATCAGATCATCGATTGGACTGCGAGGTGTGAGTGTCTGTCTTTTCTGGATGCATATTTCGGGTACCATCAGATCCGACTGTTTGGACCCGACGAAATAAAGACAGCCTTCATCAACCCATTCGGGTGTTTTTGTTATGTCACCATGCCTTTTGGCCTCAAGAATGCAGGCGCAACTTTCATGCGCATGATTCGAAAGTGTCTGCTGAAGCAGATCAGTCGGAACGTGGAAGCATACATGGATGGCATCATGGTCAAGTCACGTAAAGGTTCTGACCTACTGACTGACCTCGCGGAGACATTCGCAAACCTGAGAAGCTATGATATCTAGCTCAACCCATCAAAATGTACATTCGGAGTTTCAAGCGGCAAGTTACTCGGTTTCCTCGTTTCTGAATGGGGAATCAACGCTAACCCAGAAAAAGTCAGCGCCATCCTCCGAATGAAACACCTTGTTCGTATACACGACGTCCAGAAGCTTACTAGTTGTTTGGCCGCATTGAGTCGATTCATTTCTCGTCTCGGTGAGAAGGCATTACCTCTCTACTGACTAATGCAGAAGTATGAAAAGTTCTAATGGAATTCTGAAGCTGAAGCAGCGTTCGAGGAACACAAAGCCCTGATTTCCACCCAGCCGGTGCTTGCTGCCCCAGTCAGCAAAGAGCCTCTTTTACTGCACATCGCAGCCACTTGACAAGTTGTCAGCACTGTACTCACGGTCGAGCGGGAATAAGAAGGCAAAGCCTACAAAGTCCAATGCCCAGTCTATTACATTTCCGAAGTCCCGACTCCCTCCAAGCAGAGATACCCGCATTATCAGAAACTTGTGTATGGAATCTACTTGACCGCCTAGAAAGTTGCACATTACTTCTCAGATCATTCAATTTCAGTCGTCAGCGACGCTCCGTTATCTGAAATTCTGAACAATCGGGATGCAACCGGTCGAGTGGCTAAATGGGCGATTGAACTCCTTCCGTTGGATATCAAGTTTGAAGCAAAGAAAGCTATCAAGTCTCAAGCGATAGCAGATTTTGTTGTCGAGTGGATCGAACAGGAACGGCCGACTCAGGTCTAGTCGGATCATTGGACCATGTTCTTCGATGGATCCAAGATGTTGAACGGATCCGGTGCAGGTGTGGTCTTGGTGTCCCCCAGAGGTGACAAACTCAGTTATGTCCTGCAAATTCACTTTGATTCTTCAAACAACGAAGCTGAATACGAGGCGCTTTTGTACGGGTTGCGTATGGCCATCTCACTCGGCGTCCATCGCCTGATGGTATACGGCGACTCGGACTTAGTGATCACTCAAGTAATGAAGGAGTGGGACGTCAGGAGCCCGGTAATGACCAGTTATTGCAGTGCAGTACGGAAGCTAGAGAAGAAATTCGAAGGTTTGGAGCTCCACCACGTGCCCAGGATCAAGAACCAGCTTGCTGACGATCTCGCAAAGATAGGATCCACCCGGAAACCTATACCCAAGAATGTGTTCTTGGAGCATCTACACACCCCCTCAGTCAAAGAGGACCCCTTCACAGAGGAGCCCCCGCAACCGATAAGCACGTCTGATCTGACTGAAATTGAAGTTCCATCTATGGTCGACCTAATCATGGAAGTCCTGGTGATCACACCTGACTGGACAGTGCCATTCATAGCGTACTTGCTTAGGCAGGAACTCCCAGAGGATGAGGATGAAGCACGTCAGATCATTCGTCGATCCAAAGCCTTCACGGTGATACAGGGTCAGCTCTACACAGAAAGTGTCACAGGAGTTGCTCAGCGCTACATCACCCCCCCCCCGAAGAAGGTCAAATGATCCTGAATGAGATTCACTCGGGAACCTGTGGCCACCACGCTTCCTCTTTGACCATTGTGGCCAAGGAATACCGAGCCGGGTTTTACTGGTCCCGAGCAAACGAGATGGCGAATGATATCATCGACAAATGCGAGGGCTGTCAGTTCTACTCCAACATGTCTCACAAACCTGCGTCTGCCTTGAAGACTATCCCGTTGGTTTGGCCGTTTGCCGTTTGGGGTTTGGACATGGTCGGGCACTTCAAAACAGGCAGGAGTGGCTTCACTCACCTGCTCGTAGCAGTCGACAAGTTTACCAAGTGGATCGAGGCCAAGCCCATCAAGAACCTCGGCTCAAGCACCACCATCAGTTTCATCAGAGAGTTGATATTCAGATACGGAGTCCCCAACATCATCATAACGGATAATAGCTCCAACTTTGATTCAGACGAGTTCAGAGCATTCTGTTCATCCCAAGGTACTCGGGTTGACTATGCGTCTGTGGCACATCCGTAGTCGAATGGCCAAGCAGAAAGGGTGAACGGTTTGATCCTTCAAGGCCTGAAACCGCGGCTGATGCGTGGTGTCAAACACACAGCCGGTGCTTGGGTGACTGAACAGCCATCTATCCTACGGGGGCCGAGGACGACCCCGAATTGGTCGACTGATCGGACCCCCTTCTTCATGGTATATGGCACCGAGGCCGTACTGCCGAGTGATTTGCAACACAATGCCCCTTGGGTGGAACTCTTCTTAGAAGCAGAAGCAGAACAAGCTCGCCAGGATGCAGTCGACCTCCTGGAGGAAGAGCGCAAGATGGCCCTGATCCGCTCGACCATATACTAGCAGGACTTGCGTCGATTCCACCCCCGCAATGTGCGAAGCCGAGCTTTCCAGGAAGGAGATCTTATACTCCGAGTACGATAGAAACGACCCCACAAGCTTGCTCCGGCCTGGGAAGGCCCCTTCATCATCACCAATGTACTGCACAACGGGGCATACCACATCTACAACGTAGCCAAAAAAAGATGAGCCACGCTCATGGAATGCGGATCTACTCCGCCGCTTTTATACTTAGGGCACTCGACCAGTCGAGATGTAATAAGAATCCTCCAGTTCGTTTTTCAAAGACAAGTTTACGATAGTTCTATAATGATCACTGTTCCAAAGGCACATTTTCTCATATCCCCCAGTGGGTGGCTTAGGTACGAACCCGATTCACCTAAGTTACAAAAACACTCCGAGTGAAGAGCAACCCTCTCACTCGGTGGCTTAGCTGCGAACCCGATTCGCCTAAGTTACAAAAACACTCCGAGTGAAGAGCAACCCTCTCACTCGGGGGCTTAGCTGCGACCCCGTAATCGCCCAAGTTACGAAAACACTCTGAGTGAAGAGCAACCCTCTCACTCGGGGGCTTAGCTGCGACCCCGTAATCGCCTAAGTTACAAAAACACTCCGAGTGAAGAGCAACCCTCTCACTTGGGGGCTT
>LR738709.1:54769554-54796876 GCA_902687465.1 Secale cereale | reverse complement strand
TGCCCCCCCTCCTCAACATAGCTACGCCACCCCCCTCCTCAACATAGCTCCGCCACCCCCTCCTCAACATAGCTCCGCCACTACTTAATTATAGTCGCGGTTGAACTCGTCGGCACTCAGGTCAGGTGAGGGCGTTTAGACTCGGAGCCCGGCCTCCAACACAAGACGCGACGCGGAGCGCCATCTCCTTGAATGTGTGGAATTGGCGGAGCTTCTCCGCGGGGTCGCGTGCTACATTGTAGCGTGCCCCGCCTCTCGTATAGCTCCCACATCGACCTGTCGGAGTCGAGGTCGTCGGTGGTGAACTTGAGGCTGCCGGCGGCGGTCGGCTCCAGCAGAGCCAGCAGCGCCACCACGCCTGCTGCTTGCGCGGCGAGCTGCTGCTTCATCATCATGGTCGTCGTAGCTTCATCATCATGGTCGTCGTAGCGATCGATCGGCCTGCTACTACTAGCACTAGTACTAGTATCGATTTGATTTATTTGGCGATAGATGCTCTGCGACTGCGAGTGTCAAAAGACACTCTTATATTATGCACTTGTCCACTCTTGTATCCACACACACAGAACCACAATCCATTCGAGGGGAGCCGACTTTCTGACAAATCATCTTTCCATAAAATAGGAAAAAAAATCTAAGAAAAAATAAAATCCAAATAATTATTCGCTCCAAACAGGATGTTCGTCACAACATGGTCTCCAAAAGGAACCATTTTTTATTTCTTATTTTTTTGTGAGAAAAACTTTTCTTCTGTTCGTCAACCGTAAGATTGTGCAAAGACCATCAAATTTAACAGAAAGTAAATCTATATCAATAGACTACCTAGCAACGATTGCAAGCACTGCAGCGAGCCGAAGGCATGCCACTGTTATCGCCCTCCTTATCGGAGCTGGGCAAACGTTGTTGCGGTAGATAGTTGGGAAGTTGTTCTGCTAAGACCCCGCAACCAGCGGACCAGGACAACACCCGGCGCCGATGAAGAAAATCATAAATCGGAAGGACCCAACTCGTAGACACACAAATGCAAACGAACAAATACCATAAAAAATGCACTGAAGAGAAACACCGACCGAATCATGTGAGATCCCTCGAAGACACATCTCCACACGCCCTCCGACGACTCTAGATGCATCGCCCAAATGGGGGCTAGGTGAGGAAGTCCTTATTCCATCTCCACGGAGCCACCACTGTCTCGCCTTTTTGAGCATAACACAAACCTTTATAACCAAACTAAAAATACCTAGAAATAGACCCGACCTGCCGGCAAGGGCTAGGATTCACTGCGCCCCCATGGTTCTAGGGTCACATGAGACGAGGCAGACTAGCGGGGGCGCCGATAAGAGGCAAGGAAACCCTGTTCGCCTATTCACTCGAGTCGTGGGCTGAAGGGTACCGGCACCACCATCCTAGAGTCCTGAATACCAATTTTCTTACAATAATACGCCAAAACTACACCCATATGTCCAACAATTGAACAAAATCTAGTGCAAAAAATAACTAGCGGAACAAGTGAACATAAATCTTGTTTTAGTAACTTTTTTTGCAAGGACTTTGTTAATACAAAGAACACATTTAGCTATAAAAAAACGCCCGTGCGTTGCAACGGGGTAACAAAAATTATATTTCGCCACTTATCACAATTGCTCCGTCTCCTTATTGTCATCAACCTATTCATCCTTTCGCCCTTTTGCAAGTTTTATTATATTCATGAGCTTGTGGTTTTCATCATCATACTGAGCAAATGCCAGTTAGAAAGGAGAGGTGGAGGTCAATGGCTACTTTGAGTGCCATCTTAATAACTGGAGCCTCGATCTGTTTTACTCAGAGTGCCTCGATCTGTTTTACTCAGAGTGCCTTACTCGAATGAATGCGACGTAAAAAATTAATCCGTTGAAAGAAGCTTAGTGAACATGCCCGTGCGTTGGAACGGAAGAAAAAAATGCATGCTTCTAGTATAATATAAGCACAACTTAAGATCCCTCAACAAGTTCACCTTATATATTTCAACATCGCCCACATCCGTGTTGTCGCTTATTCTTTTTCCTGCCAACCATGGTCGCGGTGTCCACCTGATCGCAATGTGTCTGAATGTGGCCACTCCCAAGGTGATGGTCTCGGCCACTATCTAAACCCTAAACCCGCACACACTTGCCATTGAACAACACCATCGCAAGTGAATGTCTAACAGTTCTAAACTGATCTCGTCGAGCTGGACGTGCCCTTCCAGAGCTATGGACTGCACCTAGTACATACATCATCTCTCATACGCCCATTCACTTTTGAATTGTATATTTTTTTCAAAATGCATCGACATTCTTTTTGAAATACATAAATACTTTTTAAATCACATGGAATTTTTTAAAGAGCATTAATTTTGTAATCCAAAATATTTGTAAGCATGGGAAGCTTCTTAGAATTGCATGAATAATTTTTTCTGAGAAAAAGGTGACAATTTTCAATTGGTGTGAGCATTATTTTGAATATGAACACTATTCTTAAAACTACATGAACATTCTAAAATTCACGAACGATTTTTGAAAACTACATGGCATTTTAAAAAAGGCACAACCACATAAAAGTAGAACATGCGTAGATTGGATTTTGGATGTGTGGCAAGTGATCAGATTACACGTCCGCGTATAAATTTTTTTCTTTCTATAGCGAACGGGAGGAGAGCTATTCTCAAAGATTTACTCTAGTTGTGCCCTGAGCCTGTGCAATTTTCTCGTGACTACGTGGCTCAGTAAGGATAAAAAAAAGCATTACGTGGAGTGCTACACGAAGGATATTTTGCCTTGACCGGTCAAAGTACCCATCGCCTAGCGAAGCAAACAGTACAGCGCCGGAGCATAGCGCGGCTGCCATCGTCCTCGCCGCACACGAGATCCGAGCACCACTGAGGTCGCCCCCCGACTTGTCCCGCGCGCGCTCGACGCTCTGTCCTGCGCATCCGTTCTGAGCAGCCCGCCCTAGGAGGGTCTGTCCGCCTTGCGTTCGGCGCTTGCTGGTGGGCCGACGCTTAATGGTGGGCCGGCCTAGTTGCTATTGCAGGTCGAGGAGTGTCTTTGCCGCGACACAAATTTAGTACCACCTTGAATATGTTTTAAATTCAAACTGAAAGTGTAAAATTATGAGAAGAAGCGTATTGTGACGGTGAACCCGACAAACTCGTTCCGTGCTTTATTATTAGATAAAGATTAACTGGTGGAACAGATCATAAGTGCCCTAGAACAATCGAAATTACTAGTATTCCTCCATTTCAAACGGAGGAAGTAACATCTTTATAATGGGACATAGGGAGTACCAGCAAAACATTAACTTTCCTATTAGTAACTAGTTACATTCGTGGGTTTAGGGTGCACGCAGGTCATTGTCGAATCTTATTCGCTGGAATTGATCGAATTTGCATCGCTGATAGAAGGAATTTCATTTACACACTGCCCACAAGAAGTGCTCATCACACTTCTTTCCTGCACAAATCGCGTAGCAAGCCAACGGTCTAGATAGAAGGGACCGGGGAGCTTATGCTAGGATAGAACTTTGCGGCCTTAAGCGCGGTTTTTCCTAGCTCGGCCTACGTGATACCCCATATCACCACTATCCATTCTAGCCTCTGGTACATGTGGATATGTGCATCGATGCAAAAGTAAGCAGCTAGCGACAGGCACTCAGGGCTTAATCCTCTGCCGCGAGGCCTATGAAATTTAAAATTTTGATGGGCCTAGTAGGGACTATACACGACCTGATTTGACATGTGTCCATCAGACCAGGCCCGCTGTCCCCAAAAAAAAGGCATGTTGTATTCTTTCGCGTGTACAGACTGTAGTCCCTCCCTCTTCTCCTCCCTCTTCCCGTCCGCCATTTGCGAGAAACAAGACACAGCCGCCATGAATCTGGAGCTAGGAGATCCTACTCCTTCCAACAAGTGCAGGCTCCATGTGAGAGAAATAGGACACACTCTCGGCTCTTCTTCCCTCTTCTTGTCTCCCGTGTGCGAGGAACAAGTCACAGTGGCCATGGATCTGGAGCCTGAAGAGCCTGCTCATTGCATCAAGAACTCGCGGAGAAGCACTCCCGATGGAAAAAAACTGACCTCCATGGCTGCGTCGCCCTCTGGCCTACGGACGGAGATCAGTACCAGAGCTTGTAGCGGTTCGACGAGGACGACGGACGAGGACGGGAACAGGTGGCGCCGGTTCTCTGTGTACGAGTACCGCGGACGAGGACGAGGAACGACGAAGGAACTGCGCTCTCGGAGACCGCAGAGCTCGCCGCCGAGGACGAGGGGCAAGCTGTGGATTGGTTACCTGTGTCGCGCCTCCTCAGGACGGCACGGCTGAATCCTTCAAAGGATCCACCAAGCATCCGCTGGTCCTTGTAGGTGGCTGGACGGCCGGCGAGCTGTGGAACTCCAAAGGTAAGGAAGTGGGGGCGAGCTGCGGATCTAGTTCAGAGGTAGGGGGCGGGGCCGGAGTGAGATGTGGATGGGAGACGAGGGCGCGGCTGATAAGACGGGGAGTCAGATGCGTTAGGACCCACAAGGACTAGCATACAGGGCTATACCTAGGTTTGATTACTGTTTACCTGAGCAGGACAGCGCCTGCAGATGACGCTGCATGCAACTGATGCGCTCATCACACTTCTTTCCTGCACAAATCGCATAGCAAGCCAACGGTCTAGATAGAAGGGACCGGGGAGCTTGTGCTAGGATAGAACTTTGCGGCCTTCCGATACGCTGAACATGAGCATCTCGGGGAGATCTTGATCGTCATCGCCTCCGGTGGCCGCCGTCGTCTCGTTCCGTGCGGGCTGGTGTTCCAAGACGAGCAGTGGCAAGGAGTTGAGGGCGCCGTGGGGTAGCGCCATTGCTAGCTGGTCGATCGTCCTTGAAATTGAATTCAGACTCCGGCTCGTACGTGCGCTCTGTCGTCGTGGGTGGACGCGCCCAATTGTTCTGCCACAGTGCCACCGCTCGCTTAATCGTGAATTCGTGATTGATCTATGTGAGGTTCCTACTAATTCCATGGACGAGATCTAGGTTTGCATATGTATAAGCTGTCCTCCCAACCTCCCACACAGCAATTCGAATTACAACTCACGCCTCAAGCTCTTGCCAGGCCGAAGCCACCCGTTCCTTCCTACCTCATCCTGACGATGACGGGGAGTATTTAAACACCACTACCGTTACACCCGCCTTAGCAGGCCCAGTTCGGGCTTGCAAGCCACTGGGGATCTCTCTTACTACGGATGGGCCGGCCTGCCGGCTCATGACTTGCGTTGCTCGCTTCCCGCTTCTCTCTTCGATCAGCTTCATCTTCAGAGTTGGTGTTCGGGCTGCTGACACCCCCTCGTTCTTGAAGCACGGCTTGTCCCCAAGCCGGAGCTCGCGGGAACAAATGGCGCAGAGCATCCTTGTCTTCCCAAGTTGGTTCAGGGCGCGGATCACCACTCCATTCTACCAGGATCTGAGCAATGGAACGATTGTTCTTGCGCCACATACGCTGTTGCAACACCCGGACATGCACTCGGAGCGCATGATTAGGCAAGGGGAGTTCCTTCTGAACTGTATACTTGGGTGAAATAAACTGCTTCAATTGAGAAACATGGAATACTGGGTGCACCTTGTTGTCTTGAGGAAGATTCAGACGGTATGCCACTTCACCAATGCGGTTTAACACTTGAAATGGCCCGAAATAGCGAAAAGATAACTTCTGATTAGTCCTAGAGGCCACCGACTGCTGCGCATAAGGTTGAAGCTTCAGAAAGACCATGTCACCAACAGCAAACACTCTGTCAGTTCTTTTCTTATCTGCTTGCACCTTCATCCTCTGCTGGGTTCGCTGCAAGTGTTGCTTGACAGAAGCTTGTACCACAGCTCTAGAATCTAACCATTGCTGGACGTCCTGAGGATCTATTGTGTCTTGAGCTATAATCCCAAAGTATCTGGGTTCTTGACCATAGAGTACTGCAAAAGGATACTTCCCCAAGGAAGAGTGCCAATTTGTGTTGTACCAAAATTCACAAAGGGATAACCACTTGCTCCATTTCCTAGGATTAGCAGAAATAAAACATCGAAGATAGCATTCAACTTGTTGGTTTACCCTTTCAGTTTGACCATCAGTTTCTGGGTGGTAGGCAGTGCTCATGTTGAGAGTTGTGCCTATTCTTTTTATGAGGCATTGCCAAAACTGACTGGTAAAGACAGGATCCCTATCTGACACAATACAAAGGGGCATGCCATGCAACTTGTAGATATTATCCAAGAAAATCTCAGCAATCTTAGGAGCATTGTAAGGATGTTTGACCGGAATAAAGTGGCCATACTTGGTGAACTTATCAATGACCACCATGATGCAATCAAAGTGATCCGAAGGAGGGAGGCCAGATATGAAATCCATAGTAACTGTTTCCCAAGCTTTGTTTGGAACAGGCAGAGGGGATAAGAGACCAGGATAGTGGATCCTCTCAGGCTTAGCCTTCTGACATATCACACAGGATTGCACAAACTCCTTAATAAAGACCTTCATGTCATTCCATTTGAACAAGGCACGTATTCTCTTGTAAGTAACAGGGAACCCAGAATGCCCACCAACTGGGGTAGCATGAAAAGCATGGCAAATTTTAGTTTGCAATTGGACATCCTTGCCAATCCAAATGCAGTTTTTGTATCTGATTAATCCATTAATCAAGGTGTAAGAAGGTTTGGATGTTGGGTCCACAACCATTTGCTGCAGCAATTCTTGAGCTTTATAATCGTGTGTATAGCTGTCCACAATTTCCTGCAACCAAGAGGGCTGAGAAGAGGATATAGCCATTACTTGGGAACATGGATGAGGTCTCCTGGACAGAGCATCTGCAGCAGAGTTATCCGTGCCCTTTTTATACATAATCTTGTAGTTGAGTCCAAGGAGTTTGGTGAAGACTTTTTGCTGCCAGGGTGTATGCAACCTTTGATCAGACAAGTGAGTTAGGCTTTTCTGATCTGTTTTGATCACAAACTCTTGAAATTGAAGATAAGGCCTCCATTGTTCCACTGCCAATAAGATAGCCATATACTCCTTCTCATAAACAGACAATCCTCGGTTCTTGGGGCCTAGTGCCTTACTGACAAATGCAAGAGGGTGCCCTTTTTGCATCAGTACTGCTCCTATACCAGTATCACAAGCATCTGTCTCTAGTACAAATGGTAAGGAGAAATCTGGTAGGGCCAGGACCGGTGCTTGTACTAGAGCCTCCTTGAGAGTGACAAAAGCAGTTTCAGCAGCTGGAGTCCAAATAAACAGTGTGCCTTTCTTAAGTAATTCAGTCAAGGGTCTACTAATCATTCCATAGTTTCTGATGAATTTCCTGTAGTACCCAGTGAGACCTAGAAATCCCCTAATCTCCTTAACATTGACCGGAGTGGGCCAATTCTAAACAGCTACAATCTTGGAAGGGTCAGTAGAGACCCCCTTGTCACTGATAACATGACCTAGATAAGCAATTTGTTGTTGTGCAAAAGAACATTTGCTCAACTTGACCTTCCACTGCTTTTCTTGCAAAGTGTCCAGTACCTTTTCCACATGCAGCAAATGCTCCTTCAAGGTTTTACTGAAAACCAAGATATCATCAAAGAATACAAGAACAAATTCCCTGAGTGCAGGCAGATCAGAATTCATAGCACCTTGAAAGGTACCAGGTGCTTCTGATAATCCAAAACCCATGACCAGGAACTCATAATGCCCTTCATGAGTTTGGAATGCGGTTTTAAACTCTTCTCCCGGGGCCATCCTGATTTGATGGTAACCAGCCCTCAAGTCCAGTTTAGTGAACCAGCAAGCACCATGTAGTTCATCCAATAACTCATCTATTACAAGAATGGGATATTTTCCTTTCATTGTTATAGCATTCAGATGCCTGTAATCAACCACCATGCGCCAAGTGCCATCCTTCTTCTTCACCATAAGCACAGGAGAGGAAAAGGGGCTGCGACTGGGTCTAATCATACCATTTTGCAGCAATTCTTTTACTTGTTTCTCCATCTCTGTTTTCAAGTGTGGAGGTACTCTATAAGGTCTGACAGCCACTGGTGTAGCTCCTGGTATGAGTGGTATAGAATGGTCATATTGCCTTCTAGGTGGTAGTCCCTTAGGTTCTTCAAATACAATCGAAAACCTTTTCAACAATTCTTGTACCTCAGGAATGTGAGAACTGGATTCACTGTTTTCTGCATCACACAACTCCACACTCATAACTGTAAACGTGCAATCATCAGGCAGTACACCTTGCAATGTGACCCAATTCCTCTGAGACTGGAATGAAAACCATTTCTGCTCCCAGTCAATCACCATTGGACTGTGACTGGCCAGCCAATCAAGTCCCAAAATTCCATCATAGTTTCCCAACTGAAGAAGTCTGAAATCAGAGTTGAAAACATTATTCTGACAAGACCAACTGCATTTCTTCACTATCTGGGTGCAGTACAACTTAGCACCACCAGCTACTGTTACTGCAATGGGATTGACCTCTTGTACAGCTGGCAACAGGGCAACTAAAGCTGAGTTGAGGAAGGAATGTGTGCTACCTGAGTCCACCAAAAAAGTGAGGGGCTGGCCACAAACAGTAACTAGCAATTTCATTGTCAATGGAGATGGTTCAGCTGAACAAGCTGCTGCTGACAGTAACATGAGGTTATCTGAATCACTGTCAGATGACTCGGGATGATATGGAGCAGTACTTTGGATATGTTCAATCATTTCTTGCATGATATGGAGTTGGACAGAGGATTTGCACTGGTGGACCTTGGACCATCTCTCTCCACAAGTGAAACACAGCCCTTTTGATTTCCTGTAAGTACGCAACGCCCCCCATTTGTCCTCCGATGAACTGCCCTTACTGTTCTCTGTTGTTCTTCTGTCAGTGCTAACTAGAATTCTCTGAATTGAAGTAGCAGATGTCACTATCTTCTTAAATTGGAATGGTGAGGAGTTTGTGTCACTCAATTCTTCATGTAGCAATGCTATATCATAAGTTGTATCTAAGTCCTGTGGTTTCTGCAGAGCAACTGACATTCGCACCCCCGGCTTGAGGCCATCAATGAAACGAGTGGTGTAGTACAGGCTGTCAGGCACATCCTCATACGCTGAGAGCTGATCATACAGTTCTGCAAATCGCTCCACATAATCTGCCACTGTAGTCTCTTGAGCAATCCTGAACATCTGTCTCACCAGGGTCTGATGTTGATTGCGACCAAACTGGTTCAACAGTAGCTGGCAAAACTCTGTCAATGACAGATTTGGTAATATGCGTTGTACAGCCTCGAGCCATCTAGCCGCCGCTCCATCGAATTGGGAAGTAGCGAAGGAAATCCACCTTGTTGTTGGAGTACCCCATAGCTTGAAACAATCCTCGCAGCGCGATTGCCACAGTCGCGGATTGGAGCCATCGAAACGCGATAATTCCACGCGAGGAGCATATTGGTAAAGGTCAGAAACTTCTGATGCAGTGAATTCTCGGGGAGAAAAAAATTCATGAGGGGATCCAGAATCACGCGCACCTCTGACCGAAGGAGGCACATAAACCTGATGCACCTTCCCCCGGTGGAATTTGTCGAAGCCAAGGGGATCCACCGCCATCGATTCGCGACCGCCCCCAACATCCTTGCTGGTCGACGGAGTCGTCTGGTTGCACGGGATCTCCTCCTTGCCGCCGTGCTCGAGCTCAGTATGGATTTGCTCTACATCGAGGATGAACTCGGACCTGGCGCTGTCGATTCGCGCCGTGATGAGGCCGTCGAGCGTCAACGTCGTCTCCTTGAGCATTTTGCCGACGGACTTGATAATCTCGTCGCCGTGAGCCTTGAAACGTTGATCCAGCACCTCGGCGAAGTCCGCACGAAGCAGCTCCTAGATCTGCCGCCCCTCGGGCGATAACTTGTCCATGGCGGCGCTCCTCTGCTGGAGCTTGAAGCGCGTGGCGTGGATGTGGCTCGGAATCTCCAGGATCAAAAAGCTCTGAGTACTAGACGTGAGGTTCCTACTACTTCCATGGATGAGATCTAGGTTTGTATATGTATAAGCTGTCCTCCCAACCTCCCACACAGCAATTCGAATTACAACTCACGCCTCAAGCTCTTGCCAGGCCGAAGCCACCCGTCCCTTCCTACCTCATCCTGACGACGACGGGGAGTATTTAAACACCACTACCGTTACACCCGCCTTAGCGGGCCCAGTTCGGGCTTGCAAGCCACTGGGGAGCTCTCTAACTACGGATGGGCCGGCCTGCCGGCCCATGACTTGCGTTGCTCGCTTCCCGCTTCTCTCTTCGATCAGCTTCATCTTCAGAGTTGGTGTTCGGGCTGCTGACAATCTATACAGACAGTAGACTTTATATAGAAGAAACCCAGGTTGACTGGAGTCGGACTCGACCATGTAACGCAATCTATTGTACCGAATCTAAAAGAGACTCCGACTGTTCGAGTCAGTACGCGAATAGAATTCCCCTTTCTGTTTGGACGCCAGAGCATCCGTGGTGCGGCTGGTTTCGTGACCTGGATGGAGGCGACATGCGAGAGATGAGAGGCGACATGGCGGAAGAAGATAGGATAAGAGTGAGTGGAGTGTTTACGAAGGATGACATGAGGCAATCGATGCAGCCGGGTTACGAGTCGGATCACTCGGCGGAATTGCAGGCTTTTTCCTTCGGGAAACGTTTGCCCCCGGCGGACCGGCCGAGGCTTCGGCCCGTCACGCGCGTAGCGTCCGATCGCTCGTGATCTACTGGCTCCAGTTTTACGCCACGTCCCGCATGTTACCCTCGCCACGCGTCCATCCTAGGCCCCGCAGACCGCACACATTTCTTATCCTTTCGCAACCTCTTCCTTATCTCTTTCTTCCCCAAATCAGAACAGCTATGCACCTGACGAGCGTCCATGACGTCCGCCTCCACCTACCCCGCGCTGCTCCAGCAGGTGGCCACCTCCGCCCTCCCCCGCGCTGCTCCGATGAGCTTCGCCCTCCTCTTTGGTTGAGTACTACAACCCATGGCGACCGTGCTATAATGGCGGCATGTGGGAGGAGCCCATGCTACAACCATACTTACGGCGAGCTACAACCATCATGTCGCGAGCTGCAGCCGGTGCGGCTATATGCTACGACGGTGAGGTGGAGCTCAGCGTCGAGCTTCAATCGGGGCGACCGGTGCTAAAACCAGTGTGTTTTTTTGCTGGAACCGTTCGGCAAAAAGCTGCATCCAGATAACTAATACTGGAAGGATGACCAATCCAGTCGTTTTTGCTTCCACTGCTTTTTATTTTGCTACAACTGTAAGTTTTTTTGTTGAATCGCTGGAGATGTCTTTGTTTTGTGACCGCCGACGGGGAGGAATGATTTTTTGCGGCATTGTCAGCCATCGGCTTGTTGCGAGGTGTTTTTGCTGGAACCGGCATAGTATTTTGCTGGAACTACCTTTCTTTTTTGCTTCAATCGGCCCCTGCAGTTCTTCACTTCTGAATTTGTTTTATTGGAACCGGCGTATTCTTTTGCTGGAACCTGGTAGTTTTTTTTTGCTACAACCGTGGAGCTCTTTTTGCTACTGAATTTGTTTTTGCTACTATTGGAGCTTTTGTTTGCTGGAACCTAGTAATTTTTTGCTTCAAACGACCATGGGAGGATTTTGTTTTGTTTTCAGATTTTTTGTTTGGACACCACGATGCAAGATGATGGCCGCGGCGAGCCGGAGGCGGCGACGTCGATCAGGGGATGTTGCAACCATGGCGAACCACGAGCTGGAAGAAGGGGAGGGGGTGGTTTAGAGCTGCATCCGTCGGTGACTTCACGCTGGGGAACCTAGTGGTGGCCATGATGTATTCTTGATGGCAACGGATGGGACCCCGCCGGAGCTCGTCGGCCATGGCCTCGACGGCGGCAAATCGAGGGGGGGTGGAGGAGGGGGGTGATACTCTGCTTCTCGTGGGAGCGTGGGGAACGGTCTGAGGAGGAAGAAGATGACTCTACGGGGGCGTCAGATCTGACGGTTGTATATGGAGGAATCGGACGCTGGTGATGCGACCGGCCCAAATTTGGGCCGGCGCACCGACGCCCATCAGTCGCCTTTCTTTTACTCCTTTTGTGCTGCGTGAACTGGTAATAACACTAAAGATTGCCAGATTGGACTCTGTTTTTTTTTTCTGTTTTCTTTGGCCGGTTTTTACTCTGCCTTTTAATTTTCTGTTTGCTTTTTCATTTTCCTTAAACTTGTGAACTTTTCTCAAATCCAAAAAACAATCAGTTTTTGGCTAACATTCTAGTGAACTTTAGAAAAGCGGTGAACATTTTTTGTAAAACCGATGAACTTTTGTCAAATCGATGATTATTTTTCAAAATCAACGAATTTTTTCACATTCGATGAACTTATTTTAAATTTGATGAAATTTTCTCAAATTTGATGAAGTTTTTCTCAAAGTCGATGAATGTTTTTCCAATTAATGAACATATTTCAAATTCGATGAATTTTTCTCAAATTTGATGATTTTTTTCAAAAATATGAAATTATTTTAAATTCGATAAACTTTTTTCAAAGTTGATGAACAAAATCGATGAACTCTTTTCCAAATCAATGATTTTTTTTCAAAATCAATTGGATTTTTTCACATCGATGAACTTTTCTCAAATTTGTGAACTTTTTTTTTTCAAATTTTGCGAGTTTTTTTTCGAATTCATGAACGCCATTAAATCCGTAAACCTTTTTAAGAAAAGCCAGCGATTTTTTTAGGGGCCCGAGCAAACAAATCAGGGGCGAAGAGCGAGCGAGTAGAGAGAACAAGCTAGCGATCGAGTATTAATGGACTTCGGCCTAGTTAAATCGGCTGTGGGCGCCAAGAGCGAATACTGGCGTTAGAAGCACCATTTAGGAGCTTTCTTTTGGAGCCTAACTTTCTCTGGAGAGTCGCCCAAACAGAAAATAAAACCCAAATGATAACGCCCACACGTGTGGCATGAAGCAACATGGTCCAAACGTCTTCATTACCATTTATTTTTTCATATCAAAATAGATGACATCAACGGGAATCTCCTAATTAAAAAATTCAATTAAAAATCCGTTTTCTCCATTAGATCCGTCTCGGCGATATCTTCAAAACTAGATTCCATGTTGATTTTGATGAAAAAAATTGGCCAAAAGTTGCCATCATGTTTACACCGCAGTTGCCGTAGTGTTTACACTAAAGTGGCCATGTGGCAATTTTTAGTTTATAGATCATGGCAATTTTAGTATTTTGACCATGGCAATTCTAGTACTTTGACTATGAAAATTATTTTTTATATGAACTATGGCAATTTTAAGTGCATGTATCATGACAATTTTAGTTTATGGTTCATGGAAAGTCTAGTTTCTTAATTCCCTGTTTTATAATATGTCAAAATTACTTTTAAGTGTAGACGAAAAATAACTGAAACATATTATGGCAACTTCAATGTAAACACCATGGTAATTCATGTGTTTTAGACATGACAACTTTTAACCCAAAAAAATCGTCGAAACATATTGATATGAGATCTAGTTTCGAAAATCTCATCGCGATGGATTTGATGGTGAAAATGGATTTTCAATTAGAATTTTTATTTAAAAGATAAAATATTTTTAAAAATAGAAATCCAAACAGATTCCCACATGCATGCATGTTGTGACGCGGCGCAATCCGTGTTTTATAGGGCGTGTGGTCGGGTATTATTCCCACCACACGTGTGACCGTTATCAACGTCCTAAGAGTATCTCTAGCAGACCCCGCATAAGTGGTCGAAACCCGCAAAAATTTGTCTTTTACAGTTTTGGACGAAAAAAGTGTCCAGAACAGAAACCGTAAAAGTGGTTCAACCCGTAAAAATTTTAAGGGCCACCGCAAATGCACATCCGAAACCCTTATCTTTGGAGATTGGAAGACCGATCTAAGGGGCCCCGTATACCGGTCAAACCTCGTCGGAGCAAACACGCCGCCGCGGAGTTTGCCAGAATCACCCCTAAACTCGCCGGAATTCATCACCGCACACCGGAAAAGGCCGCTACACACCGCAATCGATCACCGCCAGTTCGAATTGGATGAGCTCGACATAGCCGTGGCCTCCCATGACCTCAGCCTAGCTGCCGGAATCCTCCCGATGCGACAGGCAAAGGGGCACGACTCGGCTGGCAATAGAGCAAGGCGCGGACGGCGGAGGCGGCAGGGCGTGGCCGGCAAGGCTGGGCGCGGACGACGGAGGCGACGCGGCGTGACCGGCGAGGCTGGCGCTGCCGGCGCGCTGATGGGGCGCGGCCGACGGGCGATGTGGCATAGCCTACGGGTGATGTGGCGCGGCCGACAGGGTTGGACGCGAACGACGTGGCCAGTGCAGCCGACTGGGGGAAGGGGCTGCAACGACCGAACTGGAGGAAGGAGCTCTTTATTCCAATTTTACAGTTTGTTTTATAGTATCTGTTCGGCGGCAGCTAAAATAAACCCTTAAAATGCATTTTTTCCAACCCGCATCCCAGTTTTGCAGTTTGTAATTTTAAGGGGTCTGCTAGAGACGCTCTAACAAAAAAGAAAAAGTTGGTGTCCAGTTGACCATCCGAACGCTTGGCCGGTTGCTTCCCACGTCGCGCGCTCACGTTTGCGCACAAGGAGCCACGTTTTCGTTTGTGGGCCTAAACGTTATCCCTTCACTTCTTCGTCTTTCCCCAATTCATACATGGACACACCGCTCCCTCCCAGCGGCGCCATGAATGACCTCTAGTCTCCTCCTCCCGGCGCCGTACTTTTTCTCCCTGACCACATGCGGTTGCGAGCTGAGATGCTTCGAGGTGGTCGTGGAGTCACTACAGGTTCTTCCACGAGAACTGCTGTGTGGGACACGCGGCGGTGGGTGCAAGCCTGTTGTTGTCGCCGACACGCTGCTCCGTGCTACAGAGGCGGTGATCCGGCAATCGTCCTCACTCTTTTTGCGCTGGAACCAGCGTCGGATTTTGCCGGAATCGCCAATCCCTTTTGCTTTGACGGTGTGCCAGGGGATGTTGCATTTGGCCATGGCGAGCCGACGATGGCGACAACACGGTGCTGGAACCGGCACCAATAATGCTGGAACCAGTGCCTCAACGTGCTGGGACCGATGTCTCAGTGTGCTACAAGCTAGCGGCGCTGCATGACGATGCTGGAACCAGCACCCAATCGTGCTGGAACCAGACAACACATAAGCTGCAACGGTGACTTTTCGGCGCCCACCATGTCGATATGCTACCAAGGAGAATCACTCGGGGATGTTGCGTCCATGAAGTAATTTATTTTTCATACAATCAAATTTGTTGGAGTTTGTTGTTCCGTGAGATTTTTGCTGGATCTATAGTAAATTGTTGCTAGAGCTGGTTGTTTGTTTTGCTACAATCAATTTTTGCTAGAGTTTTGCTGTTTTGAGGGATTTTTGTTGTAACCAGAGTAATATGTTGCTGGAACCGGCTGTTTGTTTTGCTACAATCAAATATCTTAGTTTGTTGTTTGTGAGATTTTTGCTGGAACCGTCTAATTTTTTTGCTTCTACTGAACATCGGCGGTTTTTGTTTGCTGAGTTTTTTCGCTGGAAGTCGTTGGTGTTTGACGACGGCGGTGAGCCGGAGCCGGGAACGCGAGGATGCTGCAACCATGGCGACCGTGCACCAGAACCTGTTGGGCATCGAGCTGCATCCATGGTGACCGCGCACTAGGACCCATCGGCGGTCCTGCTGCAATCCCTGCGGTCACGAGGGGTGATCTTGCCGGTGCTCTTTGGCCACGGCCACAACGACAGGGGCAAGCGCTAATTTTGAAGGTTTGGAAGCGCTGAGCGCGACGGATGCGCGGGAAGGGGGTGTGGCACTGGTCTCTCTCCCTTCCCTTTCTTTCTTTTTGCTCTTCGCTTTTTTCTGCTGTAAGGTGGACGAAGGAACCTCATCGTAAGGTTAAAAAAAGTCTAACTGTGTGGTGGCATGGGGACCGGCTCAAATTTGGGCCGGCGCACCGGCGCCTAGTACTGCCCTAATAAAAACCACGCTAGTAGTCCGCGGCCCATGATGAAAGTGTCCATGATGAAAGTGTCACTATATACGGCATTAATGGGTATATTCTGCAGCACTTTTTTTTCTCTCTACTATTAAACAAGCGAACATATTTATTGCTAAGAGTACTCACCCTAAGCTACGCAAAAAAGCACGGATCAATTACAGCCTCACGATCGGGACCACTTAATCCAATCCAACCGCTAAGATTACACTAACCCTTAGCCAAAAATGTGTTTATCAATTTTCGTGGGCGGACGAAAACTCTGCCGTCCCACGTTCGCGATCTCTACTACAGCCCAAAAATAGGAATCTGGTCGCAATTAGATCTCCTTAATTTATGCGCTGCGATTGCTGGTGCTTGCTCAAAACAATTACCCCGCAACCCATGCCACACGAGACGCGAAGGGACGAGCGCCTTCCCATCTAGCAAACCAGAACAAAGATCGGAGGCGGCGACGGCGCAGCCCATGGGATAGGACGTCGCTGCTCGCAATGCTCCTCGGTGGGACGATGGTGGAGATCGGCTCGGCCAGTCAGTTTGCCCGGGACATCATTGCGCAAAGGCCGATCCGCCCAAGATCCCGAAGTGGCGACGCCCACCGCGAGGACCTGGAAAACCACTGCGGAGCAGATGCTGCTCCGGTCCAATCGCGCCAAGGTGAAGCAGAGCCAGCGGGGCACGACATGAGCCGAGGCCGGCACGCCGCCGTCGCGTGCATGCGTCCGTTACGGCATCCAGTTCAACCCCACCTACCCTCGCTGGCCACCCCTCTGTGTCGGTGGCGAATAAGGTGTCCCCCAAGAACCGGCTATCGCTCCCTCCTCCTCCATCGTGTACGCCTGGCCGTCGGCGAGAAAGAAACAGAAGCGGTCCTACAAGACTAGGTACCTTGTCATGGCCGCGGAAACGGCGCACAAGTTCCTGGGTTAGTGAACTATGGATCTAATATTTCTTTGGATCTTATGTTCTTATTTATCTTTCAAGGATACCAGCAGCTGTTGGAGCTAATGGCCTAATGCAGATCTGAAAAAATATCAATGTAAGAGGAAGACTAACTACTTCAGTTAGATTTTACTTTTCGTCATGGTGCTCCCCGTTGACTAATGTTTGCTTGTTGAGTTAGCTCGTACATAGATGTATTCCCTTCTTATCAGATGAGATGCAGTTTGTTACCACATCCAAGAATTGTTGTTCCTCTGCATAAGGAAACAATGTCCTGCATGTTCAAATCAGTTATCTTGTCAGCCCCCATGTTTCTTACTTTTTTTGAACTTGTTCTGCAGAGCTGGAGGTGGTTCTGGGGGAGATCTGATGTGTGTTGACGTAGAGTAGCTCAGCGATGCATCGTTTTCTTTATTTGGCGGTACCTGACAAACTGTATGAGTTTTCATCGTGGATTGAAGACATTATTAGCTACTTCCAAGTCGATTCTTTGATTTTTATTTTGACTTTTCTGCTCATTCTCTGCTCAGTGGGTGCAGGATCGGTGCAACGTGGTTGCGAGCTTGTCCCATAGTAACACACGTCTCCCTAAACGTTCGTGACCTCTTTCTCTTTTTTCCATACCTATCTTTCGGATTCTTTTGTGTTGAATTATCTGGTAAACATTGAAAATTTTCATTATGCGTCCTGTTCTATTTTATGATTGGTTGATTAGCTCGGTGATATTTTGAAAATATCTTGCTTTAACCATATTGATCAAAAATTGGTACAACTCTTTTCACCTTTCCTTGCTCACTGTGGTGAATTAAATATCAAGTCCATAATATGATATGCTTACATATAGACGTCATTCAATTGATATGACTGCATGAGCGTGAAACAAGAAGCAGGTCAGAGCTTCAACACAATATGAGGTTTAACAGTTGAGTGGTATTTTGGCTAGATGTATTTATTTCCATTTTGATCTGAATAGACTTAAACATATAGCTGCAGATGGTATTAAGCAATCTACTAGGAGTCCTCGAACAAGCATCCAAATTTACCTGCTCTATCCGAATTGCCACCTTAGACTCAGAGGACTCTCAGGATCCCTGCAACGGCTTGCCTGGCTAATGGGTTGCTATTCAATTCTCAGTCTCAATTGGATCATAGTCTTCAAGGCGTGCATCTTTAACTCATTATTCTGTGTGTTTGTTTAGTATAGTTGGATTGAGTTACTTTATGTGCTTATCCTCAGCTGACTATGCCCAATTTAGTTAATAGAATTTTTGGATTCAATTTTCAAAAATATTTCATGTGCAGAAGAACTGAGGCACACGTGGTGTTTATTGGGCGACTAATGTGCCAAGTTGTGAATCTTCAGGTATTTAGATAGGTTGATATGATGATTTGCTTTCAAATGCAGCAAGTAAGGAGCTACCTGGTTTGATTCATGGTGATTTGTGTTGATTAATGTCTGAATACCAAATGAAGCAAGGTACTTGCGTACATTGCAAGACATTAGTTTGTCTCCTTTAGCGATGTGTTTTATACTCTTCTAATGTAACTATACACAAGGTTCTTCATGTTAAATGAAATGGAGAAGCTTCCATCATATTAGAATAGTTATGTTCTGTGTACAATTCATTTTTACACATCGTGATTGAAGCACCGAGAGAATTAGAGCATCTCCAGCCGTTTGCCCCCCAGGACGCCGAAAAAACGCGTCCTGGGGGCGCCTTTTTTTTCGGCGTGGGTGCGAGCACGTTCCCAGCCGCCGCCCCAGGTCGGCCCCCCGGACAAACCGAATTCGGCGATTTTTGGCACAAACTCGTCGACATTCATCCAAAATGGTGCAAACTCATCGACATTCATTCAAATTTGTTCCAAAAAAAGAAGAAAAAACAAACACGGCCTAGCCTACGCCGTCCTCGACGTGCCTCGCCGCCGTCCGATTTCTACATGCCTAGGCGCTTGTAGAACTCGGTGTAGTCCCCGCCGTCGTCGTCGTCCTTGTCTCCCTGCCACCCGCCGCCGTCTCTGCTGCAACCCTCACCAGGGTCGCCGACGCAGGTTGGTCCGGCCTCCTCCTCGTCGTTGTCGAGGAAGATGACGCCGTCCTCCTCGCGGACCGTGCGGTGTTGGCGCGCCTTGAGCTCCTCGAGGGCGCGACGCTGGCGAGCCACCTGCTCGCGCACGTAGTCCTCCCTCGCCCACCTCATGGCCGTCTCGTCGGCGGCGGCCATCTCGAGGTGCTCCGGCTTCACCGGGAGCAAAGTTGGCTCCGTCTCGGTTTTCGGCAGGACGAGGCGCAGGCGACCGCCGCGGCCCTCCTCGGGGATGGTCAGGGCGCCGCTGCGGGTGCGGCGCCCTAGCGGAGACTCCGCCGCCGTGTCCTGCGGCTCGGGCTTGACGGCGAAGGCTGCCGGTGAGCCGCCCGAGGAGGAGGAGGTCGTCGCGTCCGACATACTCTGCAGCGTCCACGAACTGCCACGACGGCGAGAGATGGGCGGGGGGAGGGGCCGGGCGGGGTACTCGAGACGCGGCGTGTTGCCGGCCCTCAATGTAGTCGAGAACGTTCTCGGGGATGCGGCCGGGAACACCCCACCACTCGCGCCGCCCTTCGGCATTGTGGCGGCCGCGTGGCACAACGCCGTTGGTGGAGGTGATCAGGCCGTCGCGGCAGCGGTCAAAGTAGACCGTCCAGAACGCGTTGTTGTCAGGGGAGTACGTCGGCCGTCGCCGCTGCTCCTCCGTCAGCGAAGACCTAATGCGGGCGATCTCTGCCCGCCGGTCCGCCCCGGTGGGAGCGGGTGGCACCGGCACGCCGCCGGCTCTCAGACGCCACGCGCCCGGCACCCTCATGTCCGGAGGAGCCGGGTAGTCGGCCTCGAAAAGGAGGCGTGCCTCCTACTCGTGGAAGTGGCAGCGGCTGAAGCCGTTCTTCACCACGGAATCGCCTGGGTACTGCGCTGCCATTGCTCGTCGCCGGGAGTGTAGTGTGCAGCGGGGGAAGAGGGGCGATGTGTGCTGTGGTGTGGCATCTGACGAGGTTACAGACCTAGGGTAGGGTCACAGGCCCGACCAAGGTACCCCACCCAAGGTCATTGCCTTAGAAGATCAAAAGACAAAACTTACGATGACAGAGACAGTCGACTGAGACGGCCCAAGAGGACACTCCACTCGATTGGACATCATCTACAAGACGACTCGACCAACCCAAGGCACTCGACCCCCGAAGGTCAAGTGTCACTCAGGGCAGCAAGTGTCCGGTATTTACTTGCCGTAGTAAATACCTTAATTACTCTTTACTGCAGGCGTTACCAGTAACGCCTGACTTAATGTACATTGAACCCTTGGTAACGTGGAGCTTGGCTGGGGTCCTAGTGCACTATATAAGCCACCCCCCTCCTCCAGTTCAAGGGTTCGCACCTCTTTAACTCACATATACACATATCAGTCGACCAGCCTCCGGGCACCGAGACGTAGGGCTGTTACTTCCTCCGAGAAGGGCCTGAACTCGTGAAACACCTTGTGTACAACTCCACCATAGCTAGGGCCTTGCCTCTCCATCCGTACCCCCTACTCGTACTGTCAGACTTAGAACCACGACAGTTGGCGCCCACCTTCGGGCGAGGCGTCTTAGCGACATCTGGTGAGGTTGCAACTCCTCCTCCGACCTCCTTCATCATGGTGTCAGGCAGTGGTTTGGCGTTGGGCCGCGAGATCCGGCTCGGCGCGCTCGTTTTCATCGCCGACGACTCCGCGTGGCTCCAGGAGGCCCCTCTCGACGTCGAAGCTCTGCCCAACCGGGGGGCTGCGCACTTCCACGCCAGCGCTTGCGGCGTCCTCCTTCGGCAGCCGTCGACTCAATATTCATCGTCCCCCATCCTCACTGGACGTCGCCGCAAGCGATCCGGTCGCTCGCGGCTCCAGCGGTGGGTGAAACACGCGGTGGCCCACCAAACGGCCACCCCTCAAGTCGTGGCCATTGAGCCCGACGGTTACCTCTACGGGCCGGCCGATCCGTCGACCGGGCTCGTGGATTCCGTTTCCGAGTGCGGGAGCAGCGATCCCGCTGCGGAAATCCTCATGGTCGATTCGCGCCGCAGCCCGCCAGGTTTTCCTCGCGGCGGAGACGGCGGCAGCGGCGGCGGCCGATCACAAGACAACGACGGCTACATTCCTCAGCCCCTCACCTCCGAGCAAAGGGCTGAGCTTTGTCGCCGCAACGAAGATGCACTCTTCACTCCCATCGTGGGAGATTCTCCGGAGGCTCTGGCCCTCGAAGCCACACGCTTGGCCACCGTGGCCGAGCGCGCCCGCTTGGAAAACATCCAACGCGCACTCGACGAACAGGCCCGCCGACTGGTCCTCGAGTCCAGTCGACGACCGCGGCAATCGCGCCAACGCGAGACTCAGGTGTTCCGCACGCTTGTCCAGAACCTCGAAGCCACGGCTCGCATCGCGAAGTCGATTCAACACTCTCAGTCGAAGGCTGGGAGAGGCCTTCAGCAGATCCAAGCTTTGCTCCGAACTACTGAAGAACAAAACGCGGCTGTTTCTCAGTCGCGCAACAGGATTCACAGCAGATCGGTGGCTGCAGACACCGTATGGTCGGCCCACAGTCCAAGATCGCCCCCGGTGCGTGAGGAACGTGGCCCGCGGCAAGACCGGCATCTGGGTCGGAGTGACGAGCCACACAACCGTCGACACAGGCGTCATGACCGCCGTCGAGTGCCTACGCCCCCTCCGGGAAGCGGGTCACACTCACCCCAGCGGCACGAGGGCAGACGCCTGCGCGGCGATGAGTGGAGGATTCCCCCAGATCCCCGGAGGCCAGGTTTCGACGCAAGGTCTATCCTTGTGCAGGGACGGGTCGACCGAAACCGGGCATCCAGAGAAGACCAAGGCAGAGATCAACCGAGTGGCAGCCGAGCACCTGCCTCTGGACCCCGAATGCTTCTGTAGTGCTATCAGAGCTGCAGAGATCCCCCCGAACTTCAGGTTAGCGACGGGACTAAGCAAGTTCACCGGTGAGTCGAAGCCAGACACCTGGCTAGAAGACTACCGAGTGGCTGTGCAGATCGGAGGCGGCAACGACGACGTGGCCATGAAGCACCTCCCCCTGATGCTGGGCGGTTCGGCTCGGGCGTGGCTCAATCAGTTGGCCCCGAGGAGTATTTATAGTTGAGAAGAGCTCACTCGAGTTTTCATTCGGACCTTCGAAGGCACCTGCAAGCGGCCTGTTGGACTCGCAGAACTTCAGCACTGCGTGCAGAAGTCGAATGAAACTTTGAGAGATTACATCCAGCGATGGACCACCTTGCATCACACGATGGAGAACGTGTCTGAGCACCAGGCGGTTTGCGCTTTCAAGGCAGGCGTGCGTAACAGAGAGTTGAATCTGAAGTTTGGTCGAACAGGCGACATGTCCCTGTCACGGATGATGGAGATTGCCAATCGGTATGCCAACGGTGAGGAGGCCGATCGGCTCCGCAGTGGCAAGAAACCAGTCAGGCAAGACGATCAGAATCCCAATCGAAAGAACAAGCGCAAGGCCGAGCCAGCTGCTCAGGGAGAGGCTGTTGTGGTCAATCAGGGAAAGGGCAAAGGAGAGCTGAAAGGTTCCTGGGCCCCCAAGAAGGGAAAGGGTCAAGCTGGAGACGATGTGCTCGACCAGCCGTGCCCCATACACACGAAGAAAGATGAAGAGGGAAACTTGGTATATCCCAAGCACACCACTCAATAGTGTCGGCTCCTGATTCAGAACTTCCAGAAGGATCAGTCGACTGAGAAGGAGAAAGAATCAGAAGAGTCCGAATATAAGGAAGGGGACGAAGGATACCCCCGGATCAACTCTACTTTGGTGATTTTCGCAGACGTCGAGAGCAAAAGTCGACTGAAAATCATCAATAGAGAAGTAAATATGGTTGCCCCGGCGACCCCCACGATTTTGAAATGGTCCAAGACCCCCATCACATTCGACCAGTCCGATCACCCAGCACACATTGCCACCCCCGGGCGGCAGGCACTGGTGGTCGACCCAGTGATCGAAGGCACACGCCTCACCAGAGTCCTGATGGATGGGGGCAGTGGCTTGAACATCTTGTATGCAGCGACCCTCCAGGATATGGGCATTCCGATGTCCAAGCTGAGAGAAAGTAACATGAGGTTCCACGGGGTAATCCCCGGGAAGAAAGCCGACTCACTTGGCCAGATCACACTCGACGTGGTCTTTGGTGAATCGAAGAATTATCGCAAAGAGAAGCTGACATTCGAAGTGGTGGACTTCAATAGCGCTTATCACGCCATCCTTGGTAGGCCCGCCTACGCCAGGTTCATGGCTCGACCATGTTACGTTTACCTCAAGTTGAAGATGCAGGGACCCAACGGCGTTATAACCGTCACTAGGAACCGTCAGAAAGCGGAAGAGTGCTTCCAAAAAGGCTCGAAGATCGCTGACGAGCAGATGGCAGCAGTAGAGATGGAGGAGTACCAAAAGTGCGTGGATCCGAGTGATCTGCTGAGGGCGAAGAAGCCGGCTTCCGAGTCAGCCTTCCAGTCGGCCGGGGACACCAAACCCGTGCACATCCACCCCACCGACCCCAACGCAGCACCGACCCACATCTCCACTACACTCGACGGCAAATAGGAAGAAGCGCTCGTCCAGTTCCTCCATGAGAACTGGGACATCTTTGCATGGAAACCATCGGACATGCCGGGTGTACCCAGAGGACTGGCCGAGCACCATTTGCGAGTCGACCCGAAGGTAAAACCTGTGAAGGAACATCTCCGTCGATCCGCTGCGGAGAAGCGAAAGGTAATTGGCGAGGAAGTGGCTCGGCTCCTCGCAACTGAGTTTATCCGCGAGATCTACCACTCCGAGTGGCTCGCCAATATCGTCATGGTCCCCAAGAAGGACAAGTCTCTCCGCATGTGCATCGATTTCAAGCACATCAATCGGTCCTGCCCGAAGGATCATTTTCCTCTTCCCCGCAACGATCAGATAGTCGACTCGACTGCGGGATGTGAACGTTTGTCCTTTCTGGACGCGTATTCCGGGTACCATCAGATCCGTCTGTTCGGGCCCGACGAAATCAAGACAGCTTTCATCACCCCCTTCGGGTGTTTCTGTTATGTCACCATGCCCTTCGGCCTCAAAAAATCCGGCGCTACTTTCATGCGCATGATCCAGAAGTGCTTGATAAAGCAAATTAGTCGGAACGTCGAGGCATACATGGATGACATTGTGGTCAAGTCACGGAAAGGTTCCGACCTACTGACTAACCTCGCTGAGACATTCGCAAACCTAAGAAGCTATGATATCAAGCTCAATCCATCAAAGTGTACATTTGGAGTTCCTGGCGGCAAGTTACTCGGTTTTCTGGTTTCCGAACAGGGAATCGACGCCAACCCAGAAAAGGTCAGCACCATCCTCCGAATGAAACGCCCCGAGCGTATACACGATGTCCAGAAGGTTACTGGTTGCTTGGCCGCATTGAGTCGATTCATTTCTCGTCTTGGTGAGAAGGCACTGCCCCTCTACCGACTCATGAAGAAATCCGACAAGTTCGAGTGGAATCCCGAAGCCGAAGCAGCGTTTGAAGAGCTCAAAACCCTGCTATCCACCCAACCGGTGCTCGCTGCCCCAGTCAGCGGAGAGCCTCTTCTGCTGTACATCGCTGCCACCGGACAAGTTGTCAGTACTGTACTCACGGTCGAGCGGGAAGAAGAGGGCAAGGCATACAAGGTCCAACGCCCGGTCTATTATATATCCGAAGTTTTGACTCCCTCCAAGCAAAGGTATCCACATTACCAAAAGCTTGTGTACGGGATTTACTTGACTGTAAAAAAGGTTACCCATTACTTTTTGGACCATACGATCTCAGTCGTCAGCGACGCTCCGCTATCAGAGATCCTGAACAACCGAGACGCAACCGATCGAGTGGCAAAATGGGCGATTGAACTTCTTCCGTTAGATATCAAGTTTGAAGCGAAGAAAGCCATCAAGTCTCAGGCTATAACAGATTTTGTGGCCGAGTGGATAGAACAAGAGTTGTCGACTCAAGTTCAGTTGGGACATTGGACTATGTTCTTCGATGGATCCAAGATGCTGAACGGGTCCGGCGCAGGCGTGGTCCTGGTTTCTCCCAGGGGCGACAAGCTCAGTTACGACCTTCAGATCCACTTTGACTCATCGAACAACGAAGCCGAGTATGAAGCGCTTTTGTACGGGTTGCGCATGGCCATCTCACTCGGCGTCCGTCGCTTGATGGTTTATGGCGACTCCGACCTAGTGGTGAACCAAGTGATGAAGGAATGGGACGTCAGGAGCCTGGCAATGACCAGTTATTGCAGTGCAGTGCGGAAGCTTAAAAAGAAGTTTGAAGGCTTAGAGCTCCATCATGTGCCCAGAGCCAAGAATCAGCTGGCCGATGACCTCGCAAAAATTGGGTCGACTCGGAATCCTATACCCAAGAATGTGTTCCTAGAGCATCTGCACGCCCCTTCTGTCAAAGAAGACCCCTTCACGGAAGAGCCCCCGCAGCCAGTCAGCGCGTCAGATCCGACTGAAGTCGAAGTACCTGCTGTGGTCGACTTGATCATGGAGGTCCTAGTGATTACGCCAGACTGGACTGTGCCATATATATCATATCTGCTCAGGCAAGAACTCCCAGAAGATGAGGAGGAAGCGCGCCAGATCGTCCGCCGATCCAAGGCGTTCACTGTCATCCAGGGTCAACTCTATAGGGAAAGCGTCACCGGAGTCGCTCAGCGCTGCATCGCTCCAGAGGAAGGTCGACTGGTCTTGGATGAAATCCACTCGGGAACTTGCGGCCACCACGCCTCCTCTCGGACTATAGTGGCCAAAGCATACCGAGCCGGGTTCTACTAGCCCTGCGCCAACGAGATGGCCAAGGATATTGTGGACAAATGCGCAGGTTACCAGTTCTACTCCAACATGTCCCACAAGCCGGCGTCCGCCCTGAAGACCATTCCGCTAGTCTGGCCCTTTGCTGTTTGGGGCTTGGACATGGTCGGCCCCTTCAGGACAGGCAGAAGCGGATTCACCCACCTGCTCGTGGCAGTCGACAAGTTCACCAAATGGATTGAGGCCAAGCCCATCAAGAACCTCAAATCAAGCACCGCCATCAGCTTCATCAGAGAATTGATATTCAGACATGGAGTTCCCCACAACAACATCACAGACAACGGCTCCAACTTTGACTCGGATGAATTCAGAGCTTTTTGTGCTTCCCAAGGAATACGAGTCGACTACGCCTCCGTGGCGCATCCGCAGTCAAATGGACAGGCAGAAAGAGCAAATGGTTTGATTCTCCAAGGCCTGAAACCATGGCTCATGCATGATCTTAAGCATGCCGCTGGGGCTTGGGTAACCGAACTACCATTTGTCTTATGGGGTCTGAGAACGACTCCAAACCGGTCGACTGGCCGCACCCCTTTCTTCATGGTCTATGGAGCTGAAGTTGTGTTGCCGAGCGACTTATTGCACAACGCCCCCAGAGTGGAACTCTTCTCCGAAGCCGAGGCAGAACAGGCTCGTCAAGATGCAGTCAACCTTTTGGAAGAGGAAAGGAAGATGGCCTTGATCCGGTCGACCATCTATCAACAGGACCTGCGTCGATTCCATGCTCGCAACGTCCGAAGCCGAGCATTCCAGGAAGGAGACCTGGTCCTTCGAGTGCACCAGAAACGCCCACACAAGCTCGCCCCGGCTTGGGAAGGTCCATTCAACATCACCAAGGTACTGTAGAACAGAGCATACCACCTCTACAATGTCGCCAAGAAGAAAGACGAACCTCGTTCGTGGAACGCGGACCTGCTCCGCTGCTTCTACAGTTGAGACGCTCGACAGTCGAGTTGTAATAAAGATTTCCCAATTTGTTTCAAAGACAAGTTAGCAATGGTCCTCTAATGATTGATATTCTCTAAAAACGTTGGTCTTCAAAATCCCTCAGTGGGTGCTTAGCTGCGGTCCTCCGAGCTACGTCATAAGTATAATGTGGCTCTGTCTTCCGAGCTCCGCCACAAATACAACGTAGCTTGGAATCGCCTAAGTTGCAAACGTCCACTCCGAGTGAAGTGCAACCCTCTCACTTGGGGGCTTAGCTGCGACCCCGTGACTCGCCTAAGTTTCAAACGCTCACTCCGAGTGAAGAGCAACCCTCTCACTCGGGGGCTTAGCCGCGGTCCTCCGAGCTGCGTCACAAGTATAATGTGGCTCTGTCTTCCGAGCTCCGCCACAAATACAACGTAGCTTGAAATCGCCTAAGTTACAAACATCCACTCCGAGTGAAGAGCAACCCTCTCACTCGGGGGCTTAGCTGCGACCTC
>LR738709.1:54690981-54769317 GCA_902687465.1 Secale cereale | reverse complement strand
CAAATACAACGTAGCTTGGAATCGCCTAAGTTACAAACATCCACTCCTAGTGAAGAGCAACCCTCTCACTCGGGGGCTTAGCTGCGACCCCGTGACTCGCCTAAGTTTCAAACGCTTACTCCGTGTGAAGAGCAACCCTCTCACTCGGGGGCTTAGCTGCGGTCCTCCGAGCTGCGTCACAAGTATAATGTGGCTCTGTCTTCCGAGCTCCGCCACAAATACAACGTAGCTTGGAATCTCCTAAGTTACAAACACCCACTCCGAGTGAAGAGCAACCCTCTCACTCGGGGGCTTAGATGCAAACGTCGACTCAAAGATTCAAGCAATCAAAGAAGATCCGCAAACCAAAAGGTCAAATCCAGATAAAAGTCCCGCAAGATTCGGGCAAGAGTACCTGGGCCATAGGCCCACCAGAGTTTAACGATTACAAGACCACTCGGCATTCCGAGGCAAATGGGATTAAAGTATCGAAGTCATTCCTCAGGAGGAGGCGGGCTCGCGGGCGCAACAAACCCGTCCAGGTCGATCCCGTCGGCGATGCGGGTGGCGGCTTCCAAGAAAGTCTCCATGAACGACTGGAATTGGAGCTCCTTCGTATTGGCGACCTTGAGCGCCGCAAGCCTTCTCTCCTTCACCTCCTTGCAGTGCACGCGGACTAAAGACAGCGTCACGTCGGCTCCACTCCGGGTGGATGACTTCTTCCACTCCTGCACTCGGTTGGGGAGCTCATTGAGTCGAGTCATCAGGGACTCGAGGTCGTTCTCTTGCACGACCCCCCTCCAGACCGCGGTGTCGATCCGAGCCATCAGCACTTTCAGCCGTCCCAGATAATCCGTGGCCACAGTAAGGCGGGACTCCAGCCTCAAGATGTTCATGGCAACCTCATCCTTCACGATGGAATTGGCTGGGTCCAGGCTGGACTCAACCCGCCTAGTCTCTTCTTCAAAGTTATGACAGAACTCTGCATCGAAAATAGCAAGTCGAGTCAGCAAGCAAGATATGGGTCGACTGATCAAGCCTAACCCGAGCCGAAAGGGACATACCTTCGAGCACAAGGTACCATTTCTTGGTAAGGTCACCCAGATAGGCCTCAAGATCAACCCTTTTCCGGAAAAGAGCCTCGTACTTGTCGTTCAAGACAGTCGTGGAGTTCTTCAGCCGAGTCACCTCTTGATTAGCTGCTTCGAGTGAGCCTCTCAGCCTGATGATTGATATCTACACACGCTTCTACTCTTGTAGACTATGTTGTGCCTCCAAGCGCAGAGGTTTGTAGGACAGTAGCAATTTCCCTCATGTGGATGACCTAAGGTTTATCGAACTCAGGGAAGTAGAGGTTGAAGATGGTCTCTCTCAAGCAACCCTGCAACTAAGATACAAGAAGTCTCTTGTGTCCCCAACACACCTAATACAACTAGGATTTGTATAGGTGCACTAGTTCGGCGAAGAGATGGTAAAATATGGATGGTAGGAGTGGCAAAGCAAAGTAATATAAATCTGTAATAAAAAGTGCAGCAAGCAAACAAGTGGTAAACGTGAGCACAAATGGTATTGCAATGGTGGAAACAATGCCTAGGGTTCATACTTTCACTAGAGGCAACTCCCAACAACATTAACATAATCGAATCACATGATATTTCCCATAAAACATGCAATGGAGACGCACCCGGAGGTCATTCCTTCGTGGTCAAGAGAGGACGAGAATTATGTAGGACTACAAAAGCACACCTCAAAGTTCGTAGTTCTCAATCTAAGGATTTCCCAATGTCACCGCGGCCATCCAAAGAGAGTCCCACAATCACCACAACATATCTAAAGGATAGTCAAAGACAAGTACCAAGAGACTCTCAATCCTCAATCAACACACAAGAGAGGAAATCACTCATGAAAATATTTTTCTAATCCATGTCCAATAGGCCGATGTCACCTTGGTCTCGGGGATTATACTAGATAAAGACAAGTGAGTACATCAATCCAATACATAGAGGAAGGGGAAATATCATGGGATCACCCTAGATTAACATAGCCTATGATCACAACGAAGATCACATCATGGGAGAGAGACATAACCACATAGCTACACGTACGAGCCCTCGGCCCCGGAGAAGACTACTCACACATGGACATGGTGAGGAGGAGGTTGATGATGGTGTTGATGGAGAGGTGCAGCCCCGCGAGGAGGCGGCGGCCGGCGGCGGCCATAGAGGCGGCGGCGGCGAGGAGGAGACGGCGGCGGCCCTAGGTGTCAGGACCCCGATCCTAAGTCACACAGGTCTAGCCTGTAACACACCATATCACTTTGCGGCCTCACGCACGGTATTCCACGGGTGCCACCTTACCTGGCCCGGGACCGTTTGCGCATTTTGGCACACGTATATGATAGTGTCGCTAGCATCCATATGACAGAGAACCCGGGCCGACATGACCAGTTATAAACCAAAAGTGGCACTAAATTACAGAGACAGGCATACATGACCCAGCAACGAACGTGTCGGTCATCAACGTATGAACCCAAGTCGTAGCAAGCTACAAGGACTTAAAGGAACAACGCGTGACATTTCCCCTAAGGGACAGACACAGGAACGAAGAAGGACACATGCCGGCCAGCCTAGGTGTTCCGGAGCAGTAGCAAGCTACCAAGGCTCAGTGGAAGCACCAGGAGACATTTCCCTGTAAGATAGGCTACCAAAGGTAAACAACTAGGTGTCGGATCCCACACATAGCAATACACATTACACGTACGCATAACATGTAAGTATGTGTTGTACAACATGGCATCACAACATAACTCAACAACTCATATAGATAAGGCCCAGAAGAGCCATCATAGCATTTATTACAATCAGAGGTCACATGACCCAACATACAGAGCATACAGGCAACGGAAGCATTACATGTCTGAGTACAGACATCTACAAATGAAAAAGACTAAGAAGCCTGACTATCTACCAGACCCTCCCAAGGGTACAAGATCGTAGCTGAGGTAACAAGCTAAACGTCGAAGTCCACGCGGAACCACTAGCGAGACTGAAGTCTCTCTGCAAAAACATAAATTAAGCAAACGTGAGTACAAGGTACTCAGCAAGACTTACATCAGAACTAGCTACATATGCATCGGTATCAACAAAGGGGTGGTGGAGTTTGACTGCAGCAAGCCAGCTTTGACTCGGTGGCTATCCTGAACTACGACTGCAAGTAACTCTTTTGAGGTGGCGCACACGAGTCCACATATTCACCAATCAATACACCACTATGGATCCGCTCCCGTCTCCCTATGAGAAGGCCATCCATAGCACTCACGCTTATCTTGCGCGTTTTAGAGTATCCACTTTCACTTGTCTATGAACTGTAATAGGTAACCCAGAAGTCCATTTCCACGGACACGGCTATTCGAATAGATCATATATAACCCTGCAGGGGTGTACTTCTTCACACACGCTCTCACCACTTACCGCCGTTTACACGACATGTACTCGGCAACCTTCAAGCGGAGGCCCAGCGAGGGTGTCGGCCACGACCTGACTAACCACACAAGTCTCTCGTCCAGGTTTATCGCCTATTTGGGTTCCATCCGTGGGGAGATCCGGCCGGGGTGTCGCTCACGGCCCCAAACGATGTGTACAGGGTTCCCGCATCACCAAACGGGCAATCGGTACACCGTGCCACGTACCTGCCGCGTCACAGCCGACCCCGAGGGTCAGCGCTGCGCACGACCTCCAGTAAACTACAAACACCAGAAACTAGTTGCAACTCCTGGACAGAGATCATGTTGATTAATAAGTCGAGAGGGTCAATTAAGGATCCCAATGTGTGGTAGTAGCTGTTTCATGGACCAACCAACACAGAACTCAGTTCCTGAGGACGGCTGCAATGAGACAACCCACCATGTACTCCTACATGGCCTCTCATCGCTACCTTTACCAAATCGTGTTCACACACTTAGCTCACACACATTAGGACATGTTCATCACCATTCCAATTCATCCCCGATGAATCAGACCTGACACAACTCTAAGCAATAGCAGGCATAACCAGAAAGCATGAATGAGTAGGCACAACATGGCTCAAACAACTCCTACTCATACTAGTGGGTTTCAACTATTTACTGTGGCAATGACGGGTCATGCAGTGGAAAGGGGTTCAACTACCGCAGCAGGTAACAGTTGAAGCGTTGTTGTCCTAATGCAGTAAAAGAGAGCAAGAGCGAGAGAGTGGGATTGTATCGGAATGCTCAATGGGGTTTTGCTTGCCTGGCACTTCTGAAGATAACAATGAGTCTTCATCGGTGTCATCGATCACATCGTCGGAACACGTCTACTGAAAGGGGACAAGCACCGGCAAACAAGAGAAAACACAATCAATACAATGTGACAATATGATGCATGATCATGACATGGCAATATGCTGTTGATTGAGCTAATGCAACTAGCAACACAATTAAATGAAGTTGGTTTGAACCAGAGGTTCAAATTCAAACTTCATATGTGATTATTTAAATGCCATTTAATTGATTTGACCTGATCAGCAGGTTTAACTTATTCAAACATGCATGAAAATACCATAAACAGATTCCTTGAATTTTTCTGATCAATTTTCATATATAAATTATTTTCATCTGAGTTATAGATTATTTTCTATGATTTTTAGAAGTTTTGGCTATTTTCTGAAATAAATAAATCATTTCTGATTTATTTAAAAACCCAGAAAACAGATACTGCATCAGCATGACGTCACTCTGGCGTCAGCAGGTCAGCGGCTGGTCTAAGTCAAACCTGACGTGTGGGGTCCACACGTCAGTGACTCAATAGTTAAACAGGTTTAATTAAACTTAACAGAAGTTTAAACTAAACTAAATAGGCACTGGGGCCCACTGTCAGTGACTCTAGGTTAATTAAAACTGGTTTAGTAACTAAACTAATTTTGTAGGGCCCAGGGTCCACCTGTCATCGACCCAGGGGGGGGGTCATTTGCACTAATTAAAAAGTACCCGCCGGAGTAACTCGCCGGCGACTACGATCCGCGGCGGTGTCTCGCCGGAGTGGTTCGGATTTCGCGTACAGGGGATGGTTTCGGGCGCGCTTAGTCCCGTTGGAAAGCTGGCACTCGGCCGCATCCAACGGTGCGAGCCGTTCGTCCTGGGGTGGCCGGAATCGTCGCCGGCGTCGAGCGAGGCGGCGGCCGGAGCTCGGGTATCGACGGGGTAGGTGCTGCGGGGCTCAGGGAAGCGAGCGAAGTGGTGCTACGGGCTCCTGGGGGCTCGGTGAGCACGGTGACGCGCTCAAAAACGAGCGGAGGCGGCTGTGGCCACGACGGCGACGTGCGGTGGCGGCGGCGGGTGCGGCTGAGCTTGGCGCGGTCGCTGTGGTGCACAAGAAGGCAAACGGAGAGGGGGAAGAAGGACGGAGGCTCACAGGGAATCTGTAGGGAAGGCCGGCGTGCTCGGGGGCGTCCTCGACGGCGCGAATCGTCGTCGGCGATCACCGGATGCAGAGGAGGGGAACGACGGCGTTGCGGGTGAGGGGGAGCTCCTGGCGTCGCATGAGATGGAGGAGAGGAAGAGGGGGAGCACGGCGGAGGTCGAGGGCTCATCGGAGGGGCGAGAGGTGGACGGTGGCCGTGGTGGTTCAGGACGGCGGCGACGACGACGTTCGGGCGCTCGCGGGGGGGAGAGACAGAGGAGGGGAAATCGTTCGGGGGAAAAAGGGAGAGGTGCAGGGGGTTCTGGGTGTCTCCGTGGCGTCGTCTAGGTGCGTCGAGGGGAGCCAAGCAAGCAGCTGCGTGCCGGCGCGCGTGGCCGCCGTCCTCGCTCTCGCCTCTGCCAGTAGGCAGAGGTTGAAGACAAGTATGCCCCTGGTGGGCTGGGCTGCTTCTGCTGGTAAGGCCCAGGTACTTCTCTCTCTTATTTTCTGTTTCTGTTTTCTATTTTCTTCTTTTGTTTTGATTTAGTTTAGCCACTGTTTTGAAATTTAAACAATTTCAAACAATGCCCAAAAACTCCTCTGAACAATTTTATGTTGCTAGATGGACTTTTCCAAAAGCACATAAAATATTTCAAAGTTATTTGAAAATATATTCTATATATTATGAATATAGTTCCAATTTCAAATACAATACTAATTTAAATTCCATGCCCAAAATATTCCACAAAAATGTCCATTATTTTTGGTTTGCTGCAAAAGCCTTGCCAAAAATATCCAACAAATATTAGGAACATTTTGGAAACATTGAATGCAATTTTTTTGACTGGACCTATTTGAGATTTAAAGTGCTAGGGTTTGAACAATCCCCATTTCAAGTTAACAAAAATTAAACATGATGCACACATGAGGCTAGCCTAGAGCATTACCAGAAGCTAGGGATGTGACAACTCACCCCTACTAAACAAGAATCTCGTCCCGAGATTCAGGACGTGAGATAAGAAATCAGAGGGGACACTATCTAACACAATCTTCTCGATCCAGTTTCCCTCCTCGAAATTGTTGATTCGTAGCATCATGTTGATCCTGACATCCTTGAGTACCAGATCTTTGTCCAACACGGTGACGACGAAAGAAACTCCGCAATAGTTGATCTTGTGAAAGATCGGGCAACTCAAGATCAACTCTTGGAGTGAGATGTTGAAACATCTCTTGAGATGAGACATGAAGTACACCTCCAGGGGGATGGAGTGAGACAAACGATGAAGGTTCACCTAGTGGCAATAATTCCACACCTAAGAAGATGGTGATCGATACCACCAGACGGGGCACCTTAGAGAAGGTGACTCGTAGAGTTATCCCCTTAAGTGGCAAAAAGAATTACTTTTGATATAGAGATCATTGAGATTTCCTATACCATCCTAAGGCAAACACAACCGATCGTTTAACGGAGTCCGAAAGAATGACATACTCGTCCAGAATGGATGATGTGGACTATCTTGTTAAAGACAACACAAGGGATGATTTGGTTATCACCGGAGATGGATGGGATCCATGGTAAAATGGCACATTGGCGGTGCAAGTTGGGAACAAAATGCAAATGCGGGGAATGATTCTAGTAACTGGGAAGAAACCCAACAGTAGAGAGTAAATTGCTCTTTGAGAGGTTACAACATAACCAAGAACACTGGGAGCAATCCCGGATAGTGTCGAGGATAACACGTAGTGCTGGTGCGTGCTCTCAAGAACTTGAGTATTCCCATATTCACCAAGGTTTTACCAATATCCGTGTCAAGGATCCTGGCAACACCACATACTACCATGATGAATAGCGGTGGACGATGCAGATGAAAAGGAAGATAACACCTTCTTGGATTTCACCTTGGCGAGGCCAAGGGGACGAAATCTGGATGACCAACCAAGAGACATTTAGCACTCCGCTTCTAATGTTCTCCTTGATGTACTAGCACAACCCATTTATTATAATGGTTTGGCACCTAGAACGTCAAATAAAAGGTCGGACTTCAGGGGCACAAGAATTCATAAGGAACAACTAGGGAGTAAGTCCTACGAAGTCTTTATGGGGAGGTGGCCAACTTCTTCAAACAAGATACTACAACAATAGGTCTTCCGGTTGGGTGTGTTGGCCACGACATCCACTTTACCGGTTATCGAGAGACCAATATTATAGCTCTTGGAAAATGCACCAACCATCATATCTGCCTGAGATTCAGTTCTGATTGGTGTCAGGATATTCCAGACTCATCGAGTCTAGAAAGAATGAATATTCGCAACACAATTCGACGAGACGGCGTTGCGAGATTCTCAGGGAGTAAACTACGATAGCAAGCTCCAAAACATGAGCTGGTTCTGCTACGTACCTGTGAACACGTTGTCCCAGACAAACGTGACCACATAGTAGTCTTATAATAAAATACTATCGAGTTCAGATTGGGAATCATCATTGGAGATAGCGAAGTCTTGTGCATGTCCGTCCGGGCCCTTCGGGAATAGCATTTGAACTTCTTTTCTTTGAACAAATCAATCAGTGGCTTGGTGTGCTAGGGATACATACCGAATGAAGATGATCAGTCTATCAGACCATAGAATACTTCGCACGTATGCATGACTGACTTGAGATGACTCCAGAGGAGGTAGAAACATGCTTTCTCGAATTCACGGCGGCAACTTGCATCAAATGCTCATGAATTAGAGGAAGTCACTTCTTTCTTCCGTACATATGCTTCACGAACAGGTCATGAAGATAATGCTTATAAAAGTTTCCAATACTAACTGGATGTTCAACATAGATCATGGAGAAGATAACAATATTGCTGATGGGCTCAACAACAATTCATCCAGGTTTCCATGGAGATGGAATTCCATAATTATGTGAACAAGTGATAGTATTGGTCAGACCAATAGATGTAATGGTGTATGCTCGAGGGATCAACCACGAGTAAGACAACGTTACGAATATCGTTGGTTCTGATTTGATTCGAGGATAGCCCACACTCAAATCAAAGTTTTGGACAGGATAATAAATCCACAAATGATCACGGGGATCAATTGGAGAAGATATCATCTATCTTCAATACGCACACAAGATATCCCTTTGGAGTGAGCTATGTGGGTTAAGTTTTTATCTTCCAACTCTCCAAGTTGTTGTTTAGCTTAACCAACTAGTTCGGGGTATCCAACACAGATTCTTGGAGAAGTGGTGGTTTATAAGAAACCAACTTGATCACGAGCTCAACATAACAGTCAGGGAACAACCCGGTAATACTTCCGAGAAGATATTCAGAAAATCACGAACCACCGATATGTTACTAAGCTCGAGAACAATCTTGCCTTTCAAGGCAAGACGATATGATCAAATGAGCGAGGACTTAACAAAATCCTAACTCATCAATCAAGGAATGCACCAGGAAAGTGAACTAGGTAGCACGATCAATCTTAGGATGGTGATTCAGTAACCATCATGCTAAGAATGAGATTATCGTCCATTTAACTACCAAGCAACAGAGTTGCTAGGAGTATTGATTTCACACATCACAATCCACTTGCCAGTATTCCGGTTATAACAACGCAGAGACCGAGGAATGGACGACGATGGTGAGAAGTATTACTGTATCAAGAGTTCATAGTATGATGTGCAATTCCCAGGATATTCTTGACATAAAGATGGTAATACTCCAGGATAGAACAGTTTAGAAGCTGCATTAGCATTCTTCATCTGCGAAGTACATCTTCTTTGACCAAATCCTGGATATGGATAAGGTACTGGAGTTTGTTTCTCCTAGTCATTCCAGAATAGAATGGCTTGATAGACCACAAGAGTAAAAGGCATCAATGAACACGAGTGCACGACTACTCCTGACTATCAATTGATAGACGAGGGTCATAATACAACTAAAAGGAGACAACTCAAGGGACATATAACTTCTGAGTTGTGGATGCATAGGTTAGTATGTCGAACGAGTTCCACATATTTCTTCCAGATAACCCATGCAGAAAGGTAGGACTGGCAGAGTCACAATATGAATGGAGTACCACTCAGGAGCACTCTGATTGTGATCTTTTGGTTCGGAAGAACTTCTGCCAAGATGGTTCATGGTATTGGAAGAACGATAACCACGGACCTCGAGGACTATCGCAAGGTTACTAATATCCTAAAGGAACGAGCAAATACTAGCAACATGAAGTAGGTAGGGTGAAGCTCGGGTTCAAGAACCCAGGAATAGAATACCTACCAACTAAATGGCATCACGGGATGCTTTCGAGAATAATGGCCAAAATCATCACACTGAAATACAAAACATTGCTAGATTACTGGGTGATCTTCTAAGATACTTAGGGTCATAATAATAACTCCAACACATGTGTCGAGGTAACAGAGTATCTCAACACACTGACTAGTGTGATTAATCTGGCCTAAAAGGACATTAAGAATAGGTAGGAATGATTTGCAAATGCATCAGACTATTTAGAAACCTGGGATGACTCGGACAGCATAACGGCTGCAAATGCTCGAAAATACTTTTGAGATCCAAGCAAAAGGGTAGCATATCCACTTAACATCATAATGTCAAGGTCCTGAGACCAACAGTTGAACAAACAGAAGTAGTAGAATCTGAGCTGAGGGTTGAATCCACAATAACGTGATCCTGATAAATAGAATGAGAATCCTAGTTCTTAATCCCCGTGGAATAGGAGAAGGTGACTCAGATCAGAAGGTCATAAGGTAAAGGAGTAAAAAGAGCCTTACGTTCCCTTCCACAATCAATTCCCTTACATAACTAAAGAGTTTCTAGACACAACTTCGACCAGTTTGGCTTGCTAATCCTACAGGCAGTCAGGCTCTGATACCAAAACTGTTAGGACCCCGATCCTAAGTCACACGGGTCTAGCCTGTAACACACCATATCACTTTGCGGCCTCACGCACGGTATTCCACGGGTGCCACCTTACCTGGCCCGGGACCGTTTGCGCATTTTGGCACACGTATATGATAGTGTCGCTAGCATCCATATGACAGAGAACCCAGGCCGACATGACCAGTTATAAACCAAAAGTGGCACTAAATTACAGAGACAGGCATACATGACCCAGCAACGAACGTGTCGGTCATCAACGTATGAACCCAAGTCGTAGCAAGCTACAAGGACTTAAAGGAACAACGCATGACATTTCCCCTAAGGGACAGACACAGGAACGAAGAAGGACACATGCCGGCCAGCCTAGGTGTTCCGGAGCAGTAGCAAGCTACCAAGGCTCAGTGGAAGCACCAGGAGACATTTCCCTGTAAGATAGGCTACCAAAGGTAAACAACTAGGTGTCGGATCCCACACATAGCAATACACATTACACGTACGCATAACATGTAAGTATGTGCTGTACAACATGGCATCACAACATAACTCAACAACTCATATAGATAAGGCCCAGAAGAGCCATCATAGCATTTATTACAATCAGAGGTCACATGACCCAACATACAGAGCATACAGGCAACGGAAGCATTACATGTCTGAGTACAGACATCTACAAATGAAAAAGACTAAGAAGCCTGACTATCTACCAGACCCTCCCAAGGGTACAAGATCGTAGCTGAGGTAACAAGCTAAACGTCGAAGTCCACGCGGAACCACTAGCGAGACTGAAGTCTCTCTGCAAAAACATAAATTAAGCAAACGTGAGTACAAGGTACTCAGCAAGACTTACATCAGAACTAGCTACATATGCATCGGTATCAACAAAGGGGTGGTGGAGTTTGACTGCAGCAAGCCAGCTTTGACTCGGTGGCTATCCTGAACTACGACTGCAAGTAACTCTTTTGAGGTGGCGCACACGAGTCCACATATTCACCAATCAATACACCACTATGGATCCGCTCCCGTCTCCCTACGAGAAGGCCATCCATAGCACTCACGCTTATCTTGCGCGTTTTAGAGTATCCACTTTCACTTGTCTATGAACTGTAATAGGTAACCCAGAAGTCCATTTCCGCGGACACGGCTATTCGAATAGATCATATATAACCCTGCAGGGGTGTACTTCTTCACACACGCTCTCACCACTTACCGCCGTTTACACGACATGTACTCGGCAACCTTCAAGCGGAGGCCCAGCGAGGGTGTCGGCCACGACCTGACTAACCACACAAGTCTCTCGTCCAGGTTTATCGCCTATTTGGGTTCCATCCGTGGGGAGATCCGGCCGGGGTGTCGCTCACGGCCCCAAACGATGTGTACAGGGTTCCCGAATCACCAAACGGGCAATCGGTACACCGTGCCACGTACCTGCCGCGTCACAGCCCACCCCGAGGGTCAGCGCTGCGCACGACCTCCAGTAAACTACAAACACCAGAAACTAGTTGCAACTCCTGGACAGAGATCATGTTGATTAATAAGTCGAGAGGGTCAATTAAGGATCCCAATGTGTGGTAGTAGCTGTTTCATGGACCAACCAACACAGAACTCAGTTCCTGAGGACGGCTGCAATGAGACAACCCACCATGTACTCCTACATGGCCTCTCATCGCTACCTTTACCAAATCGTGTTCACACACTTAGCTCACACACATTAGGACATGTTCATCACCATTCCAATTCATCCCCGATGAATCAGACCTGACACAACTCTAAGCAATAGCAGGCATAACCAGAAAGCATGAATGAGTAGGCACAACATGGCTCAAACAACTCCTACTCATACTAGTGGGTTTCAACTATTTACTGTGGCAATGACGGGTCATGCAGTGGAAAGGGGTTCAACTACCGCAGCAGGTAACAATTGAAGCGTTGTTGTCCTAATGCAGTAAAAGAGAGCAAGAGCGAGAGAGTGAGATTGTATCGGAATGCTCAATGGGGTTTTGCTTGCCTGGCACTTCTGAAGATAACAATGAGTCTTCATCGGTGTCATCGATCACATCGTCGGAACACGTCTACTGAAAGGGGACAAGCACCGGCAAACAAGAGAGAACACAATCAATGCAATGCGACAATATGATGCATGATCATGACATGGCAATATGCTGTTGATTGAGCTAATGCAACTAGCAACACAATTAAATGAAGTTGGTTTGAACCAGAGGTTCAAATTCAAACTTCATATGTGATTATTTAAATGCCATTTAATTGATTTGACCTGATCAGCAGGTTTAACTTATTCAAACATGCATGAAAATACCATAAACAGATTCCTTGAATTTTTCTGATCAATTTTCATATATAAATTATTTTCATCTGAGTTATAGATTATTTTCTATGATTTTTAGAAGTTTTGGCTATTTTCTGAAATAAATAAATCATTTCTGATTTATTTAAAAACCCAGAAAACAGATACTGCATCAGCATGACGTCACTCTGGCGTCAGCAGGTCAGCGGCTGGTCTAAGTCAAACCTGACGTGTGGGGTCCACACGTCAGTGACTCAACAGTTAAACAGGTTTAATTAAACTTAACAGAAGTTTAAACTAAATTAAATAGGCACTGGGGCCCACTATCAGTGACTCTAGGTTAATTAAAACTGGTTTAGTAATTAACTAATTTTGTAGGGCCCTAGGTCCTCCTGTCATCGACCCAGGGGGGGTCATTAGCACTAATTAAAAAGTACCCGCCGGAGTAACTCGCCGGCGACTACAATCCGCGGCGGTGTCTCGCCGGAGTGGTTCGGATTTCGCGTACAGGGGATGGTTTCGGGCGCGCTTAGTCCCGTTGGAAAGCTGGCACTCGGCCGCATCCAACGGTGCGAGCCGTTCGTCCTGGGGTGGCCGGAATCATCGCCGGCGTCGAGCGAGGCGGCGGCCGGAGCTCGGGTATCGACGGGGTAGGTGCTGCGGGGCTCAGGGAAGCGAGCGAAGTGGTGCTACGGGCTCCTGGGGGCTCGGTGAGCACGGTGACGCGCTCAAAAACGAGCGGAGGCAGCTGTGGCCACGACGGCGACGTGCGGTGGCGGCGGCGGGTGCGGCTGAGCTCGGCGCGGTCGCTGTGGTGCACAAGAAGGCAAACGGAGAGGGGGAAGAAGGACGGAGGCTCACAGGGAATCCGTAGGGAAGGCCGGCGTGCTCGGGGGCGTCCTCGACGGCGCGAATCGTCGGCGGCGATCACCGGATGCGGAGGAGGGGAACGACGGCGTTGCGGGTGAGGGGGAGCTCCTGGCGTCGCATGAGATGGAGGAGAGGAAGAGGGGGAGCACGGCGGAGCTCGAGGGCTCATCGGAGGTGCGAGAGGTGGACGGTGGCCGTGGTGGTTCAGGACGGCGGCGACGACGACGTTCGGGCGCTCGCGGGGGAGAGAGACAGAGGAGGGGAAATCGTTCGGGGGAAAAAGGGAGAGGTGCAGGGGGTTCTGGGCGTCTCCGTGGCGTCGTCTAGGTGCTTCGAGGGGAGGCAAGCAAGCAGCTGCGTGCCGGCGCGCGCGGCCGCCGTGCTCGCTCTCGCCTCTGCCAGTAGGCAGAGGTTGAAGACAAGTATGCCCCTGGTGGGCTGGGCTGCTTCTGCTGGTAAGGCCCAGGTACTTCTCTCTCTTATTTTCTGTTTCTGTTTTCTATTTTCTTCTTTTGTTTTGATTTAGTTTAGCCACTGTTTTGAAATTTAAACAATTTCAACAATGCCCAAAAACTCCTCTGAACAATTTTATTTTGCTAGATGGACTTTTCCAAAAGCACATAAAATATTTCAAAGTTATTTGAAAATATATTCTATATATTATGAATATAGTTCCAATTTCAAATACAATACTAATTTAAATTCCATGCCCAAAATATTCCACAAAAATGTCCATTATTTTTGGTTTGCTGCAAAAGCCTTGCCAAAAATATCCAACAAATATTAGGAACATTTTGGAAACATTGAATGCAATTTTTTTGACTGGACCTATTTGAGATTTAAAGTGCTAGGGTTTGAACAATCCCCATTTCAAGTTAACAAAAATTAAACATGACGCACACATGAGGCTAGCCTAGAGCATTACCAGAAGCTAGGGATGTGACACTAGGGGCGGCGGCGGCCCTAGGGGCAGCGGCTCCTTGGCCCCCCCCTTCTTCCTTGTGGATGGTGCTGCAATGGTGCTGGTCCTCCCCTCCAAGACGGCGGCTCGGGAGGAGGAAAATTCGTGGCCCCTGGTGACCTAGGTTTCCTCTCTTTATATAGACTCTCGGATTCCCGTCATCAGATTTTGGGCCTCAGTAAAACGGGCTTTACTTGGCCGTCCGGACTCCGATTTGGACGAATTTTATATCCAGAAGCATCGCCTCGAAATTCCCCACAACTTTCGCAACTAGACTTTTTCCGTTTGACATCGTCTTCGGGCCGGAACGTGACCATCTTTAAAAAACGTTCTCAGACAGATTTCAGGAAAGTCAGAGTCCTACTCCAATACGACTCCTTTTGCGTTTTTGTCAATTTCCAAGTAATTCCTACACAATAAAGTGTAAAACAAGAACATTGTGCACTTTTGCAACCATTAGTAGGTTAGTCCAAATATGATCAAAAGTGTATGGAAGTACATAAATATCATAGCAATATCACGCAAAAACGGCATGGAGCAAGCAGAAATTATAGATACGTTTTGGACGTATCAACATACCCAAGCTTAATTCCTGCTCGTCCTCGAGTAGGTAAATGATAACAAGCATAATTTCTGTGGTGACATGCTATTAACCATATAAGAACTTTTCACAGTCACATGACAAGTGCTTACTGAGACAATGAATCTGTAGTAATTAAGTTGCCTCATGAGAAAATCACAAAGAACTGAAAGTTTTACAATATGATACTGAAACACTCAATAGATTTGTAGTGAGCATGGTGTGCAAATATGACAAAGTGATATCTCGCTTGCCCCCTTTAGTGAAGCAAAACATAAATGCAGGGGCACCTCCAAGGTTTAAGTGACGACTAGATACAATGATTTCAGAATAAACGATATCATAATCATGCAAAAGACAATGGTACTTTGGGACAATGCACATTACACTCAGAATGACAATCATGCTCTCAATAGTTGGTGCTTTAAAGAAGGTGGAGACTCTCGAACCGTGACTTTTGATGGCAAGGTTGAAAACCCGTGGTCGGAAACAAAAACTAAACATGTACCAGAGCTCTTGGTTTTAAAAACAGAGGTAAAAATTATTTTTTTGGATATGCATATTTCGTCAATGAATGCTAGTAGATAACTCAATTACTTCTCGAGCTGGACAAGTTTCGAGGAACGGCTCCCGAATGAGGACGATCACATCCTCTTAATCTCCTTTGTTTATCACTGCCAAAGTTTTCTGATTTCTCATGAACAAAGCCTGAAGGAGGGTTTGTTTATTGTATTATTTTTTAATGAGCCGGGCGCACTCTATGCCAGTTCCTTCTCGTATTATGGGTTTGCACATTAGACATGCAATCCCGGGGTGAAGCTTGTCCAACTTAAAAAGATCATGAATTAACTACTACTTCCTCATGAACTAAAACAGAGGCACAAAATAGGAATGCTTTTTTGAATAATTTCGAGATGGTACATGAAAGTCTTCGTTAGGAATGGCAGGTAAATACCATGTATAGGAAGGTATGGTGGACTCATAAGGCATAACTGGTTTAAAGGATTTTGGATGCACAAGCAGTCAGTCCGCTTAGTACAGGTGGAGATTAGCAAAAGACTGGGAGCGACCAACTAAAAGAGCAATGACGGTCATAATCATGCAGAGCGACAAAGCAACATTGAATCAGGCATGGAAGTTATATCGCTATTCAGAAATAAAAGATCATCAAGGCTTGACAGACTTTCTTTACAGTCTTAAATATGCGTGAGCATACGCCAAGTCAATCAAAATAAATTCTTGGGGGAAGATACCACTAAACCATACCACATCATAGGCAAACAAATCATGTTGGTACTCCAATAACACATTGAGAACCCCCCAGCTATTTGAGACTAACCATAAGAAAACATGAACTACTAAGCACCATTATGCACATAGCATTTTTATCATAGACATATCAACCAGTGCAACAGAAGCCAGATCTCTTAACAAGATAAGCATGATAACTAAAGAGAGTTCCAGCGACCAACTAAACAAAAGCTCTTTAAAAAATGATAAGCATGAAAACTAAGAGTTGAACATGATAGTAGCTATTGAAAGACAAAGAACACACACAGCAAAGATAGACATGAAAATTCTATGTTGTGTTCTAGGTTGAAGTGAAGCGTGTTTCTCTCCCACACAAAGAAAGCTGAGTTCCAACTCGTTATGAACAGCAAGCAAAGTTAAAGAAAACTAAAAAGGAAACTAAAAGCAAGACGCTCCAAGCATAGCACATAACACATGAAGTGATAAAAATATAGTGGAACGAAAGACGAACTGATAATGTTGATGGAGAAGGGGATGCACGGGGGCATCCCCAAGCTTAGACGCTTGAGTCTTCTTGAATATGTCTTGGGGTGCATGGGGGCATCCCCAAGCTTGAGCGTTTGACACTCCTGAATCTTTTTATCATCTTCCCTCGCACACTTGAAAACTCCCTTCATACATAACTCATCATAATCTGATTAGCGAGGTTAGTACCCATAATAAAATAATTTTTCCTTGCTGGAAATAAGGATATTCTTGAAGGTCTACTGTTTCTCAAGATTGCCAAAAGGTTTTTGCAAAGAAAAAGCAAGCTCAAGGTTTGCAAAACGAAGGAAAGGCAAAACAGGACAGAATATGTGAAAAACAGACCAGCAGGTAGTAAATGATTTTTTCGAGGCACTTCTGCAACTCTAATAAAAAAAACTCAGAACAGACGCCCGAAAGCCAATTGTATAGAGCACGCTGTCGAAAAAATGCAGACCAAAAAGATGATCTGGTGATTTTATACGAATTTTTCTATCCAAGGACAGAATCTGTTTCCTGGACAGCACGTCACAACTTTTGAACTTTCTTGCAATCAGAGGCTACACTTGGCACAAAGCTGAAAAGTAAAGATACAATGATGATGCTACTGTAGTAACAATATCAAGACACAACAAAAGCAAAATAAAATTTTATTCATTGTGGGCTGCCTCCCAAAAGCGCTTTCTTTTATGCCTTTAAGCTAGGCATAAGACTTTTAATGATGTTCTCGTAGGAATAAGAGTTGAAGAACAAAAGAGAGCATCAAGAAGCAAATACCAAACACATTTAAGCCTAACATGCTTTCTATGCATAGGAATATTGCAATAGAATAATTCATTGAAGCACAAAGCAATAAGCATAGGAAGGCAAAACAAGCATAACTTCAAAATATTCACCATAAAAAGAGGAAACTTCTTATTATTAAGATATTTAGAACCATGTCTCCCTCTCTCATTATAAATTTCAGTGGCATCATGGATGAACTCAACAATATAACTATCACATAAGGCATTATTTCCATGATCCAAAAGCATAAAAGTGTCATTACTCTTCATATAAGCAAAATCTTTCTTATTAGGAATAGTGAGAGTAAGACTATCATAACCATCATGGTAATCATCGTCTTTAGGAGGCATATCATAATCATAATAAATTTTATCCTCAATAGTAGGTGGACTGAAAATATCATATTCATCATTGTAATCATCATATATAGGAGGCATAGTATCATCAAAGTAAATTTTCTCCTCAAAAGTTGGGGGACTAAAAATATCATGTTCATCAAACGTGTCATCCCCAAGCTTAGAGCTTTCCATGTCATTAGCAATATTGATATTAAATAAAAAAAATACTAATAAAATCACCATCATCATGATTGTTATGCAAATAATAAAGTTCCAAAGGTTTTTTAATTATCTCTTCGAACACATCATGTCCAAGTTCAAGGTAGAGCTTATAAAGCTCTCTCATATTTTTGTTGTTTTCCATTAAGCAAAACTAGTGAAAATAAAAACAAGAAACAAAAAGATTTAATTGCAAGATCTAGAGAAGGTACCTTCACTTACCTCACTTCCCCGGCAACGGCGCCAGAAATAGCTTGATGTCTACACACGCTTCTGCTCTTGTAGACTATGTTGGGCCTCCAAGCGCAGAGATTTGTAGGACAGCAGCAATTTCCCTCAAGTGGATGACCTAAGGTTTATCGAACTCAGGGAAGTAGAGGTTGAAGATGGTCTCTCTCAAGCAACCCTGCAACTAAGATACAAGAAGTCTCTTGTGTCCCCAACACACCTAATACAACTAGGAGTTGTATAGGTGCACTAGTTCGGCGAAGAGATGGTAAAATATGGATGGTAGGAGTGGCAAAGCAAACTAATATAAATCTGTAATAAAAAGTGCAGCAAGCAAACAAGTGGTAAACGTGAGCACAAATGGTATTGCAATGGTGGAAACAAGGCCTAGGGTTCATACTTTCACTAGTGGCAACTCCCAACAACATTAACATAATCGAATCACATGATATTTCCCATAAAACATGCAATGGAGACGCATCCGGAGGTCATTCCTTCGTGGTCAAGAGAGGACGAGAATTATGTAGGGCTACAAAAGCACACCTCAAAGTTCGTAGTTCTCAATCTAAAGATTTCCCAATGTCACCGCGGCCATCCAAAGAGAATCCCACAATCACCACAACATATCTAAAGGATAGTCAAAGACAAGCACCAAGAGACTCTCAATCCTCAATCAACACACAAGAGAGGAAATCACTCATGAAAATATTTTTCTAATCCATGTCCAATAGACCGTTGTCACCTTGGTCTCGGGGATTATACTAGATAAAGACAAGTGAGTACATCAATCCAATACATAGAGGAAGGGGAAATATCATGGGATCACCCTAGATTAACATAGCCTATGATCACAACGAAGATCACATCATGGGAGAGAGAGATAACCACATAGCTACACGTACGAGCCCTCGGCCCCGGAGAAGACTACTCACACATGGACATGGTGAGGAGGAGGTTGATGATGGTGTTGATGGACAGGTGCAGCCCCGCGAGGAGGCGGCGGCCGGCGGCGGCCACGGAGGCGGCGGCGGCGGCGAGGAGGAGACGGCGGCGGCCCAAGGGGGCGGCGGCGGCCCTAGGGGCAGCGGCTCCTTGGCCCCCCCTTCTTCCTTGTGGATGGTGCTGCAATGGTGCTGGTCCTCCCCTCCAAGACGGCGGCTCGGGAGGAGGAAAATTCGTGGCCCCTGGTGACCTAGGTTTCCTCTCTTTATATAGACTCTCGGATTCCCGTCATCAGATTTTGGGCCTCAGTAAAACGGGCTTTACTCGGCCGTCCGGACTCCGATTTGGACGAATTTTATATCCAGAAGCATCGCCTCGAAATTCCCCACAACTTTCGCAACTAGACTTTTTCCGTTTGACGACGTCTTCGGGCCGGAACTTGACCATCTTTAAAAAACGTTCTCAGACAGATTTCAGGAAAGTCAGAGTCCTACTCCAATACGACTCCTTTTGCGTTTTTGTCAATTTCTAAGTAATTCCTACACAATAAAGTGTAAAACAAGAACATTGCACTTTTGCAACCATTAGTAGGTTAGTCTAAATATGATCAAAAGTGTATGGAAGTGCATAAATATCATAGCAATATCACACAAAAAGGTCATGGAGCAAGCAGAAATTATAGATACGTTTTGGACGTATCAATGATCTCCGCCTCGAGCGCCTACAGAAGCCAGCTTCTGTGCCGCCAGCTCCGCCTTCTCTTGAGCTGTCTGCTGTGCCGCCGCCAGGTCGAGGTCTTTCTGCTCCAAGGCCGCTTTCAGTTGACCTACCAAAGACACCACTGGACAGATGAACATGAGGGAACACAAGGCATATTTATCAAATGTCAGTCGACAAAAGGTCGGCGTCAATTACCAGCTGCATCATCCTGCGTCCTCTTCAGATGGTCCCGAGCCAACTGCAAGTCGAGATTGAGCTGGATTTGCTTCTTCTCAAGGTCTGCAAATTTGGCCCCAAACTCGCAAGATTTCTGCATCAACACAACAAAACAAGATTCTAAGACTACAGTCGAGTCAAAACACTCAACCGCAGTCTCGAGGACTACACCCAGTAGGTGCACTGAGCGTGCTCCCACTGGTTTCACTCGGCCAAGATCATTCCGGCTCGAGCTCAAAAAAAACAGCAAGGAAGAAAAATTCTATCGTCATACCATGGCCGACCACCAGCAGTCGACCACGGTCTCGGGGACTACACCCAGTGGGTGCACTGAGCGTGCCCCCACCGGCTCTCACTCGACCAGGATCAGTCTCGCTCAAGTTCAAGGGAAGTCGAAAGCAAACACATCAAGAACTCACCCGGTGGATGTGACATCATCCTACGAACAAAGCAGCAGATTCTCTCGAAGCCAAAGACTACTCCAGTGGAGAAAACGAACCTGGACGTTGGCCCGAAGAGCAGAACTAGCGTCATAAGCGGCCATGCTGGCCTCGTATGCCGCCTTCGTCCTCTCCATCATCAGCCCCGCCTGGCGAACGGCTTCTTGAGCCGCTCCCACAGGATCCTCCGGGAGGCGGTAGGAGGAGAAGAGAACGGACGAAGGGGCAGGCATTGGGTCGACGGCAGGTGCGGGCCCTGGGTCGACGGCTGGAGCGGGCGCTGGGTCGACGGCTGGGGCAAGCACCGGGCCGACGGGCCCTCCAGTTGACGAAGCGAGGCGGACGGTCGACACAGGGTCGGCAAAGGAGACCGTGGCTCGGGCCGCATCTTCCTTTTGCTGGGCCTCCGAGCCAGAAAGCGCCTTCCGGCCCTTCTTCCCTGTGCGTCATCGGTCTCCTCCCAAGCTGTAATGCCCCGGATGTAATACTTTCCCTTTTGGGCATATAATATATCTCTGGCTTCATCTATTTCCATTCCGGGTTCTTTGTCTTTCGGGTTTTCGTCGTGTGTTGTGTGCGTGTGTGGCATTCATTCATATCATGTAGACATGTGCATCGCATTGCATTTGTGTTGTCGGTTGCATCCGGTTCCGCGTGTTTCTTCCCGTTGTCCGTTTCGCGTTCCGGAGCTCCCTCACGTGTCCGTGACGTCCCGTAGGCCTACTTTGTTGTTTGGGCGTGTAACGTTACCGGTGTGCCGCGAGGTTGTTGTGTGTGTTGTTGTTTTGTTGTGTGCAACCCGCCTCTCAAATCTCGTCGCGTTTGGACTCCGTCGCTTTTCCAACCGTTATTCGTGTGGGTCCAAAGTGCCTCCACTTGTGGCCCGGAAACATCCTTCTTGCAGCCCACTACTCTCTCCTAGGCCCATCTAAACTACCCCCGCGATCGGATCCGTCGGATCGCGATCGGAGGGCTCTAAACACCCCCACAACCCTAAACCTAGCAGATCTGCTATATAATAGACCCCTAGTCTATTTTGGGCATCCCTTTCTTCTTCCCTTTCTTTTCTTTCCCTAGTTTTTCAGATCCAATCTCCCCCTTCCTCTCCACTTGAAAAATCTCGACGAATCCTGAAGGATCCGAGCAGGTCGCCGCGCCAGCCCTAGATCGGGCAAGATCCAGGGTCAACGACCCTTCGCCCTCGGCCACTCCGCCCGGCCGATCGATCCCCTCCGCCCCGCCGATCGGGCCTCGAGCGCAGCCTCGAGGACCACTTCGCCGAACGCATCACCTCTCCAGGCCTCCCGCTAGCCCCGCGTCGGCCCACGCCGCGCCTCTCCTCCTGGGCCTTCTCCGGTTCGGGCCGGTCCCCACTTCGCAGCGCCACCCGCCGCCGCTCGGGATCGGGAAGGAGTCCCGATCCGATCGCCGCTCCAGTGCCGGGCGCCCTCCAGGCCACCGCGGCCCAGCCGCCCGTCCCTCCTCGCCTCTCGCCGGGCCGAGATCCCCACCGGGCCGCCTCCAAGCCGCCTCCGCGCCCAGCAGGCCCCAATCGGCCACCTCCCAGCAGCTTCCACCTGGGCCTCGCGGTCGCCCGAGCCAGCAGCAGGTGGGCCGGCCACCGCTTCGACCGAGGCCCAGCTCACCGCTCCCCGTTCCAGCCTCGGGGCGCCGCCGCGCTCCAGATCAGGAGGAGCCCCGATCGCCCCGCTGCAGAAACCCTAACGGGCCCCGCCGTCGGCCCGTTAGCGGCCGTGCTCCGCCGCCCGATCCGCAAACCTGCTGGACCCGCTTCGCCCTCCGGCGACCGCCGCCCGTTTGAGTTTTTTCCAGATCTGGAGGTTTACCACTTTTTCTCCTAAGTCCCTGGGATGATCTAATCTGTGATGCATTATTAGAACTGCTGTAACTTTTTGTGTGTTGATCCGATTCGCGCATATAGCATGTCCAGACGTTCGTGGAGACTTGCTCTACGTTTTATCTGTTGTTGTCATGCATGTTAGAGATCATCTAGGTGCTTGTTTTGCTGTTGCAAGAGTGCATCATGATATAAACTGCTGCTATGTGATGTTTTTATGCCATCTTTGCCATGTGATAACTTTTAGCTCGTTTACCGGAATGATGCAAATGACATGTCCACGTGTTCGTCTTGCCATGCTCTACATGTTGTATGTGCTAGGTAGCATGTTAGATTTATTCTTGCCTTGTTATCATCGTTGCAAAGTGCCATGTGGCTGTGATGTTGTTTCACTTGTTATGAAATGCCATCTTGTTGAGCTCGTTGCTATCGTTGTGTTTATCCCTTTGAAGCATGCTTGTGTGTTTCGGGATCACCTTCATGTGTACTTTGATGAGGTGCTTACCTCTTGCCATGTTTAGTTTCGAGGTGACTTAAACATGCTCGTTTAGATGCTATGATGAAATTGCTGTTTTAGGACTTAGTGGTTTTTCACTAAGTCTGAAATCTGTAACGTTCTGATGCCATGTTCGTGTGATGTTCTAGGACAAACCATGTTAGTTTTGGAGTGGATCTTGATTGTTCCTTGTAGTATATATTGTTATCTTTCCATCCATGTTCTCACATGTCTATTTAAGTGGCTGTAGCATGTTTATCTTTTGCTCCAAAGTTTCAATAAAATTCTGCTGCCAGAATTTTATTGTCAAGTTCAATATGTCCAAGATCATTGCTATTGATCCGTGGCTCCGTTGGGGGTGCACCTTTGGACTTAGTTGCTGTAGTATATGTCTAGTTTGTGTTCATGTCCTTTGCCATGATATTTGAGTGATGTAGCTTAATTATTTTGTGCTCCGAAGTTGCTATGTTGCTGTAATTTTCAGCTTTCGCTCATTTCTTGTTTCGGGCATAACTTTTAGCCCGTAACTCCGATTTCAGCGAATCTTACATGAAACTTGATTGATTTTCTGTGTAGACTAATAATATCAGATTGTTATCATGTTGTGAGGTGTTTTGCTTGAGTGATCTTTTACATGCTCCATGTGCATCCTTAGTGCATCCATCATGCATCCATCTTTCTCGAGTGCGCATTGCATCTTGTTGATTGGTGCTTGGTGTGATTGTTTTGTTTAGAGCCGGAAGCCGAGACTGAGTTCGAGTACGAGCACGAGGTTTCCAGCGAGGTTGAGCACGAGGACCCTTCTTACGATCCGAACGACTTCTCTTCAGGCAAGATGACCGAATCCCGATAACATTACTATCTTTGCCTATTGCTAGTAGTTCCGCTCTATAGTTTTGCCTCGATGCTCATGATCTTCTTGTCAGCCTCCTACTTGTAAACCATTGCCATGTTTAACCAACCTACCTATGCAAACCGTTGCTTGGCTAAGTACGCTTCGCTCAGCCCTTCTTATAGCATTGCTAGTTGCAGGTGAAGATCGAAGATGCTTGCTTCATGTTGAAGTTTGGTTGGTTTTATCACACTATATAAATGCTTAAATGAAATCATCTATATATTGGTAAGGGTGGAAGGCTAAGCCTTTTGCTTGGTGTTTTGTTCCACTCATGCCTTTAGGAACCGTATAAACCGGTGTTATGTTCCTTGATTATGCGTTCCTAACACGGTTGGGGTGTATGGGACCCCCTCGATAAACCGCTAAGTGCTAAGTCTTTTCCAGCAAGTCCCAACATTGGTACTATTTGCCTAATAACAAACTAAACTTGCATAGGGAGTAATTAACCCTCTTTCTTAATCAACAACCCCGGGCCAGTGCTCCACATGAGTGTTGGTCCGAAACGGGGGTCCTGCAGGGCCGCCTTGGGGCAACCCGAGGTATCTGGCATACACCTGTAGCATCGCCCATCCGGTCGTGTCCTGAGACTTAGATACGCGCGGCTACTATCAGGGTGTCGACACGCCGGGAGGATTTGCTGGATTAGCCTTACCTTAGTTCGGTATATCTTGAGCACGGGATTCCGAGAATACTCGGGTCTTCCCACTTTGGAGTTGCGACTCCGCGGATCGTGGGCTTGTAATGGGTCAAGTTGGAACACCCCTGCAGGGTTTGAATTTTCGAAAGCCGTGCCCGCGGTTATGTGGCAGATGGGAGCTTGTTAATAACCGGTTGTAGATAACTTGACACAATGTTTCTAATACACTACCAGCGTCTGTTCCGTGACTGTCAATTTCCGAATAGGGATTCGGGAGTTGAACACGGAGGGGTTATGCTTGTTGAGCTTGTAGCTAGGATCACTTCGTGATCACTTCTCGCCGAGGCCTTCTCTTCTCGCTCTCACTTACGTAAGCTAGATGCTAGTTGCTGCTGCAGACACTTATTCTTTTCTTCAGCCTTATCCTCTCCCAAATGCTTAAATAGTCTTGTTACCCGGAAACGGGATTGCTGAGTCCTCTGTGGCTCACAGTTACTTCACCACACCAGATGCAGGTCCAGCTGTGAGCTATCCAGGTGATGGCACCGAGCTGGATTGGGAGTACGACGAGGAGCGTAGTCGGTACTATGTGCGATATCCGGATGATCAGTAGTGGAGACTCCTACTAGGATTCGATCCGCCTGTGGTTTATTTATTTCAGTTTGGTATCTTGACATTTGGATTTTGCCCTTAGAGGGTTGTGATGTTCTTTATGTATGATGATTGAGACTTGAATTGTAATTCTGTGACGTGGCGAGTGTAAGCCAAATATTTATGTTTACAATCCCCTCTTTTACATGAGATGTGCAAAGATTACCAAACTTGAGATCATTCTAGGATGGACTTATGCCTTTAAGTCGTGCCTCGACACGTAGGAGGTATAACTCCATCCTGGGCATTACAAGTTGGTATCAGAGCCTTCTCCGACCTAGGAGCCCCCACTGTTTGATCGAATCGTTGACGGTCGAGTCTAGGCACACACTGAAAACTTTTTGAGTCCTATATTATATCGGAGAGTAGGATTTCTTTGCTTCTCATCCCCTTTCTCTCTGGTGAGGACTCCTGACGACTACTCTTGTCTCTCCTATTTTCAAAAATTGCACCAATTTTTTTTTAGGAATCCCGCGAGTATTCTGGGATTGTTTCGATGTTCTTGTGACAAGGGTATTGTTCTCGATGCCTCCTGTTACCGAGGAGTTGAGCTTCGGGGTATTGTTGTCACAAGCATATCGCGGCAGTACTAAATACTTAAGACGGCCGACATCGAAAATCTCCCCTATACGGCCAGTGGCAAGATAACCCCGACATCACCCAGTACTGGGGAGGTAGTTCGGGAGTATTGTCATAGCTTGTTATAGTGGATGCTTTTCGAAGGTCCGAGGTACACAGTTTCCGAGAAAGACTGGTTATGTGTTGAAGGATGGATACACCTGGATGTAGGTTTAGAGTTGATTGCGCGGTGCTTCCCGTGTATCCCCAACACCTGATTGCATAACTGGAATCTTTCGGAAATCTATAGGTGGGTTTTATCCAGTAGATCGTAGGCATTCTTCCAACGAATGCAGGGTAGTGAGTTCGGGGTTCTACATTGAGTGAAGGGGTTATATGACCGATGTTACTATCAGGAGTTGCATCTTAAAGGGTCCTTGGCTATGCTGATCCAGGGATTGCAAAACCTTTTCGTAACGCGTTCATATGCCTTTAGCACAAAGATGTTAGAACGAAACTCCTCTCTTGTGTTTGTTCCCTTCCGTACCTTGTTGTTTTCTTATTTTATCCTTTTGTCCCCTATGTGGCTTCTCGTGAAGAATGATGTTATCATTTACTGAGAATTTCATTCATTCCTCTTGTTCGAATGATTTCATTCGTTCTTATTGTTCGAATGATTATTGTGAAGACTTGTTGCAATTCATGCCATTGATTCAGCTTATACCTTTTGTCAATCAATTGCTGATTCGTGGTCATCTCTTACAGGATGGCTCCGAAAAAGGTTCCCAACGCTAACCCAGAGGTGGAAGAGGTCCCAGAGCATCCTCCTTCCTCTACTCCTCCGCCTGAGGCTTGGAGAGCGATTATGCAGACTACAGCTCAGAACACCCAGTTGATGATGCAGATGATGCAGCAGATGCAAGCTAATCAAGCTAATCAGGGTATTCCAGGGAACCAATGCAACTTCTTCAACCAGCAGCACCATGCTACTCTTAACCAGTTCTTGGCCAACAATACTAAAGCTTTCAGTTACTGTGTCGACCCTCTTGATGCTGAAGATTGGTTAACCGACATTAAGAAGCATTTTGAGTGCAGCAACGTGAAGGAAGATGATTATGTGAAGTTTGCAGCCTTCCAACTGAAAGATCAAGCAGCTGACTGGTGGCAGCAGTACAAAGACTCCAGGCCAGGTCAAGTGATCTCTTGGGAGAATTTCTGCAAGGATTTTCGCTCGCACCACATTCCTACAAGTGTCATCGAGGGTATGCGTGAGCAATTCCGCAACCTGAAGCAGGGCTCCATGACAGTCTATCAGTATAATGTCAAGTTCCAAAAGCTCGCTCGCTATGCTAAGCAAGACATTCCTGATGCCAAGAGTAAAATCTATCAGTTCCGTGGAGGTCTCAAAGATGAACTTCAGCTTGCTCTCACCTTGTTCGAGCCCGATGAATTCGACAAGTTCTATAACATGGCTTTGAAACAAGAAGCAGCTCAGCTTAAGATGGAGGCTTCTAAGAAGAGAATTCGAGATGCCGTTCACTCTTCCTCATCGTCTCAGTTGGTCTCGAAGCATCAGAAATTCCGGCTTCCTCCTCCTCCAGTGATTCGAGCTCCCTACAACAACTCCAACAACTCCAACAACTCCAACTACAAGAACTCTAGTGGACGTGGTTTCTCCCACCCACCCAACCCGAGCAACCAGTCGAAGAAGCAGTTTCAGTCTCAAGGCTCCAAGTCAAGTGGCTCTCATTTCTGTCCTCTCTCTGAAGTGGTGTGCAACAAGTGCGGCCAGAAGGGTCATTATGCCAACCATTGTCCGAATCCGAAGCGTCTTCCACCTCCTCCACCTGTGAGTTCAGCTATTGTCAGGCATGATCCAAAGGCAGCAAGGGTCAATCTGATGAATGCAGCATAAGCGGAGAATTCTTCTGATGTCATTTTGGGTAACCTTCCAGTTAACTCTTTTCCAGCTAAAGTGTTATTTGATTCGGGTGCTTCTTGCTCTTTCATGTCATATCCATTTGCATCCAAGCACGATATTGTCACCAAAAATCTGCCAAGGGAGTTAACAGTTATTTCTCCGTTGAGACGAATGCACTCTAGTGTTTATGCTCCGGATGTTTCTATTCGCATGGGTGATTATCGATTTTTGGCTTCTCCGGTGATTCTTGGTAATTCTGACATTGACCTCATCCTCGGAATGGATTGGCTTTCTCAGCACGATGCTCATATTGATTGTGCACAGAAGGAAGTCAAGATGACTCATTCTGATGAAGATGTGATTATCTTTGCCTCAAGGGATAACACTATCAGGCTTTTCTCTCTCAATGATAAGGGCGAAATTAATGCCATATCTCAAATCCCGGTGGTGAACGAATATCAAGACGTCTTTCCTGAAGAACTTCCAGGCATGCCTCCACACCGTCAGGTGGAATTTGTCATTGAACTCGAGCCGGGTACTGAGCCAGCATGCCGGCATCCGTACAAGCTCTCTCCGGATGAATTGAAGGAATTGAAGAAGCAGCTTGATAAGCAGGAGAGTATGGGTCTCATCAGGCCTAGTACGTCTCCATGGGGTTGTGGTGTCTTATTTGTCAAGAAGAAAGATGGCACGGAGCGTCTCTGTGTTGACTACCGGCCATTGAACAAGAAGACGATTAAGAACAAATATCCGCTCCCCAACATCAATGAACTCTTTGAGAAGCTCAAAGGAGCTAAAGTGTTCTCTAAGCTTGACCTCCGAATGGGCTATCATCAAATTCGCATTCGCGAGGAAGACATTCCCAAGACGGCCTTCAGAACGAGCTACGGTTCATACGAGTATACCGTCATGTCCTTCGGTCTCGCCAATGCTCCTCCTACCTTTTCAAGGATGATGCATTACATCTTCAACCCCTATACGGGCGAGTTTGTGCTTGTGTATCTGGATGATATTCTGGTGTTTTCCAAGAATGAAGAAGATCACGAAAAGCACTTACGTCTGGTTCTTGATCGACTCCGAGAGCATAAATTCTATGCCAAGTTCTCCAAGTGCGAGTTTTGGCTCGATAAGGTTTTATACCTGGGCCATATCATCTCAGCTGACGGTATTGCGGTTAATCCCGAGAAAGTTGAAGAAATTGTCAACTGGGAAGCTCCTCAGAACGTCAAGCAGCTCCGAAGTTTTCTGGGTCTTGCCAGCTATTGCAGAAGGTTTGTTGAGAACTTCTCCAAGATTGCCAAGCCTCTCTCCAACTTGCTTCAGAAGAATGTCAAATACTTTTGGTCTCCAGAGTGTGAAGTGACATTCAAAACTCTCAAAGATAAGCTTGTCTCCGCTACAGTTCTGACTCCTCCAGATGAATCCAAGCCCTGTGAAGTATTCTGTGATGCTTCTCTTCAAGGTCTTGGTGGTGTGCTTATGCAAGATAAGAGAATTGTGGCATACACTTCTCGTTAGCTAAAGCCAAGTGAGAAGAACTATCCCACACATGATCTCGAGCTAGCAGCTGTGGTACATGCTCTGATTACGTGGAGACATCTGTTGTTGGGCAGAAAGGTCGACATCTTCACTGATCACAAGAGCTTGAAGTACATCTTCACACAGCCGCATCTGAACCTCCGTCAGACTCGTTGGGTTCAAATGATCCAAGAGTATAATCCCAGCATTGAATACACTCCTGGCAAGGCGAATGTGATTGCAGATGCTTTGAGCAGAAAGGCATATTGCAACAGCCTTCTTATCAAGCCGTACCAGCCTGAGCTTTGTGAAGCTTTCAGGAAACTCAACCTCCGAGTTGTTCCGCAGGGTTTTCTTGCAAATCTCCAAATTGCTCCTACCTTGGAAGATCAAGTCCGTGAGGCCCAGCTAAGTGATACCATGGTGAAGAAAGTGAAACATGGGATTGCAAAGGGCACTCCAAAATACAAGTGCTTCCGTGTTAATGAGAGAGATACCTTGTTCTTCGAGGACAGACTCGTTGTTCCCAAAGGTGATCTCAGGAAGCTCATAATGGAAGAAGCTCATGATTCTCTCCTTTCCATTCATCCTGGCAGTTCAAAGATGTATCAAGACCTCAAGCAGTCTTACTGGTGGACACGCATGAAAAGGGAAATTGCCCAATTCGTGAACGAATGTGATGTGTGCAGAAGAGTGAAAGCAGAACATCAACGTCCAGCCGGTCTTCTCCAACCTCTTCCTATTCCTGAGTGGAAGTTCGACCACATTGAAATGGACTTCGTCACTGGCTTTCCTAAATCCAAGCGAGGAAATGATGCTATCTTTGTGGTGATTGACAAGCTTACCAAAGTCGCTCACTTTCTTCCAGTCAAAGAATCAATCAATGCAGCTCAACTTGTAGAGCTGTACACTTCCAGAATTGTGTCCCTACATGGCATTCCTCAAGTTATATCCTCAGACCGTGGAAGCTTGTTCACATCAAGGTTCTGGGACTCCTTTCAGTCCGCCATGGGCACTAAGATCAGGTTCAGCACTGCCTTTCACCCTCAGACTAGTGGTCAAGTCGAGCGTGTGAATCAGATTCTAGAAGACATGCTCAGAGCCTGTGTCATCTCCTTCGGCATGAAATGGGAAGACTGCCTTCCATTTGCCGAGTCTCTTACAACAACAGCTTTCAAGCAAGTGCAGGCAAAGCACCGTTTGAAATTCTCTATGGCAGAAAGTGCCGTACCCCTCTCAACTGGTCTGAAACAGGCGAACGTCAACTTCTTGGCAATGACTTGATCTCAGAAGCCGAAGAAATGTGCAAAGTCATACGTGAGAATCTCAAGGCCGCTCAGTCGCGTCAGAAGAGTTACTATGACAGCAAGCATCGTGATTTGGCATTCAACATCGATGATCATGTCTATCTCCGAGTTTCTCCGATGAAAGGCACCCAAAGATTCGGTATCAAAGGAAAACTTGCTCCTAGATACGTCGGGCCTTTCAAGATTCTTGGCAAGAGAGGCGACCTAGCCTATCAACTTGAGCTCCCTCCCAACTTCGCAAATGTTCATGATGTCTTCCATGTGTCTCAACTTCGCAAATGCTTCAAGGCACCTGAGCGCATGATTCCGTTTGAAGAGATTGATCTTCAACAAGACCTGTCCTACCGAGAGCATCCAGTTGCAATTCTCGAAGAAACCGAACGCAAGACCCGCAACAAGTCCATCAAATTTCTGAAAGTCAAGTGGTCACATCACACCGACCGAGAAGCTACCTGGGAACGAGAAGATCATCTTCGTTTCGAGTACCCTTCCTTTTTCCAGTCCTAGATCTCGGGACGAGATCTTTTTGTAGTAGAGGAGAGTTTGTAATGACTCGGATGTAATACTTTCCCTTTTGGGCATATAATATATCTCTGGCTTCATCTATTCCCATTCCGGGTTCTTTGTCTTTCGGGTTTTCGTCGTGTGTTGTGTGCGTGTGTGGCATTCATTCATATCATGTAGATATGTGCATCGCATTGCATTTGTGTTGTCGGTTGCATCAGGTTCCGCGTGTTTCTTCCAGTTGTCCGTTTCGCGTTCCGGAGCTCCCTCACGTGTCCGTGACGTCCCGTAGGCCTACTTTGTTGTTTGGGCGTGTAACGTTACCGGTGTGCTGCGAGGTTGTTGTGTGTGTTGTTGTTTTGTTGTGTGCAACCCGCCTCTCAAATCTCGTCGCGTTTGGACTCCGTCGCTTTTCCAACCGTTATTCGTGTGGGTCCAAAGTGCCTCCACTTGTGGCCCGGAAACATCCTTCTTGCAGCCCACTACTCTCTCCTAGGCCCATCTAAACTACCCCCGCGATCGGATCCGTCAGATCACGATCGGAGGGCTCTAAACACCCCCACAACCCTAAACCTAGCAGATCTGCTATATAATAGACCCCTAGTCTATTTTGGGCATCCCTTTCTTCTTCCCTTTCTTTTCTTTCCCTAGTTTTTCAGATCCAATCTCCCCCTTCCTCTCCACTTGAAAAATCTCGACGAATCCCGAAGGATCCGAGCAGGTCGCCGCGCCAGCCCTGGATCGGGAAGGATCCAGGGTCAACGACCCTTCGCCCTCGGCCACTCCGCCCGGCCGATCGATCCCCTCCGCCTCGCCGATCGGGCCTCGAGCGCAGCCTCGAGGACCACTTCGCCGAACGCATCGCCTCTCCAGGCCTCCCGCTAGCCCCGCGTCGGCCCACGCCGCGCCTCTCCTCCTGGGCCTTCTCCGGTTCGGGCCGGTCCCCACTTCGCAGCGCCACCCGCCGCCGCTCGGGATCGGGAAGGAGTCCCGATCCGATCGCCGCTCCAGCGCCGGGCGCCCTCCAGGCCACCGCGGCCCAGCCGCCCGTCCCTCCTCGCCTCTCGCCGGGCCGAGATCCCCACCGGGCCGCCTCCAAGCCGCCTCCGCGCCCCGCAGGCCCCGATCGGCCGCCTCCCAGCAGCTTCCACCTGGGCCTCGTGGTCGCCCGAGCCAGCAGCAGGTGGGCCGGCCACCGCTTCGACCGAGGCCCAGCTCGCCGCTCCCCGTTCCAGCCTCGGGGCGCCGCCGCGCTCCAGATCGGGAGGAGCCCCGATCGCCCCACTGCAGAAACCCTAACGGGCCCCGCCGTCGGCCCGTTAGCGGCCGTGCTCCGCCGCCCGATCCGCAAGCCTGCTGGACCCGCTTCGCCCTCCGGCCCGATCCGCGACCGCCGCCCGTTTGAGTTTTTTTCCAGATCTGGAGGTTTACCACTTTTTCTCCTAAGTCCCTGGGATGATCTAATCTGTGATGCATTATTAGAACTGTTGTAACTTTTTGTGTGTTGATCCGATTCGCGCATATAGCATGTCCAGACGTTCGTGGAGACTTGCTCTACGTTTTATCTGTTGTTGTCATGCATGTTAGAGATCATCTAGGTGCTTGTTTTGCTGTTGCAAGAGTGCATCATGATATAACTGCTGCTATGTGATGTTTTTATGTCATCTTTGCCATGTGATAACTTTTAGCTCGTTTACCCGAATGATGCAAATGACATGTCCACGTGTTCGTCTTGCCATGCTCTACATGTTGTATGTGCTAGGTAGCATGTTAGATTTATTCTTGCCTTGTTATCATCGTTGCATAGTGCCATGTGGCTGTGATGTTGTTTCACTTGTTATGAAATGCCATCTTGTTGAGCTCGTTGCTATCGTTGTGTTTATCCCTTTGAAGCATGCCTGTGTGTTTCGGGATCACCTTCATGTGTACTTTGATGAGGTGCTTACCTCTTGCCATGTTTAGTTTCGAGGTGACTTAAACATGCTCGTTTAGATGCTATGATGAAATTGCTGTTTTAGGACTTGGTGGTTTTTCACTAAGTCTGAAATCTGTAACGTTCCGATGCCATGTTCGTGTGATGTTCTAGGACAAACCATGTTAGTTTTGGAGTGGATCTTGATTGTTCCTTGTAGTATATATTGTTATCTTTCCATCCATGTTCTCACATGTCTATTTAAGTGGCTGTAGCATGTTTATCTTTTGCTCCAAAGTTTCAATAAAATTCTGCTGCCAGAATTTTATTGTCAAGTTCAATATGTCCAAGATCATTGCTATTGATCCGTGGCTCCGTTGGGGGTGCACCTTTGGACTTAGTTGCTGTAGTATATGTCTAGTTTGTGTTCATGTCCTTTGCCATGATATTTGAGTGATGTAGCTTAATTATTTTGTGCTCCGAAGTTGCTATGTTGCTGTAATTTTCAGCTTTCGCTCATTTCTTGTTTCGGGCATAACTTTTAGCCCGTAACTCCGATTTCAGCGAATCTTACATGAAACTTGATTGATTTTCTGTGTAGATTAATAATATCAGATTGTTATCATGTTTTGAGGTGTTTTGCTTGAGTGATCTTTTACGTGCTCCGTGTGCATCCTTAGTGCATCCATCATGCATCCATCTTTCTCGAGTGCGCATTGCATCTTGTTGATTGGTGCTTGGTGTGATTGTTTTGTTTAGAGCCGGAAGCCGAGACTGAGTTCGAGTACGAGCACGAGGTTTCCAACGAGGTTGAGCACGAGGACCCTTCTTACGATCCGAACGACTTCTCTTCAGGCAAGATGACCGAATCCCGATAACATTACTATCTTTGCCTATTGCTAGTAGTTCCGCTCTATAGTTTTGCCTCGATGCCCATGATCTTCTTGTCAGCCTCCTACTTGTAAACCATTGCCATGTTTAACCAACCTACCTATGCAAACCGTTGCTTGGCTAAGTACGCTTCGCTCAGCCCTTCTTATAGCATTGCTAGTTGCAGGTGAAGATCGAAGATGCTTGCTTCATGTTGAAGCTTGGTTGGGTTTTATCACACTATATAAATGCTTAAATGAAATCATCTATATATTGGTAAGGGTGGAAGGCTAAGCCTTTTGCTTGGTGTTTTGTTCCACTCATGCCGTTAGGAACCGTATAAACCGGTGTTATGTTCCTTGATTATGCGTTCCTAACACGGTTGGGGTGTATGGGACCCCCTCGATAAACCGCTAAGTGCTAAGTCTTTTCCAGCAAGTCCCAACATTGGTACTATTTTCCTAATAACAAACTAAACTTGCATAGGGAGTAATTAACCCTCTTTCTTAATCAACAACCCCGGGCCAGTGCTCCACATGAGTGTTGGTCCGAAACGGGGGTCCTGCAGGGCCGCCTTGGGGCAACCCGAGGTATCTGGCATACACCTGTAGCATCGCCCATCCGGTCGTGTCCTGAGACTTAGATACGCGCGGCTACTATCAGGGTGTCGACACGCCGGGAGGATTTGCTGGATTAGCCTTACCTTAGTTCGGTATATCTTGAGCACGGGATTCCGAGAATACTCGGGTCTTCCCACTTTGGAGTTGCGACTCCGCGGATCGTGGGCTTGTAATGGGTCAAGTTGGAACACCCCTGCAGGGTTTGAATTTTCGAAAGCCGTGCCCGCGGTTATGTGGCAGATGGGAGCTTGTTAATAACCGGTTGTAGATAACTTGACACAATGTTTCTAATACACTACCAGCGTCTGTTCTGTGACTGTCAATTTCTGAATAGGGATTCGGGAGTTGAACACGGAGGGGTTATGCTTGTTGAGCTTGTAGCTAGGATCACTTCGTGATCACTTCTCGCCGAGGCCTTCTCTTCTCGCTCTCACTTACGTAAGCTAGATGCTAGTTGCTGCTGCAGACACTTATTCTTTTCTTCAGCCTTATCCTCTCCCAAAGGCTTAAATAGTCTTGTTACCCGGAAACGGGATTGCTGAGTCCTCTGTGGCTCACAGTTACTTCACCACACCAGATGCAGGTCCAGCTGTGAGCTATCCAGGTGATGGCACCGAGCTGGATTGGGAGTACGACGAGGAGCGTAGTCGGTACTATGTGCGATATCCGGATGATCAGTAGTGGAGACTCCTACTAGGATTCGATCCGCCTGTGGTTTATTTATTTCAGTTTGGTATCTTGACATTTGGATTTTGCCCTTAGAGGGTTGTGATGTTCTTTATGTATGATGATTGAGACTTGAATTGTAATTCTGTGACGTGGCGAGTGTAAGCCAAATATTTATGTTTACAATCCCCTCTTTTACATGAGATGTGCAAAGATTACCAAACTTGAGATCATTCTAGGATGGACTTATGCCTTTAAGTCGTGCCTCGACACGTAGGAGGTATAACTCCATCCTGGGCATTACACAAGCGCTCCTCATCAACATCATCATATTCATCTGGGAGCTCTATGATGTGGCGCGGCACTTCTAGACAAACAGTAAGCGAAGTTCAGTCGACCGTCACCCATAACCGACAAAAGAAAAACAAGACACGATCTGTGACCCGCACCTGCGCGGGATGTCGCGGCATCTGCGGTCTTCTCGTCATCCCGACCCTTGTCAATGTCCATTGAGGTCGTGGAAGCAGCGGCGCTGAAGGGATCCCTCGAAGATGAGTCGACGAAAGATATGGTCGACCTCCAAAAAACAGAAAGAAACAAAACCGAACGATACTTACGTGGAGGCGATGGGAACATCCACCTTAATCCTGGGCAGGGCCTTCCGGGGCTTGGTGGTGGTAACCTTGGGCTGCTTGGGCACTATCTCAGAGGGGTCAGGGGTGGCCGTGCGAGCGCGCTTGGGCGTTCGGGAGCCTGAGGGACCTGTCCGAGGACGCGCGGCCCCTGGGTCGTGCTTCTCCTTGGACCGCCGCTCATCACGGGGAGGTGACTCGACCTCCTCCCCACTGTTGTAGTCCTCGCTCTCCTCCTCGGTCTCCTCCTCCGACTTCCACTCGGTGGCGTCGCCCACGCCCTCCTCGCCCTCCTGGACCAAGTCCCCGTTGGGTAGCGAGTACATCTTAGTGTAGATCTGCAAAGGGAGAAGAATGACCAAATATCAGTCGGATCCGTCAATGCAGATTGCAAGCCAATGACAGAAACATCACTCGGGAGCCAAAGACTAACCTTGTCAGGTAGATGGTCGGTGTCGAATGGGAGGACCCTCCCGGACCCCCTGGGGTTGTCTTTGTTCCCCGTGATGCACTTCAGGCACTGCGCCACGTACTTCACGTCGGCCGCCTCCGGGTGGACTCGCGACGAGTCGTCGGTGCCGGAGCACAACCACATCGGGTGGTCCCGAGCCTGGAGCGGCTGGATCCTCCGCAGGAGGTACACCTCAAACAGATCCATTCCCGTTACACCCTCGCGGACCAACTGGACGACCCGCTCCACCAACATGTTCACTTCGGCCCTCTCGGCCTTACCCACTATCATTGAAGGAGGCTGGCTGGCTCGACCCAGAGAGAAAGGAGGAAGACCAGTCGACTGACCCGGGGTCGGACTGTCCTTATAGTAGAACCAAGTCGACTGACAGCCCCGAATCGGCTCCGGAAAGATCATGGGGGGGAAGGCGCTCCTATTCCTAAGTTGGATTCCGAGCCCGCCGCATGCCTGAAGGACGTGCATCTTATCGTCGCTCGGATTCGCCCTCTTGACAGTTTGCGAGCGGCAGGTAAAGATATGCTTAAACAAGCCCCAGTGCGGCCGGCAACCGAGGAAGTTCTCACACATGGAAACGAACGCGGAAAGGAAAGCGATGGAATTGGGCGTGAAGTAATGCAACTGGGCACCGAAGAAAATCAAGAAAGCGCGAAAGAAGGGATGTGGAGGCATGGAAAAACCTCGGTCGACGTGGGTCACAAGGAGGACGCACTCGCCCTCCCGCGGCCGGGGCTCGAGTTCGCCCTCCAGCACCCGCCAAGAGCCGCGGGCAATCAGCCCCTCCTCCTCCAGCTCCTCCAGATCCTCCGCCACGACGGTGGACCGGATCCAATCCCCCTGGATCCAACCAGCGGGGAGTCCAGACCTCGATGACGATCCGCTCCGGCCGGACCGCCTCCCCTTCCCCGTCGCCGCCTTCTTCGAACGCTCCATCGCCGCGGTCTTATCCTTGCCCATGGCACGCGCGCCGATGGTCGCTGTGGAGAGAGGCGAGAAGGAGCAGAGGCGCAGCAAAGGAGCGGAGGCAGAAGAAGAAGGATTGGGTGCACAATGCCCCCGCTTCGGACTCGGCGCGCTCTTATAGCGCCCCGGTCGAGTGGCTGACCGATGGCCCCGAGCGATCTTATCAAATCCCGTAACAGGCGCAGGCGCGATGCGTGGCGAAAAAGGTGGCGCGAGGATCGAGGCGTCTCAAGCATATCCCTACGATTGCTGCGGCACGCCCCGCCCCGCGCGCTTCCCCAAATTTCGAAATCCCGCAGAACCCGGCGACCAAAGAGCAACCAACCCCGCCGAAAAATGCACGCACCAACGGCACCCGACGCCTAGCGCGAAGTTCAGTCGACAGAAGAAGCGACCAACACACTCGACGGTTCCAGAATTGATCAAGGCAACCAAGACGAGACTGAGGAAGACAGCCTAGTCCGCAAGCTCAGAAGCAGACTACCCCAGGGGCGTCGAGCCGGAACCAGAGCTTTCCTCGGCACTCTCTTGCTCAAACCTCAATCCATTCGGGGGCTACTGATGAGGTTACATACCTAGGGTAGGGTCACAGGCCCGACCAAGGTACCCCACCCAAGGTCATTGCCTTAGAAGATCAAAAGACAAAACTTACGATGACAGATACAGTCGACTGAGACGGCCCAAGAGGACACTCCACTCGACTGGACATCTTCTACAAGACGACACGACCAACCCAAGGCACTCGACCCCCGAAGGTCAAGTGTCACTCAGGGCAGCAACGGTCCGGTATTTACTCGCCGTAGTAAATACCTTAATTACTCTTTACTGCGGGCGTTACCAGTAACAGCTACCTTAATGTACATTGAACCCTTGGTAACGTGGAGCTTGGATGGGGTCCTGCTGCATTATATAAGCCACCCCCTCCTCCAGTTCAAGGGTTCGCACCTCTGTAACTCACATATACACATATCAGTCGACCAGCCTCCAGGAACCGAGACGTAGGGATGTTACTTCCTCCGAGAAGGGCCTGAACTCGTGAAACACCTTGTGTACAACTCCACCATAGCTAGGGCCTTGCCTCTCCATCCGTACCCCCTACTCATACTGTCAGACTTAGAACCACGACAGCGTCCACCGGCGAGGATGGCGGTTTTAATAGCCGAAACTCGGGCGGCGAGAGGCGCATGCCGGGCGACGCGTGGCGGGCGCGCGTGACGATGGGCGACGCGACGGTTCACTGGGCGGCATCAATGGGCAGGCTGACCGGTGATACGACCATTTTGCATCATGCTTATAAGTTGATATTTATTGCATTATGGGTTGTTCATACATGTTTTTTCACAATAGTTATGTCTTTTCTCTTTTATTTTGCAAGGTTTACATGAAGAGGGAGAATGCCGGCAGCTGGAATTCTGGGCTGAAAAAGGAGCAAACTTTGGAAACCTATTCTGCACAACTCCAAAAGCCTTGAAACTCCACAGAACGTCGTTTCGGAAAATAGAAAAAATATCTGGCGAAAGAAACCCACGGGAGGGGCCACCGGCTGGCCTTGAGGGTGGGGGCGCGCCCCCCTTCGCAGGGCGCGCCCCCCTGCCTCGAGGGCCAGCCGGCAGGCCCACAGTGCCTATCTTCTCTTATATGAAGCGTTTTGACCTGGAATAAAATCAGAAGGAGGCTTTCGGGACTAGACGCCGCCGTATCGAGGCGGAAACCAATCTAGGGCTTCGGCAGAGCTGTTCTGCCGGGAAAACTTCCCTCCGGGAGGGGGAAATCGTCACCGCCGTCATCACCAACAACTCTCCCATCTTAGGGAGGGCTATCTTCATCAACATCTTCACCAGCACCATCTCCTCTCAAACCCTAGTTCATCTCTTGTATCCAATCTTTGTACCCAAACCTCAGATTGGTACATATGGGTTACTAGTAGTGTTGATTACTCCTTGTAGTTGATGCTAGTTGGTTTATTTGGTGGAAGATCATATGTTCAGATCCATTATGCATATTAATACCCCTCTAATCATGAATAATATTATGTCTCGTGAGTAGTTACTTTGGTTCTTGAGGACATGGGAGAAGTCTTGCTATTAGTAGTCAAGTGAATTTGGTCTTCGTTCGATATTTTGATGAGATGTATGTTGTCTCTCCTCTAGTGGTGTCATGTGAACGTCGACTACATGACACTTCACCATTATTTAGGCCTAGAGGAAGGCATTAGGAAGTAATAAGTAGATGATTGGTTGCTAGAGTGACAGAAGCTTAAACCCTAGTTTATGTGTTGCTTCGTAAGGGGCTGATTTCGATCCATATGTTTCAGGCTATGGTTATTTACCTTAATACTTCTTTTGTAGTTGCGGATGCTTGCATTATAGTAGGTTAATCATAAGTGGGAGGCTTGTCCAAGTAAGGGCAGCACCCAAGCACCGGTCCACCCACATACCAAATTATCAAAGTACCGAACGCAAATCAGACGATCGCGATGAAAACTAGCTTGACGATAATTCCCATGTGTCCTCGGGAGCGCTTTCCTTTATATAAGAGTTTGTCCAGGCTTGTCCTTTGCTACAAAAAAGATTGGGCCACCTTGCTGCACCTTATTTACTTTTACCGTTTGTCACTTGCTACCAATTATCTTATCACAAAACTATCTGTTACCTATAATTTAAGTGCTTGCAGAAAATACCTTACTGTAAACTGCCTATCATTTCCTTCTGCTCCTCGTTGGGTTCGACAGTCTTACTTATCGGAAGGACTACGATAGATCCCCTACAGCTGTGGGTCATCAACCGGCGCGGCATCGCGGCAGGCGGGGCATCAATGGGCAGGCTGACCGACGCGGCATCGCCGCAGCTTTGGCATTGATTCCCGCGGGAACCGAGGCGATGAGGACAACGAAGCAGCGCCTCGCTGACAGGGCGGGTCCATCACAATTCGCGCCAAAAACGGCCCGTCCGGCGCCCCAAGGCGACCCCAGCGCGCTGGGTTTGAGTTGGATGCGCCGGCGTCAACTTCGGCGCAAACCGACGAAAAAGGGGCTCCTGGGGCACGACTGGGCCTTTTTTTTGCGCCGGCGCCGAAAAGTTGCCTGGGGGAGCCTGTTGGGGGCGCGGCTGGAGATGTTCTTACATATGGTATGGTTCATAAATTAATGTTAAATATGTAAGTGAGAATAGAACAATCTATTCTCTTGTTATTATGCTTTCGTCACACATACACTGCATTGTTATATAGTAATATAATGAATGTAGAGGAGCCAACATCTTAGTTAAAGCTATCTGATCTGCATTGAAGAAGTCTTTTCAGACAAGGTCAATAATTCTTATTAGTATTTTTGTGCATCGCATGCCTTGCGTGGGTTGAACTGTAGAAGGAACCGTGTAAAAGATTTTACTTCAACAAGTGTGATAGTGACAATCATTCTACCTATGAGGCTACGAGCATCATGACGAAAAAACTCTTGTTAGAATTATTCCGAGGCGCATCGTCGATTTATCGAGGACCAAGCAATCACACGAGCACAACACCGAGATTTGTTAATGAGGTTCACCACCATGGCTACATCCTTGGGGCCTGACCACGGGCGCTCCTCCCTGTGACACCGTCACGATACCGCATCCCGGCCGCCCGGGCGCCGGCACACACCGCCGGCTCCCCCGCGTACCTGTGCTATTATGTTGGCATAGGTTACATCGTGTGTCTAGCCCCGATATATATGAGAGGCCTAGGATACAAGTGTCCTATTAGGACACAACTCTTACCATGTCTACACACAGTCCAAAACCAAATCCAACTGTAACCTACCTTGTACTATAATATTCGACACAACTCTAACAGGCAGGAGTGGCAATACGAAGATGGTCTATTTTGCACATGAGAACGAGACTTTGACCATGGAGTATTAAGGAGTGATTTCGTGCATGGCAGGTGCAATCTTACTAGTCTAGAAAAGGGAAATTCTATTCGCGTACTGACTACTGACTCGAACAGTCGGAGTCTAATTTAGATTCGGTATGAAAGATTACATGCTCGACTCGGACTCCAGTCACCTAGATTTATTCTATAAAGTCTAGTAGTCTACCGTCGGTAGATCAATCAAGGAGCGAAATAGGCTAAGAGTAGAGGGCAGAACAATTAATTGGGCGATTTCTTCGCGTCCACCGTCCTCCGTCGATTTCGCCGGAGATTGAATTCAGTTTCGAGGGTGATCGACCAGCTGGCAATGGCGCTACCCCACGGCGCCCTCAACTCCTTGCCACTGCTCGTCTTCGAACACCAGCCCGCACCAAACGAGACGACGGCGGCCACCGGAGGCGACGATCAAGACATCCCCGAGATGCTCATGTTCAGCATATCGGAAGAAAGAACATGCACGGAGCCGACCCCCGCCATGCTATCCCCGCAGGACAACCGGATCTGCTTCGCCACCCCGCAGGGCTGGATCTTCATCCTACACGGCGCCGCCCCGTGGGAGACCTGGCTGTGGCATCCGGTCACCGGAGAGACCATACCCCTTCCGCCCATTCGAGACGACCACTACGTCCCCACCAACTGCGCCTGCCACCTCACCCACAGCTCCGCCGCGCATCCTGACTGCGCCGTCGTGCTGCTCGACGTCACCGACCCCGACATGTGGTTCTGCCGAATCAACGGAGGAGGCGGTAGGGAATGGGCGCAGCACACGTATGACGTCGGCGAGTACACTCTCCCAGTGGACGAGGGCGACAGCGACGACGACGACGACAGCGACTGCACTCTCCCAGTGGGCGAGGGCGACGGCGACGACGACGACGACAGCGACTGCACTCTCCCAGTGGGCGACGGCGACGGCGACGACGACGGCGACTGCACTTCCACTCCCCCGACCAAGAGAGTCATAGCTGGCGTCGTCGCCGCCCTGGGAGGGAAGCTGCATTTCATCTTCTCGGAATCAAACCAATACAAGATGGGCGTCGTTCACCTCGACTTCGGCAAACCTGCCCCTGCTGCCGAGCTTCACACGCTGGAGGACGTGGACGCCGCCATCACTCTACCGGAAGGCATGTGCGGTGGCGTGACCAGGCTGCTGGAGTCACAGGGGGAGCTTTTCCAGGTCTGCGTTTGCTTCCAGGGATTTGACCCAAACGACATCGGCGCCGTCCTTGTCCTCAAGATGGATTTCGACCATGGCCGCCGGTGGCGCAGGGTGCATGACATTGGAGACAGGGTCTTCATGCTGTCTCATGGAGGCAATGCGGTTTCTTGCCCGGCGAGCGCGTGCAACCTGCAAAGGAACCGCGTCTACTTCATGAAGAACTTCCTCGAGGATGATGGGGATCTGTGCATCTACGACCTGGTGGAAGAAGTCCTGGAGATTCTTCTGGTTCATGAAAAGGACTTGACTCTTGCACGCACCAAACCTTATTGGATTGTACCGCCTACTGCCTAGTGCACACATCCCATACGAATGTAGCTAGTAGTTCTTTTAATCCTAAAAGTTTATTGCTCATATCAAAAGAGTTACGTCATGTAGTATACAAAGGGTAACAGGAACGAGGGTGGATCACCATCCCAATTTAAATCTAAAATATCATAAGATTTTTTCGCCAATTGATGGGCAACATTATTCTCTTTTCGTGGGCAGCTGTGTGTAAATGAAATTCCTTCTATCAGCGATGCAATTCGATCAATTCCAATGAATCAGATTTGACAATGACCTGGGTGCATCCTAAACTCACGAATGTAACTACTCCCTCCGTCCGGGTTTATTAGGCCTCTCAGCATCACAAGCATGTCCCATTTTATAAGGCCTCGCTTTGGAAAGGTGCATGCATGCAACCATTTCATTGGTTGCATTGAAAGTTATTGTTGTTGGTACCATGACTAGGAAATTAATACACTTTATGCATGTTTTTTTATTGGTTGCATGCATGTGAGAGAGTGCATTGGGAGTGGAATGGAAAAATTAATGTAAGCAAATTACTACGCATCTTGGTCTAAGAGAAATTGTCTTTAGGCCTAATAAACCCGGATGGAGGGAGTAGTTACTAGTAGGAAAGCTAATGTTTCGTTGGTACTCCACACGTCCCATAATAAAGATGTGACTTAATTTCAAAAAAATAAAAATAAAGATGTGACTTCCTCCGTTTCAAAACAGAGGAATACTAGTAATTTTGGTTGTCCTAGTGCACTTATGATTTGTTCCACTAGTTAATGTGCTTTTATAGCTCAATGTGTTCTTTGTATTAACAAAGTCCTTGCAAAAAATAAATAAGTTACTAAAACAAAATTAATGTTCATTTGTTCCGCTAGCCATTTTCTACACTTGATTTTGTTCAATTGTTGGATATGGGTGTAGTTTTGGCTTATTAATGTAAGAAAAATGTGTTTCAAGGCTCTAGCATGATGGTGCCGGTACGTTCAGCACACGACTCACGTGAATAGGCGAACATGGTTTCCTTTTCTCTTATCGGCACCCCTGCTAGTCCACCATGTCTCATGTGGCTCTAGAACCATGGGGGCGCAGTAAATTCCGGCCCTTGCCGGCGGGTGGGGTCAATTTCTAGGTGTTTTTATAGTTTAGTTAAGGTTTGTGTCATGCTTAAAAAGGAGAGACGGTGGCGGATCTGTGGAGATGAAATAAGGTCGTCCTCGCCTAGACCCCATTATGGTGGGGCGTCTAGTGTCGTCGGAGGGCGTGTGAAGATGTGTCTTCGACGGATCTCACAGGATTCGGTCGATGTTTCTCTTCAGTGGATTTTCTTGGACCAGGTCTTTGTTCGTTTGCATTTGTGTGTCTATGAGTTGGGTCCTTCCGATCTACGATTTTCTTCATCGGCAACAGTTGTTGTCCTGATCCGTTGGTTCTGCGGGTTCTTAGCGGGACAACTTCCCAACTATCTACCACAATAACGTTTGCCCAGCTCCAATAAGGAAGGGGCAATAACAGTGGCACTTGATGACCCACAACCGTAAGGGATCTATTGCAGCGTTTTCGATAAGTAAGAGTGTCGAACCCAACGAGGAGCAGAAGGTATTGATAAGCGATTCTGAGCAAGAAATTACTGCAAGCACTGAAAGATAACTTTTAGGGGTTTTCTCGGTATAAGCAACAGGAAAGTAAAAGCAAGTAATGTAAAAGGTACTGAGAGTAACAAGTGGCCCAATCCTTTCTTAGCAAAGGAGAGGCCTAGCAACTGAACTTATAAAGACTAAAGCGTTCCTGAGGACACACGGGAGAAGTAGTCATGTGCTTTCGCCATATTCCGTATCGATACTATGTTATGTGTTGATAAGTGTTGAGTGGGTGGATCTATGCTAGTGCACTCTCTAGACTAAGATGAATGCACTCTTATGATTAAACACCTTGCAAGCATCCGCAAATACAAGATAGAATTTAAGGCAAAAGCCTAACCATAGCAATACGATCGAGGATCCATTATTCCCTTATGCAAAAGCGTGCGAACTGGGGTTCAGGTTTCTGTCACTCCGGCAACCCACCATAAGCATTCTTTATACACAATGTATTCTCCTAGGTCCTTAATAAGGCGAAGTGTTGAGTGTTCGACTCACACAACACCACTAGTAGAATGACAACACAACTTAAGTATCAAACAACACATATTACTTCAACAGCATATGACTACTAACAACAAGACTTTCCCCATGTCCTCAAGAACTAAGGTAACTACTCACGAGACATAAAAGAGATCATGATCAGTGGGGATAAATAGGTGATAAACAATCTGGACATAATAATATTTCTCCAACAAAACTCAATAGCATTCACCACAAAGTAGTAATCAACACCCATGGAGTAGAGAGGATAGGTAGTACGAGTTACAACACAAGTTGCGATTGTAAGATGAGATTTGGATGAAGATGGAGATGGTGCTGGTGTTGGGGATGATGTTGATGATGATCTCGATGATGCCCGTGACGATGGTGATGACGATGGCGACGATCTCCCCTTCCGGGAGGTGATCTCCCCGGCGGAATCTGCCCGCCGGAGATGGCTTTTTCTTCTCTGTAGGTTTCCGCCACGGAGCGGCGGCGGAACTCCGTAAAAATTCCCGTCTCTTGGGTTTTTGGATAACGGAGAGCATATATGCAAAAGGGGGCGGCCAGAGGTGGGCCAGGGGCTCCAGGCACCCCCCGGCGCGGCCAGGGGGGGCGCCCCCAGGGCGCCTGGGCAACCTGTGGCCCCCCTCTGGTTGCCCTTTCACGTGCCTTCGTGATCCGTCTGAAAAATATCTCCCGTCAATTTTCAGGTAATTTGGAGGTATTCTTCTTCAGCAACTCAGCGTCCACTTTTTACTGCTGAATCATGCGTCTGCTGCTTCGGCATCGGAAAGTTTGCAAACTGTGTAAAATAGACCAAAACAACATAAGAACATCACCGTAACGTGAAATATATCAATGAATAAGGATAAATTATGATACAAAATAGTGATGCATTTTGGACGTATCAACACCCCCAAGCTTAGACCTCGCTTGTCCCCAAGCGAATATGAACTCGGTAAACCTGTCCACAAGTTTAGAGAGTGAAGTGTCGATAAACAGAATACGAACAAGAAGCATCACAGTTTCCTCACCAACTCAAATATCCTCAACAGCAATCTTCAACTCATAAGGCCCTTATAAAAGAGTGGTAACACTTATATTCGAAAGTAGGGCTAAGGAAACTTATTGAATCATGGCAAACATGTCCTTTGGTCAAAGAACAACTAATAGCTTTTACTTTTGCTCTTTCTTTGTGTTTGATGAGACTGATTGAAGCTTTTGAAAGAACATGTCATCAGGCAAGAAGTGAAAGTGTTAACACAAAGGAAGATATTTGCCTTGGCTGGGCTTGAATAACAACTTACTTATCAAATGATAATGTTGTTGCGGAACGTAGTATTTTAAAATTTTCCTACGATCACGCAAGATCTATCTACCAGATGCATAGCAACGAGAGGGAAGAGTGTGTCTACGTACCCTCGTAGACCGGAAGCGGAAGCGTCAAGTGACGCGGTTGATGTAGTCGAACTTCTTCGCGATTCAACCGATCAAGCACCGAACGTACGGCACCTCCGCGTTCAGCACACGTTCAGCTTGATGACGTCCCACGAGCTCTTGATCCAGTTGAGCTTCACGGGAGAGTTTCGTCAGCACGACGGCGTGGTGACGGATATGATGTATTCACCGGCGCAGGGCTTCGCCTAAGCACCGCGACGGTATGACCGAGGTGTGTTTCTGTGGAGGGGGGCACCGCACACGGCTGGAACAATTCAACTTGTGTGTCTTTGGGTGCCCCCCTGCCCCCGTATATAAAGGAGCAAGGGGGGAGGCCAGCCGGCCCTTGTTTGGTGCGGCTAGGGGTGCAATCCTACTAGGAATAGGATTGCAATCCTATTCCTAGTAGGAACCACCAAAGAAGGAAGAGAGGGAAAGGAAAAAGAGGGAGAGGTGGCGCCCCCCCAATCCTAGTCCAACTAGGAACCCTAGGTGGGGCGCCGGCCAGCCCTATGGGCTGCCTCTCTCTTTTCCATAAGGCCCACTATGGACCATCCCCCTTCGTAGGGGGTTCCGGTAACCCCCTCCGGCAATCCCGTTAAATCCGAAACTTTTCTGGAACACTTCCGGTGTCCGAATATAGTCGTCCAATATATCAATCTTTATGTCTCGGACATTCCGAGACTCCTCGTCATGTCCGTGATCTCATCCGGGACTCCGAACTACCTTCGGTACATCAAAACTCATAAACTCATAATACTGATCGTCATCAAACGTTAAGCGTGCGGACCCTACGGGTTCGAGAACTATGTAGACATGACCGAGACTCATCTCTGGTCAATAACCAATAGCGGAACCTGGATGTTCATATTGGCTCCTACATATTCTACGAAGATCTTTTATCGGTCAGAACCGCATAACAACATACGTTGTTCCTTTTGTCATCGGTATGTTACTTGTCCGAGATTCGATCGTCGGTATCTCCATACCTAGTTCAATCTCGTTACCGACAAGTCTCTTTACTCGTTCCGTAACACATCATCTCGTGACTAACTCATTAGTCTTTTGCTTGCAAGGCTTATTGTGATGTGTGTTACCGAGAGGGCCCAGAGATACCTCTCCGACACTCGGAGTGACAAATCCTAATCTTGATCTATGCCAACACCACGAATACCTTCGGAGACACCTGTAGAGCATCTTTATGATCACCCAGTTACGTTGTGACGTTTGATAGCACACAAGGTGTTCCTACGGTATTCGGGAGTTGCATAATCTCATAGTCATAGGAACATGTATAAGTCATGAAGAAAGCAATAGCAGAAAAACTAAACGATCATAGTGCTATGCTAACGGATGGGTCTTGTCCATCACATCATTCTCCTAATGATGTGATCCCGTTGATCAAATGACAACTCATGTCTATGGCTAGGAAACATAACCATCTTTGATCAATGAGCTAGTCTAGTAGAGGCATACTAGGGACATATTGTTTTGTCTATGTATCCACACATGTACTAAGTTTCCGGTTAATACAATTCTAGCATGAATAAAAGACATTTATCATGATATAAGGAAATACAAATAACATCTTTATTATTGCCTCTAGGGCATATTTCCTTCAGCCTCCCACTTGAACTAGAGTCAATAATCTAGATTACAAAGTGATGATCCTCACACCCATGGAGTCCTGGTGCTGATCATGTTTTGCCCGTGGAAGAGGCTTAGTCAACGGGTCTGCTACATTTAGATCCGTATGTATTTTGCAAATCTCTATGTCTCCCTCCTTGACTAGATCGCGGATGGAATTGAAGCGTCTTTTGATGTGCTTTGTTCTCTTGTGAAACCTGGATTCCTCGCCAAGGCTATTGCTCCAGTGTTGTCACAAAAGATTTTCATTGGACCCGATGCACTAGGTATTACACCTAGATCGGATATGAACTCCTTCATCCAGACTCCATCATTTGCTGCTTCCGAAGCAGCTATGTATTCCGCTTCACACGTAGATCCCACCACGACGCTCTGCTTGGAACTGCACCAACTGACAGCTCCACCGTTCAATCAAAATACATATCCGGTTTGTGACTTGGAGTCATCCTGATCAGTGTCAAAGCTAGAATCGACGTAACCGTTTACGACGAGCTCTTTGTCACCTCCATACACAAGAAACATATCCTTTGTCCTTTTCAGATACTTTAGGATGTTCTTGACCGCTGCCCAATGATCCACTCCTGGATTACTTTGGTACCTCCCTGCTAAACTTATAGCAAGGCACACATCAGGTCTGGTACACAGCATCGCATACATGATAGATCCTATGGCTGAGGCATAGGGAATGACTTTCATTTTCTCTCTATCTTCTGCAGTGGTCGGGCATTGAGTCTTACTCAACTTCATACCTTGTAATACAGGCAAGAACCCTTTCTTTGACTGATCCATTTTGAACTTCTTCAAAATCTTATCAAGGTATGTGCTTTGTGAAAGTCCAATTAAGCGTCTTGATCTATCTCTATAGATCTTGATGCCTAATATATAAGCAGCTTCACCGAGGTCTTTCATTGAAAAACTCTTATTCAAGTATCCTTTTATGCTGTCCAGAAATTCTATATCATTTCCAATCAACAATATGTCATCCACATATAATATTAGAAATGCTACAGAGCTCCCACTCACTTTCTTGTAAATACAGGCTTCTCCAAAAGTCTGTATAAAACCATATGCTTTGATCACCTCATCAAAGCGTATATTCCAACTCCGAGATGCTTGCACCAGTCCATAGATGGATCGCTGGAGCTTGCATACTTTGTTAGCACCTTTTGGATCGACCAAACCTTCCGGTTGCATCATATACAACTCTTCTTTGAGATATCCATTCAGGAATGCAGTTTTGACATCCATTTGCCAGATTTCATAATCATAAAATGCGGCAATTGCTAACATGATTCGGACAGACTTAAGCATCGCTACCGGTGAGAAAGTCTCATCGTAGTCAACTCCTTGAACTTGTCGAAACCCTTTCGCAACAAGTCGAGCTTTGTAAACAGTAACATTACCGTCTGCGTCGGTCTTCCTCTTGAAGATCCATTTATTTTCGATGGCCTACCGATCATCGGGCAAGTCAACCAAAGTCCACACTTTGTTCTCATACATGGATCCCATCTCAGATTTCATGGCCTCAAGCCATTTTGCGGAATCTGGGCTCATCATCGCTTCCTCATAGTTCGTAGGTTCATCATGGTCTAGTAACATGATTTCCAGAACTGGGTTGCCGTACCACTCTGGTGCGGAACGTACTCTGGTTGATCTACGACGTTCAGCAGAAACTTGATCCGAAGTTTCATGATCATCATCATTAACTTCCTCATTGATTGGTGTAGGAATCACTGGAACAGTTTTCTGTGATGTACTACTTTCCAATCCGGGAGAAGGTACAATTACCTCATCAAGTTCTACTTTCCTCCCACTCACTTCTTTCGAGAGAAACTCCTTCTCTAGAAAGGATCCATTCTTAGCAACGAATATCTTGCCTTCGGATCTGTGATAGAAGGTGTACCCAACAGTCTCTTTTGGGTATCCTATGAAGACACATTTCTCCGACTTGTGTTCGAGCTTATCAGGTTGAAGCTTTTTCACATAAGCATCGCAGCCCCAAACTTTAAGAAACGACAACTTTGGTTTCTTGCCAAACCATAGTTCATAAGGTGTCGCATCAACGGATTTAGATGGTGCCCTATTTAACGTGAATGCAGCTGTCTCTAAAGCATAACCCCAATACGATAGTGGTAAATCGGTAAGAGACATCATAGATCGCACCATATCCAATAAAGTACGGTTACGACGTTCGGACACACCATTACGCTGTGGTGTTCCGGGTGGCGTGAGTTGTGAAACTATTCCACATTGTTTCAAATGAAGACCAAACTCGTAACTCAAATATTCTCCTCCACGATCAGATCGTAGAAACTTTATTTTCTTGTTACGATGATTCTCTACTTCACTCTGAAATTCTTTGAACTTTTCAAATGTTTCAGACTTGTGTTTCATTAAGTAGATATACCCATATCTGCTCAAATCATCAGTGAAGGTTAGAAAATAACGATACCCGCCGCGTGCTTCAACACTCATTGGCCCACATACATCAGTATGTATGATTTCCAACAAATCTGTTGCTCGCTCCATAGTTCCGGAGAACGGAGTTTTAGTCATCTTGCCCATGAGGCATGGTTCGCAAGCACCAAGTGATTCATAATCAAGTGATTCCAAAAGTCCATCACTATGGAGTTTCTTCATGCGTTTTACACCAATACGACCTAAACGGCAGTGCCACAAATAAGTTGCACTATCATTATTAACCTTGCATCTTTTGGTTTCAATATTATGAATATGTGTATCACTACAATCGAGATCCAATAAGAATAGACCACTCTTTAAGGGTGCATGACCATAAAAGATATTATTCATAAAAATAGAACAACCATTATTCTCTGATTTAAATGAATAACCGTCTCGCAACAAACAAGATCCAGATATAATGTTCGTGCTCAACGCTGGCACCAAATAACAATTATTTAGGTCTAAAACTAATCCCGAAGGTAGATGTAGAGGTAGCGTGCCGACGGCGATCACATCGACTTTGGAACCGTTTCCCACGCGCATCGTCACCTCGTCCTTAGCCAATCTTCGTTTAATCCGTAGTCCCTGTTTCGAGTTACAAATATTAGCAACCGAACCGGTATCAAATACCCAGGTACTACTACGAGCATTAGTAAGGTACACATCAATAACATGTATATCACATATACCTTTGTTCACCTTGCCATCCTTCTTATCCGCCAAATACTTGGGGCAGTTCCGCTTCCAGTGTCCAGTCCCCTTGCAGTAGAAGCACTCAGTTTCAGGCTTGGCTCCAGACTTGGGTTTCTTCGTGGAAGTAGCAACTGTCTTGCTATTCTTCTTGAAGTTCCCCTTCTTTCCCTTGCCCTTTTTCTTGAAACTAGTGGTCTTGTTAACCATCAACACTTGATGCTCCTTTTTGATTTCTACCTCCGCAGCCTTGAGCATAGCGAAGAGCTCGAGAATTGTCTTTTGCATCCCTTGCATATTATAGTTCATCACGAAGCTTTTATAGCTTGGTGGCAGTGATTGAAGAACTCTATCAATAACACTATCCTCGTCAACTTTGCAACCAAGTTGAGTCATATGATTGTAGTACCCAGACATTCTGAGCAAGTGTTCGCTGATAGAACTATTCTCCTCCATCTTGCAGCTGTAGAACTTATTGGAAATCTCATATTTCTCAATCCGGGCATTTGCTTGAAATTTTAACTTCAACTCCTGGAACATCTCATATGGTCCATGACGTTCAAAACGTCGTTGAAGTCCCGGTTCTAAGCCGTAAAGCATGGCACACTGAACTATCGTGTAGTCATCAGACCGCGATTGCCAGACGTTCAAAGCGTCCACATTAGCGGGAGGGGGCTTGTCACCTAGCGGTGCTTCAAGGACATAATTCTTCTGTGCAGCAATGAGGATAATCCTCAGGTTACGGACCCAGTCCGTGTAATTGCTACCATCATCTTTCAACTTAGCTTTCTCTAGGAATGCATTAAAATTCAAAGGAACGGTAGCACGGGCCATTGATCTACAACAACATAGATATGCAAAAACTATCAGGACTAAGTTCATGATAAGTTAAAGTTCAATTTAATCATATTAATTAAAGAACTCCCACTTAGATAGACATCCCTCCGGTCATCTAAATGATCACGTGATCCAAATCAACTAAACCATGTCCGATCATCACGTGAGATGGAGTAGTTTCAATGGTGAACATCTTATGTTGATCATATCTACTATATGATTCACGCTCGACCTTTCGGTCTCCAGTGTTCCGAGGCCATATCTGCATATGCTAGGCTCGTCAAGTTTAACCCGAGTATTCTGCGTGTGCAAAACTAGCTTACACCCGTTGTATTTGAACGTAGAGCTTATCACACCCGATCATCACGTGGTGTCTCGGCACGACGAACTTTCGCAACGGTGCATACTCAGGGAGAACACTTATACCTTGAAATTTAGTAAGGGATCATCTTATGATGCTACCGTCGTTTTAAGCAAAATAAGAAGCATAATAAGATAAACATCACATGCAATCAAAATATGTGACATGATATGGCCATCATCATCTTGTGCTTTTGATCTCCATCTCCAAAGCACCGTCATGATCACCTTCGTCACCGGCGTGACACCTTGATCTCCATCGTAGTATCGTTGTCGTCTCGCCAACTATTGCTTCTACGACTATCGCTACCGCTTAGTGATAAAGTAAAGCAATTACATGGCGATTGTATTTCATACAATAAAGCGACAACCATATGGCTCCTGCCAGTTGTCGATAACTTTACAAAACATGATCATCTCATACAAAACCGTATAACTCATCATGTCTTGACCATATCACATCACAACATGCCCTGCAAAAACAAGTTAGACGTCCTCTACTTTGTTGTTGCATGTTTTACGTGGCTGCTACGGGCTTAGCAAGAACTGTTCTTACCTACGCATACAAAACCACAACGATGTTTCGTCAAGTATATGCTGTTTTAACCTTCACAAGGACCGGGCGTAGCCACACTTGATTCAGCTAAAGTGAGAGAGACAGACACCCGCCAGTCACCTTTAAGCAACGAGTGCTCGTAACGGTGAAACCAGTCTCGCGTAAGCGTACGCGTAATGTCGGTCCGGGCCGCTTCATCTCACAATACCGCCGAAGCAAAGTATGACATGCTGGTAAGCAGTATGACTATTATCACCCACAACTCATTGTGTTCTACTCGTGCATATCATCTACGCATAGACCTGGCTCTGATGCCACTGTTGGGGAACGTAGTATTTTAAAATTTTCCTATGATCACGCAAGATCTATCTACCAGATGCATAGCAACGAGAGGGAAGAGTGTGTCTACGTACCCTCGTAGACCGGAAGCGGAAGCGTCAAGTGACGCGGTTGATGTAGTCGAACTTCTTCGCGATTCAACCGATCAAGAACCGAACGTACGGCACCTCCGCGTTCAGCACACGTTCAACTTGATGACGTCCCATGAGCTCTTGATCCAGTTGAGCTTCACGGGAGAGTTTCGTCAGCACGACGGCGTGGTGACGGATATGATGTATTCACCGGCGCAGGGCTTCGCCTAAGCACCGCGACGGTATGACCGAGGTGTTTTCTGTGGAGGGGGGCACCGCACACGGCTGGAACAATTCAACTTGTGTGTCTTTGGGTGCCCCCCTGCCCCCGTATATAAAGGAGCAAGGGGGGAGGCCGGCCAGCCCTTGTTTGGTGCGGCTAGGGGTGCAATCCTACTAGGAATAGGATTGCAATCCTATTCCTAGTAGGAACCACCAAAGAAGGAAGAGAGGGAAAGGAAAAAGAGGGAGAGGTGGCGCCCTCACCAATCCTAGTCCAACTAGGAACCCTAGGTGGGGCGCCGGCCAGCCCTATGGGCTGCCTCTCTCTTTTCCATAAGGCCCACTATGGACCATCCCCCTTCGTAGGGGGTTCCGGTAACCCCCTCCGGCAATCTCGTTAAATCCGAAACTTTTCCAGAACACTTCCGGTGTCCGAATATAGTCGTCCAATATATCAATCTTTATGTCTCGGACATTCCGAGACTCCTCGTCATGTCCGTGATCTCATCCGGGACTCCGAACTACCTTTGGTACATCAAAACTCATAAACTCATAATACCGATCGTCATCAAACGTTAAGCGTGCGGACCCTACGGGTTCGAGAACTATGTAGACATGACCGAGACTCATCTCCGGTCAATAACCAATAGCGGAACCTGGATGTTCATATTGGCTCCTACATATTCTACGAAGATCTTTTATCGGTCAAAACCGCATAACAACATACGTTGTTCCTTTTGTCATCAGTATGTTACTTGTCCGAGATTCGATCGTCGGTATCTCCATACCTAGTTCAATCTCGTTACCGGCAAGTCTCTTTACTCGTTCCGTAACACATCATCTCGTGACTAACTCATTAGTCTTTTGCATGCAAGGCTTATTGTGATGTGTGTTACCGAGAGGGCCCAGAGATACCTCTCCGACACTCGGAGTGACAAATCCTAATCTTGATCTATGCCAACACCACGAATACTTTCGGAGACACCTGTAGAGCATCTTTATGATCACCCAGTTACGTTGTGACGTTTGATAGCACACAAGGTGTTCCTACGGTATTCGGGAGTTGCATAATCTCATAGTCATAGGAACATGTATAAGTCATGAAGAAAGCAATAGCAGAAAAACTAAACGATCATAGTGCTATGCTAACGGATGGGTCTTGTCCATCACATCATTCTCCTAATGATGTGATCCCGTTGATCAAATGACAACTCATGTCTATGGCTAGGAAACATAACCATCTTTGATCAATGAGCTAGTCTAGTAGAGGCATACTAGGGACATACTGTTTTGTCTATGTATCCACACATGTACTAAGTTTCCGGTTAATACAATTCTAGAATGAATAAAAGACATTTATCATGATATAAGGAAATACAAATAACATCTTTATTATTGCCTCTAGGGCATATTTCCTTCAAATGTCAACAAGGATATGATATGACAAATCTTAATGCAACTTTATATGAATGAATCCTTATCAACATCATATGTCTGCTCTCTTTAAGAATAGAAGGGAGTAGGAATAACTGACTCAACTTAAAATTAAAAGATAGGCCCTGCTCTAGGGTAGTAGGGAAAACTCATGTGCTATCCTCAAATCAAACAGAATGAAAACAAGTTTTGAGAGGTGCATGATTTGTCAACGAATGCTAATAGATAACTCAATTGCTTCTTGAGCTGGACAAGTTTCGAGGAACGGCTCCCGCACGAGGACGAACACATCCTCTTATTCTCCTTTATTTATCGCTGCCAAAGTTTTCTGATTTCTCGTGAACAAAGCGCGAAGGAGGGTTTGTTTGTTATATTATTTTTGAGCCGGGCGCACTCTTTGCCAGTTCCTTCTCGTATTATGGGTTTGCACATTAGACATGCAATCCCGGGGTGAAGCTTGTCCAATTCAAGAAGACTATGAATTAGCTATTACTTCCTCATGAGCTAAAACAGAGGCACAAAATAAAAGATTTTGAACATTTAAGGATAACACATAAATTATATACTTTTAGGAGGTGGTAGTGGAATACCACGAGTAGGTAGGTATGGTGGACTCATATGGAAGGTATTGGTTTTAAGGGTATGGATGCACAAGCAGAATACCGCTTAGTACCGAGTTAGGCTAGCAAAGGTTTTGAGAGAGTAGACAACTGATGATGACCAAGATGCAAAGCAATATAAAGCATGAACATTGAAATAAGAATAACACATCAAGTTGTCTTCCTTGTTAGCATAACACTTCAAGCATAATAACATAAAGGTTTTGGCTATGTTGATACTTTAAGAAAATCATGCTTGTTGTTATGACCAAAGCTATGTTTGCCAAGATTAAATAAAGTTTTCACAGCCATACCTGACATAAGGCCAATACTCCCCATAAGAATCATCATATAAGGTCGATTGCATGAAGAGAATACCGAGTGCAGCAAAAGGAACCAATAAACTTCTCATTAATATTCCATCATGGACGACTCCACACTCACGGATACAATTCTTCACCGAAGGAGTGATAGACCTCAATGCACACACCTATCTCATATAATAACCTCCCTAGACATGATACGACTCTACTTGACTCTAAAAGACAAAAGGTAAAGATAAAGATACCGGGCACTCCCCCAAGCTTGGAACAAGCCAAGGGAATGCCGTTACCCAAGGAGATTTCACTCATCATCCTTGTTGGCGTTGATCACGTAGTCCTTGGCGAAACGCTTCCATGGAAGGGGTTCTCCAGTCTCATATGAGAAGCTCGTCTCCTGAATCCTGCATTCAGCACCCATACTCATGCGCATAAACCTTAGTTCATACTCACAGTTCTGGTTATGTAGATTATTAATTTGCCCTTGGAGCTCTATAATTCTTTCTTCAGACGCGGTGATGCTTTTCCACATCTCCTCCATCTCCTTCAGGAAGTAGTTCTTCAGCTCGTTCATGATGTCAAAGTTAGCTTCAACACCACGCTCGATCATCTTCTTGTACTCGAAGACTTCTTGCTCCACTTCTTCCAGTCTGGCCTGGACGCTCCCCTCCTTGATAGGTCCCTTCAGATCTTCTTGATGAAGGACACCGTCCTTCATCTGAACAACCTGAGGGTGCTTCTTTACCTCAGCAAGGTAAGGGTTGATGATGTTGACGACGAACTCGTCCTTGGGGAAGCTTGGGGAAGCCATGGCACCTAAATTCAGCTGAAAGAGTCCCTGGCAGAAACAGATCGAAGAGAAAACACGCGAAATCGCAAGATACGTTGCCGGAACAATCCGGGAAAATAAATAGGAAAAATTTATGCACAGAAAGGAAGGTAACGGACCAAAGCGGGGTCGGAGACGGACTCCCGGGTGTCCAGGCGACCTCCCGGCGCGGCCCAGGGGGGCGCCAGGGGGGCGCCTGGACTCCCTGGAGGTCGTCTCCGGCTCCACTTAGGCTCGGAATTTTACTAATTTTGCAGAAACTCGTAATACGGAACTTTTATGGCGGTTTGCGATGTTTCCTTACCGTACTACATACCTTTTCTTTATTCTGCTTCTGCTGGCGTCTGAAACAGGGCTGCAACATGTTCTTCGTGGGTTGTTGTGTATATTATATTCACATCAACATTGACAGGGTCTCCTGCTACGTAATGTTTAAGTCTTTTCCCATTCACAACTTGAGGTTTGGTGCCTTCAAAAATATTAATCTTAATTGCACCAGACCGATAAACTTCTTCAATATGAAATGGTCCTTCCCACCTGGAAAGTAGTTTACCTGAAGAAAACCTGAAACGGGATCTAAACAACAAAACTTTATCACCAACATTAAATTCACGTTTCAGAATCTTCCTATCATGCCACCTTTTTAACTTTTCCTTGAACATTTTAGCGCTCTCGTAAGCTTCACTTCTCCATTCATCTAGAGAAGTCAAGTTCATGAGACGCTTCTCACCAGCTAATTTTGGGTCAGCATTAAGCTCTCTAACAGCCCAGAAAGCTTTGTGCTCTAACTCTAATGGCAAATGGCAAGCCTTGCCATACACCATCTTATAGGGGGACATGCCCATGGGGTTTTTGTAAGCAGTTCTATATGCCCACAAAGCATCTCCTAACTTATTTGACCAGTCCTTTCTATTTCTGTTTACTGTCTTCTGCAAGATCAACTTAATCTCTCTATTGGTGAGCTCAACTTGCCCACTAGTTTGAGGATGATATGGTGAAGCAATTCTATGATTAACATCGTATTTGGCCAAAGCTTTTCTAAAAGCTCCGTGCGTGAAGTGTGATCCTCCATCGGTCATGAGATACCTTGGTACACCGAACCTAGGAAAAATTACATCTTCAAGCATTTTCAAAGATGTCTTGTGATCAGCACTTTCAGTGGGGATTGCTTCAACCCACTTGGTCACGTAATCAACAGCTACTAAAATGTGAGTGTACTTGTGCGAAGAAGGAAAAGGACCCATAAAATCAAAACCCCAACAATCGAAAGGTTCAATCACTAGTGAGTAATTCATAGGCATCTCATTCCTTCTACTAATGTTACCAACTCTCTGACATTTATCACAGGCTAAAACATAATTTCTAGCATCTTTAAAGAGAGTGGGCCAATAAAAACCTGATTGAAGAACCTTATGTGCAGTCCTCTCACCGGCATGATGTCCTCCATAGGGACTATCATGACATCGTCTGAGAATGTCCTTCTGCTCATGTTCCGGTATACATCTCCTCACGATCCCGTCGGGACCTTCTTTGAAAAGATGTGGGTCATCCCAAAAGTAGTGCCTCAAATCATGAAAGAACTTCTTCCTTTGCTGAAGTGTTAAACCTGGAGGCAAATACATTGCAACAATAAAATTAGCATAATCTGCATACCAAGGGTCGGAAAGAGATTGTACTTTTACAACGGCAAGTTGCTCGTCTGGAAAACTATCGTTGACTTGGGATGGGATCATGCGGTATATCTTCCACCCTTGAAAGATTGTCCGCTACCGGATTGTCTTCTCCTTTCCTATCAACAATCTACAAATCAAATTCTTGAAGAAGGAGTACCCATCTGATAAGCCTTGGCTTGGCATCCTTCTTTGTCATAAGGTACTTAATGGCAGCATGATCAGTATGAATAATAACTTTGGAATCAACAATATACTGCCTAAATTTATCACAAGCAAAAACTACAGCTAAGAATTCCTTCTCAGTAGTAGCATAATTCCTTTGAGCACTATCAAGGGTTTTACTAGCATAATGTATAACATTCAATTTCTTATCAACTCTTTGTCCTAAAACAGCTCCAACAACAAAATCACTTGCATCACACATAATCTCAAAAGGTAAATTCCAGTCAGGTGGTTGTACTATAGGAGCGGTTGTTAAAGCTTTCTTAAGGACTTCAAAAGCTTCCTTACAATTTTCATCAAATACAAAAGGAACGTCCTTCTGGAGAAGATTAGTGAGGGGTCTTGAGGTTTTAGAAAAGTCTTTAATAAATCTTCTATAAAAACCTGCATGACCGAGAAAACTGCGAATACCTTTGATGTCCCTCGGATAGGGCATCCTCTCAATAGCTTCGATCTTGGCTTTGTCCACTTCAATTCCCCTTTCGGAAATCTTGTGACCAAGAACAATTCCTTCATTAACCATGAAGTGGCACTTTTCCCAGTTGAGTACCAAATTTGTCTCCTCGCATCTCTGCAAAACTTTATTAAGGTTGTGAAGACAATGGTCAAAAGAAGTTCCATAGACGGAGAAATCGTCCATGAAGACTTCCATAATATCCCCGCAGAAACCATGAAAGATAGCAGACATACACCTTTCAAAATTAGCAGGGGCATTACATAAACCAAAAGGCATACGCCTGTAAGCATAAGTACCAAAGGGACAAGTAAAAGTGATCTTCTCTTGATCGGAAGTGTTAACATGAATTTGAGAGAAGCCAGAATAACCATCGAGATAACAAAAGTGGGTATTTTTGGATAACCTTTCAAGCATTTGGTCGATGAACGTCAACGGGTAGTGATCCTTCCTGGTTGCCTTGTTCAACTTCCTGTAATCAGTACACATTCTATATCCAACAATAATTCTCTGAGGTATTAATTCATTTTTATCATTAGGAACCACAGTTGTACCTCCTTTCTTAGGAACACAATGTACCAGACTTACCCATTTACTATCAGCTATAGGGTAGATAATACCTGCGGCTAGAAGCTTGAGAATCTCAGTTCTCACGACATCCATCATCTTCGGGTTCAACCATCGTTGATGATCAACAACTGGTTTAGCATCAGGCTCAAGGTTGATAGTATGTTGACAGATAGATGGACTAATCCCCTTAAGGTCATCAAGGGTGTAGCCAATTGCGCCTCGGTGTTTATGAAGTACTTCCAATAATCACTCTTCTTCATATCCTGAAAGGTTAGAATTGATAATAACAGGATATACTTTCTTTTCATCTAAATAAGCATACTTGAGCGTATCGGGAAGAGGTTTAAGATCGAACACCGGGTCTTCTTTCGGTTTTGATAAAATTCCCAAAGGTTCAACCGGAAGGTTGTGCTTCAGGATAGCAGGCTGCCTCAAGAATATTTCATCTAGTTCATTTCTTTCCTGCATATGCAAATCATTCTCGTGGTCCTCCATGTATTGCTGCAAAGGATCATTAGGGGGAATAGCAATAGAGGCAATACTTTCAATACTTTTATCATCACTAGGTAAATCAGTACCACGAGGCTGCTTAGAGAACTTAGAAAATTAAATTCATATGGCTCACCATCGAATTCAACAGAAACTTTACCTTTCTTGCAATCTATTATAGCTCCACAAGTTCTAAGAAAAGGTCTACCAAAAATAATTGGACAAAAATTGTCCCTCTCTGAACCAAGTACTAGAAAGTCGGTAGGGTATTTTACCTTTCCACATAGGACTTCGACGTCCCTCACAATTCCGATAGGAGAGATAGTTGTTCTGTTTGCAAGATGAATGGTAACATCAACTTCTTCAAGTTCACAAGGGGAAATCTCACCGATGATCTCTTCATAAAGTGAATAGGGGATAGCACTTGCACTCGATCCCAAATCGCATAGCCCATAATAATTGTGATCTCCTATTTTAACAGATACCACTGGAGTACCTGAAATTGGGCCTTTATTCTTGGCTGTGACAAGGTTAGTGGAAACAGCACAAAAATTTATATTGGAATCCAAAACATCATTAGTAGCGAGGTCTTTAATCAATGCAACTTGAGGATCGACTCTGATCTGGTCCTTAGGCTCATCAACTCTTCTCTCACATTTATTTATTATGCCTGTCACAAGAGAGTGCTCCTTTATCCTTGCGGGAAAAGGAGGCTTTTCATATATAACTGCAGGCAAAATAGGGTCAGCAACATAAATAATAGGTGACTCTTTAAAAGGTTCATGGTGCTGGTCTCGCTTCTTTTTAAAAGAATCAACGTGAGAGGCAAAATTCTTACACAAATCAATCACTAGATGGGAATCAAGACCAATCTTCGGTATTCCTCTGGATCCTTTCAATGAGATCCCACCTTTCTTCAACACTCTTCTTCTGAAATACCCCACTAGAGGAGGCATCTAGCATCTCCTTATCCTGACGAGAAAGCCTGGCATAAAAATTTGTAAGTATAATTTCCTTGGGAAGCTTATGAATAGGGCATTTGAACATTAGGGACTTCAATCTCCCCCAAGCTTGAGCAATGCTTTCTCCGTCACGAGACCTAAAATTATAGATATAGTTCCTGTCTCGATGAATTTCATGAAGAGGATAAAACTTAGTATAAAAGAGAGACATAAGCTCCTATCAGTCAAGCAAGTGTGAGTTATCGAGAAGCCTATACCAATCCGAAGCTTTATCTATAAGTGATATGGCAAACAATTTCCTCATGACAAACTCCCTCGATACACCTGCAAGCTTAAATAATGAACTTAGTTGTGACAGATATAGCAAGTGTTCACCGGGATGTCTGTCTCCTTCATAACGATTAGCCAAAACATAATCGATAATGCCAGCTGGTATTTTATAAGGCACAATTTCAGTAGGGGGAAGATCAACCACCATAGGTGTGGGGCGTCTTCCCGCAAGCAACGATCCAATAACAGGGTTGTCCATAAGGACAAAGAGCAGCAATAGCAAAAATAAAAACAGAATCATAAAAACTTCCTTACCAGTTTCACTTTACCAATAGCGCTACGCTCCCCGGCAACGGCGCCAGAAAACGATACTTGATGACCCGCAACCGTAAGGGATCTATTGCAGCGTTTTCGATAAGTAAGAGTGTCGAACCCAACGAGGAGCAGAAGGTATTGATAAGCGATTCTGAGCAAGAAATTACTGCAAGCACTGAAAGATAACTTTTAGGGGTTTTCTCGGTATAAGCAACAGGAAAGTAAAAGCAAGTAATGTAAAAGGTACTGAGAGTAACAAGTGGCCCAATCCTTTCTTAGCAAAGGAGAGGCCTAGCAACTGAACTTATAAAGACTAAAGCGTTCCTGAGGACACACGGGAGAAGTAGTCATGTGCTTTCGCCATATTCCGTATCGATACTATGTTATGTGTTGATAAGTGTTGAGTGGGTGGATCTATGCTAGTGCACTCTCTAGACTAAGATGAATGCTCTCTTATGATTAAACACCTTCCAAGCATCCGCAAATACAAGATAGAATTTAAGGCAAAAGCCTAACCATAGCAATACGATCGAGGATCCATTATTCCCTTATGCAAAAGCGTGCGAACTGGGGTTCAGGTTTCTGTCACTCCGGCAACCCACCATAAGCATTCTTTATACACAATGTATTCTCCTAGGTCCTTAATAAGGCGAAGTGTTGAGTGTTTGACTCACACAACACCACTAGTAGAATGACAACACAACTTAAGTATCAAACAACACATATTACTTCAACAGCATATGACTACTAACAACAAGACTTTCCCCATGTCCTCAAGAACTAAGGTAACTACTCACGAGACATAAAAGAGATCATGATTAGTGGGGATAAATAGGTGATAAACAATCTGGACATAATAATATTTCTCCAACAAAACTCAATAGCATTCACCACAAAGTAGTAATCAACACCGATGGAGTAGAGAGGATAGGTAGTACGAGTTACAACACAAGTTGCGATTGTAAGATGAGATTTGGATGAAGATGGAGATGGTGCTGGTGTTGGGGATGATGTTGATGATGATCTTGATGATGCCCGTGACGATGGTGATGACGATGGCGACGATCTCCCCTTCCGGGAGGTGATCTCCCCGGCGGAATCTGCCCGCCGGAGATGGCATTTTCTTCTCTGTAGGTTTCCGCCACGGAGCGGCGGCGGAACTCCGTAAAAATTCCCGTCTCTAGGGTTTTTGGATAACGGAGAGCATATATGCAAAAGGGGGCGGCCAGAGGTGGGCCAGGGGCTCCAAGCGCCCCCCCGACGCGGCCAGGGGGGGCGCGCCCCCAGGGCGCCTGGGCACCCTGTGGCCCCCCTCTGGTTGCCCTTTCGCGTGCCTTCGTGATCCGTCTGAAAAATATCTCCCGTCAATTTTCAGGTAATTTGGAGGTGTTCTTCTTTAGCAACTCAGCGTCCACTTTTTACTACTGAATCCTGCGTCTGCTGCTTCGGCATCGGAAAGTTTGCAAACTGTGTAAAATAGACCAAAACAACATAAGAACATCACCGTAACGTGAAATATATCAATGAATAAGGATAAATTATGATACAAAATAGTGATGCATTTTGGACGTATCAGCACTTCTTCGGCTCGCTTCAGTCGTTGCTAGGTAGTCTATTGACCTGGATTTACTTTCTGTTAAATTGGAGGTTCCTTGTACTGTCTTACGGTTGATGAACATATTGAAAAAAAATCCCGCAAAAAAAGAAAAAGAAAAATGGTTCCTTTTGAAGATGACGTTGTGATCAACATCATATTTCGAGTGAATAATTATTTGGACGCTTAGTTTTTCTTAGATTTTTTTCCTATTTTATGGATAGGCGATTTGTCAAAAAGTCAGCTCCCCTCGAATGGACTGCAGTTGTGAGTTGTGTGTGTGGATACGAGAGTGGACAAGTGCATTAAAGTACCGTTGTGCCCATGCATGTCACAGTGGACATCCTCACAAAGATCACTGCCACGTTGAGTTGCTGTCTGGATGGGTCATGGTGCACTTATGATTTGTTCCACTAGTTAATGTGCTTTTATAGCTCAATGTGTTCTTTGTATTAACAAAGTCCTTGCAAAAAATAAATAAGTTACTAAAACAAAATTTATGTTCATTTGTTCCGCTAGCCATTTTTTACACTTGATTTTGTTCAATTGTTGGATATGGGTGTAGTTTTGGCTTATTAATGTAAGAAAAATGTGTTTCAAGGCTCTAGCATGGTGGTGCCGGTACCTTCAGCCCACGACTCAGGTGAATAGGCGAACATGGTTTCCTTTCCTCTTATCGGCACCCCTGCTAGTCCACCATGTCTCATGTGGCTCTAGAACCATGGGGGCGCAGTAAATTCCGGCCCTTGCCGGCGGGTGGGGTCAATTTCTAGGTGTTTTTATAGTTTGGTTAAGGTTTGTGTCATGCTTAAAAAGGAGATACGGTGGCGGATCTGTGGAGATGAAATAAGGTCGTCCTCGCCTAGACCCCATTATGGTGGGGCGTCTAGTGTCGTCGGAGGGCGTGTGAAGATGTGTCTTCGACGGATCTCACAGGATTCGGTCGATGTTTCTCTTCAGTGGATTTTCTTGGACCAGGTCTTTGTTCGTTTGCATTTGTCTGTCTATGAGTTGGGTCATTCCGATCTACGATTTTCTTCATCGGCAACAGTTGTTGTCCTGATCCATTGGTTCTGCGGGTTCTTAGCGGGACAACTTCCCAACTATCTACCACAATAACGTTTGCCCAGCTCCAATAAGGAAGGGGCAATAACAGTGGCACTTCTTCGGCTCGCTTCAGTCGTTGCTAGGTAGTCTATTGACCTAGATATTCTTTCTGTTAAATTGGATGTTCCTTGTACTGTCTTACGGTTGATGAACATATTGAAAAAAAATCCCGCAAAAAAAAGAAAAAGAAAAATGGTTCCTTTTGAAGATGACGTTGTGATGAACATCATGTTTCGAGTGAATAATTATTTGGACGCTTAGTTTTTCTTAGATTTTTTTCCTATTTTATGGATAGGCGATTTGTCAAAAAGTCAGCTCCCCTCGAATGGACTGTAGTTGTGAGTTGTGTGTGTGGATAGGAGAGTGGACAAGTGCATTAAAGTACCGTTGTGCCCATGCATGTCACAGTGGACATCCTCACAAAGATCACTGCCACGCTGAGTTGCTGTCTGGATGGGTCATGGTGCACTTATGATTTGTTCCACTAGTTAATGTTCTTTTATAGCTCAATGTGTTCTTTGTATTAACAAAGTCCTTGCAAAAAATAAATAAGTTACTAAAACAAAATTTATGTTCATTTGTTCCGCTAGCCATTTTTTACACTTGATTTTGTTCAATTGTTGGATATGGGTGTAGTTTTGGCTTATTAATGTAAGAAAAATGTGTTTCAAGGCTCTAGCATGGTGGTGCCGGTACCTTCAGCCCACGACTCAGGTGAATAGGCGAACATGGTTTCCTTTCCTCTTATCGGCGCCCCTGCTAGTCCGCCATGTCTCATGTGGCTCTAGAACCATGGGGGCGCAGTAAATTCCGGCCCTTGCCGACGGGTGGGGTCAATTTCTAGGTGTTTTTATAGTTTGGTTAAGGTTTGTGTCATGCTTAAAAAGGAGATACGGTGGTGGATCTGTGGAGATGAAATAAGGTCGTCCTCGCCTAGACCCCATTATGGTGGGGCGTCTAGTGTCGTCGGAGGGCGTGTGAAGATGTGTCTTCGACGGATCTCACAGGATTCGGTCAATGTTTCTCTTCAGTGGATTTTCTTGGACCAGGTCTTTGTTCGTTTGCATTTGTCTGTCTATGAGTTGGGTCCTTCCGATCTACGATTTTCTTCATCGGCAACAGTTGTTGTCCTGATCCGTTGGTTCTGCGGGTTCTTAGCGGGACAACTTCCCAACTATCTACCACAATAACGTTTGCCCAGCTCCCATAATGAAGGGGCAATAACAGTGGCACTTCTTCGGCTCGCTTCAGTCGTTGCTAGGTAGTCTATTGACCTAGATTTACTTTATGTTAAATTGGATGTTCCTTGTACTGTCTTACGGTTGATGAACATATTGAAAAAAAATCCCGCAAAAAAAAAGAAAAAGAAAAATGGTTCCTTTTGAAGATGACATTGTGATGAACATCATGTTTCGAGTGAATAATTATTTGGACGCTTAGTTTTTCTTAGATTTTTTTCCTATTTTATGGATAGGCGATTTGTCAAAAAGTCAGCTCCCCTCGAATGGACTGTAGCTGTGAGTTGTGTGTATGGATAGGAGAGTGGACAAGTGCATTAAAGTACCGTTGTGCCCATGCATGTCACAGTGGACATCCTCACAAAGATCACTGCCACGCTGAGTTGCTGTCTGGATGGGTCATGGTGCACTTATGATTTGTTCCACTAGTTAATGTGCTTTTATAGCTCAATGTGTTCTTTGTATTAACAAAGTCCTTGCAAAAAATAAATAAGTTACTAAAACAAAATTTATGTTCATTTGTTCCGCTAGCCATTTTTTACACTTGATTTTGTTCAATTGTTGGATATGGGTGTAGTTTTGGCTTATTAATGTAAGAAAAATGTGTTTCAAGGCTCTAGCATGGTGGTGCCGGTACCTTCAGCCCACGACTCAGGTGAATAGGCGAACATGGTTTCCTTTCCTCTTATCGGCACCCCTGCTAGTCCACCATGTCTCATGTGGCTCTAGAACCATGGGGGCGCAGTAAATTCCGGCCCTTGCCGGCGGGTGGGGTCAATTTCTAGGTGTTTTTATAGTTTGGTTAAGGTTTGTGTCATGCTTAAAAAGGAGATACGGTGGCGGATCTGTGGAGATGAAATAAGGTCGTCCTCGCCTAGACCCCATTATGGTGGGGCGTCTAGTGTCGTCGGAGGGCGTGTGAAGATGTGTCTTCGACGGATCTCACGGGATTCGGTCGATGTTTCTCTTCAGTGGATTTTCTTGGACCAGGTCTTTGTTCGTTTGCATTTGTCTGTCTATGAGTTGGGTCGTTCCGATCTACGATTTTCTTCATCGGCAACAGTTGTTGTCCTGATCCATTGGTTCTGCGGGTTCTTAGCGGGACAACTTCCCAACTATCTAGCACAATAACGTTTGCCCAGCTCCAATAAGGAAGGGGCAATAACAGTGGCACTTCTTCGGCTCGCTTCAGTCGTTGCTAGTTAGTCTATTGACCTAGCTTTACTTTCTGTTAAATTGGATGTTCCTTGTACTGTCTTACGGTTGATGAACATATTGAAAAAAAATCCCGCAAAAAAAAGAAAAAGAAAAATGGTTCCTTTTGAAGATGACGTTGTGATGAACATCATGTTTCGAGTGAATAATTATTTGGACGCTTAGTTTTTCTTAGATTTTTTTCCTATTTTATGGATAGGCGATTTGTCAAAAAGTCAGCTCCCCTCGAATGGATTGTAGTTGTGAGTTGTGTGTGTGGATAGGAGAGTGGACAAGTGCATTAAAGTACCGTTGTGCCCATGCATGTCATAGTGGACATCCTCACAAAGATCACTGCCACGCTGAGTTGCTGTCTGGATGGGTCATGGTGCACTTATGATTTGTTCCACTAGTTAATGTGCTTTTATAGCTCAATGTGTTCTTTGTATTAACAAAGTCCTTGCAAAAAATAAATAAGTTACTAAAACAAAATTTATGTTCATTTGTTCCGCTAGCCATTTTTTACACTTGATTTTGTTCAATTGTTGGATATGGGTGTAGTTTTGGCTTATTAATGTAAGAAAAATGTGTTTCAAGGCTCTAGCATGGTGGTGCCGGTACCTTCAGCCCACGACTCAGGTGAATAGGCGAACATGGTTTCCTTTCCTCTTATCGGCGCCCCTGCTAGTCCACCATGTCTCATGTGGCTCTAGAACCATGGGGGCGCAGTAAATTCCGGCCCTTGCCGGCGGGTGGGGTCAATTTCTAGGTGTTTTTATAGTTTGGTTAAGGTTTGTGTCATGCTTAAAAAGGAGATACGGTGGCGGATCTGTGGAGATGAAATAAGGTCGTCCTCGACTAGACCCCATTATGGTGGGGCGTCTAGTGTCGTCGGAGGGCGTGTGAAGATGTGTCTTCGACGGATCTCACAGGATTCGGTCGATGTTTCTCTTCAGTGGATTTTCTTGGACCAGGTCTTTGTTCGTTTGCATTTGTCTGTCTATGAGTTGGGTCCTTCCGATCTACGATTTTCTTCATCGGCAACAGTTGTTGTCCTGATCCGTTGGTTCTGCGGGTTCTTAGCGGGACAACTTCCCAACTATCTACCACAATAACGTTTGCCCAGCTCCAATAAGGAAGGGGCAATAACAGTGGCACTTCTTCGGCTCGTTTCAGTCGTTGCTAGGTAGTCTATTGACCTAGATTTACGTTATGTTAAATTGGATGTTCCTTGTACTGTCTTACGGTTGATGAACATATTGAAAAAAAATCCCGCAAAAAAAAGAAAAAGAAAAATGGTTCCTTTTGAAGATGACATTGTGATGAACATCATGTTTCGAGTGAATAATTATTTGGACGCTTAGTTTTTCTTAGATTTGTTTCCTATTTTATGGATAGGCGATTTGTCAAAAAGTCAGCTCCCCTCGAATGGACTGTAGCTGTGAGTTGTGTGTGTGGATAGGAGAGTGGACAAGTGCATTAAAGTACCGTTGTGCCCATGCATGTCACAGTGGACATCCTCACAAAGATCACTGCCACGCTGAGTTGCTGTCTGGATGGGTCATGGTGCACTTATGATTTGTTCCACTAGTTAATGTGCTTTTATAGCTCAATGTGTTCTTTGTATTAACAAAGTCCTTGCAAAAAATAAATAAGTTACTAAAACAAAATTTATGTTCATTTGTTCCGCTAGCCATTTCTTACACTTGATTTTGTTCAATTGTTGGATATGGGTGTAGTTTTGGCTTATTAATGTAAGAAAAATGTGTTTCAAGGCTCTAGCATGGTGGTGCCGGTACCTTCAGCCCACGACTCAGGTGAATAGGCGAACATGGTTTCCTTTCCTCTTATCGGCACCCCTGCTAGTCCACCATGTCTCATGTGGCTCTAGAACCATGGGGGCGCAGTAAATTCCGGCCCTTGCCGGCGGGTGGGGTCAATTTCTAGGTGTTTTTATAGTTTGGTTAAGGTTTGTGTCATGCTTAAAAAGGAGATACGGTGGCGGATCTGTGGAGATGAAATAAGGTCGTCCTCGCCTAGACCCCATTATGGTGGGGCGTCTAGTGTCGTCGGAGGGCGTGTGAAGATGTGTCTTCGACGGATCTCACAGGATTCGGTCGATGTTTCTCTTCAGTGGATTTTCTTGGACCAGGTCTTTGTTCGTTTGCATTTGTCTATCTATGAGTTGGGTCCTTCCGATCTACGATTTTCTTCATCGGCAACAGTTGTTGTCCTGATCCGTTGGTTCTGGGGGTTCTTAGCAGGACAACTTCCCAACTATCTACCACAATAACGTTTGCCCAGCTCCAATAAGGAAGGGGCAATAACAGTGGCACTTCTTCGGCTCGCTTCAGTCGTTGCTAGGTAGTCTATTGACCTAGATTTACTTTCTGTTAAATTGGATGTTCCTTGTACTGTCTTACGGTTGATGAACATATTGAAAAAAATCCCGCAAAAAAAAGAAAAAGAAAAATGGTTCCTTTTGAAGATGACGTTGTGATGAACATCATGTTTCGAGTGAATAATTATTTGGACGCTTAGTTTTTCTTAGATTTTTTTCCTATTTTATGGATAGGCGATTTGTCAAAAAGTCAGCTCCCCTCGAATGGACTGTAGTTGTGAGTTGTGTGTGTGGATAGGAGAGTGGACAAGTGCATTAAAGTATCGTTGTGCCCATGCATGTCACAGTGGACATCCTCACAAAGATCACTGCCACGCTGAGTTGCTGTCTGGATGGGTCATGGTGCACTTATGATTTGTTCCACTAGTTAATGTGCTTTTATAGCTCAATGTGTTCTTTGTATTAACAAAGTCCTTGCAAAAAATAAATAAGTTACTAAAACAAAATTTATGTTCATTTGTTCCGCTAGCCATTTTTTACACTTGATTTTGTTCAATTGTTGGATATGGGTGTAGTTTTGGCTTATTAATGTAAGAAAAATGTGTTTCAAGGCTCTAGCATGGTGGTGCCGGTACCTTCAGCCCACGACTCAGGTGAATAGGCGAACATGGTTTCCTTTCCTCTTATCGGCACCCCTGCTAGTCCACCATGTCTCATGTGGCTCTAGAACCATGGGGGCGTAGTAAATTCCGGCCCTTGCCGGCGGGTGGGGTCAATTTCTAGGTGTTTTTATAGTTTGGTTAAGGTTTGTGTCATGCTTAAAAAGGAGATACGGTGGCGGATCTGTGGAGATGAAATAAGGTCGTCCTCGCCTAGACCCCATTATGGTGGGGCGTCTAGTGTCGTCGGAGGGCGTGTGAAGATGTGTCTTCGACGGATCTCACAGGATTCGGTCGATGTTTCTCTTCAGTGGATTTTCTTGGACCAGGTCTTTGTTCGTTTGCATTTGTCTATCTATGAGTTGGGTCCTTCCGATCTACGATTTTCTTCATCGGCAACAGTTGTTGTCCTGATCCGTTGGTTCTGCGGGTTCTTAGCAGGACAACTTCCCAACTATCTACCACAATAACGTTTGCCCAGCTCCAATAAGGAAGGGGCAATAACAGTGGCACTTCTTCGGCTCGCTTCAGTCGTTGCTAGGTAGTCTATTGACCTAGATTTACTTTCTGTTAAATTGGATGTTCCTTGTACTGTCTTACGGTTGATGAACATATTGAAAAAAATCCCGCAAAAAAAAAGAAAAAGAAAAATGGTTCCTTTTGAAGATGACGTTGTGATGAACATCATGTTTCGAGTGAATAATTATTTGGACGCTTAGTTTTTCTTAGATTTTTTTCCTATTTTATGGATAGGCGATTTGTCAAAAAGTCAGCTCCCCTCGAATGGACTGTAGTTGTGAGTTGTGTGTGTGGATAGGAGAGTGGACAAGTGCATTAAAGTACCGTTGTGCCCATGCATGTCACAGTGGACATCCTCACAAAGATCACTGCCACGCTGAGTTGCTGTCTGGATGGGTCATGATGCACTTATGATTCGTTCCACTAGTTAATGTGCTTTTATAGCTCAATGTGTTCTTTGTATTAACAAAGTCCTTGCAAAAAATAAATAAGTTACTAAAACAAAATTTATGTGCATTTGTTCCGCTAGCCATTTTTTACACTTGATTTTGTTCAATTGTTGGATATGGGTGTAGTTTTGGCTTATTAATGTAAGAAAAATGCGTTTCAAGGCTCTAGCATGGTGGTGCCGGTACCTTCAGCCCACGACTCAGGTGAATAGGCGAACATGGTTTCCTTTCCTCTTATCGGCACCCCTGCTAGTCCACCATGTCTCATGTGGCTCTAGAACCATGGGGGCGCAGTAAATTTCGGCCCATGCCGGCGGGTGGGGTCAATTTCTAGGTGTTTTTATAGTTTGGTTAAGGTTTGTGTCATGCTTAAAAAGGAGAGATAGTGGCGGATCTGTGGAGATGAAATAAGGTCGTCCTCGCCTAGACCCCATTATGATGGGGCGTCTAGTGTCATTGGAGGGCGTGTGAAGATCTGTCTTCGACGGATCTCACAGGATTCGGTCGATGTTTCTCTTCAGTGGATTTTCTTGGACCATGTCTTTGTTCGTTTGCATTTGTGTGTCTATCAGTTGGTTCCTTCCGATCTACGATTTTCTTCATCGGCAACAGTTGTTGTCCTGCTCCGTTGGTTCTCCGGGTTCTTAGCGGGACAACTTCCCAACTATCTAACACAATAACTTCTGCCCAGCTCCGATAAGGAAGGGGCAATAACAGTGGCACTTCTTCGGCTCGCTTCAGTCGTTGCTAGGTAGTCTATTGACCTAGATTTACTTTCTGTTAAATTGGATGTTCCTTGTACTGTCTTACGGTTGATGAACATATTGAAAAAAAACCCGCAAAAAAATAAAAAGAAAAATGGTTCCTTTTGAAGATGACGTTGTGATAAACATCATGTTTCGAGTGAATAATTATTTGGACGCTTAGTTTTTCGTAGATTTTTTCCTATTTTATGGATAGGCAATTTGTCAAAAAGTCAGCTCCCCTCGAATGGACTGTAGTTGTGAGTTGTGTGTGTGGATAGGAGAGTGGACAAGTGCATTAAAGTACCGTTGTGCCCATGCATGTCACAGTGGACATCCTCACAAAGATCACTGCCATGCTGAGTTGCTGTCTGGATGGGTCATGATGCACTTATGATTTGTTCCACTAGTTAATGTGCTTTTATAGCTCAATGTGTTCTTTGTACTAGCAGTTGGGGCGCCACCCGGTGGCGCCGCCTGAGACGAAGTTGGGGCGATGCCAGGTGGGAGGTGCCCCTTCCACTTTCCTTCTTATACTATGTAGTGTTATTGCTTCACAGGTATATTAAGAAGTAAGGAGCAAGGTTAAACCAGGGATTTCAGCGCCTCTTCCACTTTCCTTCTTATACTATGTAGTGTTATTACATCATAAGCATATTAAGCAGCAGGGAGCAGGAACAGGAACAAAGTTGAAAGTTCATTACAGACTTGATGGAACGAGCGGCACATGCATCTTGGTTCTAACATCACATCGACAAAGAGTACTAAAATCATCTCCTCAAAAAGAAAAAAGAAAAACAGTGTTCGTGATGGAGTGTCTGATCTTCACCTCGAACTCAGTGCATCGTCATCGAGAGACAGTGGATCGAGAGGACGGGGAGAAATAGAGGCATACATGAGCACAATAGATCCCACACTTGTGCTCTTCCTGGATCAAACCAACGTTACTCCCATGGCCCTGCTGCAAGGAGGCTACAAAATCAACAAGTTCAGTGCTTATGTGGAACCTACAATAGAGACTAGATCAGTATGATCATGGGCATCCAAATGCAAGAGAGCGGAACATATATTGGTTCATTATGACCCACTTGCTGGAAAGCCAAGTGATATGACTTCATTACCTGTGTTGAGCGCAGTGAGAGATCTACCTAATAAACTATAAAACTTCAGTTCTGTAAACATATGTTGGAAAGTCAAATAAAGTCCCAAATAAAGTCCCAAGTCAAATAAACTTCAGTTATGTAAGCATGGATGATTAGGGCTGCTATTTAGTCAACAAGCAGCACATAAGTACAGTGGATCACACATCATTTGCTAGATTTGCATGGACAAGAAAAAGTGCAGATAACAAGGCGGGCATGGAAGTTCAAAAAGGCAAGAAATATGTTTAGTTAAAAGAAGTATAAAAAAATACTTTTCCTTTTTCTTTTCTTTTCCCCTTGCACACATATGTACTCCCTCCGTTCCAAAATAGATGACTCAACTTTGTACTAACTTTAGTACAAAGTTAATACAAAGTTGAGTCATCTATTTTGGAACGGAGGGAGTAGTTCTGACTGTGAGCAAGCATGATGAGTATCACCAACAGAAAAATATATATTAGGCTTCAGACTTGAGCAGTATGTACCTTGTAGTTCTTCTAATAACTTCACCATTAGCTAAATCCTTAAGGATCCAATCACGCCGAGTACCGACCTTTCAACATCACCCCTATACATAGCAGAATTACCCCAATCAGGATTAAATCCTGCTTCAAGGAGAACGATGGGAACAAAGATTATCTTTATCTTTCAAATTTACCAAGAGGGGTACATGCAGATCTCATAGCTTCAACCGATTTCAGATGCATTCATAGCTTCAGATTGGATGTTGTGAGTAGCCATGGACACATTCATAATTAAAACTCATGCTAAACTGAGAATTTGCATATCCTACATTACATCTCACAGAAACTTGCTTATATTAACAGCCATATGGTACAAAGGGTTGTTCGCTATTCCACAATTTTCACATATAGTAAAGTTAAAAAAATCAATAGCTACATGATAAACACAAAAATGCAAGAAAAAGGACAGGAGAGGTAAACCGGAAAATCAAATGACTACATGCAAGTATATGCAGAAAAGTGACTGCATGAAAGAAAAGTTATGCATGAGTACAACATGACAAAGAGTAATAAAGACCATTATAGGGCTATAAGCAAACAAACACATATATAATAACATACAACAATTCAAATATTTTTTAAACCAAAATTACAAGTTCATTACAAAGTCTGTGACTTCATAATGAATATCACATGATCATAACAGATTTCATAAGAAACTCGATGTTACTGAATATAACATCTACTTCTCATCATGTGTTTGCTCTTAAAATTAACCCGTATACATTATACTCTCGTTCAGTATTTTCACGGATTGTCACAAGGTTCACATCATCATATTGTCTTGTAGCCAGGATGGATGTTGCAAGGTCTTATACTGGTGTAGGCTCACACCACACATCTAGCACACACGCACACCTCCAGCAGCACGAACACCACACGCACAACAACTAATATGGGCATGTTCTAACAAGATGTTTTTCAGGAGGAAGATCTCAAAATACTTCTCGACTCCTTTCGAAGTGCTCAATGCCATAAAAAAGCAAACAAAGGCTCAAGAAAAGCTCCCAGCCACATGACGAGAAGCAACAACTTAGTTCCTTCGACAAATCAAAGCGATGGAGTCCTAATTCATATATTTTTTACAAAAAGTATAGTACAGAGCAATCAACTGAGCAATTTAGATCGACTCTGCATTAGTTGTGTTTTGTTATGCCGATAAGTATGTATGGTGTTCAAATAAAAACATTTGTCTTGGACAACAACGAACTGACATGGATCAGATGTGTAACTAATATATTACCAAAAAGATAATAAACTTGTGTTGGCATACAATTTAGTAAAATAGTTCCAATACAAATATGAAAATTAAGAAGCATAAATAGCCAGGTTCCCCGGCCAATCAAGACGCTCTAGCAACTCATCAGCAATGCAGTCAACATGAACAACACAAAGAACACCTACACTGCTATCAAGGCTTTACGATGCATAATAACAGGGCATTCACAGTTTCATAGCTGCCTGGAAATGAAATCTTTGTTTCCTTCAAGAAATTTAATCAAATTCTCCTTCTTAGTTGCCTTCATGAACAATCCGAAGCCATCGCCAAACACATCCTGCAGTTCATTCCAAATCAAATCTGATTAGTTAACATAAGAGAGAAGAGCCCAAGAAAAGAAAGAAAAGAGAATGACCTGCGAACTGAAACGTGGGTGGAGACAGAGGCGATATGAAGCAGATAGCTCCTGTCCTTATTATTGCTGTTGTCGGAGGCCTACGGGGTCATAAACGACTCCGAGACCTTGTTCGGTCGATGGCTCGATGCTCCCCGATGCAGTCTTCCACAACCCACCTTTGGTGCCACTGATCCATCTATGCCTTATCCCAGCCGCCAAGCCGAGCCGTAGGAGCCATTGTACTCCACACTGCAATGGCAATTTTAAAGATGTACAATGGATATAGGGACTGCTGCAACCCACATGTATTACATTTTAGATGGAGTTTTAATATCTTTTTTTTTCACATTTTGTATAAGTGCTGGACGTATCCAACTCCATTCTGTACGAATTAATATCTTTGCCTACACCCTTTATTGAGAAAGCTGATTCTATAGTTGCTTAGAGACATCATATGCATCACTAATTTATTTCCAGATTCTATGCTTGTAGCACGTATACCAACTCCTTTGTTTATCCTGTATGCTTCTCGATCCTAACAATGGCAAGTTATATTTCTTTTTAGAAACAGTATTGAAGAAAAAATGGGACGTAAGTGCAAGATAACATAAAAACTTTGCTTACAGAGAAAGGTTTCAACAATAAATTCTTGTACAAAAGAGTAGAAGGATCATAAAGATTCATACTTGTATAACATCAGGGTTTTCACTTGTGCATGCTTTGAACAGAGAAGGAAGATATGTGTCATAATACCTGAGAAGTGAGAACCAGATAACATAAAAATTATGCTTCATGGAGAACCTATAAGCTGCAAGTATACCTAGATGGCAAAACTACAAACATGATCAACAGCAGAACACTGACAATTCATTGTTTTCCATAATTATTCCCTAAAATTGAAGATTTTCTATGCATACCCTCAATCTTCATGAGTTTTGGACAAAATGTAAACATAAGTGGATTGAAAGCCCACCAAAAAAACATAAGAACACCTGAACAACAAGCTAGTAGAAATTAGAAATGCAAGAAAACATGGTACTGGCAGCAACATAGCAGTATATGAAAAGAAAAAATCACCTTAATATCAGTATAGCTTGACCCAAAGTCTCATTTATTCCATACTGCTATTTTGACTATGACAACCAAGATAGGAGAGTAGACTGCCACATCTTGATGAATAACAATAACCCAAATTTAAATGCAAAATATGAAGAAGCCTACAAAATTGAACAAACACATGCACATATAACAAAAACAAATGGTGATCACCGGTTTTGTTGGAAGAAAAGAAGATAGACTTGCATAAGACATTGGCTGATAATGATGCCGATTTTATCGATTTGTGGAAAGAAAAAGGGCGTCGAGAAACAATCTAAAATAATTTCACTACCATTGAGAAGAAAATGGAAATCAGATATGGCAGGAGTAAAAGTGGATTATTTTTTTGCGGTGAGTATAAATTGAAGTGTATAAGATGAAGGTTCCTGCAGCTAATTTGCATGTAATGGCTCCACCTGAAATGAGGACCAAGAACCAAGAGGGAGCCCAGTTGTAGTTCAGTTCATAAGTATGTTGTTCCTGCTTTGCATCAAAGAAAGGTGCTGAGAAATCTAAACCAGAAAAGTATTTTTGGTGCCCCCCCCCCCCCATGTGCTTAATCCCCATCTTAGTTTCTGCTTCTCCCCTCACATTTACTTTGCTTCAATTAAATTATCTATTCTATCTAATTTCTGGTTGCTAGATAGATCAACTTATATAGTTCATACACTTCTCCATACAAAATCCCCAACTATTGCTGTTATTAGTGTGTGCTGAAAGATGAGGGCCAATCAGCACACATTTTGTATTATCAGATATACTTTGCACTAACCTGTAAGATATCCCGAACTACTATACCTACAATCTTTCCAAACGAAAAGAAGGCAGCCTACCAATCAAGACAGAAAGACACCTAGCATTACAAAAAACATGTTGTACACTAAAATTTTCATACAGACAAATATTAATGAGAAAGGAAAAGAGGGTTATACCTGCAGATCCGTAGCTATTGTAGGAAGGTGGCAAAGAGCACAAATTGGATACGGGCATGTATGGGACTTCAAGGAACAGAGACATCAACAATCTTGGGATAAAATCCGACACAAAATCAATGAGAACATGAAACCTAGCACTAAAGGAGAACAATCTAAGGAGGGGAATGGATCACCTGGCCGTCGTCGGAGTGGCTGCACGGAGGAGCACAAGCGTCACCGTCGGCCTGTCGCCCTGGGCCTCCTCGCCGCCGAAGGACACTGCAACAACAGCGGCCGTTTCGTCGCGTGCGCGTAGCAGGGGCTGGAGGTGCGGGATCGAGAACTGGCGGCGGGCACCGTGTCTACCTAGGCCTCCTCGCCGCCGAGGGCCGCTCCGGCAGCGGCAGCCGTTTCGCCCCGTGCAGGGCTGGACGCACGAGATGGGGGCCGGCGGCGGCGCAAGGGGAGGAAGAGGAGACGCACGGGGGAGCGAGGGATTAGGTGGGCTAGCAGCCTTTATACCTCCACCCCTGGGAAAAACCGATGGATGAGATTGTAGAGATGAACAGATCGGACGGCCAGCAATCGATGATGACGTGGCTACCGCGAGGTTCCGCCCCTTACGCCACCGTTAAAGGGTTTAATTAACAAAGTCCTTGCAAAAAATAAATAAGTTACTAAAACAAAATTTATGTGCATTTGTTCCGCTAGCCATTTTTTACACTTGATTTTTTTCAATTGTTGGATATGGGTGTAGTTTTGGCTTATTAATGTAAGAAAAATGTGTTTCAAGGCTCTAGCATGGTGGTGCCGGTACCTTCAGCCCACGACTCAGGTGAATAGGCGAACATGGTTTCCTTTCCTCTTATCGGCACCCCTGCTAGTCCACCATGTCTCATGTGGCTCTAGAACCATGGGGGCGCAGTAAATTCCGGCCCTTACCGGCGGGTGGGGTCAATTTCTAGGTGTTTTTATAGTTTGGTTAAGGTTTGTGTCATGCTTAAAAAGGAGAGACGGTGGCGGATCTGTGGAGATGAAATAAGGTCGTCCTCGCCTAGACCCCATTATGGTGGGGCGTCTAGTGTCGTTGGAGGGCGTGTGAAGATGTGTCTTCGACAGATCTCACAGGATTCGGTCGATGTTTCTCTTCAGTGAATTTTCTTGGACCAGGTCTTTGTTCGTTTGCATTTGTGTGTCTATGAGTTGGGTCCTTCCGATCTACGATTTTCTTCATCGGCAACAGTTGTTGTCCTGCTCCGTTGGTTCTGCGGGTTCTTAGCGGGACAACTTCCCAACTATCTACCACAATAACTTCTGCCCAGCTCCAATAAGGAAGGGGCAATAACAGTGGCACTTCTTCGGCTCACTTCAGTCGTTGCTAGGTAGTCTATTGACCTAGATTTACTTTCTGTTAAATTGGATGTTCCTTGTACTGTCTTACGGTTGATGAACATATTGAAAAAAATCCCGCAAACAAAAGAAAAAGAAAAATGGTTCCTTTTGAAGATGACGCTGTGATGAACATCATGTTTCGAGTGAATAATTATTTGGACGCTTAGTTTTTCTTAGATTTTTTCCTATTTTATGGATAGGCGATTTGTCAAAAAGTCAGCTCCCCTCGAATGAACTATAGTTGTTTGTTGTGTGTGTGGATAGGAGAGTGGACAAGTGCATTAAAGTGCCGTTGTGCCCATGCATGTCACAGTGGACATCCTCACAAAAATCACTGCCACGCTGAGTTGCTGTCTGGATGGGTCATC
>LR738709.1:54562071-54690802 GCA_902687465.1 Secale cereale | reverse complement strand
CCCCCAACCCCCCAATAAATACTTGAAGCTCCCTCTCTCGAGCCACAAACTGGAGATGGGGGATTTCGCTCCCTTGACCACAACTGCGGAACAATGTATGTCGGGGTGCCCCGACTTGCTCCCTACCTACGCAATGGCAGCAATGGAGCTCCTTGTGGGGTTGTCAAGGCCCATGGTGGCTTGGGCCTTGGGACTAGTATGCGAATCCAAGAGCGAAGGGGGCCTCGACATTTGCTCTCTCAAGGTGTGGTGGAATGACTGCCTATTGCTGAAGCGTATGCACAAGTTGGAGAGCTTCTATTTGCCGCCCGTCAGCGGTAAATTGCGGAGCCTTCGCCGAAGGTAGAGCAAACGGGCTGGCCCAGCGAGATTTCGAACTCAAGACCTCACTGTCATTAACGAGTGCTACTAACCAATACAGCTTACAAGTTCTAGTGATAAATTTGAGGCGCGATACTATAAATATCGTAATCTTATGAAAAAAATCGAAAAATATACACTGAACATTTGTGATATCCATTGAACATTATAAATAATACACGATGGCCAGTTTTAAACATATGGTGAACATTTCTGAAAAATAACAATATATGTGTTGAACAATTTGCGAATACGCATTGAACATTTAGTAACAAACGTTGAACAATTTCATAATATACAATGAACATTTCTATATGCAATGGTGAACAATTTTCATAATATACAATGAACATTTTTCTTTGTACAATGAACATTTTTGTAAAACGCTGTGAACATTTTTTATAATATGAAAATAAAGGGAAGAAAACGGAAAAAGAAACAGAAACAGAAAACTAAAACCAATAACGTAAAATAAAATGAAAGAAAAATAGGAACAAAAACAGAAAGAAATAACAAACAACTGAAAACCGGACATTGCAGCGAAAAACTGGAAGCAAAAAACCGCTAAAGAAAAAAAAAACGGCAGAAGCAGCGAACGAAAACAGCACATGAATCCGTATGTGGGCCGGCCCAAGTTGGAAATCGCTTCAGCGAAGCCGCAGCTTCTGGACGCACACGCGCGTCATATAGGATTTGCCCACAAGTTGCACTCAAAAATCTCCTCCGCCTGCTACTCATGGGCCTAGACCGAACTCGCAGATCAATTCCTCTCTCCGGTGAGTCAGGGGCGCGCTTGCATTGATCCTCGCTGAGCAAAACTTGCTTCGCTGCTTCCTTTCTATCACTCAATCATCATCGAGGATGTGGCAGATGGCTACCGCATTGTGTTCTAGTTGGACGCCTCTGTCCGAGGGTCTACTTTACGTCTCTATGGCACCCTTCTTTAGCACACTACCGAGCCCGCCATTTAGGTCACCTCCGTTCTTGATCGGGCCTTGATGACCCATAAGTATTGAGGATCAATCACAATCCTAGATAAATAAGAGTATCGAACCCGAGGAGCAGAAGAAAATGACAAGCGGCTTTCAACAAGATATTTTCTGCAAACACTGAAATTATTGGTAACAGATAGTTTGATAGCAAGGTAATTTGTAACGAGCAATAAATAGCAATTGTAACAAAGATGCAGCAAGGTAGCTCAATCCTTTTTATAGCAAAGGACATGCCGAACCGTTCTCTTATATAAAACAAAGTGCTTTCGAGGACATATGGGGATTCTCGTCAAGTTAATTTCATTAGGTTTAGTTGATTCACATTCGCTACTTTGAATAATTCGATATGTGGGTGGACCGGTGTTTTGGTGTTATTATTACTTGAACAAGCCTCCCACTTATGATTACCCTCTCTCGCAAGTATCAGCAACTATGAAATAAGAATTAAGATAAATCTAACCATATCATGAAACATATGGATCCAAATCAGCTCATTATGGAATAGTGCATAAACTAGGGTTTTAAGCTTCTATCACCCTAGCAACCCATCATCTAATTAATACTCCCTCCGTCCCAAAATTCTTGTCTTAGATTTGTCTAGATAATGAAGTATCTAACACTAAAACGTGACTAGATACATCCGTATTTAGACAAATCGAAGACAAAAAATTTGGGACGGAGGGAGTACTCCACAATGCGTTCGCTTAGGCCCAAGTATGGTGAAGTTTCATGTAGTTAATGTTCAGATGACACCACTAAAGGAAGCAACAACATACATATCATCAAAAATATCAAATGAATATCAAATTCACATGATTACTTATAACAAGACTTCGCCCATGTCCTCAAGAACAAAAGTAACTACTGACAAATCATATTCATATTCAAGATAAGAGGGGTATTGAATATCATTAAGGATCTGCACATATAATCTTCCACCAAATAAACCAACTAGCATCAACTACAAGATGTAATCAACACTACTAGCAACCCACGGGTACCAATATGAGATTTTGGAACAAAGATTGAATACAAGAGATGAAATAGGGTTTGAGGTGAGATGGTGCTGGTGAAGATGTTGATAAATATGGCCCTCCCACAATGAGAGGATCATTGGTGATGTTGATGGCTTCAATTTTCCCCTCTTGGAGGAAAGTGTCCCTGATGGAATCACTTCGCTGGAGACCAAAAGTGCTCCTGCGCAGGTCCCGCCTCGAGATAGCGGCGCTTCATTCCGAAAGGTCTATCTTGATTTTATTTTTCTAGGTCAAAACCCCTCATATAGAAGAATATGGGCCCCGGAGTCCTTCTAGGGCCGCCACAAGCTCGAGGGCACGCCTTGGGGGGTAGGGCACACCCCTGGGCTTGTCGCTTCCTGATGGGTCCCTTCTAGTATTTCATTCGCCAATATTTTCTATATATTCCAAAATAATTATCTGTAAATTTTCAGGTCATTTGGAGTTGTGTAGAATAAATATCTCTGATGTAGCCCTTTTCGGTCTAGAATTCCAGCTGGCGGCAATCTTCCTCTTCATGTGAAACTCGCAAAATAAGAGAGAAAAGGCATACGAATTGCATCATAAGTGAAATAACACTCCAAAATATAATACATAATAGTAGGAAAACATGATGCAAAATGGATGTACCAAGTCCGCCAAGCTTAGACCTCACTTGTCCTCAAGCGAAAGCCGAAATCGATAATCATGACCACATGTTTTAGAGAGAGTTGTGTCGATAAAACAAAATATGAACATGAATGCATCAAGATCATTATTATAACAGAAATATATTATCATAAAACTTCTCATGCTAAAGTAACAATTCGTTCACAAGATAGAGTATGAACCACAAACACTATTGAAAACTAACAAACTATGAGTTCGGTCATCGAAACACTTGCAATTTATAACATTATTAGAAAGAGTCTATGTAAGAGCTTTGTTTGGCAAGTTCACATACTCAACTATCATTTAGTCTTCTATGATTGCTGACACTCACGACATATTTATGGAGCAAATGTTTCAGTCAGACATATAGAAAGATTGGGGCTTATAGTTTCGTCTCCCAACTTATTTACCTCAAGGGTAATATCAACACTAATAATCCATGATAATCATGTATCTACAACTATTACTCCATCCATCGACGTGCATCTAGAGTATTAAGTTCATAAAGAACGGAGTAACGTCTTCAGCAAGATGACATGACGTAGACAAAATAAACTCACGCATGAATAAACCTCATCTTTTTATCCTTAATGGCAATGATACAATAAGTGTGATGTCCCATTTTGTCACTGGGATTGAGCACCGCAAGATCAAACCCATCACAAAGCACCTCCCCAATTGCAAGAAAAATCAATCTAATTGGCCAAACCAATTCAATAGATCGGAGAGAAATACAAAGCTATAGTGATCATGCATAAAGAGTTCAGAGAAAACTCAAATAATATTCATGGATAATCTTATCATAAACTCACAATTCATCGGATCCCAACAAACACACCGCAAAAAGTCATTACATCGAATAGATCTCCAAGAACATCAAGGAAAACATTGTATTGAAGATCAAAGAGAGAGAAGAAGCCATCTAGCTACTAATTATGGACCCGTAGGTCTGTGGTAAAATACTCACACATCATCGGAAGGGCGACAAGGTTGATGTAGAGCCATCGTCCATGGAGGACTTGCCTCACTCGGGTAGATTTTCACGAAGTAGGCGATCTCCTTGCCCTTACAAACTTCTTGGTTCAACTCCATAATGTGTCGGAGGCTCCCAAGCGACACCTAACCAATGTACGAGAAACCACTCTCCAAAAGGTAATAGACGGTGTGTTGATGATGAACTCCTTGCTCTTGTGCTTCAAATGATAGTCTCCCCAACACTAAACTCTTTCTCACAGATTTGAATATGATGGAAGAAGAATTTGAGTGGAAAGCAACTTGAGGAAGGCTACAAATCAACATTCTTGTGGTAGGATTGGAATGTCTTGATCTCAACACATGTAGGTGGTTCTCTCTCAGAAAATGAATGACGGAAGTGTAGGCACATTTCTAATGGCTCTCTCTCTCTGAAGGAGAGGGGTTGGAGGGGTATATATAGCCTCCGCATACAAATACAACCATTATACACATTTGACTCAACTCGGTGAGACCGAATAGGTGAACTCGGTGGCACCGATTGTTTAAAATAGGTGAACGTTAGGAATCTTGGTGGGACCGACTGGAATAACTCGATGGAGACGATGTGCAAGGGCTTAGGGCAGACTTCATCTCGGTGGGATCGATTGAATCAACTCGGTGAGACCAAAAGTGACAATGGACACACAGAGAGTTTGTCAAGCAAACTCGATGAGACCGAACTAATTGCAATTGTCAACAGAGAGTTGGCAACGCCATCTCGATGAGACCGAGATCCGTATCGGTGTGACCGAACTATTAGGGTTTCTGACAACGGCTATGTCAAATGAACTCGGTGGGTAGAGTTGGAAATATCGGTGGGGCCGAGTTTGGAATTAGGGTTTGGACATATTTGGATGGAGAAAGCGGCTGGGGGTTTTGGAGCAATATAAATAAGCGCTTGATCAATCAGATCATTAAGCAACACCTCATCCCCTTTTAATAGTATTGGCTTTCCTATGAACTCAATGTGATCTTGGATCACTAAAATATAAATGAAGAGTCTTGAGATTTTGCCAATCTTTGTCCTTAGCATTTTGAGGGGTCCACTTCTCTAATTCATGTCATGCCAATCATTGAACATCCTGATATATATATTTTGAAGGAATATTAGTTCAATGAGCTATATGTTGTTATGAATTACCAAAACCACCCGATGATTAGTTGCACTTTCAAGTTTTCCTGGGCAGAGTGACCCGGCCGTAGTATGAGTTGACAAGGGTGGTGTAGCACAATTATGGGTGTAGTGTAGCTGCTCATCGTCTTTGAATGTCGATGGAGTGCTCAATGAAGTACCCTATGTCTCGTCGTTATCGTATAACCCTCATCTCATTGTGTTATATATTTTCATTATATTGATGCATCAGGGTGTTGCTAATTATTTTTTGGTACATATACAATACCAAAAAGGCACTTGAAGTTTGAGACACAAAGCAAATAAAGCTAGTACAAAGAAGACACGTGTCAAGGAGAAATTTAGACAAGCACAATGGGATGTGGATATTTAGGATGTGACGAAAACTGGATGATATGGCAAAGAAACATGGAATGGAGCGGAGTCAAGTGATGGGTGGAGATGAGATGTAGACAAACAAGATGAAGATTTGCGACTGGAAAGAGAACGACGTGATTTGAGCCGGCACACGCATGCACTTGGAAATGTAAACAATCATTTGATTATATGTTCTATTGTCTGTGGCGGCATTCATCTGTATATAAACATATTTATGTGTTTGTTCATTCATTTCAGTTTGTGTAGTTTATATTAAAATATTTAAAATATCTTATAATTTGGTCCCGGTTTGCCATGAGCGGGGGTTTTGGTGTGGTCACGGCCGTGGTGCGCCATCGCAACCGGAGGTTAAGCGTGATCGTGTTAGTGGTGATTGCCGCCCGCCTCCACCACGTCCATCAGCCACGCACGGTGCACCTACCTCGTTGGTGAGGAGGATGGTGACGAGGCGACTTGGTCGGCGACGACGGGCAATGCCGCTATTCCCTCACCAGCGTTTGATGGGAGCTCATGGCGAACGACGATGTTTTCTTTTCTTTTCAACATCCTCCCTGTTGCAAAAAAAGATTCTCGTTACGTTTGTGATGTTGCAAAACTTTCTTCAGTAAAGATGTTTTGTTTTGCAACATTAGCTATGTTGCAGAAAAATTTCTGCAGCAATACCTCTGTTGCAAAAGTTCCGCAACATGAACTTTGTTGCAAACATCCGAGTGCAACAGCATATCCTTGTTGCAAAGCTGGCAGCTGAATCTAAGGGCATGTACAATGGTTGCTAAGATAGTCTTATCTTAAGTTTTGCATATAAATTAGAGATGACAAAAAAACAAGTCTACAATGGGTCATCTCTTTGCCTTATCTTCAATAATTAGTTATTCCTAAAAACATGGTGAGACAAATTGTGCTAAGCTATCATCTCTTGTCTTCTCTTAAATAAGATAAGACAAGCCTTCTCTTATGATTTCTCTCTCCTCCACCTCATCATTTATCTTACGTGGCATCCTTAAGCTAGAACCATTGTACATGCCCTAACGGCTCCCCACGTTCAATCCTATGGTTCGTCAAGCGGCTGATGTTGCTCACGCTTCTCTGTTTCCTTAACCCAAAAATCTACCAACCAAAATTCCGTTTTGAGGCGACTGACATGCAGCTAAACTGTAATTAAAAAAAAAAAAACTGGCCCGATGGGTCAAACAGGACGGAAGCATGTCTCGCGACCCAGTCCATCCAGATAGCGGTCGGTCATTCTCCTGGAGAGACGAGAACCCAACCGATCCCTGGCAGCCAGACCGTGCGTGCGCTCATCATCCTCTCCTTCCTCTCGGCGCCTCCTCCCCCTCCCGCAGCCTCCTCCGGATCTCGCGGGCGCCTCCTCCAATCTCGGACGCGCTTCAGCTCCAGGTCCGTTGCCCCCGCCGATCCCGCACTCTGTGAGAATGGGTCGCGCGCGCGCGAGGGCGGGCAACCGCGGGTTTTACGGGCGAGTTTTGGTGGATCGACAGATCACGCGGCCGCGGTGGTGTGGGTGATCCGGTCGATCTGGATCGGGGGACTTGGTTTCTACCGATCGATAGATCAGCGACCCGCGCGCGGCGATTGTCTAGGGGTTTTATAGGGTTTTAGTTGATACGGTGGATCTGAGCCGCAGGGGTTTGGGCGATTCGATCGATCTGGGCCGCTAGGGTTTGGGCGATTCGATCGGTCTGGGCCGCTAGGGTTTGGGGATTCGATCGATCTGGGCCGCTGGGGTTGGAGGATTCGATCGATCTGGGCCGCTGGGGTTGGAGGATTCGATCGATCTGGGCCGCTGGGGTTTGAAGGATTTCATCGATCTGGGCCGCTGGGGTTTGGGGGATTTCATCGGGATTTTTGCTGATAAGATGGATCTGGGCCACATGGTTTTGTTCGGCTTCGATCTGGGCCACATTGGATTTGGATGCAGGTAGAGATCGATCTGGGGCGCATGGGATTTGATGCTGAGCATTTTAGGGATTTTTTTTAACACAGCATTTTGGGGATTTAATGGTGGATCTCGATAAGCGATTGGGAATTTAATGGATCGATCGATAGTTGGGCAATTTGGGGATTCGATGCACATATCCTCGGCTTGATTCAGCAATGGATCATCATAAGCTAAGCTAAAAAAAACCTGTGATGAACCACCCGTATCTGAAATCTTCAAATAACTGCTATGAAGATGTCAACATGCCTGCCTTGACCAATACTTCGATATTAACTGTTTGCATTTTTATGTCAACTGCCACGTTTTACTTTGTGAAAGTATAGAATCTGGACTTGTAGTAGAAAAAACGGATCTAGACCACTAGAAGGGAAACTGATGGCCCAGATCTAGCCATTTAGGTGGAGGGATGGCATCGAGCAATTTAAAGGGAGTTTTATGGCTGCCCCGCAGATGCATATTATTACAAGCTATTACACTGAGGCTTATACAGAGAACCCTGCAGGACAAATTGTAAGTTTAATACCAGACCTTGTGTCACAAACGTACTACCATATTGATCTGTAAAATACTACATGCTATTTACTTATGAGATCTTATTTTCTGTCACATGTAGTAATATATTTTGAAGCAAACTAAAATTCAACTACTATTAGCCAGATGCAATGCACATTCAACCAGTATTGCAGGTTGTGAGCAGTGTAGGTTGAGAGAATGATTGTTTCTGTTTTCGAGTGCTTAAGTCATCAATGAGAAGCATGGGGGAATTAATCTCTGCAAATGAACGCTGTTGACCGGTTCCACAGCTACAAACGATTTTCTTGCAAACAAGATCACACAAGGGACTAACAGAATATTAGGTACATCAATGTACTTTCTTAGACCGATGTATTAGTGCTGGGGCACATGCTGCGGTCATTGCGACCATGGGCTCTCCTAAAGGCGATGCTGCGCTGCTCCCCTCCATTACTGGATCCTGAGATGACAATTGCAAAGTCAGAAATGAGATCATCTTTTTATATCAGACTTTAGGCACATGGACCAGATAAAGAACACAACCTACGGCAACAGTTTGTGAATCAGAAATTCAGAATATATACTGTGACACTTCCTATTGTTGAACCTGAGTATTACGATGCACAAATTATTTGCCCTCGGTACCACCAATTTGGGAATATAATCCATATACTAAGACACTTCCTATTGTTCTCTGTTAAAATACGTTTTGTGCACTATATTTTTGTTTCTGAAATATTATTGCTGATTTCTGTTGTGGTATAGCACAACAGCTACATATATGCTTGTTTAATCTGTATTAAAATAGTATAAGGTTTATTATGATTTATGAAGAAATGCACGGCACAGATCTTACTTGCCGGTCCTGGCATGCTAATGTTGACATTTTTACTTGGCACTGCTCTCAAGCTGTGCACTTGCAATTAAAATGGATGCATACCAGCAGCTTTAATACTTTGAGAGCTAGTTTTACATATATCTTGAACTGGGAAACACTACTGTTGCTCGGCTGTCTGTTGCAGTTTACTTTCTTTGAACTGCACGTACTGAGCTTTTTAGTGAATTGTCCTAAACTTCAAGACCCTAAGATTATCCAACCCCCCAACTTGGTTCTCCAGATTACTTAACAGTGAAACCACAGTTCCAAATTGAGTACCAAACCACCAAGAACGGGAGCAATAATACACCAACAAACCGAAGTTACTAAAATGCATCATTCACACACAAGCAGATTTGAGATGAACAGGTAAAGGAAAATAGAACTGTACAGATAAAGCATAAATCTACTTCATATAGTAAAACTGGGATGCAGCACAAATATCAAACAAAGTTAACATCTATCTATTTACCAGAAAAATGAACAATCGTGTTGAAGATTTGTAAGTTCGCACCACGTTGCATGGGGCGATTGGCAAGGAGCCGAGGAGCTCACCACCAGCTTGCCACTAACGAGGGCGAGGAGGACACGAGCTGATGTGCCTGAGAGAGAGAGAGAGAGAGAGAGAGAGAGAGAGAGAGAGAGGCGACGAACTGACTGCTACCAGAGATTCAGATAAGAGGCTGTGAGCCTGACAAGCACACTGCGGGGCGGAGCTTAGTAGCCAGGGAGATCTAATTTGGTCTGCCTCAAACTGAGCCGCCAGCGACACGACGGCCAGGAGCCATCGGAGATTTTCTGAATTCGCCCAGCTTAAGTAGGGATCTGGGCCGCCGCCGCCAGCGTTGGGGCTGCTGCTGTGTAGGGGATTTGGGATTGAACGACGAGGGCATTGAGACCAAATTAGCTTGCACAGAAGGACCTTTTTGCAAATTATGCGGACAGATCGCTCCACCTAAATCTGGGCCATCAGTCTCCATTCGGTGGTCCAATCCAGATCCAGTTTTTCTATTTTTCTACCACAAACCTATGTTCTATTGTAGTTGCTTCCATATTTATTCTTTTTAATGTCAGCACAGGAGCAAAGTTACTGAGAGTCAAAACGCTAAAAGCTGAAGGGACTCTTGAAATCTCTATATGCAGCTTGGGAAGATCATCTCCCTCTTTTTATTTCTTTTTGAAGATGTGTCTCAGCTTGCTTGGAAGTTGCAGTTGACGTGTCATGTCTGCAAAGACATAACATAAATTTCTTTCCACGGCAGTAGTCAGCTGCAAGGAAGTTCAATAATCACATTCATGGTTACCTACAAACAAGTGTTACGCCATGTGCACATATACATTCTGATGATGTTTGTGCAGGAAGAAATGAAAGAGAATAATGACACCTACAACTAATAGTACTAGTGGAAATGAGAATAAATAGACTTTACATCTATATCCTCTTTTCTGACACAATTGCATTATATCATGAAGCTTAAACTTCAGTTAACAGTGCTAGTTTTTTTTCTCACCTCAAAGCATATACATCGAAGCTGCATGATAACAGTGATGGTTAGCTACAAAGGGGTTGTTTTATACCAAATGCTTATATATATTTGGTGATGTGTTGTGCAGGAAGAAAGATGCCAGAGAAGCACGTTCCGAAGCCTACCAAGGGGGCTGTAGGTGGTCTTGTTAGCTGCCACAAATGTGGCACTAATGCCTTATACAGCATCGAAGCAATGCTGAAGCACCAAAACTGGTGCAAGGGAGCTAAGGCAAAGGCCGATACCAAAGCCAAGAAAAAGCAGGCCCGCAGCAACTCGATGAAGCGCCATTCCTGAGCAACTCGATGAAGGCTGCTACTGAATGATAAATGACCTCTTAGATATGCATATGCTTTGCTATCGAAACAGTGAACTCGCTTAGCTACATTGATATGGAACTGTGTACTCTGTGATTACTTCCGATTGCTGCCCAGTTGGGCGATACCCTCAAGTGTCCTATGGATGTATATGGTTGATACTGAGTTCGTAACCACTGTTACCTATCATTTCTTTCACTGGATGCCCAGTTGGGCGGGACGTATATGTACTGCTAGGAATTCTGGTTCTGAGTGCTAAGGTGACAACACAATTTTAGCTGGCTTCAGCATGAAGTGGCACTAGCAGAAGCACATGCAACCTATTTCACAAATTTGCGCATGTGATCTGACACGATACAGCGTCGCTATGAGTATGGCCAGCTCTGCATGTTGTTAGGAGGTCTGTTTGGCTATTCCAAATACAGGTTTCAAACAGAAAAATCCGTTGTCGTTTAGTGCACTTCATCTACCAGAAAATGGGTTCAGAGATTGATGGTCGAAGCAACAGTCAGATTTATTACAAACCTAGAATCTAGCAGAAAATGATTTAGCAACGACGAACTCATTTTTAGCGTTGTAAACCAACAAAAATGCACGAGAAAGGAGCCCATTCATAGAAACCTTGACACAATCGATATACGCTTGAAACAAACCATAACTTCCTGTACCGTCCTTCCTTCAGACCAGGTTTAAAAGCACGAAGGATAAGCTTAAGCTGCACCCATTAAGGCGTGACATCAATATAAAATTAAAAATGAACTTGATAACTTTTTCTGCATGAACATATACTCAGATAAAAACCAGCTTATAAACAACAACAAATAACAGCCAAAACTCGTACTCTGGAAAGCAGATTAGAGATTACCAACCTAGCAATATACTCCCTCCGTCCCAAAATTCTTGTCTTAGATTTGTCTAGATAGGGAAGTATCTAACACTAAAACGTGACTAGATACATCCGTATTTAGACAAATTGAAGACAAGAATTTTGGGACGGAGGGAGTAATCAAATGATTAGAGGTAGAAACTGAAGCAGGCAAAACGACATCATATTGGTGTAGATCCGGAGGTATTTAATCCAAAGTTTGGGGCAACAACCGGCCATCTAGGTGAACACAAAGTAAAGGCAGTACTTAGGTGGTAAGATAGCAATGCCTTTGTGATCGGATATAATAAGGTTAACCCTGGAAAACACCAGCAGCAATGACGAAAATTAGCACAAGCTCATTTCATTTGCTGTACTTATTTACCAGATATTAACTGTATCGGACATTTTACATGCAATTTTTGTTGCACCCTGTGATCAGTTCCAGGTCACGACACCCTGAGGTAAGTTGCAATATATGTACGCATGAGCCTGCTATGTAAATACACTAGTGTATTGGTTATTCTAATAATGTTGAGTGGTTCCCCATGGCAGTTGAGGAGTATCATGTTCAGAAGAAGAAATACATCTGAATATTCTGAGCTGGGGGGTTTAGAAACTTACCCTTTTCCCTTTTCCTTTTACTTTTTAGCGCGAGTTTGTGCTTGTATAAGGAACCATCAGACATAAGCTGGGCTGTATCGATAGTTTCGTTCTGAGCTAATGGAACCGGGGAGAGGCCTCCCTGTTCATCTAAAAAAATGATCCTTTCTTAGGGGCAGCAAAAGTCACTATAAGTGGCGAATTCACTATATTTCATTGATGATGCATATTTGTAGTTGCAAAGTTGCAATCAACAAGAAGTTAGGTTTACTGAATAGAAAGCTAATGTTCACTGTGGTATGTTGAACTGTTCTCAATGACGACAATTGTAGTATTATGCCACTTACAGATCTAGAAAAACATGGCCCTTTGACATATTACTATTGGAATTTACTCCTTCCATCCCATAATATAAGAGCGTTTTTACACGAGTGTAGTGTCAAAAACGCTCTTATATTATGGGACGGAGGGAATACTTGAGTGTAGTTATTCATGTAGACTGAAGTATGGATCAGCTATACTTAAATGAAGGGCCTTTTTTTTGCAGGCATTTCTCTACTACTGTCCAGTATAACTAATTAAATAACTAGTGCACCTTTAATAATAAAAATAATAGTTTACAGTGCCCTGCATGCTTGAATTGCCTTTGAGCATAATTTTCCTCATGCCTCGTTCAGAAAAATCTAATTTTGATTCACAATGAAATTAGCGGGAGATAAACTGCACTAGTTGAGGTACATAAAAACTGGTAATAAAGCCACAAATGTTGGTACATTTCAACTGGTTTGTAAAGCTCACTCTTCTATCTTTCTTTTTCTTTGATTCTGACACTATACTTGGAAATCATTTCAGCTATTGTAGAATAAATAAGCCTCTTAATTGTCCTATTTCAGATAGAATCATCTTTGATGTCAATTTCTTCCGAGATGCTCTAGAATCAAAATTAGCCATCAAGGGCCACCACCTAATAAATAAGTTAAGGTTTTTTCCAGATCGTTACTAATCAAGGTAAGGTTACAGCAACGGTCTTGACTTATAGATACCCTGATCTACATATACATGTAAAGGTAATACCACGTTGTTCACCTGATAAAAATGGTCTCTGCCAATAGATCATATAAATCTAGCAAGCAAGGACAATTTACATCCCGTATGGATAATATGAATGCCACTGGATTCTTCAGGAATTATGTTACTTCCTGTGGAGTTCATGCACTCTGAAAAATGAACATTATGTGTGAAATATTTATTACTCATCATATATGCACTTGAACAGCACTTATGTGCACGTAAAGTTCACAAAATACTCTTTAAGCTGCAGATCTTGGACTCTTTAAACTCTGGATCTTCAAAAAGTATTTCTAGGAAGAATTTGAACCATACTAGCAGCTGATGTGCAATAAAACAATCGCATACAAGTTAAACTGAAATAGGAACCACAAGAGAATCTGTCAAAACGGCACTATTGCTGATGTCTGACACAGTGTTGGCCTCCAACTGTCTTTTCAGAGGGGTTTTGTGATGACTGGTTGATGGTGATTCGGTTAGATCTGAGACATTTTGCTTCTGTACGATTCCAAAAGATGAAAAGGGTGGAATCGTTTGGAAATTAAATAAATCTGAGTTGCATAGAGTTCAATCTTTGTATCCTGCTGTTAACTATAGTTGGATTACCTAGTGTTTGTTCCCACTCTCTGGAAGCTACATGTCAGATCTAAGAACACCCTAGAGTAATTCCTTTGTAAGCTTGGAAAGTAGCCTTTGTAGAAGGAAGGTTGTATCTGATGATCCATGTCTATTATGTGCTAAATCATAATCCCTTTCTCACCTATTACTTTATTCACTGTCATGTGATCAAGCTGTTGTGGCAGGTTTAACTGATGTCATTAGGTCTGAACTTTGGACGTGACGCTTTTTGTTTTGTTGAGTGACACGAGAAACGCGTATTCAATTATGGTTACTACAGAATCTTGATGCTATCACTTTCAAAAGATAGTATTCTCCCAGACTTGTGGTTGTGCTCCTTGTGTGGATAATTCATTTCATTTGAGCGTTTGGAACTCTATGATGCTGAGTATGTAGAGAAGATAAACTAGATCGATAAAAAAACAATCTGACAAAATCATGGCATGAGTCTGTACATGGGCTGATCCAAAGCCGAAACATATATCCTTGATAAACATGTAATGACCTGAGAGACGTACAAAACTGGACCAAGCGAAACGACCTACAGATGCTAAGGATACCTGATCTGGGAGCGATTGAGCCATAATAAAACTACATAAGCGACAGTTGGGCTTCATAAAGATCGAGCCTTTGCGCCTGCAAGGAAAAACAGTTAGCGATAGAACAGGTTAGATGGAAAATAACTACAGGAGCAGAACTTTGTGCGTTGGGATTGGGAGGGCGCGGCGAAAAGTCTAGAGTTTGTTAGTGCGCAAGAGGAGGAGGGGAATACCTTGCGTTCATCTGTCGGATGAAGATGGCGCCGTCCAAGATTCGGATTCAGATCGAGATCGGGGAACAGCGTCCAGATCGGTCATAATCAGCGAACAGCATCCAGATCGACCGCATGTACGCCCATCCTGTTTCCGGAGACCGTGCTCGCCGGATCACGGCGAAAGGTGGAAGCTTTCCTATGCGGCGAACGAAAGTAGCCATGGGCATGAACCTGGATCTGCAGGCAGGCAGGCAAGGACGGGATCCGTCAGGTTTTCATCGGTAGAGGCGACGCACGAGAAGATGGGTGCTGGGAAAGACGGGGATGGGGGAGAGGGACCTTACCGATGAGAGAGAGATTCGGCGGGGAGCCGCCAGCCATGGCTTGGGGGAGATGGATGGATCTCGGAAAGAGGAAAGAGACGGAGGAGAGATAGGATATCCCTAACCAGAACCGCTCGTGTACGCAGTCTTTTTTTTTTTCGATGGTAGCTCGTGTACGCAGGTCTCACACAACTGTAGTTAGGGGTGGGCATTCGGTTTATATGGTTAATTCGGTTCGGTTTATTCGGGTTTCTAGAATTTCGGTTTCTGAAAAATGACAACCGAAATAATCATGACAAAAATTGCCACCGAACCTTATTAACCAAAATATATCGGTTCGGTTTGTTCGGTTAACCAAAAAACCAAAATACATGTGCACCACTATCAGTTGAAGCAACGTATCATGTAACTATTTATTATACTTTCTACAAACATAGCCGTCAATCATCTTAAAAAATAGCTACCAATTAGTATTTGCATGCATGAGATCCTATAATATATGCACTAGACCCATGCTCTTGTGATTGGATGAATCTATGTATAATTTCCAAAGGGATACACAACTAGCTAGCGACTTAGACAAATTAGCTATCTTATTGTGCTTGTGCGGAGAGAAACAAGGGTAGTGGATTCATAATTTGGTTAGTTCGGTGTATACGGTTTTTCTAAATCAAAAACCGATTTAAAATTAAACACCAAATAATTTATATTTTTCAAACCAAACCGAATAACCAAAAACCGATTTAGCCTATATTTCGGTTAAAATGGTTTGGTTTGGTTTCAAATTTCGGTTTTCGGTTTGAAAGTGCCCACCCCTAACTGTAGTGCCTTCCTTTTCTTTTCTCTCTCAAAAAAATAAGCATCGGCCGGGGAGGTGGGCCCTCTCGATACAGGCCCATGCTACACCTAGAATCTGCGATGAGGTAGTCTCCCCTCTGGTTAGGGTTTCTTCTCCCCTCGGCGGCGATCTGATCGCCCTATAGGGTTTCGGCTACCCTTCCCCTGTCTCCGCCGAAGGGCTGTGCTCGGACCGATTACGGGGCACTCTCGCAGTGCTGCCCTGTAACACCCCATATGTGACACTTTCCTATAATGGCAATAAAGCATTCTCATTTTGATCATTATCCTTATCCTTGGGGTTCTTGTCATTTGAGCTCATTTTATTTTGCATTGCCATGTCATTTATTTATTTTTGCATCCTTGCATTGCTTCATCCTTGTTGTGTATGTGTGAGACCTTGTGATGTGTGTGAGTGTGGTGCCTAGCCATGTCTTGCTAAACCCTAGACCCCCCCCCCTCCTTTGTTTCCCTCTTCTTCTTCCTTTTTCTTTTCTTTCCTTTTCCTTACTCTATTTTGCAAGTCACCTAGCCAAGTTCATTAATGTTCTTTCTTTCCCCAAAAACCTTGCACCATGCCTACACCCTCTCTGCCAAATATCACCCTATTTGGAATTGTTTTGGTTGGGTTTTAAAATGACAAGAGTTTGAACCATATTCAAACTCCTTTTATTTTTCTGCCTCTAAAAATGTCCAAACCAATTTTATTAAATAGGGCATAACTCGAGAAGCATGGGGATATTTTTCTTTTCCCCTAACTCTTTTCCTTTAAGCATGTGCTTTTCTTTTTCTTTTTTGTCTGAAGAAAAATGGAAAAGAAAAGAAGTCAGCAGCTCAGCAGTGTCCGGGGCCTCCTCTTTCTCCTCCCCCCAGGCCCAGTTTTTCCCCCACAGCAACTGCGCGGCCCATCTCCTCCCCCATAGGCCCGACCGAGGCGCTCGCAGTCGCGCCATCTCACCCCTCGCACCCGGGCCCGCCTGTCATCCCCCCATCTCCTTCACACCTCCCGTGTCGTCGTCTACCTCCGTCTCTGCTCCAGAGACAGAGCACTCGCGCTCGCGCCGTGAGCTTCACGGACGCCGAGGTCGCGTCGTCTCCTCTGCCCCCTTTTAAGCCCGCAGCCGCGCCCTAGGGTTGCTCCTTCTTCCCCTTTCTCCTCCGCCGCCGCCAGCAGCTCCACTCACTCCTCTCCTCTCTACAGTCGCCATGGCCGCCCCGCGCAAGTTCCTGTCGCCGGCGTAGGAGCTCGCCGTCCTTCCTCTCCGTCGACCCCGAGCACCCCGGCGTCTTCAACGAGCCCGCTCCGACGCCGATCCGAGCCCGAGGACAAGTCCCACGACGTCCTCTTCTTCCTCTTCTTATCGGGACAGAACCGTGCCAAGGTTCAGAGCTCGCCGTCATCGTATCCAGCTCGTCTTCGTAGGGTAAGGAGGTATACCCAGCTCCTCCCCATCTCCTCCTTGTCACCGTTAGCCCTCTGTACTTGTCGCCGTAGCCATGCCGTCGACGTGCTCTCGGTGCCCCCCCTCTTTCTGAATTTGTTGCTGTCGCGCGCTTCAGTTAGTCACGTGGGCCGGCGCTTCGCCGCTCTGGACCCGCAGCTAGTCGCAGCAGCTCCACCGCACCTTTCCGCACGCCCGCCGCTCGTCGCCGACCCTGCCTAGGCCTTGCTGTCGCGTAGAGCTCCGCCGCCGCAGATCCGTCATGTGCTCGCCGCCGGCGATGCAATAGTTGCTAGGTGATGCGCATGCTTCGAGTAGATGCGGCACTCCCCCAGGAGCGTACCGCACCACTCCGCCGTCCCTCTAGGTCGCCGGAGCAGCTCTGATGAGCAGCTCCGACGAGCCCCCTGTTTTTCCCCTGCTCTGCATCTTCAGTTACTTTTTCAGTCATCACACATGTTCTCTGTCAAGATCCGTTCGCTAGCCCAGTGGTTGGTTCCTTCGTCAGTTAGCAGCGCGGCGCGAGTTCGAATCCATGCGGGGGCAGTGGGATTCGCCCCCCTTTTATTTTTCCTGAGAGGCTGACAGGCAGGCCCCACCTGACAGCCTCACTGTGCTCTCCAGCCCCTTCGCGCACCCGCTAGTGCCACCGCAGCGCAGCCGGGCCCCCTTGTCAGTGGCTCTGGCTAGCGTGGGCGTGGGTTGACTTTGACCCTACGCTTGTTTTCTTTTTCTGTTTTGTTTTTTTCTTTTCTTTTTCTGCCTTTTTCTTTGTTTAATTATTTTATGTTGATATATTTATCTAATGCAAATAAGTCATATATGAAAAGTGCTTAGAATTTCATGCAGATTATGAATATGCTGTTTGTTGCCATGTTTAAAAACATTTAAAATGCTGTTTGAATTTATTCTTCTTTTAAATATGCTTAAACTTGGAAAATTCATAACTAAATATCTACAACTCCAAATTTAACAAACTTCATATGCATTTGGGGTGGAAAAATGTGTAGAATATTTTCGTGTTGTTGTTTTGCATGTTTAAGCACTTTATCACAGAAGTTTTTCAGATCTGTCCCAAATGCATTTAATTAATGTTGGGAGTTTCTGGAATTGGTATTTCCAGCCCATTTAAATGTGCTAGCATGTTGCTGTGATCTTAGTTGCACCTTTGCCATGTTAACCAACCCCTTTAAACTTGTTGTGTGCTTGTTTGAATAACCTACATAAACTTGCTTGTTGTTCCTTAGCTTGTTTCTTTCATGTGAGTGTTCTTGTTTGCTATGATGTTGTTGCACTCTTGTGTCCCTAGGCCATGCATCATATCTACTCTTGTCCTTGTTTATCATGTTCATGCATCATGTGTTTGAGCATTGCATTATGATTGATTGTGTTCCGGTGTTGCATTGTTGTGTTTGGTTAGAGCCCGGTGACGATACGGAGTACGAGGTTCCTACCGAGGTTGAATTTGAGGAGCAAGGTTACGATCCCTCCGTGGAATCAACAGGCAAGATGACCTTACCCAGATATCACTACTATCATTGCCTATGCTAGATGTCTCAGTCTTTAGATATTGCCTCGATGCCTATGTCTGTTTGTCAGCCTCCTATTGTTGCCATGAAACCCTCTAACCACCCACCTAGCAAACCGTTGTTTGGCTACGTAGGCATCGCTCAGCCCCTCTTATAGCGTTGTTAGTTGCAGGTGAAGATTTGAAGATTCTTGCTTCATGATGAAGTTATTGTTGGGATATCACAATATATAATCTGTTAAACTAAATCGTCTATATATTGGTAATGGGTGGAAGGCTAAGCCTCTTGCTTGGTGTTTTGTTCCACTCATGCCACCCTAGGAACCGTTAAACCGGTGTTATGTTCCTTGATTTTGCGTCCCTAACACGGTTGGGGTTTATGGGCCCCCCTCGATAACCCGCTTAGCGCTAAAGCTTTTCCAGCAAGGCCCAACATTGGTTTTACATTTGCCTAATAACTAAAACTTGCATAGGGCGTTGCAAACCCGAGTTCTTAATTAACAACCCTGGGCCAGTGCTCCTCATGAGTGTTGGTCCAAACTGGGGGTCCTGCAGGGCCACCTTGGGGAAACCCGAGGGCTGGTAAAAACCTGTAGCATCACCCATCCGGTCGTGGCCTGAGACGAGATACGCGCGGCTACTATCAGGGTGTCGGCACGCCGGAATGTCTTGCTAGATTAGTTTTACCTTTGTCGGAATATCTTGAGCATGGGATTCCGAGAATACTCGGGTCTTCCCACCTTGGAGTTGCGACTCCGCAGATCGTGAGCTTGTGATGGGCTAAGTTGGGGCACCCCTGCAGGGTTTGATCTTTCTAAAGCCGTGCCCGCGGTTATGTGGCAGATGGGAATTTGTTAATATCCGGTTGTAGATAACTTGACACCATGTTCATAATACACTACCAGCGTGAGTAACCATGATGGTCTCTTTCCGAAGGGGTTCGGGAAGTGAACATGGTGGGGTTATGTTTGATCGTGAGTACTTAGGATCACTTCGTGATCACTTTAACGATCGTCGGCACTTGTTCTCTCCTCGCTCTAAACCCGTAAGTTAGTGCTAGTGCTGCTGCAACCTTGTTTAAGCCTTTTACACACCTAAGGCTTTGATAGTATTGTTACCCGGGAACGGGATTGCTGAGTCCTCCGTGGCTCACAGATTCTACACAACACCAGATGCAGGTACCGTTGAGAACTACACAGGTGGTGGTTCAGAGTTGTATTGGGAGTTCGATAAAGAGCGTGGGCGATACTACGTGTCCTATCCCGAGGATCAGTAGGGCTCTTACTGGGATGATCGGGACCTTCTGTTGCTTTATTTATGGTATCTTTCATTTGGATCTTCGTCCGTAGTCGGACTCTGATGTTATTTGGATGGTGTATGTTAATGTATTACATTGTGTGACATGGCGAGTGTAAGCCAACTACTCTTTTACATTTTCATCCCCTCTTTTACATGAGTTGTGCAAAGATACCATACTTGAGATGATTCTAGTATGTGCTTATGCCTTTAAGTCGTGCCTCGACACGTGGGAGGCATAGTCACATACTGGGCTTACAAGTTGGTATTCATAACCTTCTCCGACCTAGGAGCCCCCCTGATTGATCGAATCGTTGACGGTTGAGTCTAGGCACACACATAAAAATGTTTTGAGTCCTATATATATCGGAGAGTTGGATTTCTTTTACTCCTCATCCCTTCGTCGCTCTGGTGAGGACTCCTGACGTTGTTCTATCTCTTCTACTCTCAAAATTCACTAATTTTTTTTAGGATCACGCGAGTATTGTTTGGATTGTTCCGATATCTTTGTGACGAGAACATTGTTCTCGATGCCTCCTGTCATTTAGGGGTTGTGGCAGTGTCCCAGGGAGTTGAGCTCCGAGGTGTTGTCGTCACAAATGTATCGCAGCGGTTCTAGAATACTTAAGACGGCCGGCATCGAAAACTCTTCTATGCGGTTAGTGGTGAGATAACCCCGGCGTCACCCAGTACTGGTGGGATAGTTCGGGAGTATTGCCACAACTTGTATAGCGGATGTGTTTCGAAGGTCCGAGGTAAACAGTTTCTGAGGATGACTGGTTATGTGTTGAAGGATGGATACAGCTGGATGTAGGATTGGAGTTAAGTGCACGATGCTTCCCCTGTATCCCCAACACCCGATTGCATAACCGGAAACCTTCGGAAATTAATAGGTGGGTTCTTTTAGTAGATCGTAGGCATTCTTCCAACGAATGCATGGTATGAAGTTCGGGGTTCAACATCGAGTGAAGAGGTTTTATGGGTGTTGTTCCAATTGGGAGTTGCATCTTAAAGGGTCCTTGGCTATGCTGATCCGGGGATTGCAACACCCTTTTGTAACACGTTCCATGAGCTTTCAGCACGAACATGTGGAACGAAGCTTCTACCATGTATTTGTTCTATCTGCTCCTTGTTGTTTTTATTTACCTTTTGTTCACCCAAGTGGCTTCTCGAGAAGATTGTTGTACCATTAAACTGTGGAATTCATTCGATCATTTTGTTCGAATGTTCTTGTGAAGACTTATGTTGCAATTTCTAGCCGTTGATTCAGCTTATATATTGTTTTCCATCAATGGCAAATAGTTGTCATCTCATTCAGGATGGCTCCTAAGAAGGTTCCCAACGCTAACCCAGAGGGTGAAGTGTTGGGGAATGTAGTATTTTAAAATTTTCCTACGATCACGCAAGATCTATCTACCAGATGCATAGCAACGAGAGGGGAGAGTGTGTCTACGTACCCTCGTAGACCGGGAGCGGAAGCGTCAAGTGACGCGATTGATGTAGTCGAACTTCTTCGCGATCCAACCGATCAAGCACCAAACGTACGGCACCTCCGCGTTCAGCACACATTCAGCTTGATGACGTCCCACGAGCTCTTGATCCAGTTGAGCTTCACGGGAGAGTTTCGTCAGCACGACGGCGTGGTGACGGATAGGATGAAGTTACCGGCGCAGGGCTTCGCCTAAGCAATGCGACAGTATGACCGAGGTGTGTTTCTGTGGAGGGGGGCACCGCACACGGCTAAAACAATTCAACTTGTGTGTCTTTGGGTGCCCCCCTGCCCCCGTATATAAAGGAGCAAGGGGGAGGCCAGCCGGCCACTAGTGGCGCGCCAAGGAGGAGCAATCCTACTAGGAATAGGATTGCAATCCTATTCCTAGTAGGAACTACCAAAAGGGAGAAGGGGGAAAGGAAGGAGAGGGAGAAGGAGAAGGAAAGGGGCGACGCCCCCCTCCTTCCTTGTCCAATTCAGACTAAGGGGTGGGGGCGCGCGGCCCAGCCCTGGCCTTTCTTCCCTCTTTCTCCTACAGCCCATTAAGGCCCATAGCTTCCCCAGGGGGTTCCGGTAACCCCCCCCCCGGTACTCCGGTAAATTCCGAAACTTTACGGAACACTTCCGGTGTCCGAATATAGTCGTCCAATATATCAATCTTTACGTCTCGGACATTCCGAGACTCCTCGTCATGTCCGTGATCTCATCCGGGACTCCAAACTACCTTCGGTACATCAAAACTCATAAACTCATAATACCGATCATCATCAAACGTTAAGCGTGCGAACCCTACGGGTTTGAGAACTATGTAGACATGACCGAGACTCATTTCCGGTCAATAACCAATAGCGGAACCTGGATGCTCATATTGGCTCCTACATATTCTATGAAGATCTTTATCGGTCAAACCGCATAACAACATACGTTGTTCCTTTTGTCATCGGTATGTTACTTGCCCGAGATTCGATCGTCGGTATCTCTATACCTAGTTCAATCTCGTTACCGACAAGTCTCTTTACTCGTTCCGTAATACATCATCTCGTGACTAACTCATTAGTCATTTGCTTGCAAGGCTTATTATGATGTGTATTACCGAGAGGGCCCAGAGATACCTCTCCGACACTCGGAGTGACAAATCCTAGTCTTGATCTATGCCAACACCATGAATACTTTCGGAGACACCTGTAGAGCATCTTTATGATCACTCAGTTATGTTGTGACGTTTGATAGCACACAAGGTGTTCCTATGGTATTCGGGAGTTGCATAATCTCATAGTCATAGGAACATGTATAAGTCATGAAGAAAGCAATAGCAGTAAAACTAAATGATCATAGTGCTAAGCTAACGGATGGGTCTAGTCCATCACATCATTCTCCTAATGATGTGATCCCGTTGATCAAATGACAACTCATGTCTATGGCTAGGAAACATAGCCATCTTTGATCAATGAGCTAGTCTAGTAGAGGCATACTAGGGACATAGTATTTTGTCTATGTATTCACACATGTATTAAGTTTCCGGTTAATACAATTCTAGCATGAATAAAAGACATTTATCATGATATAAGGAAATACAAATAATATCTTTATTATTGCCTCTAGGGCATATTTCCTTCAGTCTCCCACTTGAACTATAGTCAATAATCTAGATTACAAAGTAATGATCCTCACACCCATGGAGTCATGATACGTCCAAAACGTATCTATAATTTCTGCTTGCTCCATGCCACTTTTGGGTGATATTGCTATGATATTCATACACTTCCATACACTTTTGATCATATTTGGACTAACTTAATAATGCAGTGCACCCCAGTGCCAGTTTCTGTTTTCAGCTGTTTTTGTATTTCAGGTTTTCATGTTTCGAGAACTGCCCAGAAAAATCCAGAAAAATTATATAAAAAATCAGCGTTCCGGAAACAACACTGCGTCCGAAGGGCAGCCTGGGGGGGGGGGGCACAGGGGCTCCAGGCGCCCTGTGGGCGCGCCCCCCTAGGCCGCGCTGGGGGGGCGCCTGGGCCCCCCGAGGCTCCCCTGGTGCCCTACTTTGGCATATATTTAAAGGGTTCCCCGTAACCCTCAGAACAGGATTTCTTTTCGCGATCCCATCTCTGTTCCGCCACCGCCGCCGCTTCCAAGATCGGGAGCACCAGGAGAACTCTTCCCGGCACCCTGCCGGAGGGGAGGATCACCACCGGGAGCTTCTCCACCACCATGGACGCCTCCCGGATGACTCGTGAGTAGTCTCCCTTGCACCATGAGTCCATGACCAGTAGCTATGTGATGTTCTCCTTCCGTTCTTGTGCTTCACTAATTAGTCCTCGTGAGCTGCCCTACATGATCGAGGCACCTATGTAATCCTTATGATGTTGCTATGTTGAGTTTGCTGGGATCCGATGGATTATGAGATTATGTTCTGATTGATCTTGAGTAATATATTTGATTCACCTCTTTTATATTTTAGTTCATAAGTAATTCTTGCATGTTCTTCGTTGTTATTTATTGCTTTGGCCGAGTAATAGGTAGTGACTCCAAGAGGGAACGTTATGCTCGATTGTGGGTTCATGCCCCTCGATGACTAGCTTGAGTGACAGAAACATGAGTCTAGGGGATGTGTTGTTGCCACAAGGGGGAAAACAACGGTGCTTGTGCCCGCGGGTGCAAGGATTGTTTACTTTACGCAAAGTTCTTTTAATGCAGTTGTATGTTGCATTGAGTTTACACTATGGGTGGGACTCGCAACTTAATACCAGCGAGATGTTCTGGATAGATATCTCAAGGTGGATGATTAGTAGTAGATATTGATGGATTTCGGTCTACTTACTTTGGCGTACCGCCCATGCTTTGAACCTCAACCTTTCTTGCAATGTAGTCAGCATTGGTTTGCGTTCGTGGTCCTGTCAATTGCCCAGCTGTAATTTGTTTACCTCACATAGCTGTTTTATCGTCTTTTGGGAGAGAGACATCACTAGTGAACATCATGAGACTCCGGTCCATATTACCATCATTGATCACATCCACTATTTACTTTTCGCTATTATTTACTATTGCAAAACACTATCATATTGCTTTTAACCCTTTGTGAACTACAAGGCCGGAGAGATTGACAACCTCTCTGTACTCGTTGGGAGCAAAGTTATTTGTATCTGTGTGCAGGTCCACGTTGATTGCTAATTGCGCCGTTAGCAGTTGACACCTACCTGTTGAACCTAGGAGTCTCTGGGGATTCGATCCTTGGCATCTTTGCTAGGGGAAAACACTTCTACTTACTGCATCTTACACCTTCCACTTGGGGTAACCAACGAGGGGTTCGAGGCCCATCAAGGAGTATTTTCTGGCGCCGTTGCCGGGGACTCCACTCTTCAGGATAGGGGAGTTGCATGCTATCTTTTACCTTTGCTTTTTAGTCTTGTTAGTTTACTTTTCATTTTTGCTTTAGTTCCTTTTATCGAAAATCAAAAAATTAGTTATCTTGCTTGCTTGCTACTATGGGTTCCACCGAGAACACCAAGTTGTGTGACTTCACTAGTCACAACAACGATGACTTTATCAGCACACCTATCACTACACCTGCCACTTCAGCACCTTCATATGAAATTAAACCTGCTTTACTTAACTTAGTCATGAGAGAACAATTCTCTGGTGCTGGAGATGATGCTGCTTTACACTTGAACAATTTTGTTGAACTTTGTGATATGCAAAAATACCAAGAAATAGATGGTAATATTGTTAAGCTTAAGCTTTTTCCTTTCTCTTTGAGAGGAGGAGCTAAAATTTGGTTTCAGTATTTGCCTAGAAATAGCATAGATTCATGGGACAAGTGCAAAGATGCTTTTATCGGAAAATACTATCCACCTGCTAAAATTATCCAACTTAGAAGTAACATCATGAATTTTAAACAATTGGATAATGAACACGTTGCCCAAGCTTGGGAACGTATGAAGTCTCTTATCAAGAACTGCCCTACTCACGGTTTGACTACTTGGATGGTTATCCAAACTTTTTATGCAGGCTTGAACTTTACCTCGCGGAACTTGTTAGATTCGGCCGCGGGAGGAACTTTTATGTCAACTACACTTGGTGCTGCCATGAAGCTTCTCGATGAGATGATGACCAACTATTCCCAATGGCACACCGAACGCGCTCCAACGGGTAGGAAGGTAAACTCTGTCGAGGAGATTTCCTCCCTAAATGAAAAAGCTGACTTGATCATGTCTCTACTTTCGAAGCAATCTTCTGTTGATCCTCGTTATGATCCTTTGGATTCTGTGATTGCCGATGATTATAGGAGTAACTTTGGTAGTAATTCTAGAACGTTCCCCTCCAATTCCTATGGGAACAACAATGATTATCCTAACATCAAGAACTCCTTCCAAAAAGATAGAGACTTGTCTGGCTATGAGAAACTGGTAGAAATAGAGGAGGCCACTAAGAACTACATGCACACCCAATATGAACAAAACAAAACCTTCTCGAGGCAATTAAATGAGCATACTGCTATCTTGCAAGACATTAGTAGACGATTAGAGAACATAAATATTGAGATCACTAACCTCCAGACTAGACTCACTATCACTGAGACCCAAGTTTCCAATATGTCCCACACACAGGCCACTTTGATAAACCAAATGGCAGCTAAACCCGAAGTGGTTGCATCCCTAAGGGAGGAAGAGGAAAGAATTAAGAGCCTTCCTACCCACCACACTGTTGCTACTATCCAAGTTGTTGAGGATGTTCACACTCTTAGCACCCAATGTACTCCTGGTCCCAATGGACCCATTAATGGTGATGCTATAGAAACTACCAAACATGTGAGCCTTAAGGACACCACTACCGTTTTACTTGATGCTCGTGACCTTGATTTTGATAATTGCACTCTTACAGAAGTTATTGATTTCCTTCACAAAATGTCTAGAGATCCCCGCACTAGCACGCTTAACCTTGCCTTCACAGAGCATATCACTAATGCTCTCATCAAAGCTAGGGAGGAGAAACTTAGAGTAGAAGCCTCCATACCTAGAAAGCTAGAGGATGGTTGGGATCCTATGATAAAAATTAATTTGAATGACTTCTCTTGTTATGCATTATGTGATGTTGGTGCTAGTACCTCTGTTATGCCCAAAAGGATATATGATGTGCTTAAATTAAAACCTTATGATTCTTGTTCTTTTGGTGTTCGTCTCGTTGATTCTTCCATAAAGAAACCTTTGGGGAGGATCGACGATGTTCTTATTGTTGTCAATGATAATTATGTGCCCGTTTATTTTACTATTATGGATATTGAATGTGAACCTTCATGTCAAATTATTTTGGGACGTCCCTTTTTGCGCACCGTTGGTGCTGTCATTGACATGAAAGAGGGTAATATAAAATTTCAGTTTCCTCTCAAGAAAGGGATGGAACACTTCCCTCGTAAGAATGTCAAGTTACCTTTTGAGTCCGTTGTACGGGCTAGCTATTCTTTTACTCTTGATAAAACTTGACCTATGCATTATGCCTAGCTTATAGGCATAAAAGAAAGCGCTTTTGGGAGGCAGCCCACATGAATAAATTTTTTGCTTTTGTTGTGTCTTGATGTTGTTTACTGCTGTAGCATAATCATTGTATCTTTTCTTTTCATATTTGTGCCAAAGTATAGCCTCTCATTGATAGAAAGTTCAAAAGTTGTGAGGTGCTGTCCAGGAAACAGATTCTGTCATTGGATAGAAATACTCGTATAAAATCACCAGATCATCTTTTTGGTCTGAATTTTTTCGACCGCGTTCTCTATATAATTGTCTTTCGTGCGTCAGTTCTGAGTTTTTTGATTTGAGTTGCAGAAGTATCCCGAACAGGTCAATTACTGCCTGCTGTTCTGTTTTTCACAGATTCTGTCCTGTTTTGCCTTACCTTCACTTTGCAAATTGAGAACTTGCTTTTTCTTTGCAAAAACCTTTTGGCAATCTTGAGAAACAGTAGAACTTCAAGAATATCCTTATTTCCAGCAAGGTATAATTATTTTCTTAAGGGTACTAACCTCGCTAATCAGATTATGATGAGTTATGTATGAAGGGAGTTTTCAAGTGTGTGAGGGAAGATGATAAAAAGATTCAGGAGTGTCAAGCGCTCAAGCTTGGGGATGCCCCCGTGCACCCTCAAGAAATATTCAAGGAGACTCAAGCGTCTAAGCTTGGGGATGCCCCCCGAGCATCCCCTTCTCCATCAACATTATTAGTTCGTCTTTCGTTTCGCTATGTTTTTATCACTTCATGTGTTATGTGCTATGCTTGGAGCGTCTTGCTTTTAGTTTTCTTTTTAGTTTTTCATAACGAGTCGGAACCCAGCATTCCTTTATGTGGGAGAGAAACACGCTCCACCTCTACCTAGAACATTACATAGAATTTTCATGTCTATCTATGCTGTGTGTGTTCTTTGTCTTTTAATAGCTACTATCGTGCTCTGCTCTTAGTATTCATGCCTATCTTCTCAAGAGCTTTTATTTAGTTGGTTGCTTGAACTCTCTTTAATTACCATGCTCACCTTATTAAGAGAGTTTGCTTCCGTTGCACTGGTTAATGTGTCTATGATAAAGATGCTACTTTCATGATGGTGCTTAGTAGTTCAGGTTTTCTTTTGGTTAATCTCAAATAGCTGGGGGGTTCCCAATGTGTTATTGGAGTACCAACTTGGTTTGTTTACCTATGACATGGTATGGTTTAGTAATATCTTCCTTCGAGAATTTATTTTGATTGACTTGGCGTATGCTCACGCATATTCAAGACTGTAAAGAAAGTCTGTCAAGCCTTGATGATCTTTTGTTTCTGAGTAGCGATATAACTACCATGCCTGATTCAATATTGCTTTGTCGCTCTGCATGATTATGACCGTCATTGCTCTCTTAGTTGGTTGCTCCCAGTCTTTTGCTAACCTCCACCTGCACTAAGAAAATTAACCATGCAATACATAGCTCATGGGAAAGTAGCCTAAACACTATTGTGGTAAAGAATATGTTGCCTATGTATCTTATTTCTTATGAGTTGCTTGCTGAGCGGTAACCATGTTTCTGGGGACGCCATCAACTGTCACACTTTTGTTGAATATCATGTGAGTTGCTATGCATGTTCGTCTTGTCTGAAGTAAGGGTGATTTACCGTGGGTTGAATTAATATGCATATTGTTAGAGAAGAACATTGGGCCGCCAACCAAAGCCATGCATCATGGTGGAAGTTTTAGCTTGGACCTTAATCCTCAATCTCTCATGAGAATATGCTTATGCATTAAAGAGGAGTCCATCATCTATTTTCTATGTTGTCCCGGTATGGATGTCCTCAAGTTGAGATCTATCAAAAATGAGAAATCAAATGCGATCTATCTCCTTGGACCTTTGTACAGGTGGCATAGAGGTACCCCTTTGTGACACTTGGTTAAAACATATGCAATGCAATGATAACCCATGGGGATCCGAGCTAATTAGGACAAGGAGCGAGCACTATTAGTATTCGATGCATGAGGCTTGCAACTTATAGGATGTTTTATGCATGACACATATGAAGTACTACTACCGTTGACACAATTGCTTCCATGTTTCAAAATAAAAAGCTCTAGCACTTCAAGCACCAACTACTGAGAGCATGATTGTCATTCTGAGTGTAATGTGCATTGTCCCAAAGTAGCATTGTCTTTTGCATGATTGTGATATCGTTTATTCTGAAATGATTGTATCTAGTCATCACTTAAACCTTGAAGGTGCCCTTGCATTTATGTTTTGCATCACCAAAGGGGGCAAGCTAGATATCACTTTATCATATTTGCACGTCATGTTCATTGCAAATCTTTTTGATGTTCCAGTTTCATGTTGTAAAACTTTTAGTCATTTGTGATTTTCTCTTGAGACAACTTAGTTACTTTAGAATCATTGTCTCAGTAAGCTTTTGTCATATGACTATGAGAAAGTCCTATATGGTTAATAGTATGTCACCACATAAATTATTCTTGTTATCATTTACCTACTCGAGGACGAGCAGGAATTAAGCTTGGAGATGTTGATACGTCCAAAACGTATCTATAATTTCTGCTTGCTCCATGCCACTTTTGGGTGATATTGCTATGATATTCATACACTTCCATACACTTTTGATCATATTTGGACTAACTTACTAATCCAGTGCACCCCAGTGCCAGTTTCTGTTTTCGGCTGTTTTTGTATTTCAGGTTTTCACGTTTCGAGAACTGCCCAGAAAAATCCAGAAAAATTATATAAAAAATCAGCGTTCCGGAAACAACACTGCGTCCGAAGGGCAGCCTGGGGGGGGGGGGCCACAGGGGCTCCAGGCGCCCTATGGGCGCCCCCCTGGGCCGCGCCGGGGGGCGCCTGGGCCCCCCGAGGCTCCCCCGGTGCCCTACTTTGGCATATATTTAAAGGGTTCCCCGTAACCCTCAGAACATGATTTCTTTTCGCGATCCCATCTCTGTTCCGCCGCTGCCGCCGCTTCCAAGATCGGGAGCACCAGGAGAACTCTTCCCGACACCCTGCCGGAGGGGAGGATCACCACCAGGATCTTCTCCACCACCATGGACGCCTCCCGGATGACTCGTGAGTAGTCTCCCTTGGACCATGAGTCCATGACCAGTAGCTATGTGATGTCCTCCTCCCGTTCTTGTGCTTCACTAATTAGTCCTCGTGAGCTGCCCTACATGATCGAGGCACCTATGTAATCCTTATGCTGTTGCTATGTTGAGTTTGCTGGGATCCGATGGATTATGAGATTATGTTCAGATTGATCTTGTGCAATATATTTGATTCACCTCTTTTATATTTTAGTTCATAAGTAATTCTTGCATGTTCTCTGTTGTTATTTATTGCTTTGGCCGAGTAATAGGTAGTGACTCCAAGAGGGAACGTTATGCTCGATTGTGGGTTCATGCCCCTCGATGACTAGCTTGAGTGACAGAAACATGAGTCTAGGGGATGTGCTGTTGCCACAAGGGGGAAAACAACGGTGCTTGTGCCCACGGGTGCAAGGATTGTTTACTTTACGCAAAGTTCTTTTAATGCAGTTGTCTGTTGCATTGAGTTTACACTATGGGTGGGACTCGCAACTTAATACCAGCGAGATGTTCTGGATAGATATCTCAAGGTGGATGATTAGTAGTAGATATTGATGGATTTCGGTCTACTTACTTTGGCGTACCGCCCATGCTTTGAACCTCAACCTTTCTTGCAATGTAGTCAGCATTGGTTTGCGTTCGTGGTCCTGTCAATTGCCCAGCTGTAATTTGTTTACCTCACATAGCTGTTTTATCGTCTTTTGGGAGAGAGACATCACTAGTGAACATCATGAGACTCCGGTCCATATTACCATCATTGATCACATCCACTATTTACTTTTCGCTATTTTATTTACTATTGCAAAACACTATCTATCACTAATATCATATTGCTTTTAACCCTTTGTGAACTACAAGGCCGGAGAGATTGACAACCTCTCTGTACTCGTTGGGAGCAAAGTTATTTGTATCTGTGTGCAGGTCCACGTTGATTGCTAATATCTGGCGCCGTTAGCAGTTGACACCTTCTTGTTGAACCTAGGAGTCTCTGGGGATTCGATCCTTGGTATCTTGCCAAGGGAAAAACTTCCGCAACACTACATCTCACGCCTTCCACTTGGGGTAACCAACGAGGGGCTAGAGGCCCATTAACGATCTCCCCTCTCCGGAGGCCAATTCAGCCTCCAGATTAGCCCTCCCGAAGAAGAACAGAGGGTGGCGGCGGCTCCGCGACGAAAACTGTGAAAAGAACTTCTGATCTGGGATTTTTCCGTCACGAGCTAAAATACGAGTCAAAGTAGGGCACCAGGGGAGGTGGGGCCCACCCAGGCGACCCCCCGGCGCGGCCTGGGGCTGGGCCGCGCCACCAGGGCGCCTGGGGCCCCCCTGCCCCCCCTGGTCCCTCTTCTGGCTCCGGGTTCCTTCGGGTGCGTGGATTTTCTGTGATTTTTCGTGGATTTTTCTGAGATACCTAAAAATCTGTTTTCCTGCACACAATAAAACCATACAGGCAGCTCTGCTGAAAACAGCATCAGTCCGGGTTAGTTTAGTTCAAATCATGCAAGAATGAGGTCAAAACAATATCAAAAGTGTTTGGAAAAGTAGATACGTTTGAGACGTATCAACTCCCCCAAGCTTAGCATATTGCTTGTCCTCAAGCAATTCAGTTCAACGAACTGGACGCGACAAAAAAAACTTTGACAAACTCTTTTGCTTCATTAGATGTATATAAGCATGTACTACGAAAAGAGTCTAGCAAGTATTGAAACAGTACTATGAGGAAAATGCACGGAGCAATCCTTCTTTCAAGTGACCAATCACAAATACCTAAAAGTAAATAATATATTACTGAAAATCAAGACAAGATCACATTGCACATAGCTTGAGCATATTAGGGTGGTATCTCGCTAGCCTCCATGAGTGAAGCAAAACATAAATGCAGAAACTCCTCCAGAGTTTTAAAGGAGACTAGAACTAAGAATTTCAGAATAAATCATATCACAAGCATGCAGAAGACAATGTAATACTTTGGGACAATGCACATTACACTCAGAATGACAATTATGCTCTCCTAGTTAGTGCTTTGAAGAAAGAAGGTGGAGACTCTCGAACCGTGGCTTTTGTTGGCAAGGTTGAAAACCCGTGGTCGGAAACAAAAACTAAACATGTACCAGAGCTCTTGGTTTTAAAAACAGAGGTAAAAACTTTTTGAGAGGTGCATATTTCGTCAACGAATGCTAGCAGATAACTCAATCACTTCTTAAGCTGGACAAGTCTCGAGGAACGGCTCCCGCATGATGACGATCACATCCTCTTAATCTCCTTTGTTTATCACTGCCAAAGTTTTCTGATTTCTCATGAACAAAGCGTGAAGGAGGGTTTGTTTGTTGTATTATCTTTTATGAGCCGGGCGCACTCTATGCCAGTTCCTTCTCGTATTAAGGGTTTGCACATTAGACATGCAATCCAGGGGTGAAACTTGTCCAACTTAAAAAGATCATGAATTAACTACTACTTCCTCATGAGCTAAAACAGAGGCACAAAAAGAGAAATGCTTTTGATTAATTTCGAGATGGTACACGAAAGTCTTCGTTAGGAATGGCAGGTAAATACCATGTATAGGAAGGTATGGTGGACTCATACGGCATAACAGGTTTTAAGGATTTTGGATGCACAAGCAGTCAGTCCGCTTAGTACAGGTGGAGGTTTAGCAAAAGACTGGGAAGCGACCAACTAGAGAGCAATAACGGCCATAATCATGCAGAGCGACAAAGCAACATTGAATCGGGCATGAAAGTGATATAACTATTCTGAAACTCAAAGATCATCAAGGCAGAGCAGACTCTTTAGTCTTAAACATGTGTAAACATGTGCCAAGTCAATCCAAAAATTCTCTAAAGGGAAATATCACCTTAGTATACCGAACTATGAACAGTGCAATGCATGTAGATCATTTCAATAACACATTATATACTCGAGTTATTCGAGACTAGCCACAAGGAAAGCATGAACTACTGGAAGAGCATTGTAAACATAGCACTATGTCGCTACAAGCTGGTCTCTAGATCATAAGTACAGGCATATGTACAAAAGTAGAAACAAGAAGAGTTCATACCGGTCTTCCTTGTTGCTTCCTTTCAGTCGATCTTCGTCATTACTGCTTGTCACTTGCACGATCGAACGTAGGAAATATAATTAAATGCCATCACGGACTCGAGCTGAACTCTGAAAACAAAGCAAACTAAAGAGAAAAGTAAATCTTTTTGGATTATTTCAAAGTTTGAACGAAAGCAAAAGAAAGAGAAAATCTTTTTGTTGTTTTTGCAAAGAGAGAAATAAAGAAGAACGGGCAAAAACTTCGAAAAGATCAAAGCGAACAAAACGGATAATACAATGGAAAAGTGAGAGGGGCACGTACTCCCCCAAGCTTAGGCTTTTGGCCTAAGTTGGTAGCAGCTACTGCCCCCAAGAGCCTCCTGCTCCGGGGGTATGGTGGTGAGTCCAAGGGTCGTAGAAGGATGCCGACGCGTATACCGAACTCCTCGGAGTCTCCCATGAGGAAGGGTCCGTACGCCAAGCAGAGGAAGACCCTTCACCAAACTCGGTGGCGGTATCTCCCTGAAAAGGTGGTAACTCACCGTGCTCCTCTTCGTCGGGCACAACCCCCTTCATGGGGTTATGAAACTGATACTGGGCCATGAGCTCATCGAACTGGACAACATCAAAGGACCATCCGTTCCTGCGAGAAAAATCAAACAAAAGAGGTGCAGGTAGATGGATCTCGCGTTCCGCGGTAGTTCCGAAATGTAAGATATAAACGAGATTATCAAGTTCAGAAGCCATGGTAACAAACTTATGCCTTTTCATAGCAGCAAGATCAAAGCTTACATAAGTAAAAGGATTATCATCAGGGTGTGGGGTGCCTCCAAGATGTTCTAAGATAAGTGTGGCATAAATGCCACCATATAAGTCCCTGATGGGCCTCGAACCCCTCGTTGGTTACCCCAAGTGGAAGGTGTAAGATGTAGTAAGTAGAAGTGTTTTCCCCTAGCAAAGATGCCAATGATCGATTCCCCAGAGACTCCTAGGTTCAACAAGTAGGTGTCAATTGCTACGGCGCCAGATTAGTAGCAACCAACGTGGACCTGCACACAGATACAAATAACTTTGCTCCCAACGAGTACAGAGAGGTTGTCAATCTCTCCGGCCTTGTAGTTCACAAAGGATTAAAAGCAGTGATAGTAGTGATAGATAGTTTTTGCAATAGTAAGTAATAATGGAAAGTAAATAGTGGATGTGATCAATGATGGTAATATGGACCGGAGTCTCATGATGTTCACTAGTGATGTCTCTCTCCCAAAAGACGATAAAACAGCTATGTGAGGTAAACAAATTACAGCTGGGCAATTGACAGGACCACGAACGCAAACCAATGCTGACTACATTGCAAGAAAGGTTGAGGTTCAAAGCATGGGCGGTACGCCAAAGTAAGTAGACCGAAATCCATCAATATCTACTACTAATCATCCACCTTGAGATATCTATCCAGAACATCTCGCTGGTATTAAGTTGCGAGTCCCACCCATAGTGTAAACTCAATGCAACAGACAACTGCATTAAAAGAACTTTGCGTAAAGTAAACAATCCTTGCACCCGCGGGCACAAGCACCGTTGTTTTCCCCCTTGTGGCAACAGCATATCCCCTAGACTCATGTTTCTGTCACTCAAGCTAGTCATCGAGGGGCATGAACCCACAATCGAGCATAACGTTCCCTCTTGGAGTCACTACCTACTACTCGGCCAAAGCAATAAGTAACAACGGAGAACATGCAAGAATTACTTATGAACTAAAATATAAAAGAGGTGAATCAAATATATTACTCAAGATCAATCTGAACATAATCTCATAATCCATCGGATCCCAGCAAACTCAACATAGCAACAACATAAGGATTACATAGGTGCCTCGATCATGTAGGGAAGCTCACGAGGACTAATTAGTGAAGCACAAGAACGGGAGGAGAACATCACATAGCTACTGGTCATGGACTCATGGTCCAAGGGAGACTACTCACGAGTCATCCGGGAGGCGTCCATGGTGGTGGAGAAGCTCCCGGTGGTGATCCTCCCCTCCGGCAGGGTGCCGGGAAGAGTTCTCCTGGTGCTCCCGATCTTGGAAGCGGCGGCGGCGGCGGAACAGAGATGGGATCGCGAAAAGAAGTCCCGTTCTGAGGGTTTCGGAGGTCCCTCTATATATATGCCAAAGGGGGTCACCGGACGGGCTTCGGGGGGCCCAGGCGCCCCCCCGGCGCGGCCCAGGGGGGGCGCGCCCACAGGGCGCCTGGAGCCCCTGTGCCCCCCCCCAGGTTGCCCTTTGGACGCAGTGTTGTTTCCGGTTCGCTGATTTTTTATATAATTTTTCTGGATTTTTCAGGGCAGTTCTCGAAACGTGAAAACCTGAAATACAAAAACAGCCGAAAACAGAAACTGGCACTGGGGTGCACTGGATTAGTAAGTTAGTCCAAATATGATCAAAAGTGTATGGAAGTGTATGAATATCATAGCAATATCACCCAAAAGTGGCATGGAGCAAGCAGAAATTATAGATACATTTTGGACGTATCAGTCCCCCTTGTTACCGTTCATAGCAAGGCGTCGAGCAATTAAGGCACCCAGATTATAATCAGACCTCCCAGAGAGGGCTTCTGCCAGGATAGCAATATCCGGAGCAAAAATGTTGCTCGTGTTGTCACGAGCTAACACCCCTCTAGCAACATAATATGCAAAATACCTGAGGTGAGGAAATAAGATGCTGGAGATCTTCGACCGATGAATATCCCTCGTACCCATGCTGCAGAGAGAGTTGATGACGGTTTTCAACTCGGAGGGCTGAGTGGCCATCCTAGCCATCCTCCCAACGTTTGGCACACCTATTATTTCACAAAACCTTCCCAAAGTCATGGTGATAAGATCATTGTAAATTTTAAACTCAATAGCACCTGAATCAGGATTATATCTAAAACTGCCTGGAGGTGAGTTTTTGATACTGTGTAACACGGCACGTGACGAGCCGTGTCAGACCTGCATTAGCACAAAGATTATAAAACTCATCCTTGATTCCCGCAGCTTCAAGGAATTCATCACATGGAAACATCATCGCACGTGCTGGACTTGTGTCTTCCAACAACTCCAGGGGCACATGATCTTCATTATAGCTTACCCTAGCAGTCGAGGGTGAAGCTGCGGCTCTAGTAACTCGATCGGAGTGTGCGGGCCTCCTCTTCTCAAGCCACCCTTTTGCCCTTCCTAACAAACTCATTTCTGAATTTTTTGGCAATTTACAAAAACGAGGATTAAAACAAGGTGAGTTAAGGCAAACTACTCAACTCACTTGCCCAAGGCATAAATTTGCATCAAAACTTGGAAAATAACTTTCTACACATGCATGCAAGCTCATCTATACAACACCAAGAACTACTAAATACTCACAAATGAAGCCACCAATCAGAAATCTAATTGGAGGGGAGTATTTGTTCAAAATCTCAGTTCAAATGGTGGGCTGTAGAGAGAGATCGAAGAATCGCCTCCAAGAACAGCAAGAACACAAGAACAAGTGCAGAACTCGCGTTTTTGGAGAAAAAGAGAGAGGGAGGAAGAAGACATACCTGGAGGGGGGCCATGTGGGCCCCAGGCGCCCTGTGGGCGCGGCCAGGGGCTGGGCCGCGCCAGCTGGCCGCCTGGGCCACTGGTGGGTCCCCCTGGCTGGCCCCAGGTCCCTCTGGGTCACTCCCGACGTGGAAATTTTTATTTTTATTTTTCTGGAATTTTTCTGAAAACTTCACTGTTGAAAATTTTTCGAAGTTCAAAAAGCTGCGAAACTCTCTGAAAACTTGAAGCAGTTAGTAGTATTGTGAAGCTTCAAATCATAAATACTTGGTACAGCAAGTAGAACAAAAGCAAAGATGAATGAAAACATAACAAGCTCAACTTTTTATCTATATAAAACATGTTTACTAGTAAGGTTGATCAAGTCTTACCAACAAACAGGCGATATATAGAGCAAAAAGTCTCACCTCTTATGAAGTAATCACTGAACCTTTACTTTGATGGACATTGTCCCCACCATGATAGTTTTGTATTTGTGAGGCACATGTAGTGGATAGTCCCATTCTCCAATCTTCACGGTCTCGATATTTTCTATAGAGTTGAGGCCATGCCTCCTGTCGATCTTCTTTGGAAAATACACCGTGTGTTCTTTATCATTCACATTGAAGGTAACCTTCCCTTTATTGCAATCGATAATAGCACCTGCGGTGTTAAGAAAAGGTCTACCAAGAATAATGGACATGCTCCCGTCCTCGGGCATGTCAAGCACAACAAAATCAGTAAGAATAAAAAATTAGCAACTTCTACGGGAACATCCTCACAAATACCTATTGGAACGGCGGTTGACTTGTCAGCCATCTGAAGGGAGATATCTGTAGGAATTAGTTTCTCTAAACAGAGCCTCTCGTAAAGAGAGAGAGGCATAGCACTCACTCCTGCTCCAAGATCACATAAAGCAGTTTTGACATAATTATTCTTTATGGAGCAAGGAATGGTGGGTATACCTGGATCACCGAGCTTCTCAGGAATCTTGCCTCTGAAAGAGTAGTTAGCAAGCATAGTAGATATTTCTTCATTAGGAACTTTTCTTTTATTAGTGACAATATCTTTCATATATTTTGAATAAGGAGGTAACTTAATAGCATCAGTCAAAGGGATTTGAAGAAAAAGAGGTTTAATCCACTCACAGAACTTATTGTAATGCTCTTCTTCTTTAGATTTGACGGACTTACCTGGAAAGGGCATGGGTTTCTGTACCCATGGTTCTCTTTCCTTCCCATGTTTTCTTGCGATGAAGTCTTCTTTAGTGTACCTCTTACGTTTGTCAGGTGCTTCTTCTTCTCGAACTTCAGGCGGATCATTCTTCTCATTATCCCTACCTTCAGGTTCAGCACCGTCTTCAGTCTCAGCATCGGAGATAGATACACTGTTGGGATCAACAGCTGGCTCTTCATCTGCAATAGGATCATTAGAATTGTCAGCCTCTTTATGTTTCTTCTTCTTCTTTGGAGAGCCAACAATTTCTTCTTCCTGCATTTGAGAATCTTGCTCGATTCTCCTAGGATGCCCCTCTGGATAGAGAGGATCTTGAGTGCTAGTTCCTCCTCGGGTCTTAATCCCGAAAGCCTGCAAATTATCTTGTTTGGCATTGTTAGCAAGCAAATCTTTTTGCACATTAGAAATTTGGTCAAGCTGAGTTTTAACCATATGAAAATGCTTCACAAGACATTGAACATCATTAACCGTTCTACCTAGAACATCAAGCAAACTTTTTATAGCAAGGGAATTATCATGCAACTGACTTTGTATCCTCTCATTAAAATGATTTTGTTTCACAATAAAATTATCAAACTCATCTAAACATTGATCAGGAGGCTTACCATGAGGGGTGTCACTTGCATTCAAATCTAAAAGAGAGTGTACCTCTACCATAGGAGGGTGAGTGGTAGGCTCACACAACTTCTCAATAGGGGGTAGATTCTTCACGTCTTCAGCTTTAATACCTTTCTCTTTAATAGACTTCTTTGCTTCTCGCATATCTTCGGGGCTTAGAACAAACATGCCCCTCTTCTTTGGTGGTGGAGGTGTTTCAGGGACGGACCAATCTTCATGATTTTTGGCAATCCTGCCCATCAAATCTTCTGCATCGTCCGGTGTCCTTTTCCTGAAAACACAACCAGCACAACTGTCCAAATAGGACCTGGATTCATCAGTTAGACCAGCATAGAATATATCGATTAATTCGTTCTTAGGGACTTCATGTCCTGGTCTAGCCTGAATCAAAACGCAGTACCTCCCCCAAGCTTTAGGGAGGGACTCATCATGCAACTGTTTAAAGTTATAAATTCTTTGTAAAGCAGCATGTTGCATGTGAGCAGAAAAGTACTTATCAACAAAAGAGTGAGCTAAGTCTTGAGGACTCTTAATGGAACCGCATGGGAGTGAATCATACCATGCTTTAGCACCTTCCTTCAAGGAGAAAGGAAGAAGCTTGGTCACGTAAAAGTATCGTATCTTCTCATCTGTGGTAAACAGGCCACCCAACTCACCGAGTTTAGTTAGGTGTGCATTAGCATCATCATTTTCTCTGCCATAAAAGGGGTCAGCTTCAACCATAGGTATAAGTGAAAGATCAACAGAGAAATCATAATCAGGATCATCAATGCATATAGGAGATGTAGCAAATTCAGGATCAGGAACGGTTTTGTTCTTCAAAGAGTGTTTTTCAAACAGTTTCTTAATAACTTCAGGGTCAGAGCCAGAAAACTCTGTCAGTTCCCTGCATAAATCTTCATCAAGCATATAGTAATCATCATCAAGGAGTCTCTCCTTGAGTTTACTCAAATCAGGATAATCATAAGTTTCACCAATAGGGTAGCGAGTAAGAGGAATTTCAATTCCAGACTTTTTAGCAGCAGCAGCGATCTGTTTCTCAAGAGCATAACCAAGTGAACTAATATCATCAACAGTAGTAGAAGCATCATCAAGAGTATTGGACATAGTAACAGATTCAGTAGGAGCATCATGTGGTGGTGGTGAGGCAAACTTACTCATAACAGAAGGTGAATCAAGTGTAGCACTAGTGCTCAGAACAGTACCTCTTCTTGTAGTGGATAGTAAGATTGGAACCTTGGGGTCTCCTTTCTTACCCATAGCGGATGAAGTGCAACAGGTAGGATACTTCAAGTAGACTTGTAAATATTGCTATGCTCCCCGGCAACGGCGCCAGAAAACGGTACTTGATAACCCTCAACCGTAAGGGATCGAGATAGTCTTCGTGGGTAAGAATAACCCAATTTATTGATTCGACACACGGGGAGCCAAAGAGTATTTATAAGCTTTGACAGTTGAGTTGTCAATTCAACCGCACCTGAAATATACTTACTTGCAACAAAATATAAATGGTAAGAGTGATATGATAGTGATGATAGTGATAGTAAAAGTAAACAACAAAAGTAAATAGTAAAGGTAAATGGCAAAAGTAGCAACTAGTGACAAGCAGGATTTAAAACACTATAGGCTAGGGAGATGGATGGTTGGGCGCTGCATGGATGAGATATATCATGATTCTAACTTGGGGCACGGCACACGGAAAAGTAATGATCATCTAGGCAAATATCAAACATTAGGCATGTATCCCGTAGGTAGTTGTGCGTGCTTGCAATAAGAACTTGCACAACATCTTTTGTCCTACCATCCCGCTATGAACGGGGCCAAAAGGAACTTATGGAGATTAAGGTGCTCCTGTCAAAGAGCACCGGAACAAAGCAATGAACTCAATGGATACATGTAATCCTCAAACTACAGACCATCCCCTTTGGTGTCCCAAGCTGTCACTTTTGGGATCGCCGGTTCCGAACCGTAATAGGTGCAAACAACTCATAGATAGGATCAAGAACACAAATATATTCATGCAAACACATATGGTTCAGATCTGAAATCATGGCACTCGGGCCCTAAGTGTCAAGCATTAAGAATAACAAGTTGAAGCAAAGATGATAAACACCATAGTAGATGATAGGCAACATGCCCCGAACGATCTGACAAACTATTACATGATCTAACTCATCCAATCCCTACCACCCCCTTCGCCTACAGCAGGGGATTACTCACACATGGAAGGAGAAGTCATGGAGGGATGATGGAGTGGATGATGATGACGATGGCGACGATCTCCCCTCTCCGGAGGCCAATTCAGCCTCCAGATTAGCCCTCCCGAAGAAGAACAGAGGGTGGCGGCGGCTCCGCGATGAAAACTGCGAAAAGAACTTCTGATCTGGGATTTTTCCGTCACGAGCTAAAATACGAGTCAAAGTAGGGCACCAGGGGAGGTGGGGCCCACCCAGGCGACCCCCCGGCGCGGGTAGGGGCTGGGCCGCGCCACCAGGGCGCCTGGGGCCCCCCTGGCCCCCCTGGTCCCTCTTCTGGCTCCGGGTTCCTTCGGGTGCGTGGATTTTCTGTGATTTTTCGTGGATTTTTCTGAGATACCTAAAAATCCGTTTTCCTGCACACAATAAAACCATACAGGCAGCTCTGCTGAAAACAACGTCAGTCCGGGTTAGTTTAGTTCAAATCATGCAAGAATGAGGTCAAAACAATATCAAAAGTGTTTGGAAAAGTAGATACGTTTGAGACGTATCAGGCGTGAGTTCGAATCCGTGCGGGGGCAGTGGGATTTCGCCCCCCTTTTATTTTTCTTGAGAGGCTGACAGGCAGGCCCCACCTGCCAGCCTCACTATGCCCTCCAGCCCCTTCGCACACCCGCTAGTGCCACCGCAGCGCAGTCGGGCCCCCTTGTTAGTGGCTCTGGCTAGCGTGGGCATGGGTCGACTTTGACCCTGCGCTTGTTTTTCTTTTTATGTTTTGTTTTTTTCTTTTCTTTTTCTGCCTTTTTCTTTGTTTAATTATTTTCTGTTGATATATTTATCTGATGCAAATTAGTCATATATGAGAAGTGCTTAGAATTTCATGCAGATTATGAATATGCTGTTTGTTGCCATGTTTATAAACATTTAAAATGCTGTTTGAATTTATTCTTGTTTTAAATATGCTTAAACTTGGAAAATTCATAACTAAATATCTATAACTCCAAATTTAACAAACTCTATATGCATTTGGGGTGGAAAAAATGTGTAGAATATTTTGGTGTTGTTGTTTTGCATGTTTAACCACTTTATCACAGAAGTTTTTCAGATCTGTCCCAAATGCATATAATTAATGTTGGTAGTTTCTGGAAAAATGTTGTTTGGTATTTCCAGCCCATTTAAATGTGCTAGCATGTTGCTGTGATCTTAGTTGCACCTTTGCCATGTTAACCAACCCCTTTAAACTTGTTGTGTGCTTGTTTGAATAACCTACATAAACTTGCTAGTTGTTCCTTAGCTTGTTTCTTTCATGTGAGTGTTCTTGTTTGCTATGATGTTGTCGCACTCTTGTGTCCCTAGGCCATGCATCATATATACTCTTGTCCTTGTTCATCATGTTCATACATCATGTGTTTGAGCATTGCATTATGATTGATTGTGTTCCGGTGTTGCATTGTTGTGTTTGGTTAGAGCCCGGTGACGATACGGAGTACGAGGTTCCTACCGAGGTTGAGCTTGAGGAGCAAGGTTACGATCCCTCCGTGGAATCAACATGCAAGATGACCTTACCCAGATATCACTATTATCTTTGCCTATGCTAGATGCCTCGCTCTTTAGATATTGCCTCGATGCCTATGTCTGTTTGTCAGCCTCCTATTGTTGCCATGAAACCCTCTAACCACCCACCTAGCAAACCGTTGTTTGGCTACGTAAGCATCGCTCAGCCCCTCTTATAGCGTTGTTAGTTGCAGGTGAAGATTTGAAGATTCTTGCTTCATGATGAAGTTATTGTTGGGATATCACAATATATAATCTGTTAAACTAAATCGTCTATATATTGGTAATGGGTGGAAGGCTAAGCCTCTTGCTTGGTGTTTTGTTCCACTCATGCCACCCTAGGAACCGTTAAACCGGTGTTATGTTCCTTAATTTTGCGTCCCTAACATGGTTGGGGTTTATGGGCCCCCCTCGATAACCCGCTTAGCGCTAAAGATTTTCCAGCAAGGCCCAACATTGGTTTTACATTTGCCTAATAACTAAAACTTGCATAGGGCGTTGCAAACCCGAGTTCTTAATTAACAACGCTGGGCCAGTGCTCCTCATGAGTGTTGGTCCAAACCGGGGGTCCTGCAGGGCCACCTTGGGGAAACCCGAGGGCTGGTAAAAACTTGTAGCATCATCCATCCGGTCGTGGCCTGAGACAAGATACGCGCGGCTACAATCAGGATGTCGGCACGCTGGGAGGTCTTGCTGGATTAGTTTTACCTTTGTCGGAATATCTTGAGCACGGGATTCCGAGAATACTCGGGTCTTCCCACCTTGGTGTTGCGACTCCGCAGATCGTGAGCTTGTGATGGGCTAAGTTGGGACACCCCTGCAGGGTTTGATCTTTCGAAAGCCGAGCCCGCGGTTATGTGGCAGATGGGAATTTGTTAATATCCGGTTGTAGATAATTTGACACCATGTTCATAATACACTACCAGCATGAGTAACCGTGATGGTCTCTTTCCGAAGGGGTTCAGGAAGTGAACACGGCGGGGTAATGTTTGATCGTGAGTAGTTAGGATCACTTCGTGATCACTTTGACGATCGTTGGCACTTGTTCTCTCTTCGCTCTAAACCCGTAAGTTAGTGCTAGTGCTACTGCAACCTTGTTTAAGCCTTTTCCACACCTAAGGCTTTGATAGTATTGTTACCCGGGAACGGGATTGCAGAGTCCTCCGTGGCTCACAGATTCTACACAACACCAGATGTAGGTACCATTGAGAACTACACAGGTGGTGGTTCAGAGTTGTATTGGGAGTTCGATGAAGAGCGTGGGCGATACTACGTGTCCTATCCCGAGGATCAGTAGGGCTCTTACTAGGATGATCGGGACCTTGTGTTGCTTTATTTATGGTATCTTTCAGTTGGATCTTCGTCCGTAGTCGGACTCTGATGTTATTTGGATGGTGTATGTTAATGTATTACATTGTGTGACGTGGCGAGTGTAAGCCAACTACTCTTTTACATTTTCATCCCCTCTTTTACATGAGTTGTGCAAAGATACCATACTTGAGATCATTCTAGTATGTGCTTATGCCTTTAAGTCGTGCCTCGACACGTGGGAGGCATAGTCACATACTGAGCATTACATGCCCGGTCTTGGCGCACACACTTTTTGCTTGGGGTCAGGCTAGGGTTTCAGGACAACACCCGATCGATCTTCTCGGGTTAGAGAAAACATGGCGGCATCTGCTTCGAGTTCCAACGCAAGGGATTTGGAGGCGCTTATGAGCGAGCTCGGACTCCAGGAGGAGGACATGGATGATGTGGTGGTGGAGAATGAAGACCCTTTGCCGCCGGAGACGATCAGATGGATGGCCATAGCACGTGTCCACACGGAGAATAAATACAGTCAGTATGGCTTCTACAAAACGATGAGAGCAGCCTGGGACCTCGCGCAGCCAGTTCAGATACGGCCCTTGGAGGAAAATTTGTATACGATGCAATTTGCGTGTCTTGGTGACTAGGAGCAAGCGATGCAAGAGGGACCCTGGAACTACAAGGGCAATGTAGTCATCATGGATGAGTACAATGGATTCACTAAACCATCACATATGAAGCTTGATACGATGGAGCTATGGATGCAGGTGCACGATCTGCCTAACGGCTTCTATCCCCTCATAAACGCTCTTGCCAAGAGGGTAGGAGAGGTCGTTTATGTTGAACCTAAGTCGCATGACTTTGAAGGGAATTTCTTTAGGGTGAGAATCAAGATCAACGTGTTCCAACCCCTGAAGAATGCAGTGACCTTAGTTCACAAGGGAGAGCGGCGGATTTTCAAGGTTAAGTACGAGAGGCTCCCGGATTGGTGTGCCGTTTGCGGCTGCTACCTCTTGAGCTTGCGTTGTATTCCCTCGAAGAGGAAAGGGAGATGCAGCACAATAGCATAAGTATTTCCCTTAGTTTTTGAGAACCAAGGTATCAATCCAGTAGGAGACCACGCGCCAGTCCCTCGCACCTGCACAAACAAATAAGAACTTTGCAGCCAACGCGATAAGGGGTTGTCAATCCCTTTACGGTCACTTACGATAGTGAGATCTGATAGATATGATAATTATATTTTTGGTATTTTTGGTATAGAAACAGAAAGTAAAGAAAGCAAATAAACAACGGCGGCAGAAATTCGCTAGTTGACGGGAAAGTAATATGATAGAGATAGACCCGGGGGCCATAGTTTTCTCTAGTGGCTTCTCTCATGATAGCGATATTCTACGGCGGGTAAACAAATTACTGTCGAGCAATTGATAGAAAAGCGAATAATTATGAGACTATCTAGGCATGATCATTGTATATAGGTATCACATCTGAGACAAGTAGACCGACTCCTGCCTGCATCTACTACTATTACTCCACACATCGCCCGCTATCCAGCATGCTCTAGTGTATTAAGTTCATACGACGAGAGTAACGCCTTAAGCAAGATGGCATGATGTAGAGGTATAAACTCAAGCAATATGATGAAAACCCCATCTTTTTATCCTTGATGGCAACAATACAATACGTGCCTTGCTGCCCCTACTGTCACCGAGAAAGGACACCGCAAGATTGAACCCAAAGCCAAGCACTTCTCCCATTGCAAGAACTATAGATCTAGTAGGCCAAACCAAACCGATAATTCGAAGAGACTTGCAAGGATATTATGAGCACACATAAAAAGTTCAAAGAAGAACCAAATATCTTTCATAGATAACCTTGATCATAAACTCACAATTCATCGGATCTCGACAAACACACCGCAAAAAGAGATTACATTGAATAGATCTCCTCGAAGACCGAGGAGAAAGAGAAGAAGCCATCTAGATACTAGCTATGGACCCGATGGTCTGTGGTAAACTACTCACAACTCATGGTGAGGGCGAAGATGATGATAACGAAGGCCTCCATGATGGATCCCCCTCCCGAAACAGGCTCCAAGATGGGATCTCCACGGGAACAGCAGGTACGATGGTGGAATTAGGGTTTTCTCTCTGCCTCTGGAGTTTCTGGGGTACATAGGCATATATAGGAGGAAGGGGCACCGGGGGCCACAGGGGTTGCCCTCGAGGCAGGGGGGCGCTCCCTGGGAAGGGGGTGCGCCCCCACCATCGAGGGTGGGTCCCCTGTCCTCTGGCTTGGCCCCGAAGTTTATCTCGCGTGATTTTCTCCAAAAATAACTCCTACGAAGGTTTCATTCCGTTTGGACTCCGTTTGATATTCCTTTTCTGCAAAACCCTGAAATAGGCAAAAAACAGCAATCTGGACTGGGCCTTTGGGTTAGTAGGTTAGTCCCAAAAATTATATAAAAGTGAATGATAAAGCCCATTAAACATCCAAGACTTCATAAATAATAGCATGGAACAATAAAAAAATATAGATACGTTGGAGACGTATCAAGCATCCCCAAGCTTAATTCCTGCTCGTCCTCGAGTAGGTAAGTGATAAAAAGGAATTTTTTATGTGGAATGCTAACCAATATAGTTTTTCAATGTAATTCTCTAAATTGTGGCATGAATCTTCAGATCTGAAGGATTCAAGATAAAAGTCTATATTGACATAAGAAATAACAATACTTCAAGCAATACTAACAAAGCAATCACGTCTTCTCAAAATACTATGGCTAAAGAAAGTTATCCCTACAAAATCATATAGTGTTGGCTATGCACCCTTGCTATCACAGAAAATATTCATATCATGCACAACCCCGATTTCAGCCAAGCATTTGTTTTCATGCTCTACCTTTTCAAACCTTTCAAATTTCACGCAATACATGAGCGTGAGCCATGGACATAACACTATGGGTGGAATAGAGGTGGTTGTGGAGAAGACAAAAAAGAGGGAGATAGTCTCACATTGACTAGGCGTATCAACGGGCTATGGAGATGCCCATCAATAAATATCAATGTGAGTGAGTAGGGATTGCCATCCAACGGATGCACTAGAGCTAAATATGAATGAAATCTCAACAAAAGAAACTAGTGGGTGTGTGTAATGCCCAGTATGAGATTATACCTCCTACGTGTCGAGGCACGACTTAAAGGTATAAGCTCATACTAGAATGATCTCAAGTATGGTATCTTTGCACGACTCATGTAAAAATAGGGATGAAATTGCAAAAAGAGTAGTTGGCTTACACACGCCACGTCACACAATACATTACATATGCAAATCATCATCCAAATAACATCACAGTCCGACTACGGACGAAGATCCAAATGAAAGATACCAAAAATAAATAAAGCCACAAGGTCCGATCGCCCCTAGTAGAAGCCACTACTGATCATCGGGATAGTGCACATAGTATCGCTCACGTTCTTCATCGAACTCCCAGTACAGCTCGGTGCCGTCACCTGTGTGGTTCACCATAGTACCTGCATCTGGTGTTGTGTAGAATCTGTGAGCCACGGAGGACTCAGCAATCCCGTTCCCGGGTAGCAAAACTATCTAAGCCTTGGGTGTGGAACAAGGGTGAAGAATAAAGGTTGCAGCTGCACTAGCACTAGCTTACGTGTTGAGAGCGAGAAGAGAAGTGCCACGAGCATCAAAGTGATCACGAAGTGATCCTATCTAAGCACGTCAAACATAACCCCACCGTGTTCACTTCCCGAACCCCTTTCGGAAAATGACCGTCACGATTACTCACGCTGGTAGTGTGTTCTGAACATGGTGTCAAGTTTTCTACAACCGGATATTAACAAATTCCCATCTGCCACATAACCGCGGGCACGGCTTTCGAAAGATCAAACCCTGCAGGGGTGTCCCAACTTAGCCCATCACAAGCTCACGATCTGCGGAGTCGCAACTCCAAGGTGGGAAGACGCGAGTATTCTCGGAATCCCGTGCTCAAGATATTCCGACTAAGATAAAACTAATCCAGCAAATCCTCCCGGCGTGCCGACACCCTGATAGTAGCCCCACGTATCTCGTCTCAGTCCACGACCAGATGGGACAAACTACAGGTTTTTACCAGCCCTCGGGTTTCCCCAAGGTGGCCCTGCAGGTTGCCCAGTTTGGACCAACACTAATGTGGAGCACTGGCCCGGGTTGTTGATTAATAAAAGGGTTTATAACTCCCTATGCAAGTTTTAATTGTTTAGGCAAGTGTAGAACCAATGTTGGGACTTGCTGGAAAAGCTTTAGTGCTAAGCGGGTTATCAAGGGGGGCCCATAAACCCCAACCGTGTTAGGGACGCATAATCAAGGAACATAACACCGGTTTATACGGTTCCTAGGGAGGCATGAGTGGAACAAAACACCAAGCAAGAGGCTTAGCCTTCCACCCATTGTCAAGTATATAGATGATTTAGTTGACATATTATATAGTGTGATATCCCAACAATAACTTCAACATGAAGCAAGAATCTTCAAATCTTCTCCTGCAACTAGCAAAGCTATAAGAGGGGCTGAGCGAAGCTTACGTAGCCAAACAAAGGTTTGCTAGGTTGGGTGATTAGACAGATTCATGGTTACAATAGGAGGCTGACAAACAACATAGGCATCGAGGCAATAAGCTAAAGAGCGAGACATCTAGCAATAGGCAAAGATAGTAATGATATCTGTGTCAGGTCATCTTGCGTGCCGAGTCGTCGATGGGATCGTAAGACGGCTCCTCGTACTCAACCTCGGTAGGAACCTCGCACTCGGTCTCGGCTTCTGGCTCTACTCAACACAAGAACACAACATGGCACGATATCAAACAAGGTGCAATGCACAATCAACATGATGCAAGTATGATGCATTTCATGGCAAGGGAAGAAGCACACAAGAACAACACAAAACAACAAGTTTAAATGAGGCCGGAATCCACATCTAGCAAATCCGGTAAGTCCTCATATGCATATTTTGAAATTGGTCCAGATCTGAACAAACCTTAAGTTTAAGTTGTTAACCAGCAAGTTAACATGCACCATGATGATCTACACGAAATTCACTACACCACGGTTAAGTTTTGGCGACACATCAATCTGTGGGCATAGGGTACCTTGGTCGACACATAATTTGCCGCTAACACATATGCTGACAGAAGACAAAACAGTCGGAGGACTTGATGTTGGCAAAGGTATTGCCGACAGAAGTTTACATGCCGACACTTTTTGGTCGGCATACACCCTACCTACGCCGACAGATGGTGTCAATGTACACCCTACATACACCGACACATGGTCTGTCTGTGTACACCCTACCTATGTCGACAGATGGTAAGTCAACATACACCCTACCTATGCCGACACTTAGTATGTCAATATCGGTCTTTAGCATTGATGACACTTAGTCTGCCTACAAAGGTCTTTGGCATTGCCAACACATGGTTTGTCTGGCTACGGGTGTAGTTCTGCCGACAGTTTCTCCAATGGAATGTTTTTGCCGACATATAAATTGTTGGTGAGATTGTATACTACCAGAACTACAATTGGCTATTGCTCTTATTCAAATGTTATACAATGCTCAACTCTTATCCACAAACAAGAGCAAGATGAACATATATTGCACAATCATAGATAATATGGTCAGAAACATACATATATATTGATCACAGGTTCAAACTCAAGTCAATCTTGACAAAGCAAAGTTTGGCCATCTTGGCAAACATCCAGAAAGCACAAGTCACACAAAAGGACCCTTATTTGCTGGTCTAAAAGAGTTCAAACACTAAATGGTCCAAACACTTAAGTCACATCCATATGATTTCTACTCCATAACACTTGAACACCAAATGGTCCAGAACACACATAAGATTCATGATTACAATTAAGTTGGCTGGTCCAAAATACTACAGGTAACCAAATTCTCCATAACACTCCAAAGTCATCACATCCATGAATACTAGGTGGCTGATTACCTGAAAATATTACACAAGAATTTGGTAGAAAGTGCAGCCAGCTCAAGTTCTTCGAAGCTCATAGGGAGATTGGTAACCAAGAGAAGCAGAAGAGTATTTATGACATGCCCAGAACACACATAACATAGTTCTATTTATTCCAAGACACTTTCAATTCTTTTTCAGTTTGGTTATATCAATATAACTGAGCAAGTCAATAGAAACTAATGAAACTTGTAAACCCAAACAAATAGGGTAATATGAATTGAACACCAATAAATAATAGAGGATATTAAAGTTCCTAAATTAGTATATAGCAACGGTAAAGTAAAGTTATAAAAATAGTACCTTGCTTTCACGCACACTGTCATAGTAATGCTACAAGTACATGTCACACAAAACTTTGTTACCTGTTGCCATTGGCATTGAAAATATGTGATTGAATTGAAGTATTATTTAGAAGACCACATATACATAGAGTAAACTGGAAAGAGGAAATTTTCATACAAGTAAAGAAAATGAAACAACATGGTTTACAATGTATCATCCTTGATATCAAACTTACAAATCTGAATTAGATGCATCATAATAATAGGAAAAATTTATCACATATGCCCAAAGTTCAAGAAAGCGCTAGGCGTTAATTATGCGTTTGACGACCTACTTGCGCTTTTCTAGCTTAGGCGTGATTAGGCGCGATTAGGCGTTTCCTATACAATTGTAGGAGAAGGGCAACAAAGAGCAATTTGCTAACTAAAATAGTTCTAGAATGTATAAACAACTAACTACAAAAGTAAAAAAGTACTAAAACTAAGTCACTAACAGTAGCAACAACTGCTAGTGCAGCAGGTAGTACTAGGTACTAACACTGCTGTACTACTACTAACACCGACGACAGCACTTTGAGCACACATGGGCATACTTTGAGTACTACTATTAAAAGTTCAGAAAAGCGCCCCAGCAGCTAACATCAGAGCAGTAACCGCAGGGCCCAACAGCAGCAGAGCACCAACCCCAGACCCCAACGGCAGCAGAGCAGCATCCCCAATCCCCAGCAGCAGCAGAGAACAAGGGGGATCGAGGGGAGATCTCGGGAGAGGAGGAACCAACCAGGGATCACCTAGTCACCTGTTTGGCGGAGTGAGACCGACATAGAACTCGACGTGGCTGGAAGCAGGAGGAAGCTTGAGGTGGCTGGCGCTGGGAGGAGGAGGAGCTCGAGGTGGCTGCCGACGGGAAGAGGATAAGGAGATACGGTGGCGCGAGTCCAGATCCACCAACGAAACGGGCCTGCGGCTGATAGATCGGGGCTTTGCGGGAGATAAAAGGGGCCGCGGCGGCCGAAGCAGGGGTGGGGGATGTGGAGCTCGAGGTCAGGGGATGTGGTCAAGGGCGGGGGTTAGGGTGGCGGGCGGACGGAGGTCGGCGTCAGAGCTATCACCGCCGGCGGCAGGGACGGGGGTCGGGGCGTGGCGCGAGAGGGCGATGGCAGAGGGGATCTGGGGATGGAGGCATGGAGCTGGTGTTATTTGGGTTGGGTCTCAGATTCGGGGATATCAAGCCAGTGTGGGTCAAATTTGGGCCGCGCGTAGCCGATATTTCCCCGGTCGCGCGCCTAAATCAGCCACCAAAATTTTCAAGGTCTCGTTGATTGACACGTGTACACCTACGCCGACACTTTATCTGCGTCCATACACCCTACCTACGCCAACATATTTAATGTCCTTAAGCACATATCTACGCCGACAGAAAATTTGTTAGAGCCCACACATATACAGACAGATAAGATGTTGCTAAGTACTTGCCGACTGATATGCAGTCTCTACATGGCTGCCTACACATAGTTTGTCCACAATGTTATACCTCTCCCGACACATGATCTAAGGACAAAGCTTAAAAGCTACGCCAACAGATCTCCCGTTGATATTGGAGGACCTTTACCCACACAAGTGTGTCACCTAAGCTCTACCGTGGTGTAGTGATTCTAGTCAAGTTTCATATAAAGTTTGTTTAATTCAGAGCTACGGTCTAGAAGATATGAGCAAAACAAGACAAGCATGGCAACGGTGCAAGATGCACCCAAACATCAAGAAATCACACTCCAAACATGTAAACAACGTGATATTATGATTCTACATGCAAAATCACACAAGTTTCATATAGGGCACGCTCAAAACGGAGCAACGGTTGAACACATACACACGAACCAAGATACAATGCAAAGCTGAAGTTAACAGCCACATAGCAACTTTGGAGCAAGAAATATATACTCTACAGCACCCAAACATGATGACAATAATCATAGACATGAAGTAGACATATCCTACAACAAACAGCTCCATTTGAGCAACTCCATAGGAGGCATGGATCAATAGCAACAAGCTACACCAAATTGATCATGTTGTTAAAAACCTGACATGCATAATTTATAGCAACATGAGAGCAAGAAATAAATAAGCTACAGCAAGCCATATGAGCAATTAAGGGCATGAATGGATAGACAACAACATGGACAACAAGGAATGATCATTGGCCACTCCAAAACATGCATGAATTTGACTAGGGCATCAAGAAAACATAGCATCAGGTTTTAACAGATTCCAGACTTAGCAGAAATTTCACTAAGTATAAATTAGTAACATTGACATGGCATGTTCACAAGCTCGTTTAAGTCACCTCAAGACATATCATGGAAAGTGGTTTGCACCACAGCAAAGACCATATGATGGTGATTCTAAAACATATTGACATGTGACATGGGGACAAACACAACAATAGCAAAGAGCATCTCAAAACAACATCTCATAACAAGTTTCAGCACTTAACCGTGTTAGGGACGCATAATCAAGGAACATAACATCGGTTTATACGGTTCCTAGGGAGGCATGAGTGGAACAAAACACCAAGCAAGAGGCTTAGCCTTCCACCCATTGTCAAGTATATAGATGATTTAGTTGACATATTATATAGTGTGATATCCCAACAATAACTTCAACATGAAGCAAGAATCTTCAAATCTTCTCCTGCAACTAGCAAAGCTATAAGAGGGGCTGAGCGAAGCTTACGTAGCCAAACAAAGGTTTGCTAGGTTGGGTGATTAGACAGATTCATGGTTACAATAGGAGGCTGACAAACAACATAGGCATCGAGGCAATAAGCTAAAGAGCGAGACATCTAGCAATAGGCAAAGATAGTAATGATATCTGGGTCAGGTCATCTTGCGTGCCGAGTCGTCGATGGGATCGTAAGACGGCTCCTCGTACTCAACCGCGGTAGGAACCTCGCACTCGGTCTCGGCTTCTGGCTCTACTCAACACAAGAACACAACATGGCACGATATCAAACAAGGTGCAATGCACAATCAACATGATGCAAGTATGATGCATTTCATGGCAAGGGAAGAAGCACACAAGAACAACACAAAACAACAAGTTTAAATGAGGCCGGAATCCACATCTAGCAAATCCGGTAAGTCCTCATATGCATATTTTGAAATTGGTCCAGATCTGAACAAACCTTAAGTTTAAGTTGTTAACCAGCAAGTTAACATGCACCATGATGATCTACACGAAATTCACTACACCACGGTTAAGTTTTGGCGACACATCAATCTGTGGGCATAGGGTACCTTGGTCGACACATAATTTGCCGCTAACACATATGCTGACAGAAGACAAAACAGTCGGAGGACTTGATGTTGGCAAAGGTATTGCCGACAGAAGTTTACATGCCGACACTTTTTGGTCGGCATACACCCTACCTACGCCGACAGATGGTGTCAATGTACACCCTACATACACCGACACATGGTCTGTCTGTGTACACCTTACCTATGTCGACAGATGGTAAGTCAACATACACCCTACCTATGCCGACACTTAGTATGTCAATATCGGTCTTTAGCATTGACGACACTTAGTCTGCCTACAAAGGTCTTTGGCATTGCCAACACATGGTTTGTCTGGCTACGGGTGTAGTTCTGCCGACAGTTTCTCCAATGGAATGTTTTTGCCGACATATAAATTGTTGGTGAGATTGTATACTACCAGAACTACAATTGGCTATTGCTCTTATTCAAATGTTATACAATGCTCAACTCTTATCCACAAACAAGATCAAGATGAACATATATTGCACAATCATAGATAATATGGTCAGAAACATACATATATATTGATCACAGGTTCAAACTCAAGTCAATCTTGACAAAGCAAAGTTTGGCCATCTTGGCAAACATCCAAAAAGCACAAGTCACACAAAAGGACCCTTATTTGCTGATCTAAAAGAGTTCAAACACTAAATGGTCCAAACACTTAAGTCACATCCATATGATTTCTACTCCATAACACTTGAACACCAAATGGTCCAGAACACACATAAGATTCATGATTACAATTAAGTTGGCTGGTCCAAAATACTACAGGTAACCAAATTCTCCATAACACTCCAAAGTCATCACATCCATGAATACTAGGTGGCTGATTACCTGAAAATATTACACAAGAATTTGGTAGAAAGTGCAGCCAGCTCAAGTTCTTCGAAGCTCATAGGGAGATTGGCAACCAAGAGAAGCAGAAGAGTATTTATGATATGCCCAGAACACACATAACATAGTTCTATTTATTCCAAGACACTTTCAATTCTTTTTCAGTTTGGTTATATCAATATAATTGAGCAAGTCAATAGAAACTAATGAAACTTGTAAACCCAAACAAATAGGGTAATATGAATTGAACACCAATAAATAATAGAGGATATTAAAGTTCCTAAATTAGTATATAGCAACGGTAAAGTAAAGTTATAAAAATAGTACCTTGCTTTCACGCACACTGTCATAGTAATGCTACAAGTACATGTCACACAAAACTTTGTTACCTGTTGCCATTGGCATTGAAAATATGTGATTGAATTGAAGTATTATTTAGAAGACCACATATACATAGAGTAAACTGGAAAGAGGAAATTTTCATACAAGTAAAGAAAATGAAACAACATGGTTTACAATGTATCATCCTTGATATCAAACTTACAAATCTGAATTAGATGCATCATAATAATAGGAAAAATTTATCACATATGCCAAAAGTTCAAGAAAGCGCTAGGCGTTAATTATGCGTTTGACGACCTACTTGCGCTTTTCTAGCTTAGGCGTGATTAGGCGCGATTAGGCGTTTCCTACACAATTGTAGAAGAAGGGCAACAAAGAGCAATTTGCTAACTAAAATAGTTCTAGAATGTATAAACAACTAACTACAAAAGTAAAAAAGTACTAAAACTAAGTCACTAACAGTAGCAACAACTGCTAGTGCAGCAGGTAGTACTAGGTACTAACACTGCTGTACTACTACTAACACCGACGACAGCACTTTGAGCACACATGGGCATACTTTGAGTACTACTATTAAAAGTTCAGAAAAGCGCCCCAGCAGCTAACATCAGAGCAGTAACCGCAGGGCCCAACAGCAGCAGAGCACCAACCCCAGACCCCAACGGCAGCAGAGCAGCATCCCCAATCCCCAGCAGCAGCAGAGAACAAGGGGGATCGAGGGGAGATCTCGGGAGAGGAGGAACCAACCAGGGATCACCTAGTCACCTGTTTGGTGGAGTGAGGCCGACATAGAACTCGACGTGGCTGGAAGCAGGAGGAAGCTTGAGGTGGCTGGCGCTGGGAGGAGGAGGAGCTCGAGGTGGCTGCCGACGGGAAGAGGATAAGGAGATACGGTGGCGCGAGTCCAGATCCACCAACGAAACGGGCCTGCGGCTGATAGATCGGGGCTTTGCGGGAGATAAAAGGGGCCGCGGCGGCCGAAGCAGGGGTGGGGGATGTGGAGCTCGAGGTCAGGGGATGTGGTCAAGGGCGGGGGTTAGGGTGGCGAGCGGACGGAGGTCGGCGTCAGAGCTATCACCGCCGGCGGCAGGGACGGGGGTCGGGGCGTGGCGCGAGAGGGCGATGGCAGAGGGGATCTGGGGATGGAGGCATGGAGCTGGTGTTATTTGGGTTGGGTCTCAGATTCGGGGATATCAGGCCAGTGTGGGTCAAATTTGGGCCGCGCGTAGCCGATATTTCCCCGGTCGCGCGCCTAAATCAGCCACCAAAATTTTCAAGGTCTCGTTGATTGACATGTGTACACCTACGCCGACACTTTATCTGCGTCCATACACCCTACCTACGCCAACATATTTAATGTCCTTAAGCACATATCTACGCCGACAGAAAATTTGTTAGAGCCCACACATATACAGACAGATAAGATGTTGCTAAGTACTTGCCGACTGATATGCAGTCTCTACATGGCTGCCTACACATAGTTTGTCCACAATGTTATACCTCTCCCGACACATGATCTAAGGACAAAGCTTAAAAGCTAGGCCAACAGATCTCCCGTTGATATTGGAGGACCTTTACCCACACAAGTGTGTCACCTAAGCTCTACCGTGGTGTAGTGATTCTAGTCAAGTTTCATATAAAGTTTGTTTAATTCAGAGCTACGGTCTAGAAGATATGAGCAAAACAAGACAAGCATGGCAACGGTGCAAGATGCTCCCAAACATCAAGAAAACACACTCCAAACATGTAAACAACGTGATATTATGATTCTACATGCAAAATCACACAAGTTTCATATAGGGCACGCTCAAAACGGAGCAACGGTTCAACACATACACACGAACCAAGATACAATGCAAAGCTGAAGTTAACAGCCACATAGCAACTTTGGAGCAAGAAATATATACTCTACAGCACCCAAACATGATGACAATAATCATAGACATGAAGTAGACATATCCTACAACAAACAGCTCCATTTGAGCAACTCCATAGGAGGCATGGATCAATAGCAACAAGCTACACCAAATTGATCATGTTGTTAAAAACCTGACAGGCATAATTTATAGCAACTTGAGAGCAAGAAATAAATAAGCTACAGCAAGCCATATGAGCAATTAAGGGCATGAATGGATAGACAACAACATGGACAACAAGGAATGATCATTGGCCACTCCAAAACATGCATGAATTTGACTAGGGCATCAAGAAAACATAGCATCAGGTTATAACAGATTCCAGACTTAGCAGAATTTTCACTAAGTATAAATCAGTAACATTGGCATGGCATGTTCACAAGCTCGTTTAAGTCACCTCAAGACATATCATGGAAAGTGGTTTGCACCACAGCAAAGACCATATGATGGTGATTCTAAAACATATTGACATGTGACATGGGGACAAACACAACAATAGCAAAGAGCATCTCAAAACAACATCTCATAACAAGTTTCAGCACTTAACCGTGTTAGGGACGCATAATCAAGGAACATAACATCGGTTTATACGGTTCCTAGGGAGGCATGAGTGGAACAAAACACCAAGCAAGAGGCTTAGCCTTCCACCCATTGTCAAGTATATAGATGATTTAGTTGACATATTATATAGTGTGATATCCCAACAATAACTTCAACATGAAGCAAGAATCTTCAAATCTTCTCCTGCAACTAGCAAAGCTATAAGAGGGGCTGAGCGAAGCTTACGTAGCCAAACAAAGGTTTGCTAGGTTGGGTGATTAGACAGATTCATGGTTACAATAGGAGGCTGACAAACAACATAGGCATCGAGGCAATAAGCTAAAGAGCGAGACATCTAGCAATAGGCAAAGATAGTAATGATATCTGGGTCAGGTCATCTTGCGTGCCGAGTCGTCAATGGGATCGTAAGACGGCTCCTCGTACTCAACCTCGGTAGGAACCTCGCACTCGGTCTCGGCTTCTGGCTCTACTCAACACAAGAACACAACATGGCACGATATCAAACAAGGTGCAATGCACAATCAACATGATGCAAGTATGATGCATTTCATGGCAAGGGAAGAAGCACACAAGAACAACACAAAACAACAAGTTTAAATGAGGCCGGAATCCACATCTAGCAAATCCGGTAAGTCCTCATATGCATATTTTGAAATTGGTCCAGATCTGAACAAACCTTAAGTTTAAGTTGTTAACCAGCAAGTTAACATGCACCATGATGATCTACATGAAATTCACTACACCACGGTTAAGTTTTGGCGACACATCAATCTGTGGGCATAGGGTACCTTGGTCGACACATAATTTGCCGCTAACACATATGCTGACAGAAGACAAAACAGTCGGAGGACTTGATGTTGGCAAAGGTATTGCCGACAGAAGTTTACATGCCGACACTTTTTGGTCGGCATACACCCTACCTACGCCGACAGATGGTGTCAATGTACACCCTACATACACCGACACATGGTCTGTCTGTGTACACCCTACCTATGTCGACAGATGGTAAGTCAACATACACCCTACCTATGCCGACACTTAGTATGTCAATATCGGTCTTTAGCATTGACGACACTTAGTCTGCCTACAAAGGTCTTTGGCATTGCCAACACATGGTTTGTCTGGCTACGGGTGTAGTTCTGCCGACAGTTTCTCCAATGGAATGTTTTTGCCGACATATAAATTGTTGGTGAGATTGTATACTACCAGAACTACAATTGGCTATTGCTCTTATTCAAATGTTATACAATGCTCAACTCTTATCCACAAACAAGATCAAGATGAACATATATTGCACAATCATAGATAATATGGTCAGAAACATACATATATATTGATCACAGGTTCAAACTCAAGTCAATCTTGACAAAGCAAAGTTTGGCCATCTTGGCAAACATCCAGAAAGCACAAGTCACACAAAAGGACCCTTATTTGCTGGTCTAAAAGAGTTCAAACACTAAATGGTCCAAACACTTAAGTCACATCCATATGATTTCTACTCCATAACACTTGAACACCAAATGGTCCAGAACACACATAAGATTCATGATTACAATTAAGTTGGCTGGTCCAAAATACTACAGGTAACCAAATTCTCCATAACACTCCAAAGTCATCACATCCATGAATACTAGGTGGCTGATTACCTGAAAATATTACACAAGAATTTGGTAGAAAGTGCAGCCAGCTCAAGTTCTTCGAAGCTCATAGGGAGATTGGCAACCAAGAGAAGCAGAAGAGTATTTATGACATGCCCAGAACACACATAACATAGTTCTGTCATACGCGATGTAAAATATTTTTAATATACATAGAGTAAGCATTAATTTCTCCATGGCAGGAATATCTACAAATTCTACTGAACATCTTACATGCAAGAAACTGTAGTAGGATCAGCCAGTGTAAAGTTGTATTTGTTCTAACACGAAGTTAGCTCAAATATGCAGGCTATGGGTCAAATTCTCATATGTCCCAACTAAATGGGACTGCAAACATGTGATTGTTACTCACGTGTACATATGAGGAATATGTGTGGGTGCCCCCTAACCATTTTATCTACTTCAAAGTTCAAAAATAATTGTCCAATGATTTAATTAACTATTTGCAATATCTCAGGGCTCAAAAGGACCTCAGAAAAGAAATTATGATCAAGTTAATCCTTTAATATAGTTAGTCCTACTATGATAATATGTGAAAACTGATGAAAAGGCTCCAGGAGAAACTCATTTTTATCAAACAATAACCTTTTTTCTCAAAATATAAATAGTAAACAATTATATAGATTTATTCCAAGACACTTTCAATTCTTTTTCAGTTTGGTTATATCAATATAACTGAGCAAGTCAATAGAAACTAATGAAACTTGTAAACCCAAACAAATAGGGTAATATGAATTGAACACCAATAAATAATAGAGGATATTAAAGTTCCTAAATTAGTATATAGCAACGGTAAAGTAAAGTTATAAAAATAGTACCTTGCTTTCACGCACACTGTCATAGTAATGCTACAAGTACATGTCACACAACACTTTGTTACCTGTTGCCATTGGCATTGAAAATATGTGATTGAATTGAAGTATTATTTAGAAGACCACATATACATAGAGTAAACTGGAAAGAGGAAATTTTCATACAAGTAAAGAAAATGAAACAACATGGTTTAGAATGTATCATCCTTGATATCAAACTTACAAATCTGAATTAGATGCATCATAATAATAGGAAAAATTTATCACATATGCCCAAAGTTCAAGAAAGCGCTAGGCGTTAATTATACGTTTGACGACCTACTTGCGCCTTTCTAGCTTAGGCGTGATTAGGCGCGATTAGGCGTTTCCTACACAATTGTAGAAGAAGGGCAACAAAGAGCAATTTGCTAACTAAAATAGTTCTAGAATGTATAAACAACTAACTACAAAAGTAAAAAAGTACTAAAACTAAGTCACTAACAGTAGCAACAACTGCTAGTGCAGCAGGTAGTACTAGGTACTAACACTGCTGTACTACTACTAACACCGACGACAGCACTTTGAGCACACATGGGCATACTTTGAGTACTACTATTAAAAGTTCAGAAAAGCGCCCCAGCAGCTAACATCAGAGCAGTAACCGCAGGGCCCAACAGCAGCAGAGCACCAACCCCAGACCCCAACGGCAGCAGAGCATCATCCCCAATCCCCAGCAGCAGCAGAGAACAAGGGGGATCGAGGGGAGATCTCGGGAGAGGAGGAACCAACCAGGGATCACCTAGTCACCTGTTTGGCGGAGTGAGGCCGACATAGAACTCGACGTGGCTGGAAGCAGGAGGAAGCTTGAGGTGGCTGGCGCTGGGAGGAGGAGGAGCTCGAGGTGGCTGCCGACGGGAAGAGGATAAGGAGATACGGTGGCGCGAGTCCAGATCCACCAACGAAACGGGCCTGCGGCTGATAGATCGGGGCTTTGCGGGAGATAAAAGGGGCCGCGGCGGCCGAAGCAGGGGTGGGGGATGTGGAGCTCGAGGTCAGGGGATGTGGTCAAGGGCGGGGGTTAGGGTGGCGGGCGGACGGAGGTCGGCGTCAGAGCTATCACCGCCAGCGGCAGGGACAGGGGTCGGGGCGTGGCGCGAGAGGGCGATGGCAGAGGGGATCTGGGGATGGAGGCATGGAGCTGGTGTTATTTGGGTTGGGTCTCAGATTCGGGGATATCAGGCCAGTGTGGGTCAAATTTGGGCCGCGCGTAGCCGATATTTCCCCGGTCGCGCGCCTAAATAAGCCACCAAAATTTTCAAGGTCTCGTTGATTGACACGTGTACACCTACGCCGACACTTTATCTGCGTCCATACACCCTACCTACGCCAACATATTTAATGTCCTTAAGCACATATCTGCGCCGACAGAAAATTTGTTAGAGCCCACACATATACAGACAGATAAGATGTTGCTAAGTACTTGCCGACTGATATGCAGTCTCTACATGGCTGCCTACACATAGTTTGTCCACAATGTTATACCTCTCCCGACACATGATCTAAGGACAAAGCTTAAAAGCTACGCCAACAGATCTCCCGTTGATATTGGAGGACCTTTACCCACACAAGTGTGTCACAAGCTCTACCGTGGTGTAGTGATTCTAGTCAAGTTTCATATAAAGTTTGTTTAATTCAGAGCTACGGTCTAGAAGATATGAGCAAAACAAGACAAGCATGGCAATGGTGCAAGATGCACCCAAACATCAAGAAAACACACTCCAAACATGTAAACAACGTGATATTATGATTCTACATGCAAAATCACACAAGTTTCATATAGGGCACGCTCAAAACGGAGCAACGGTTCAACACATACACACGAACCAAGATACAATGCAAAGCTGAAGTTAACAACCACATAGCAACTTTGGAGCAAGAAATATATACTCTACAGCACCCAAACATGATGACAATAATCATAGACATGAAGTAGACATATCCTACAACAAACAGTTCCATTTGAGCAACTCCATAGGAGGCATGGATCAATAGCAACAAGCTACACCAAATTGATCATGTTGTTAAAAACCTGACAGGCATAATTTATAACAACTTGAGAGCAAGAAATAAATAAGCTACAGCAAGCCATATGAGCAATTAAGGGCATGAATGGATAGACAACAACATGGACAACAAGGAATGATCATTGGCCACTCCAAAACATGCATGAATTTGACTAGGGCATCAAGAAAACATAGCATCAGGTTATAACAGATTCCAGACTTAGCAGAATTTTCACTAAGTATAAATCAGTAACATTGGCATGGCATGTTCACAAGCTCGTTTAAGTCACCTCAAGACATATCATGGAAAGTGGTTTGCACCACAGCAAAGACCATATGATGGTGATTCTAAAACATATTGACATGTGACATGGGGACAAACACAACAATAGCAAAGAGCATCTCAAAACAACATCTCATAACAAGTTTCAGCACTTAACAGCCATATGCACTTTTGCAACAGAGATTAACATGGCAATATGAAACCTAACATGAATGCTACAGCAACCATCATGTAGAGCACTTCACAATGAACATTTTGACATATCATATGCTCCATTTGGATAAACATGCACCAAGTTATCACATCTCAAACATGGCATGAAAATAACAAGTTTCAGCAGTTTATAACAAGTAGCACTCCTGCAACAGAGATTAGGACCTCTAGATGAACTCAAACAAGCATGCCACAATGGAACAAAATGTAGAGCACATAACCACGATCATTTTGACATATCATATGCACAATTTGGACAAGCACACTAAAAGTTACAGCCACTCAAACATGCAACAAAATAACAGAAAACCTGGGACTTAGTGAAAAAAATCAACCTCAAGGGGGGTCGGGCGGATACGTCCGATGGCGAGCGGACACGTCCGATACGGCAGAGCGGAGCGGGTCGGGCGATGGGGCCCTGATCCGCTCGACCCGTTAGGGTTGCAGCCGGCGGCGACCTCAGATCGGTGGAGATCCGTGGAGGCGGAGGGGCGCTCTGGCCGGCGGAGTGACGGAGGCGGCGGTGCGGGGTGGCGCCGGGCCGGAGGCGGCGGTGGCGCGGCGCAACGGCGGCGGAGGCGGAGCAGGTGGCGCGGGGCGGCGCTGATCTGCGGAGGCGGCGGCGTTGGGGCTCTGTGGAGGCGGCGGCGGCGCTCTCAGGCGCCCGGCGGCGGACCTCGGGACGGCGAGGAGGCGCACGGCCAGCGGCGAGGTGGTGCCGCGGCGGCGGATCCACCGGAGGTGGCGGGGACGGAGTCGGGCGATGCTGCGGAGGAGATGGAGGGAGACGGGCCGGGCGGGCCTCCCGCGGGCCCGGTCAGCGCGGGTGGCGGCGGGGTGACGTGGCGTGCTAAAAGTGGCTGAGGGCGGCGGCGCGATTTGTCTGGCACGGGTCGGACACTTCCGCCCGGCGCGGATTTCGAGGCGGATCTGGTGGTGGAAGGAGACTAGGGTTTCTACCCGAAAAATGGACGTGGGGGACTAATTTATAGGCATAGGGAGCTAGGAGACTCCAAATGGGGAGCGGTTTTCGGCCAGGCGATCACAATTCGACGACCGAGATGATGGGAGGGGTTGTGCTGGGTTAGTGGGCTGTTGTGGAGGGGGTCTTGGGCCTTAAAGAAGAGGTTCTTTTAGCCCACTAGGTTAACCGTTGGAGTAGCAAACGAACTCCAAATGTGACAAAACTTGACAGGTGGTCTACACGTACCAAAACAACAACGCACGACAAGTCTCACCTCATTCCTGAAACTTTACACGGCCACACACGGAAGAAGGACTCGGGGATGCCAAGGGCACGTGTGTGAGCGTCAGAACTCGAAACGGACAACGGGAAGAGACGAGTGGAACCGGGTGCAAGTGACAACACGAATGCAATGCAATGCACATGACAACATGACATGAATGAAAAGCACACACGCACACGACAAAACGAAGAAACCCGAAATGGAAGAAGAGCCCAAAATGGAATCTGATGAAGTCAAAGTTTCATATATTGCCACAAATGGAAAGTGTTACATCTGGGGCATTACAAACTCTCCTCTACTACGAAAAGATCTCGTCCCGAGATCTAGGACTGGAAGAAGGAAGGGTACTCAGAACGAAGGTGATCTTCTCGTTCCCACGTAGCTTCTCGGTCGGTATGGTGTGACCACTTAACTTTCAAGAACTTGATTGACTTGCTGCGGGTCTGGCGCTCGGTTTCTTCAAGAATAGCAACAGGATTCTCACGGTAAGACAAGTCTTGTTGAACATCAATCTCCTCGAACGGAATGGTGCGTTCAGGTGTCTTGAAGCACTTGCGGAGTTGAGACACGTGAAACACATCATGAACATTTGCAAAGTTGGATGGAAGCTCGAGTTGATAGGCTAGATCGCCTCTTTTGCCAGGAATCTTGAAAGGGCCCACGTATCTAGGAGCAAGCTTTCCTTTGATACCGAATCTTTGGGTGCCTTTCATAGGAGAAACACGGAGATAGACATGATCTCCAATGTTGAAAGCCAAATCACGATGCTTGCCGTCATAGTAGCTCTTTTGACGCGACTGTGCAGCCTTGAGATTCTCACGTATGACTTTGCACATTTCTTTGGCTTCTGAGATCAAGTCATTGCCAAGAAGTTGATGTTCACCAGTCTCGGACCAGTTGAGAGGGGTACGACACTTTCTGCCGTAGAGGATTTCAAACGGAGCTTTGCCGGCACCTGCTTGGAAACTGTTGTTGTAAGAGAACTCGGCAAACGGAAGGCAATCTTCCCACTTCATGCCAAAAGAGATGACACAAGCTCTGAGCATGTCTTCGTGGATCTGGTTCACTCTTTCGACTTGACCACTAGTCTGAGGGTGAAACGCAGTGCTGAAACGGATCTTAGTGCCCATGGATGACTGAAAGGAGTCCCAGAACTTGGATGTGAACATACTTCCACGGTCTGAGGAGATAACTTGAGGAATGCCATGTAACGACAGAATTCTGGAAGTGTACAATTCTGCCAACTGAGCTGCATTGATGGATTCTTTGATTGGAAGGAAGTGAGCTACTTTGGTTAGCTTGTCAATGACTACAAAGATAGCATCATTCCCCTTCTTGGACTTGGGAAACCCAGTGACGAAATCCATTTCAATGTGGTCGAATTTACACTCGGGAATAGGAAGAGGTTGGAGGAGACCGGCTGGACGTTGATGCTCCGCCTTCACTCTTCTGCAGACATCACATTCATTCACGAATGGGGCAATCTCCCTTTTCATGCGAGTCCACCAGTAAGATTGCTTGAGGTCTTGGTACATCTTGGAACTTCCGGGATGAATCGAGAGGAGGGAGTCATGTACTTCGTTCATTATGAGCTTCCTGAGATCACCCTTGGGAACCACAAGTCTGTCCTCAAAGAACAAGGTATCTTTCTCATCAACGCGATAGCACTTGTATTTGGGAGTACCCTTTGCAATACCATGTTTCACTTTATGCACCACAGCATCATTGAGTTGGGCCTCACGGATCTGATCTTCCAAGGTAGGAGCCACTTGAAGATTTGCAAGAAAGCCTTGCGGAACAACTTGGAGGTTGAGCTTCCTGAATGATTCACAAAGCTCAGGCTGGAACGGCTTGAGAAGGAGACTGTTGCAATATGCCTTTCTACTCAATGCATCTGCAATGACATTGGCCTTGCCAGGTGTGTATTCGATGCTTGGATCATACTCTTGGATCATCTCAACCCAACGAGTCTGGCGAAGGTTCAGGTTCGGCTATGTGAAGATGTACTTCAAGCTCTTGTGATCGGTGAAGATGTCCAATTTTCTGCCCAACAGAAGGTGTCTCCACGTGATCAAGGCGTGTACCACTGCTGCTAGCTCGAGATCATGTGTGGGGTAGTTCTTCTCATTTGGCTTTAATTGACGAGAAGTGTATGCCACAATCTTCTTGTCTTGCATTAGAACACCACGAAGTCCTTGAAGAGAAGCATCACAGAATACTTCGTAGGGCTTGGAATCATCCGGAGGAGTAAGAACCGGAGCAGAGATGAGCTTTTCTTTGAGTGTTTTGAATGCCACATCACAATCAGGAGACCAGTTGTACTTGACATTCTTCTGCAGCAAGTTGGAAAGAGGCTTGGCAATCTTGGAGAAGTTCTCAACGAACCTTCTGCAATAGCTAGCGAGACCAAGGAAGCTTCGGAGTTGCTTGACGTTCTGCGGGGGTTCCCAGTTGACAATCGCTTCAACTTTCTCGGGGTTGACAGCAATACCCTCATCAGAGATGATATGGCCAAGAAATAAGAACTTATCCAGCCAGAATTCGCATTTAGAGAACTTCACATAGAACTTGTGTTCACGGAGTCTATCGAGAACCAAACGGAGGTGCTTGGCATGGCCTTCTTCATTCTTGAAGAATACCAAGATGTCATCCAGATAGACAAGAACAAATTCATTGGTGTAGGGGAGCGGATACTTGTTCTTTATTGTCTTCTTGTTCAATGGCCGGTAATCAACGCAAAGGCGCTCAGTGCCATCCTTCTTCTTGACAAATAGAACACCACAGCCCCAAGGAGAAGTGCTAGGCCTGATTAGACCCATACGCTCTTGCTCATCGAGTTGTCTCTTCAGCTGCTTCAACTCTTCAGGGGAAATCTTGTACGGACGCCGACATGCTGGCTCGGTACCGGGCTCGAGTTCAATGACGAATTCAACTTGACGATGCGGAGGCATGCCTGGAAGCTCTTCAGGGAAAACATCTTCATATTCATTGACCACCGGAATCTGCGAGATGGCATTAATCTCGCCCTTGTCATTGAGAGAGAATAGCCTGATTGTGTTATCTCGAGAGGCGAAGATAATCACGTCTTTGTCAGGATGAGTAAGCTTGACTTCCTTAAATGCACAATCAATGTGAGCATCATGCTGGGAAAGCCAATCCATCCCAAGAATAAGATCAATGTCGGAGTTGCCGAGAACAACCGGAGAAGCCAGAAAGCAGTAATCACCCATGCGAATAGATACATTCCGAGCCATCATACTAGAACTCAATCCCTTGCCAGGAGATATAACACTCAAAGTTCTTGGTAAAGCTTCGGTGCGAACATTATGCTTGGATGCAAATGGATATGACATGAAGGAACATGATGCACCCGAATCAAACAACACTTTTGCAGGAATAGAGTTAATTGGAAGGTTACCAGGTATCACATTTGAAGAATTCTCTGCTTGAGCTGCATTCATTCGGTTCACTCTTGCTGCCTTGGGGTTGTGCTTGACAATAGCAGTGCTGACAGGTGGAGGAGGCGGAAGGCGCCTTGGGTTGGGGCACTTGTTAGCATAATGACTGATACGTCCAAAACGTATCTATAATTTCTGCTTGCTCCATGCCACTTTTGGGTGATATTGCTATGATATTCATACACTTCCATACACTTTCGATCATATTTGGACTAACCTACTAATCCAGTGCACCCCAGTGCCAGTTTCTGTTTTTGGCTGTTTTTGTATTTCAGGTTTTCACATTACGAGAACTGCCAGGAAAAATCCAGAAAAATTATATAAAAAATCAGCGTTCCAGAACCTACCTTGCGCCTGAAGGACAGCCGGGGGGGGGGGGGCACCAGGGCTCCAAGCGCCCTGGCGGCACGCCCCCCTGGGCCGCGCCGGGGGGGCGCCTGGGGCCCCCCGAGCCCCGTCTGGTGCCCCCCTTTGGCATATATTTAGAGGGTCCTTCGAAACCCTCGGGACGAAAACTCTTTTTCGCGATCTCATCTCTGTTCCGCCGCCGCCGCCGCTTCCAAGATTGGGAGCACCAGGAGAACTCTTCCCGGCACCCTGCCAGAGGGGAGGATCACCATCGGGAGCTTCTCCACCAGCATGGACGCCTCCCGGATGACTTGTGAGTAGTCTCCCTTGGACCATGAGTCCATGACCAGTAGCTATGTGATGTTCTCCTCCCGTTCTTGTGCTTCACTAATTAGTCCTCGTGAGCTGCCCTACATGACCGAGGCACATATGTAATCCTTATGCTGTTGCTATGATGAGTTTGCTGGGATCCGATGGATTATGAGATTATGTTCAGATTGATCTTGAGTAATATATTTGATCTACCTCTTTTATATTTATGTTCATAAGTAATTCTTGCATGTTCTCCGTTGTTATTTATTGCTTCGGCCAAGTAATGGGTAGTGACTCCAAGAGGGAACGTTATGCTTGATTGTGGGTTCATGCCCCTCGATGACTAGCTTGAGTGACAGAAACATGAGTCTAGGGGATGTGCTGTTGCCACAAGGGGGAAAACAACGGTGCTTGTGCCCGCGGGTGCAAAGATTGTTTACTTTACGCAAAGTTCTTTTAATGCAGTTGTCTGTTGCATTGAGTTTACACTATGGGTGGGGCTCGCAACTTAATACCAGCGAGATGTTCTGGATAGATATCTCAAGGTGGATGATTAGTCATAGATATTGATGGATTTCGGTCTACTTACTTTGGCGTACCGCCCATACGTTGAACCTCAACCTTTCTTGCAATGTAGTCAGCATTGGTTTGCGTTCGTGGTCCTGTCAATTGCCCAGCTGTAATTCGTTTACCTCACATAGCTGTTTTATCGTCTTTTGGGAGAGAGACATCACTAGTGAACATCATGAGACTCCGGTCCATATTACCATCATTGATCACATCCGCTATTTACTTTTCGCTTTTACTTACTATTGCAAACATTATCTATCATTACTATCATTTGCGTTTAACCCTTTGTGAACTATAAGGCCGGAGGGATTGACAACCTCTCTGTACTCGTTGGGAGCAAAGTTATTTGTATCTGTGTGCAGGTCTACGTTGATTGCTAATATCTGGCACCGTTAGCAGTTGACACCTACTTGTTGAACCTAGGAGTCTCTGGGGATTCGATCCTTGGCATCTTTGCTACGGGAAAAACTTCCACGACACTGCATCTTACACCTTCCACTTGGGGTAACCAACGAGGGGTTAGAGGCCCATCAAGGAGTTTTTCTGGCGCCGTTGCCGGGGACTCCACTCTTCAGGATAGGGGAGTCGCATGCTATCTTTTACCTTTGATTTTTAGTCTTGTTAGTTTACCTTTCAGTTTTTGCTTTAGTATCTTTTATCCAAAATCACAAAAATAGTTATCTTGCTTGCTTGCTATTATGGGTTCTACCAAAAACACTAAATGGGAGGAGTACACCCCTTCTTCCATTACCCCAATTACCACTGTCGGGATCTACAAAAGTAATAAACCTTGTGATTATATTAGTCTTGACGGAGGGTTGTGCCCATGGCATGGTCTTCCAGGAAAAGAGTATGAGCCTCAGTTTAAAATTGCTCCTAAGCTTCCCCAAACTTGGGAAGATGTTCAAACTCTTATAATAGAGAGCGATTCAAACAAAGAGGATGACACTACAATTCTGCCCACTAATGATAAAATTGATTTTGATAACTGTAGTATTTCAGAAGTTGTCACCTTTCTACAAGGAATGGCCAAAGATCCCCACAATAGCACGCTTAATCTTGCCTTCACAGAGCATGTCACTAATGCTCTTATCAAAGCTAGGGAGGAGAAACTTAGAGTAGAAGCCTCCATACCTAGAAAGCTAGAAGATGGTTGGGATCCTATGATTAAAATTAAGATAAACAACTTCTCTTGCTATGCTTTATGTGATATTGTAGCCAGTACCTCCATTATGCCCAAAAGACTATATGATATGCTTAAATTGAAACCTTTTGATTCTTGTTCTTTTGGTGATTTTCTCGTTGATTCTTCCATAAAGAAACCTTTGGGGAGGATCGACGACGTTCTTATCATTGTCAATGACAACTATGTTCCCGTTGATTTCACTATTATGGATATTGAATGTGATCCTTCATGTCCAATTATTTTGGGACGTCCCTTTTTACGCACCGTTGGTGCTATCATTGACATGAAAGAGGGTAATATAAAATTTCAGTTTCCTCTCAAGAAAGGGATGGAACACTTCCCTCGAAAGAAGATCAAGTTACCTTTTGAGTCCGTTGTACGGGCTAGCTATTCTTTTACTCTTGATAAAACTTGATCTCTATGCATTATGCCTAGCTTAAAGGCATAAAAGAAAGCGCTTTTGGGAGGCAGCCCACATGAATAAAATTTTTATTTTGCTTTTGTTGTGTCTTGATGTTGTTTACTGCTGTAGCATCATCATTGTATCTTTGCTTTTCATATTTGTGCCAAGTATAGCCTCTGATTGCTAGAAAGTTCAAAAGTTGTGAGGTGCTGTCCAGGAAACAGATTCTGTCCTTGGATAGAAAAATTCGTATAAAATCACCAGATCATCTTTTTGGTCTGAATTTTTTCGACAGCGTTCTCTATATAATTGTCTTTCGTGCGTCTGTTCTGAGTTTTTTGATTTGAGTTGCAGAAGTATCCCGAACAGATCAATTACTACCTGCTGTTCTGTTTTTCACAGATTCTGTCCTGTTTTGCCTTTCCTTCATTTTGCAAACCAAGAGCTTGCTTTTTCCTTGCAAAAACCTTTTGGCAATCTTGAGAAACAGTAGAACTTCAAGAATATCGTTATTTCCAGCAAGGTGCAATTATTTTATTAAGGGTACTAACCTCGCTAATCAGATTATAATGAGTTATGTATGAAGGGAGTTTTCAAGTGTGCGAGGGAAGATGATAAAAAGATTCAGGAGTGTCAAGCGCTCAAGCTTGGGGATGCCCCCGTGCACCCCCAAGAAATATTTAAGGAGACTCAAGCGTCTAAGCTTGGGGATGCCCCCGTGCATCCCCTTCTCCATCAACATTATCAGTTCGTCTTTCGTTTCGCTATATTTTTATCACTTCATGTGTTATGTGCTATGCTTGGAGCGTCTTGCTTTTAGTTTTCTTTTTAGTTTTTCATAACGAGTCGGAACTCAGCGTTCTTTATGTGGGAGAGAAACACGCTCCACTTCTACCTAGAACATAACATAGAATTTTCATGTCTATCTTTGCTGTGTGTGTTCTTTGTCTTTTAATAGCTACTATCATGCTCTGCTCTTAGTATTCGTGCTTATCTTTTTCAAAGAGCTTTTGTTTAGTTGGTTGCTTGAACTCTCTTTAATTATCATGCTCATCTTATTAAGAGAGTTTGCTTCCGTTGCATTGGTTAATATGTCTATGATAAAGATGCTACGTGCATAATGGTGCTTAGTAGTTCAGGTTTTCTTATGGTTAATCTCAAATAGCTGGGGGGTTCCCAATGTGTTATTGGAGTACCAACATGATTTGTTTGCCTATGATGTGGTATGGTTTAGTAATATCTTCCTTCGAGAATTTATTTTGATTGACTTGGCGTATGCTCACGCATATTTAAGACTGTAAATAAAGTCTGTCAAGCCTTGATGATCTTTTATTTCTGAGTAGCGATATAACTACCATGCCTGATTCAATATTGCTTTATCGCTCTGCATGATTATGACCGTCATTGCTCTCTTAGTTGGTCGCTCCCAGTCTTTTGCTAACCTCCACCTGTACTAAGCGAACTAACTTTGCAATACATAGCTCATGGGAAAGTAGCTTAAAAACTATTGTGGTAAAGAATATGTTGCTTATGTATCTTATTTCTTATAAGTTGCTTGCTGAGCGGTAACCATGTTTCTGGGGACGCCATCAACTATTACACTATTGTTGAATATCATGTGAGTTGCTATGCATGTTCGTCTTGTCTGAAGTAAGGGTGATTTGCCATGGGTTGAATGAGTATGCATATTGTTAGAGAAGAACATTGGGCCGCCAACCAAAGCCATGTATCATGGTGGAAGTTTTTGCTTGGACATTAATCCTCAATCTCTTATGAGAATATGCTTATGCATTAAAGAGGAGTCCATCATCTATTTTCTATGTTGTCCCGGTATGGATGTCCTCAAGTTGAGATCTATCAAAAACGAGAAATCAAATGCGATTTATCTCCTTGGACCTTTGTACAGGTGGCATAGAGGTACCCCTTTGTGACACTTGGTTGAAACATATGTAATGCAATGATAACCCATGGAAATCCGAGCTAATAAGGACAAGGTGCGAGCACTATTGGTATTCGATGCATTAGGCTTGCAACTTATAGGATGTCTTATGCATGACACATATGAAGTACTACTACCGTTGACAAAATTGCTTCTATGTTTTCAAAATAAAAAGCTCTAGCACATAACCATCCTTTTACTTTTATGTTGAGTCTCCACCTTCTTTTAAAGCACCAACTACTGAGAGCATGATTGTCATTCTGAGTGTAATGTGCATTGTCCCAAAGTAGCATTGTCTTTTGCATGATTGTGATATCGTTTATTTTGAAATCATTGTATCTAGTCATCACTTAAACCTTGAAGGTGCCCCTGCATTTATGTTTTGCTTCACTAAAGGGGGCAAGCTAGATATCACTTTATCATATTTGCACATCATGTTCATTGCAAATCTTTTTGATGTTTCAAGTTTCATATTGTAAAACTTTCAGTCATTTGTGATTTTCTCATGAGGCAACTTAATTACTATAGATTCATTGTCTCAGTAAGCTTTTGTCATATGACTATAAAAAGTCCTATATGGTTAATAGCATGTCACCACAGAAATTATTCTTGTTATCATTTACCTACTCGAGGACGAGCAGGAATTAAGCTTGGGGATGTTGATACGTCCAAAACGTATCTATAATTTCTGCTTGCTCCATGCCAATTTTGGGTGATATTGCTATGATATTCATACACTTCCATACACTTTTGATCATATTTGTACTAACCTACTAATCCAGTGCACCCCAGTGCCAGTTTCTGTTTTCGGCTGTTTTTGTATTTCAGGTTTTCACATTACGAGAACTGCCAGGAAAAATCCAGAAAAATTATATAAAAAATCAGCGTTCCAGAACCTACCTTGCGCCCGAAGGACAGCCGGGGGGGGGGGGGGGCACCAGGGCTCCAGGCGCCCTGGCGGCGCCCCCGGGCCGCGTCGGGGGGGCGCCTGGGCCCCCCGAGCCCCGTCTGGTGCCCCCCTTTGGCATATATTTAGAGGGTCCTTCGAAACCCTCGGGACGAAAACTCTTTTTCGCGATCTCATCTCTGTTCCGCCGCTGCCGCCGCTTCCAAGATCGGGAGCACCAGGAGAACTCATCCCGGCACCCTGCCGGAGGGGAGGATCACCATCGGGAGCTTCTCCACCACCATGGACGCCTCCTGGATGACTTGTGAGTAGTCTCCCTTGGACCATGAGTCCATGACCAGTAGCTATGTGATTTTCTCCTCCCGTTCTTGTGCTTCACTAATTAGTCCTCGTGAGCTGCCCTACATGATCGAGGCACATATGTAATCCTTATGTTGTTGCTATGATGAGTTTGCTGGGATCCGATGGATTATGAGATTATGTTCAGATTGATCTTGAGTAATATATTTGATCTACCTCTTTTATATTTATGTTCATAAGTAATTCTTGCATGTTCTCCGTTGTTATTTATTGCTTCGGCCAAGTAATGGGTAGTGACTCCAAGAGGGAACGTTATGCTTGATTGTGGGTTCATGCCCCTCGATGACTAGCTTGAGTGACAGAAACATGAGTCTAGGGGATGTGCTGTTGCCACAAGGGGGAAAACAACGGTGCTTGTGCCCGCGGGTGCAAGGATTATTTACTTTACGCAAAGTTCTTTTAATGCAGTTGTCTGTTGCATTGAGTTTACACGATGGGTGGGGCTCGCAACTTAATACCAGCGAGATGTTCTGGATAGATATCTCAAGGTGGATGATTAGTAGTAGATATTGATGGATTTCGGTCTACTTACTTTGGCATACCGCCCATGCTTTGAACCTCAACCTTCCTTGCAATGTAGTCAGCATTGGTTTGCGTTCGTGGTCCTGTCAATTGCCCAGCTGTAATTCGTTTACCTCACATAGCTGTTTTATCGTCTTTTGGGAGAGAGACATCACTAGTGAACATCATGAGACTCCGGTCCATATTACCATCATTGATCACATCCGCTATTTACTTTTCGCTTTTACTTACTATTTCAAACATTATCTATCACTACTATCATTTGCGTTTAACCCTTTGTGAACTACAAGGCCGGAGGGATTGACAACCTCTCTGTACTCGTTGGGAGCAAAGTTATTTGTATCTGTGTGCAGGTCCACGTTGATTGCTAATATCTGGCGCCGTTAGCAGTTGACACCTACTTGTTGAACCTAGGAGTCTCTGGGGATTCGATCCTTGGCATCTTTGCTAAGGGAAAAACTTCCACAACACTGCATCTTACACCTTCCACTTGGGGTAACCAACGAGGGGTTAGAGGCCCATCAATGACCCTTTTGAGTGCACTTGTTGGAAACCACTTCTGAGAGAGGGCGATGATAAGGAGCACTTGACTTCAAAGCTTGAAAGTGATTCTTGGACTGATTGCTTGGGTTGGGTGGGTGGGAGAAACCACGGCCACCAGAATGCTTGTTGTTGTTGTTGGAAGGTCGGATCACTGGAGGAGGTGGAAGCCAAAACTTCTGCTGCTTTGCGACCACTTGGGAAGAAGAGGAGGAGTTGACAGCATCTCTGATTCACTTTTTGGAAGCTTCAACCTTGAGCTGGGCTGCCTCTTGCTTAAGTGCCATGTTATAGAATTGATCAAATTCTTCCAGCTCAAACAAGGTGAGAGCTAGCTGGAGTTCATCCTTCAGACCACCACGGAACTGATAAATCTTGCTCTTGGCATGTGGGATGTCTTGCTTGGCATAGCGGGCAAGGTTTTGGAACTTAACATTGTATTGATAGACAGACATGGTGCCTTGCTTCAGGTTGCGGAATTGCTCATGCATACCTTCGATGACACGAGTTGGAATGTGGTGAGAGCGAAAATCCTTGCAGAAGTCAGTCCACGAGATTTCACGTCCCTCTCTAGAATCTTTGTACTGCTGCCACCAATCAGCGGCTTGGTCCTTGTGTTGGAAGGCGGCAAAATTGACATAATCCTCAGGTCTCACATTACTGCATTCAAAGTGCTTCTTGATTTCTGTTATCCAGTCTTCAGCATCTAGCGGGTCCACACAGTAACTGAATGCCTTCGGTTGGTTTGCCAGGAACTAGTTGAGTGTAGCAAAGTGAGGTTGGTTGAACAAATTGCCTTGGCCTTGGTTCCCATGACCACCTTGATTTGCTTGATTTGCTTGAAAGTTCTGCATCATTTGCATAAGCATCTGGGTGTTCTGGTTCATCGCTTGCATAATTGCTCTCCAGGCCTCAGACGGAGGAGGAGGGGAAGGAGGACAATCAGGAACCTCTTCACCCTCTGGGTTAGCGTTGGGAACCCTTTTAGGAGCCATCTTGAATGAGATGACAACTATTAGCCATTGATTGAGAAAATATATAAGCTGAATCAACGGCTAGAAATTGCAACATAAGTCTTCACAAGAACATTCGAACAAGATGAATGAATGTAATCCACAGTTTAATGGTAAGAACAATCTTCACGAGAAGCCACTTGGGAGAACAAAAGATAAATAAAAACAACAAGGAGCAGATAGAACAAATACAAGATAGAAGTTTCGTTCGACATATTCGTGCTGAGAGCTTATGGAACGTGTTACAAAAGGGTTTTGCAATCCCCGGATCAGCATAGCCAAGGACCCTTTAAGATGCAACTCCCGATCGGAACAACGCCATAAAACTACTTCACTCAATGTAGAACCCCGAACTCCATATCATGCATTTGTTGGAAGAATGCCTACGAACTACTAGATGAACCCACCTATTAATTTCTGAAAGTTTCCAGTTATGCAATCAGGTGTTGGGGATACAGGGGAAGCATCGCGCACTCAACTCTAATCCTACATCCAGCTGTATCCATCCTTCAACACATAACCAGTTATTTCCGGAAACCGTTTACCTCGGACCTTCGAAACGCATCTGCTATACAAGCTATGGCAATACTCCCGAACTACCTCCCCAGTACTGGGTGATGTCGGGGTTATCTTGCCACTAACCGCATAGGAGAGGTTTTGATGTCGGCCGTCTTAAGTATTTCAGAATTGCTGCGATAGCTTTGTGACGACAACACCTCAGAGCTCAACTCCCCGGGACACTGCCACAACCCCTAAATGACAGGAGGCATCGAGAACAATGTTCTCGTCACAAAGACATCGGAACAATCCAAACAATACTCGTGTGATCCTAAATAATTTTTTTTGTGAAATTTTGAGATTAGAAGAGACAAGCAATCGTCAGGAGTCCTCACCAGAGTGAAAAGGGCTGAGGAGCAAAAGAAATCCTACTCTCCGATATATATATATATATATATATATATATATATATATATATATATATATATATATATATATATATATATATATATATATATATATAGGACTCAAAACATTTTCAAGTGTGTGCCTAGACTCAACCGTCAACGATTCGATCAATCAGTGGGGGCTTCTAGGTTGGAGAAGGCTCTGATGCCAACTTGTAATGCCCAGTGTGAGATTATACCTCCTACGTGTCGAGGCACGACTTAAAGGTATAAGCTCATACTAGAATTATCTCAAGTATGGTATCTTTGCATGACTCATGTAAAAATAGGGATGAAGTTGCAAAAGAGTAGTTGGCTTACACTCGCCACGTCACACAATACATTACATAAGAAAATGATCATCCAAATAACATCACAGTCCAACTACGGACGAAGATCCAAATGAAAGATACCAAAAGAAAATAAAACCACAAGGTCCGATCGCCCCTAGTAGAAGCCACTACTGATCATCGGGACAGTGCACATAGTATCGCTCACGTTCTTCATCGAACTCCCAGTACAGCTCGGTGCCGTCACCTGTGTAGTTCACCATAGTACCTGCATCTGGTGTTGTGTAGAATCTGTGAGCCACGGAGGACTCAGCAATCCCATTCCCGGGTAGCAAAACTATCTAAGCCTTGGGTGTGGAACAAGGGTGAAGAATAAAGGTTGCAGCTGCACTAGCACTAGCTTACGTGTTGAGAGCGAGAAGAGAAGTGCCACGAGCGTCAAAGTGATCACGAAGTGATCCTATCTAAGCACGTCAAACATAACCCCACCGTGTTCACTTCCCGAACCCCTTTCGGAAAATGACCGTCACGGCTACTCATGCTGGTAGTGTGTTCTGAACATGGTGTCAAGTTTTCTACAACCGGATATTAACAAATTCCCATCTGCCACATAACCGCGGGCACGACTTTAGAAAGATCAAACCCTGCGGGGGTGTCCCAACTTAGCCCATCACAAGCTCACGATCTGCGGAGTCGCAACTCCAAGGTGGGAAGACGCGAGTATTCTCGGAATCCCGTGCTCAAGATATTCCGACTAAGGTAAAACTAATCCAGCAAATCCTCCCGGTGTGCCGACACCCTGATAGTAGCCGCGCGTATCTCGTCTCAGGCCACGACCGGATGGGACAAGCTACAGGTTTTTACCAGCCCTCGGGTTTCCCCAAGGTGGCCCTGCAGGTTGCCCAGTTTGGACCAACACTCATGTGGAGCACTGGCCCGGGTTGTTGATTAATAAAAGGGTTTATAACTCCCTATGCAAGTTTTAGTTGTTTAGGCAAATGTAGAACCAATGTTGGGACTTGCTGGAAAAGCTTTAGCGCTAAGCGGGTTATCAAGGGGGGCCCATAAACCCCAACCGTTCTCATAATCAAGGAACATAACACCGGTTTATACGGTTCCTAGGGAGGCATGAGTGGAACAAAACACCAAGCAAGAGGCTTAGCCTTCCACCCATTGCCAAGTATATAGATGATTTTGTTGACATATTATATAGTGTGATATCCCAACAATAACTTCAACATGAAGCAAGAATCTTCAAATCTTCTCCTGTAACTAGCAATGCTATAAGAGGGGCTGAGCGAAGCTTATGTAGCCAAACAAAGGTTTGCTAGGTTGGGTGATTAGATAGATTCATGGTTACAATAGGAGGCTGACAAACAACATAGGCATCGAGGCAATAAGCTAAAGAGCAAGACATCTAGCAATAGGCAAAGATGGTAATGATATCTGGGTCAAGTCATCTTGCCTGTCGAGTCATCGATGGGATCGTAAGACGGCTCCTCGTACTCAACCTCGGTAGGAACCTCGCACTCGGTCTCGGCTTCCGGCTCTACTCAACCCAAGAACACAACATGGCACGATATCAAACAAGGTGCAATGCACAATCAACATGATTCAAGTATGATGCATTTCATGGCAAGGGAAGAAGCACACAAGAACAACACAAAACAACAAGTTTAAATGGGGCCGGAATCCACATCTAGCAAATCCGGTAAGTCCTCATATGCATATTTTGAAATTGGTCCATATCTGAACAAACCTTAAGTTAAAGTTGTTAAACAGCAAGTTAACATGCACCATGATGATCTATACGAAATTCTAGTCAAGTTTAATATAATGTTTGTTTAATTCGGAGCTACGGTCTAGAAGATATGAGGAAAACAAGATAAGCATGGCAACGGTGCAAGATGCACCCAAACATCAAGCAAACACACTCCAAGCATGTAAACAACATGTTATTATGAGTCTACATGCAAAATCACACAAGTTTCATATAGGGCACGCTCAAAACGGAGCAACGGTTCAACTCATACCCACGAAACAAGATACAATGCAAAGCTGAAGTTAACAGCCACATAGCAAATTTGGAGCAAGAAATATATACTCTACACACCCAAACATGATGGAAATAAGCATGGACATGAAGTAGGTATATCCTACAGCAAACAACTCCATTGGAGCAACTCCATAGGAGGCATGGATCAATAGCAACAAGCTACACCAAATTGATCATGTTGTTAAAAACCTGACATGCATAATTTATAGCAACTTGAGAGCAAGAAATAAATAAGCTACAGCAAGCCATATGAGCATGTAAGGGCATTAATGGATAGACAACAACATGAACAACAATGAATAAACATTGGCCACTCCAAAACATGCATGAATTTGACTAGGGCATCAAGCAAACATAGCATCAGGTTATAACAGATTCCAGACTTAGCAGAAATTTCACTAAGTATAAATCAGTAACATTGGCATGGCATGTTCACAAGCTCGTTTAAGTCACCTCAAGACATATCATGGAAAGTGGTTTGCACCACAGCAAAGACCATATGATGGTGATTCTAAAACATATTGACATGTGACATGGGGACAAACACAACAATAGCAAAGAGCATTTGAAAATAGCATCTCATAACAAGTTTCAGCACTTAATAGCCATATGCACTTTTGCAACAGAGATTAACATGGCAATATGAAACCTAACATGAATGCTATAGCAACCATCATGTAGAGCACTTCACAATGAACATTTTTACATATCATATGCTCCATTTGGATAAACATGCACCAAGTTATCACATCTCAAACATGGCATGAAAATAACAAGTTTCAACAGTTTATAACAAGTAGCACTCTTGCAACAAAGATTAGGACCTCTAGATAAACTCAAACAAGCATGCCACAATGGAAGAAAATGTAGAGCAGATCACCACGATCATTTTGACATATCATATGCACAATTTGGACAAGCACACTAAAAGTTACAGCCACTAAAACATGCAACAAAATAACAGAAAACCTGGGACTTAGTGAAAAAATCAACCTCAAGGGGGGTCGGGCGGACACGTCTGATGGCGAGCGGACACGTCCGATACGGCGGAGCGGAGCGGGTCGGGCGACGTGGCCCGGATTCGCTCGACCCGTTAGGGTTGCAGCCGGCGGTGACCTCGGATCGGTGGAGATCCGCGGAGGCGGAGGGGCGCTCCGGCTGGCGGAGTGACGGAGGCGGCGGTGCGGGGCGGCGCCGGACCTGAGGCGTGGCGCAACGGCGGCGGAGGCGGAGCAGGTGGCGCGGGGCGCCGCGAATCTGCAGAGGCAGCGGCGTCGGGGCTCTGCGGAGGCGGCGGCGGCGCTCTCCGGCGCCCGGCGGCGGACCTCGGGACGGCGAGGAGGTGCACGGCCGGCGACGAGGTGGTGCCTCGGCGGCGGGGACGGAGTCGGGCGACGCTGCGGAGGAGATGGAGGTAGACGGGCCGGGCGGGCCTCCCGCGGGCCCGGTCGGCGCGGGTGGCGGCGGGGTGACGTGGCACGCGAGCAGTGGCTGAGGGCGGCGGCGCGATTTGTCCGGCGCGGGTCGGATACGTCTGCCCGGTGCGGATTTCGAGGCGGATCTGGAGGTGGAAGGAGACTAGGGTTTCTACCCGAAAAATGGACGTGGGGGACTAATTTATAGGCATAGGGAGCTAGGAGACTCCAAATGGGGAGCGGTTTTCGGCCACGCGATCTCAATTCGACGATCGAGATGATGGGAGGGGTTGTGCTGGGTTAGTGGGCTGTTGTGGAGGGGGTCTTGGGCCTTAAAGAAGAGGTTCCTTTAGCCCACTAGGTTAACCGTTGGAGTACCAAACGAACTCCAAACGCGACAAAACTTGATAGGCGGTCTACACGTACCAAAACAACGACGCACGACAAGTCTCACCTCATTCCGGAAACGTTACACGGCCACACACGAAAGAAGGACTCGGGGATGCCACGGGCACGTGTGTGAGCGTCGAAACTCGAAACAGACAACGGGAAGAGACGAGTGGAACCGGGTGCAAGTGACAACACGAATGCAATGCAATGCAGATGTCAACATGACATGAATGAAAAGCACACACGCACACGACAAAACGAATAAACCCGAAATGGAAGAAGAGCCCAAAATGGAACTTGATGAAGTCAAAGTTTCATATATTGCCACAAATGGAAAGTGTTACATCTGGGGCATTACAGTGTGCATCCAACTTGCTTGCTCACGAAGACCTAGGGCATTTGAGGAAGCCCATCACTGGAATATACAAGCCAAGTTCTATAACGAAAATTCCCACTAGTATATGAAAGTGACTAAGCATGAGACTCTCTACAATGAAGAACATGGTGCTACTTTGAAGCACAAGTGTGGAAAAAGATAGTAGCAATTGTCCCTTTTTCTTTTCTTTTTTTCCTTTTCCTTTTTTTTCTTTTTTTGGCCTTTCTTTTTTTCTTTGGCCTTTCTCTTTTTTTTTGCGGAGGGGCTTTATAGATTCAGCCTTTCCTCCCATGGGACAATGCCCTATAAATGATGATCATCACACTTTCATTACAACACAAGATTACAACTCGATACTACAACAATAAAGTATGACTCTATATGAATGCCTCCGACGGTGTACCGGTATGTGCAATGAAACAAGAGTGACATGTATAAAAATTATGCATGGTGGCCTTGCCATAAGTACTATGTCAACTACATGATCATGCATGGCAATATGACAATATGATGCGTGTCATATAAACGGAACGATGGAAAGTTGAATGGCCATATATCTCGGAATGGCTATGGAAATGCCATGATAGGTAGGTATGGTGGCTGTTTTGAGGAACAATATGGTGGCTGTTTTGAGGAAGGATATATAGTGGGATTATGGCACCGGCGAAAGTTGCGCGGTACAAGAGAGGCTAGCAATGGTGGAAGGGTGAGAGTGCGTATAATCCATGGACTCAACATTAGTCATAAGAACTCATATACTTATTGCAAAAATCTACGAGTCATCAAAACAAAGCAATCAATGCATGCCCCTAGGGGGGAGGTTGGTAGGAGTTAACCATCGCTCGCCCCCGACCTCCACACAAAGGTTGACACTCTACAAATACCTCATGCTTTAACTTAGTCACACAATGGTTCACCATACGTGCATGCTACGGGAATCATCAACCTTAACACAAATATTGTTGGAAATATGCCCTAGAGGCAATAATAAATTAGTTATTATTATATTTCCTTGTTCATGATAATTGTTTATTATCCATGCTAGAATTGTATTGATAGGAAACTCAGATACATGTGTGGATACATAGACAAACACCATGTCCCTAGTAAGCCTCTAGTTGACTAGCTCGTTGATCGACAGATGGTCACGGTTTCCTGACCATGGACATTGGATGTCGTTGATAACGGGATCACATCATTAGGAGAATGATGTGATGGACAAGACCCAATCCTAAGCCTAGCACAGATCATATAGTTCGTATGCTAAAGCTTTTCTAAATGTCAAGTATCTTTTCCTTAGACCATGAGATTGTGCAACTCCCGGATACCGTAGGAATGCTTTGGGTGTACCAAACGTCACAACGTAACTGGGTGGCTATAAAGGTGCATTACATGTATATCCGAAAGTGGCTGCTGGGTGGCACGAATCGAGACTGGGATTTGTCACTCCGTGTGACGGAGAGGTATCTCTAGGCCCACTCGGTAGGACATCATCATAATGTGCACAATGTGATCAAGGAGTTGATCACGGGATGATGTGTTACGGAACGAGTAAAGAGACTTGCCGGTAACGAGATTGAACAAGGTATCGGGATACCGATGATCGAATCTCGGGCAAGTACTGTACCGATAGACAAAGGGAATTGTATACGGGATTGATTGAATCCTTGACATCATGGTTCATCCGATGAGATCATCGTGGAGCATGTGGGAGCCAACATGGGTATCCAGATCCCGCTGTTGGTTATTGACCAAAGAGTTATCTCGGCCATGTCTCCATGACTCCCGAGCACGTAGGGTCTACACACTTAAGGTTCGATGACGCTAGGGTTATAGGCAAAGTATGTACGCGGTTACCGAATGTTGTTCAGAGTCCCGGATGAGATCCCGGACGTCACGAGGAGTTCCGGAATGGTCCGGAGGTAAAGATTCATATATGGCAAGTCCCGTTTTGGTCATCGGAAAAGTTTCGGGCACTATGGGTAGCGTACGGGGACCACCGGGTGGGGCCACCGGCCCCAGAGGGCTGCGTGGGCCAAGTGTGGGAGGGGACCAGCCCCATGTGGGCTGGTGCGCCCCCCACCAGGGCCCAAGGCGCCTCCAAGAGAGGAGGGGGGCAAACCCTAGGGAAGATGGGCCCTAGGGCCCAATCTGGTGCGCCCCCTCTCCCTCTCCCCCTTGGCCGCCCCCCTAGATGGGATCTAGGGCTGGCCGTCACCCCTAGGGGTGGAAACCCTAAAGGGGGCGCAACCCCTCCCTTCCCCCTATATATACTTGAGGTTTGGGGCTGCCCAACACACGGTTTGACCTCTCTCGCTTGGTGCAGCCCTACCTCTCTCCCTCCTCGTCTCTCGCAGTGCTTGGAGAAGCCCTGCTGGAGTCCCGCGCTCCTCCACCACCACCACACCGTCGTGCTGCTGCTGGATGGAGTCTTCCCCAACCTCTCCCTCTCTCCTTGCTGGATCAAGGTGTGGGAGACGTCACCGGCTGCACGTGTGTTGAACGCGGAGGCGCCGTTGTTCGGCGCTTAGATCGGAATCAACCGCGATCTGAATTGCTACGAGTACGACTCCTTCATCCGCGTTCTAGTAACTCTTCCGCATCGCGATCTACAAGGGTATGTAGATGCACTCCCCTCTCCCTTGTTGCTAGACTACTCCATAGATTGATGTTGGTGATGCGTAGATTTTTTTTATTTCTGCTACGATCCCCAACAGTGGCATCATGAGCTTGGTCTATGCGTAGTTTCTTGCACGAGTAGAACACAAAGTAGTTGTGGGCATCGATTTGTCAATTTACTTGCCGTTACTAGTCTTATCTTGATTTGGCGGCATCATGGGATGAAGCGGCCCGGACCGACCTTACACGTACTCTTACATGAGACTGGTTCCACCAACTGACATGCACTAGTTGCATAAGGTGGCTAGCGGGTGTCTGTCTCTCCCACTTTAGTCGGATCAGATTCGATGAAAAGGGTCCTTATGAAGGGTAAATAGAAATTGGCATATCACGTTGTGGTTTTGGCATAGGTAAGAAACGTTCTTGCTAGAAACCTATAGCAGCCACGTAAAACTTGCAACAACAATTAGAGGACGTCTAACTTGTTCTTGCAGCATGTGCCGTGTGATGTGATATGGCCAAAAGGATGTGATGAATGATATATATGTGATGTATGAGATTGATCATGTTCTTGTAATAGGAATCACGACTTGCATGTCGATGAGTGTGACAACCGGCAGGAGCCATAGGAGTTGTCTTATTTTATTGTATGACCTGCGTGTCACTGAAAACGCCATGTAATTACTTTACTTTATTGCTAACCGTTAGCCATAGTAGTAGAAGTAATGTTTGGCGAGACGACTTCATGAAGACACGATGATGGAGATCATGATTATGGAGATCATGGTGTCATGCCGATGACGATGATGATCATGGAGCCCCGAAGATGAAGATCAAAAGGAGCAAAATGATATTGGCCATATCATGTCACTATTTGATTGCATGTGATGTTTATCATATTTTACATCTTATTTTCTTAGAATGACGGTAGTGAATAAGATGATCTCTCACTAAAATTTCAAGAATTGTGTTTCCCCTAACTGTGCACCGTTGCTAAGGTTCGTTGTTCCGAAGCACCACGTGATGATCGGGTGTGATAGGTTCTAATGTTCGCATACAACGGGTGTAAGCCAGATTTACACATGCGATACACTTAGGGTTCACTTGACGAGCCTAGCATGTACAGACATGGCCTCGGAACACGGAAGACCGAAAGGTAGAACATGAGTCGTATAGAAGATACGATCAACATAAAGATGTTCACCGTTGATGACTAGTCCGTCTCACGTGATGATCGGACACGGCTTAGTCGATTCGGATCATGCATCACTTAGATGACTAGAGAGATGTCTATCTGAGTGGGAGTTCATTGGATGAACTTAGTTGTCATGAACAATAGTCTAAGTTGTTTTCGCAAATTATGTTGTAGACCAAAAGCTTGCGTTGTAGCTCCCTGTTTTAAATATGATCCTAGAGAAAGACTAAGTTGAAAGATATTATAAGCAATGATGTGGACTGGGTCCGTAGTCCGAGGAGTGTCCTCACTGCTACACAGAAAGCTTACGTCTTTGATGCACCGCTCGATGTGCAAACCCCTACAACATTGTCTGTGGATGTTGTGAACAGCTGACAGACACGTCCTGATGACTACTTGATAGTTTAGTGCACCATACTTTATGGCTTAGAATCGAGATTCCAATGACGTTTTGAACGCCATAGAACATATGAGATGTTCTAAGAGCTGAAATTGGGATTTCAGGCTCATGCCCGTGTTGAGAGGTATGAGACCTCTGACAAGTTCTTTTGCCAAAAAGATGGAGGAGAATAGCTCAACTAGTGAGCATGTGCTCAGAATGTCTGGGTGCTAAAATCACTTGAACCAAGTGGGAGGTACTCTTCCAGATGAGATAGTGGTTGACGGAATTCTCTAGACACTATCACCAAGCTACTAGAACTTCATGATGAACTATGACATGCAAAGGATGGAGATGATCCCGGAGCTATTAGCGGTGCTTAAGACCGCAAAAGTAGAAATCAAGAAGGAGCATCAAGTGTTGATGGTTTAACAAGACCACTGGTTTCAAAAGGGCAAGGGCAAGATGGGAAACTTCATGAATGGCAAACCAGTTGTCGCTCTAATGAAGGAACCCAAGGTTGAACCCAAACCTTGAGACTAAGTGCTTCTATTGTAAGGGGAACGTCACATGGTAGCGGAACTACCCCAAATACATGGTAGATAAGAAAGCTGGCAACTTCAACAAAGTATGTTTGATATACGTATTATTGATGTGTACCTTACTAGTACTCCTAGTAGTAACTGGGTATTGGATACCGGTTCAGTTGCTATTATTAGTGACTTGAAGCAAAAGCTACGGACTGAACGGAGACTAGCTAAGGGCGAGGTGACAATGTGTGTTGGAAGTGTTTCCAAGGTTGATAAGATCACCATCGCAAGCTCCCTCTACCTTCGGGATTAGTGTTGAACCTAGATAAATGTTACCAGGTGTCTACGTTGAGCATGAATATGGTTAGATCATGTTCATGTTGGGGAATGTAGTATTTTAAAAATTTCCTATGATCACGCAAGATCTATCTACCAGATGTATAGAAACGAGAGGGGAGAGTGTGTCTATGTACCCTCGTAGACCGGGAGCGGAAGCGTCAAGTGACGCGGTTGATGTAGTCGAACTTCTTCGCGATCCAAGCGATCAAGCACCGAACGTACGACACCTTCGCATTCAGCACACGTTCAGCTTGATGACGTCCCACGAGCTCTTGATCCAGTTGAGATTCACGAGAGAGTTTCGTCAGCACGACGGCGTGGTGACGGATATGATGTATCTACCGGCGCAGAGTTTCGCTTAAGCACTGCGACGGTATGATCGAGGTGTGTTTCTGTGGAGGGGAGCATCGTACATGGTTGAGAGAGATCAACTTGTGTGTCCTAGGGTGCCCCCCTGCCCCCGTATATAAAAGATCAAGGGGTGGGGCCGGCCAGCCCTTCTATGGCGCGCCAGGGAGGCAATCCTACTAGGAATAGGATTGCAATCCTATTCCTAGTAGGAGTCCACCAAGAAGGAAGAGGGGGAAAGGAAGGAGAGGGAGAGGTGGCGCCCCCAATCCTAGTCCAACTAGGATTCCCTGGTGGGGCGCCGGCCAGCCTCTATGAGCTGCCTCTCTTCTTTCCTCAAGGCCCACTATGGACCACCCCCCTCGTGGGGGGTTCCGGTAACCCCCTCCGGCAATCCGATTAAATCCGAAACTTTTCCGGAACACTTCCGGTGTCCGAATATAGTCGTCCAATATATCAATCTTTATGTCTCGGACATTCCGAGACTCCTCGTCATGTCCGTAATCTCATCTGGGACTCCGAACTACCTTCGGTACATCAAAACTCATAAACTCATAATACCGATCATCATCAAACGTTAAGCGTGCGGACCCTACGGGTTCGAAAACTATGTAGACATGACCGAGACTCATCTCCGGTAAATAACCAATAGAGGAACCTGGATGCTCATATTGGTTCCTACATATTCTACGAAGATCTTTATTGGTCAAACCGCACAACAACATACGTTGTTACTTTTGTCATCGGTATGTTACTTGCCTGAGATTCGATCGTCGGTATCTTTATACCTAGTTCAATCTCATTACCGGCAAGTCTCTTTACTCGTTACGTAATACATCATCTCGTGACTAACTCATTAGTCATTTGCTTGCAAGGCTTATTATGATGTGCATTACCGAGAGGGCCCAGAGATACCTCTCCGACACTCGGAGTGACAAATCCTAGTCTTGATCTATGCCAACACCACGAATACTTTCGGAGACACCTGTAGAGCATCTTTATGATCACCCAGTTATGTTGTGACGTTTGATAGCACACAAGGTGTTCCTACGGTATTCGGGAGTTGCATAATTTCATAGTCATAGGAATATGTATAAGTCATGAAGAAAGCAATAGCAGTAAAACTAAACGATCATAGTGCTAAGCTAACGGATGGGTCTAGTCCATCACATCATTCTCCTAATGATGTGATCCCGTTGATCAAATGACAACTCATGTTTATGGCTAGGAAACATAGCCATCTTTGATCAATGAGCTAGTCTAGTAGAGGCATACTAGGGACATACTGTTTTGTCTATGTATTCACACATGTATCAAGTTTCCGGTTAATACAATTCTAGCATGAATAATAAACATTTATCATGATATAAGGAAATAAATAATAACTTTATTATTGCCTCTAGGGCATATTTCCTTCAGTTCATTGCAATACGGTTATTCATTTAAGTTAGAGAATAATGGTTATTCTGTTTACATGAATAATACCTTTATGGTCATGCACCCAATGGTTTATTGAATCTCGATCATAGTAATACACATGATAATATTAACGCCAAAAGACGTAGAGTTAATAATGATAGTACCACTTTCTTGTGGCACTGCCGCTTAGGTCATTTTGGCATAAAATGCATGAAGAAACTCAATGCTGATGGATGTTTGGAGTCACTTGATTTTTGAATCGCTTGACACATGCGGGCCATGCCTCATGGGCAGGATGACTAAGATCCCGTGTTCAGGTACAATGAAACGGGAAAGTGACTTGTTGGAAATCATACATGCTGATGTGTGTGATCTTATGAGAATTAAGGCGTGTGGTGGATATCATTATTTTCTCATCTTCACTGACGATTTGAGTAGATATGGGTATATTTACTTAATGAAGCAAAAGTATGAAACGTTTGAAAAGTTCAAGCAATTTCAGAGTGAAGTTAAGAATCATCATAACAAGAAGATCATGTTCCTATGATCTGATCAAAGGGGAGATTTTCTGAATTATGAGTTTGGTAATCACTTAAGACATTGTGGAATTGTTTCGCAGTTGAAGCTACCTGGAACACCACAGCGTAATGGTGTGTCTGGACGTCGTAATCGAACCTTATGAGATATGGTGCGATCTATGATGTCTCTTACCGATCTACCGCTATTATTTTGAGGTTATGCATTAGAGACAGCTACATTCACTTTAGATAGGGCACCATCTAAGTCCGTTGAGACGATGCCGTATGGTTTGGCAAGAAACCACAGTTGTCGTTTTCTTAATGTTTGGGGCTGCGATGCTTATGGCTTCAGCCGGAAAAAGCTCGAACCCAAAGCGGACAAATACATCTTCATAGGATACCCAAAGGTAACAGTTGGGTATACCTTCTATCTCAGATCCAAGGGCAAAAATGTTTGTCGCTAAGAACGGGTCCTTTCTCGAGAAGGAGTTTCTCTCGAAAGATTTGAGTGGGAGGAAGATAGAACTTGATGAGGTTGTCGAACCCTCACTTCAACCGGAGAGTAGTGCAACACAGAAAGATGTTTATGTGGAACCTATGACTGTTGAAGAGGAAACTAATGATAGTGATCATGAAGCTTTGGATCAAGTTGCTATCGAACCTCGTAGGTCGACAAGGATATGTACTACTCCTGAGTGGTACGGTGATCCTGTCTTAGAGGTCATGTTGTTGGACAACAATGAACCTACGAACTATGGAGAAGCGATGGCGGGCCCGTATTCCGACAAATGGTTAGAAGCCGAGAAATCCGAGGTAGGATCCATGTATCAAAACAAAGTATGGACTTTGGTGGACTTGCCCAATGATCGGCAAGCCATTGAGATAAATGGATCTTTAAGAAGAAGACGGACGTGGACGGTAATGTCACCGTCTATGAAGCTCGACTTGTGGCAAAGAGTTTTTTCACAAGTTCAAGGAGTTGACTACGATGAGATTTTCTCACCCGTAGCGATGCTTAAGTCCGTCGGAATCAAGTTAGCATAAGCTGCATTTATGAAATCTGGCAGATGGATGTCAAAACAAGTTTCCTTACCAGTTTTCATAAGGAAAGGTTGTATGTGATACAATCAGAAAGGTTTTGTCGATCCTAAGGATGCTAAAACATATGCTAGCTCCAGCGATCCCTCTATGGACTAGAGCAAGCATCTCGGAGTCGGAATATATGCTTTGATGGAGTGATCAAAGTTTTTTTTTGGGTTTATACAAAGTTTGTTAGAAACTTGTATTTACAATAAAGTGAGTGGGAGCACTACAACATTTCTGATAAGTATATGTGAATGACATATTGTTGATCCGAAATGATGTAGAATTTCTGGAAAGCGTAAAGGGTTGTTTGAAAGGAGTTTTTCAAAGGAAGACCCGGATAAAGCTGCTTACATAATTGGGCATCAAGATCTATAGAGATAGATCAAGACGCCTAATGATACTTTCAAAAAGAACACACACCTTTGACATGATTTTGAAGGAGTTCAAAATAGATCAGTCAAAGAAGGAGTTCTTACCTGAGTTGTAAGGTGTGAAGTTGAGTAAGACTCAAAGCTTGACCACAGCAGATGAAAGAGGAAGGACGAAGGTTGTCCCCTATGCTTTTGTCATAGGCTCTATACGGTATGCCATGCTGAGTACCGCACCTGATGTGTGCCTTACCACATGTCTGGCAAGAGGGTACAAAAGGTGATCCAGGAGTAGATCACCAGATAGCGGTCAAAATTATCCTTAGAGGAATAAGGAAATGTTTCTCGGTTATGGAGGTGATAAAGAGTTCGACGTAAAGAGTTACGTCGATGCAAGTTTAACACCTATCTGGATAACTCTAAGTAGAGATACCGGATACGTATAATGGAGCAACAGTTTGGAATAGCTCCAAGTGGAACATGGTAGCAGCATCTACGATATGACATAAAGTTTTGTGAAGTACATAGGGATCTGAATGTTGCAGACCCGTTGACTACAACCTCTCTCACAAGCATAACATGATCAAACCCAGAACTCATTGAGTGTTAATCACATATTGATGTGAACTAGATTAGTGACTCTAGTAAACTCTTGGATGTTGGTCACATGGCGATGTGACCTGTGAGTGTTAATCACATGGCGATGTGAACTAGATTATTGACTCTAGTGCAAGTGGGAGACTGTTGGAAATATGCCCTAGAGGCAATAATAAATTGGTTATTAATATATTTCCTTGTTCATGATAATTGTTTATTATCCATGCTAGAATTGTATTGATAGGAAACTCAGATACATGTGTGGATACATAGACAAACACCATGTCCCTAGTAAGCTTCTAGTTGACTAGCTCGTTGATCAACAAATGGTCACGGTTTCCTGACCATGGACATTGGATGTCGTAGATAACGGGATCACATCATTAGGAGAATGATGTGATGGACAAGACCCAATCCTAAGCCTAGCACAGATCGTGTAGTTCGTATGCTAAAGCTTTTCTAAATGTCAAGTATCTTTTCCTTAGACCATGAGATTGTGCAACTCCCGGATACCGTAGGAATGCTTTGGGTGTACCAAACGTCACAACGTAACTGGGTGGCTATAAAGGTGCATTAGAGGTATATCCGAAAGTGGCTGTTGGGTGGCACGAATCGAGACTGGGATTTGTCACTCCGTGTGACGGAGAGGTATCTCTGGGCCCACTCGGTAGGACATCATCATAATGTGCACAATGTGATCAAGGAGTTGATCACGGGATGATGTGTTACAGAACAGGTAAAGAGACTTGCCGGTAACGAGATTGATCAAGGTATCGGGATACCGATGATCGAATCTCGGGAAAGTACTGTACCGATAGACAAAGGGAATTGTATACGGGATTGATTGAATCCTTGACATCGAGGTTCATCCGATGAGATCATCATGGAGCATGTGGGAGCCAACATGGGTATCCAGATCCCGCTGTTGGTTATTGACCGGAGAGTTGTCTCGGCCATGTCTGCATGACTCCCGAGCCCGTAGGGTCTACACACTTAAGGTTCGATGACGCTATGGTTATAGGGAAAGTATGTATGCGGTTACCGAATGTTGTTCGGAGTCTCGGATGAGATCCCGGACGTCACGAGCAGTTCCAGAATGGTCCGTAGGTAAAGATTCATATATGGGAAGTCCTGTTTTGGTCACCAGAAAAGTTTCGGGCACTGCCGGTAGCGTACCGGGACCACCGGGAGGGTCCCGGGGGTCCACCGGGTGGGGCCACCGGCCCCAGATGGCTGCGTGGGCCAAGTGTGGGAGGGGACCAGCCCCAGGTGGGCTGGTGCGCCCCCCACCAGGGCCCAAGGCGCCTCCAAGAGAGGAGGGGGGCAAACCCTAGGGCAGATGGGCCCTAGGGCCCAATCTGGTGCGCCCCCTCTCCCTCTCCCCCTTGGCCGCACCCCTAGATGGGATCTAGGGCTGGCCGCCACCCCTCGGGGTGGAAACCCTAAAGGGGGCGTAGCCCCTCCCTTCCCCCTATATATTCTTGAGGTTTGGGGCTACCCAACACATGATTTGACCTCTCTCGCTTGGTGCAGCCCTACCTCTCTCCCTCCTCGTCTCTCGCAGTGCTTGGCGAAGCCCGGCTGGAGTCCCGCGCTCCTCCACCACCACCACGCCGTCGTGCTGCTGCTGGATGGAGTCTTCCCCAACCTCTCCCTCTCTCCTTGCTGGATCAAAGGTGTGGGAGACGTCACCGGGCTGCACGTGTGTTGAACGCGGAGGCGCCGTTGTTAGGCCCTTAGATCGGAATCAACCGTGATCTGAATCGCTACGAGTACGACTCCTTCATCCGTGTTCTAGTAACTCTTCCGCATCGCGATCTACAAGGGTATGTAGATTCACTCCCCTCTCCCTCGTTGCTAGACTACTCCATAGATTGATCTTGGTAATGCGTAGAATTTTTTTGATTTCTGCTACGATCCCCAACAAATATTTCTCAATTTCATAATTACTCCACTAGCATAACTCTAATATCACTATCCTCATGTCTCAAAACTTTTATCAAGCATCCAACATCTCCTTCTACTCAATGCACTTGATGTAAATTTTTTTACTACATAGACATTGGATGTTTATCATGTGAAGACTAGTTCCTTTAGCCTAAACACTTTACCATGCTGTTTTAATAGACTCTCAAATAGATCTAAGTGAAGCATGAGAGTTCAACAATTTCTACAAAATATTACCACCACCGTGCTCTAAAAGATATAAGTGAAGCACTAGAGCAAAAACTATTCAACTCAAAATATATAAGTGAAGCATATAGAGTGTTCTAACAATTTATAGGGCATATTTAACTCTCTCAAATAGGTGTATCCAGCAAGGATGATTGTGGCAAACTAACAAGCAAAGACTCAAATTATACAAGACGCTCCAAGCAAAACACATAACATGTTGCGAATAAAAATATAGCTCCAAGTATAGTTACCGATGGATGAAGACGAAAGAGGGGATGCCTTCCCGGGGCATCCCCAAGCTTAGGCTTTTGATTATCTTGATTTTACTTGGGGTGCCATGGTCATCCCCAAGCTTAGGCCTTTGCTACTCCTTGTTCCATAGTCCATCAAGGCAATACTCAAAACTTGAAAACTTCACAACACAAAACTTAGACAAAAATTCTCGTGAGCTCCGTTAGTAAGAGAAAGCAAACCACCACTCAAAGGTACAGCAAGGAATTCATTCATTGTTTATATTGGTGTTAAACCTTCTGTACTCCAAGTTCTCTGTGGTTCATATCCTCCAATATTACTCATAGATGCACCGGAATAAGCAAACAACACACGAAAAACAGAATCTATCAAAAACAGAACAGTCTGTAGTAATCTGCTGGGTTCGCCTACTTATGGAACTCCAAAATATTCAAGCTAAATTGGTAAATTTGCGCAATTTGTCTACCAATCAGCAGAAAAAAGTATCAACTAAAAAGCACGCTCCAGTAAAATCTGAAGACTACTTTAGCGAGCGCTAACGATTCTGTTTTTCACAACAAGATCAAATAAACTTCACACAAGTCTTACCAAAGGGTCTACTTGGAACAAACACTAAACAAAACATGAAAACGCATCTAATCAGAGGCTAAATGCAATATTTATTCCCTAACAGCAACAAAATCAAAAAACATAAAATTGGGTTGCCTCCCAACAAGCGCTATCGTTTTACGCCCCTAGCTAGGCATGATACAAGATAGATCTAGGTATTGCCATAGTGGTATGATATGTCGCGAAAGCTCATCTCATATTCCCTACGTTCAGCAGCAAGCTTCCTTTGTGGCAAACAAAAGTAATCAAAAGGGCTAAATTTAACGGGACAAAAGTCCCCTACATCAATCTCGGGAGGAACAGGTTCCTCCTTTGGCCCTTTGTAGTGGATGACCAATTCATCGTTATAGGCATTCTTTTGGCAAAAGTCCAATAACCTTCGTTCAAGGAAGGGGCCTAACCCATTATTTTGAACAGCGAGGTCATCGTTTATCTCAGAAATTCTATCAATCAAGATCTCAACAGGAACCTTTTTTCTAAGGTTTTCATTAAAAGCAACATGATCAGGAGATCGCAAACGCATAAGGTCTTCTTGATTGAACAAGATAGCCTCTATAGGAGCTCGACCGGCATCTACTCCGTAATGAGCAAAGATTTCTCTGGCCTCTTTCATGATATATCTAAATTCATGAGCCAAAAAAATAGTAGCAGCACGCTTAATGGAAGAATGCTCAATATTGGAGAACTCCAAAAATACTCTCTGAATACAAGGATGCATATGAATAAATTGTCTTTCAATTTCTACTATAAGCATAGATACGGCATCCACAAGGCTACTAGTTCTGTGAAGAATAGAGCCACCCATAGTGGGCAAAGCACCGACACAAGTAAAGAAGTCTTGAAGAACCCCTTTTCCAATAATATTGCCACTACCGACCCGAACTTCTTAACATGTAAAGTGGTAGCTTCATCCGGGGGGTCAACATGGATGTTGCCCTCGGCATTGCTACCCTTCTCGATAAAATCTTCCCCCATCACAGACATGAGGGCAAGCAGGCACGCAACACACAAGCAAACAAGAAGCAAGCGAACGAGAAACACACGACGGAAGGAGGGCGAATAAAACGGCAAAGGTGAAGTGGGGAGAGGAAAATGAGAGGCAAATAAATGTAATGTGAAGGATAAGGGTTTGTGATAGGTACTTGGTATATGACTTTTGCGTAAGCCTCCCCGGCAACGGCGCCAGAAATTGGCTAGTTGACGGGGTGGCAAATCTTGGCTTGACTTGGCGTGAGTCTCCCCGGCAACGGCGCCAGAAATTCTTCTTGCTACCTCTTGAGCTCGCGTTGTATTCCCGCGAAGAGGAAAGGGAGATGCAGCACAATAGCGTAAGTATTTCCCATAGTTTTTGAGAACCAAGGTATCAATCCAGTAGGAGACCACGCGCCAGTCCCTCGCACCTACACAAACAAATAAGAACTTTGCAGCCAATGCGATAAGGGGTTTTCAATCCCTTTACGGTCACTTACGATAGTGAGATCTGATAGAGATGATAATTATATTTTTGGTATTTTTGGTATAGAAACAGAAAGTAAAGAAAGCAACGGCGACAGAAATTGGCTAGTTGACAAGAAAGTAATATGATAGAGATAGACCCGGGGGCCATAGTTTTCTCTAGTGGCTTCTCTCATGATAGCGATATTCTACGGCAGGTAAACAAATTACTGTCGAGCAATTGATAGAAAAGCGAATAATTATGAGACTATCTAGGCATGATCATTTTATATAGGCATCACGTCCGAGACAAGTAGACCGACTCCTGCCTGCATCTACTACTATTACTCCACACATCGACCGCTATCCAGCATGCATCTAGTGTATTGAGTTCATACGAACAGAGTAACGCCTTAAGCAAGATGACATGATGTAGAGGGATAAACTCAAGCAATATGATGAAAACCCCATCTTTTTATCATCGATGGCAACAATACAATACGTGCCTTGCTGCCCCTACTGTCACTGGGAAAGGACACCGCAAGATTGAACCCAAAGCAAAACACTTCTCCCATTGCAAGAACTATAGATCTAGAGGCCAAACCAAACCAATAATTCGAAGAGACTTGCAAGGATATTATGAGCACACATAAAAAGTTCAGAGAAGAACCAAATATCTTTCATAGATAACCTTGATCATAAACTCACAATTCATCGGATCTCGACAAACACACCGCAAAAAGAGATTACATCGAATTTGAGATCCGGAGAGAAAGAAGAAGCCATCTAGATACTAGCTATGGACCCGAAGGTCTGTCGTAAACTACTCACAACTCATGGTGAGGGCGATGATGATGATGATGAAGGCCTCCGTGATGGATCCCCCTCCCGGAACATGCTCCAAGATGGGATCTCCATGGGAACATCAGCTACGGCGGTGGAACTAGGGTTTTCTCTCTGCCTCTGGAGTTTCTGGGGTACGTAGGCATATATAGGAGGAAGAGGGGCACCAGGGGCCACATGGGCTGCCCTCGAGGCAGGGGGGCGCACCCACGCCCCCACCCTCGAGGGTTGGTCCCATGTCCTCTGGCTTGGCCCCGAAGTTTATCTCGCATGATTTTATCCAAAAATATCTCCTGCGAAGGTTTCATACTTTTTGGACTCCGTTTGATATTCCTTTTCTGCAAAACCCTGAATATGCAAAAAACAGCAATCTGGACTGGGCTTTTGGGTTAGTAGGTTAGTCCCAAAAATGATATAAAAGTGAATGATAAAGCCCATTAAACATCCAAGACTTCATAAATAATAGTATGGAACAGTCAAAAATTATAGATACGTTGGAGACGTATCAGCGGCCACCTGGGACACCAGTTCAAGGAGCATGGGGACGACATACACCCAAAGTCGGCCCTGGTTTTCAAGGAGCTCTGAGCAAATTGGTTCAGGGGGCTGGCCCTGGCCCGGGGCAGTACCATACAACAGGAAGGGGAGGCCGTGGAGGCCGTGGAAGAGGAGCAGGACGCACCAGCCAGTCAGGCGGTAGGAGCACAACACCGGAGGATTATTCTGACGATGACAGGTCGCTCGACACCGCAATGACAGAAGTCGGCGACAACCACAAGTGCACCACGGGAGACTTGGTCGAGAAGAGTCAATCATCAAACCCCTAGGCGCAGGTGGCGCCTGCAGCCCTGCTGAAGACGGGAGAAACAACTCTCATGCTCTTAGCACCACCTGTGGCGATCAGCCCGAGCTCCAAGCAGGATACCGAGCGGGCCAAGACAATGACAGATTCCGAGAACGCTCCAAAACTCTCATTAGTGGCCAAGTTTCAAGACAACATATCGGCGTCCTTCGAGTGGATGGTCACCGGGCGCAATGAATACCCTTTGTTGGAACTGTCGTGGTGTGGCCAATGCCGCGACAGTTAACGAGCTTCGTGAGTTAGCGAAGAAGTTTGCCCCCCTATTCTCTGTATTGTAGAAACTCAGATTGAAAGAGGTAGGGTAGAAGCAGTTGCTGGAACTTTGGGATATGATAATAGCTTTCTAATAGATAGTCAAGGGAGGAGTGGAGGCATTGGTATTTTCCGAAAAACCCAATAAAAGTGGAGTTTCTTAGTTACTCTGTTTATCATATTGATTGCTCGATTCTCGACCCTGGTAAAGATCCATGGCGACTGACATGTGTTTACGGGGAAGCACAAACCCAGCTGAGACACCAAACATGGACAGTGCTAAAAAACATAAGTAGTTTAAGTGCATTGCCATAGCTTTGCATTGGAGATTTTAATGAAGTTTTGCATCCGGATGAGCACGATGGGGTGGGACAGTGCAGTAATGCTCAGATTCAGGGTTTTCGAGACACCGTCAATGTGTGCATGCCGATGGACTTGGGGTACAAAGGATGTCCGTTGACTTTCGGCACTTTCACTCGCGTCAGGCTTGATAGGGCGATTGGATCCGCAGAATGGAGCGCTCAGTTTCCGCTGGCTAGCCCGTCTCACCTGACAGCGGCTACTTCAGACCACTGTCCTATCTTCTTGGAGATCAACGAGGCCATTGCGCCTCCAGGATACAAGGGCTTCAGGTATGAAACCATGTGGGAAACTCACGAACAGTGGCAAGAGACAATCGTAGAAAAGTGGAGCTCAAAACACTCTAGTCACACGGTAGAGGAGATACGACGCAAAATGGCTGCACTAGTGCTAGGTGGCTTCTCACCCCTCGTTGGTTACCCCAAGTGGAAGGTTTTGAGATGCAGTGTAGCAGAAGATTTCCCTTGGCAATACCAAGGATCGATTTCCCTGAGACTCCCAGTTTCAACAAGAAGGTGTCAACTGCTAACGGCGCCAGATATTAGCAATCAACGTGGACCTGCACACAGATACAAATAACTTTGCTCCCAACGAGTACAGAGAGGTTGTCAATCCCTCCGGCCTTGTAGTTTACAAAGGATCAAACGCAAGTGATAGTAGTGATAGATATAATTGCAATAGTAAATAAAAAGCAGAAAAGTAAATAATGGATGTGATCAATGATGGTAATATGGACCGGAGTCTCATGATGTTCACTAGTGATGTCTCTCTCCCAAAAGACGATAAAATAGCTATGTGAGGTAAACGAATTACAGCTGGGCAATTGACAGGACTAATGCTGACTACATTGCAAGAAAGGTAGAGGTTCAAAGCATGGGCGGTACGCCGAGGTAAGTAGACCGAAATCCATCTGCATCTACTACTAATCATCCACCTTGAGATATCTATCCAGAACATCTCGCTGGTACTAAGTTGCGAGTCCCACCCATAGTGTAAACTCAAAGCAACAGACAACTGCATTAAAAGAAGTTTGCGTAAAGTAAACAATCTTTGCACCCCGCGGGCACAAGCACCGTTGTTTTCCCCCTTGTGGCAACAGCACATCCCCTAGACTCATGTTTCTGTCACTCAAACTAGTCATCGAGGGGCATGAACCCACAATCAAGCATAACGTTCCCTCTTGGAGTCACTACCTACTACTTGGCCAAAGCAATAAGTAACAACGGAGAACATGCAAGAATTACTTACGAACACAAATATAAAAGAGGTGAATCAAATATATTACTCAAACACAATCTGAACATAATCTCATAATCCATCGGATCCCAGCAAACTCATCATAGCAACAGCATAAGGATTACATATGTGCCTCGATCATGTAGGGCAGCTCACGAGGACTAATTAGTGAAGCACAAGAACGGGAGGAGAACATCACATAGCTACTGGTCATGGACCCATGGTCCAAGGGAGACTACTCACAACTCATCCGGGAGGCGTCCATGGTGGTGGAGAAGCTCCCGGTGGTGATCCTCCCCTCCGGCAGGGTGCCGGGAAGAGTTCTCCTGGTGCTCCCGATCTTGGAAGCGGCGGCGGCGGCGGAACAGAGATGAGATCGCGAAAAAGAGTTCCCGTCTCGAGGGTTTCGGGAGACGCTTTAAATATATGCCAAAGGGGGGCATCAGCGGAGCCTCGGGGGGCCCAGGCGCCCCCCCGGCGCGGCCCAGGGGGGGCGCGCCGCCAGGGCGCCTGGAGCCCTGGTGGCCCCCCCCGGCTGTACTTCGGGCACACGGTAGCTTCTGGAATGCTGATTTTTTATATAATTTTTCTGGATTTTTCCTGGCAGTTCTCGTAATGTGAAAACCTGAAATACAAAAACAGCCGAAAACAGAAACTGGCACTGGGGTGCACTGAGTTAATTGGTTAGTCCAAATATGATCAAAAGTGTATGGAAGTGTATAAATATCATAGCAATATCACCCAAAAGAGGCATGGAGCAAGCAGAAATTATAGATACGTTTTGGACGTATCAACATCCCCAAGCTTAATTCCTGCTCGTCCTCGAGTAGGTAAATGATAACAAGAATAATTTCTGTGGTGACATGCTATTAACCATACAGGACTTTTCATAGTCATATGACAAAAGCTTACTGAGACATGAATCTATAGTAATTAAGTTGCCTCATGAGAAAATCACAAAGAACTGAAAGTTTTACAATATGATACTGAAACATCAAATAGATTTGTAATGAACATGGTGTGCAAATATGGTAAAGTGATATCTCGCTTGCCCCCTTTAGTGAAGCAAAACATAAATGCAGGGGCACCTTCAAGGTTTAAGTGATGACTAGATACAATCATTTCAGAATAAACGATATCACAATCATGCAAAAGACAATGCTACTTTGGGACAATGCACATTACACTCAGAATGACAATCATGCTCTCAGTAGTTGGTGCTTTTAAAATAAGGTGGAGACTCTTGAACCGTGGCTTTTGTTGGCAAGGTTGAAAATCCGTAATCGGGAACAAGGACAAAACATGTACCAGAGCTCTTGGTTTTAAAACAGAGGTAATAATTTTTTTTAGATCATGCATATTTCGTCAACGAATGCTAGCAGATAACTCAATCACTTCTTGAGATGGACAAGTTTCGAGGAACGACTCCCGAATGAGGACGATCACATCCTCTTAATCTCCTTTGTTTATCACTGCCAAAGTTTTCTGATTTCTCATGAACAAAGCGTGAAGGAGGGTTTGTTTTTTATATTATCTTTTTGAGCCGGGCGCACTCAATGCCAGTTCCTTCTCGTATTATGGGTTTGCACATTATACATGCAATCCCCGGGTGAAGCTTGTCCAACTTAAAAAGATCATTAATTAACTACTACTTCCTCATGGACTTACAACAGAGGCACAAAATAAGAATGCTTTTTCTTTGAATAATTTCGAGATGGCACATGCAAGTCTCCGTTAGGAATGGCAGGTAAATACCATGTAGGAAGGTATGGTGGACTCATATGGCATAACTGGATTAAAGGAATGTGGATGCACAAGCAGTCAGTCAGGCACAAAATAAGGATATTCTTGAAGTTCTACTATTTCTCAAGAATGCCAAAAGGTTTTTGCAAAGAAAAAGCAAGCTCTAGGTTTGCAAAATGAAGGAAAGGCAAAACAGGACAGAATCTGTGAAAAACAGAACAGCAGGTAGTAAATGATTTGTTCGGGGCACTTCTGCAACTCTAATAAAAAAACTCAGAACAGACGCACGAAATACGATTATATAGAGCACGCTGTCGAAAAAATTCAGACCAAAAAGATGATCTGGTGATTTTATACGAATTTTACTGTCCAAGGACAGAATCTGTTTCCTGGACAGCACGTCACAACTTTTGAACTTTCTTGCAATCAGAGGCTATACTTGGCACAAAATTGAAAAGCAAAGATACAATGATGATGCTACTGTAGTAAACAACATCAATACACAACAAAAACAAAATAAATTTATTCATTGGGCTGCCTCCCAAAAGCGCTTTCTTTTATGCCTTTAAGCTAGGCATAATGCAAAAATGATGCTCTCGTAGGAATAAGAGTTGAAGAACAAAAGAGAGCATCAAGAAGCACATATAAATCATATTTAAGTCTACCCCTCTTCCTATGCATTGGAATCTTGTAAAGAAATAAATTATTGAAGCATAAAGCAATAAGCATAGGAAGACAAAACAAGTGCAGCTTCAAAACCTTCAACATAAAGAGAGGGAACTTGATATTATTAAGATATTTAGAACCATGTCTCCCTCTCTCATTATAAATTTCAGTGGCATCATGGATGAACTCAACAATATAAGCATCACATAAATCATTGTTACCATGATCCACATGCAAAAAGGTACTCTTACTCTCCACATAAGCATCATGAAGAGGATACAACTTATTATAAAAGAGAGACATAAGCTCTTGCCAATCAAGCAAGTGCGAGTTATCGAGAAGCTTATACCAATCTGAAGCTTTATCTATAAGTGATACGGCGAAAAATGTCCTCATGACAAACTCCCTTGATACACCTGCAAGCTTAAATAATGAACATAATTGTGACAGATATAGCAAGTGTTCACCGGGATGTCTGTCTCCTGCATAACGATTAGCCAAAACATAATCGATAATACCAGCTAGTATTTTATAGGGCACAATTTCAGTAGGGGGAGGAGCAACCACCACAGGTGTGGGGCGTCTTCCCACAAGCAACGATCCAATAGCAAGGTTGTCCATAAGCATAACTAGTGAAAAGACATAAAGAAAACTGAAAGGTAAACTAACAAGACTAAAAAGCAAAGGTAAAAGATAGCGTGTGTTAGGGATATGACTAGCAGGTATAAACCGGCTAGTGTAAACCGGCTTAGTTATATTATACTTGGTTGTAATATTTAGTAAAGGCTACGGCCCATGGGATCTTAGGGCCCATGTGTAGAATTAAGGTTTGTAAACCGCCAAGCGATGTAACTTGACAGATAAGGAAGAAAAGACAGAGACCGAGGCGGACACAAGTATAAACCGGCCTCGGGACTCTGTAAACCGGACCAGGCGTCACCTCTATATAAAGGGACGACCCGGCGACGGTTCAGGGAGAAGCAACAATCAACCCGTCAAGACACAGGCAAGCGAATCCGCTCCCTGTAATCCGACGCCCAAGCAATACCAAACCAACTAGACGTAGGCTTTTACCTTCATCGAAGGGGCCGAACTAGTATAAACCCTCTGTGTCCTTTGTGTGCTATGAACCCCTTCTAGCTAACCCGTGCGATGGTTCCATCATCAAGTCCGCTAAACCGGACATCTGCCGTGCTATTTCCACGACAGTTGGCGCCCACCGTGGGGCCTCCGCACGATGGTTTCGAGTTCTTGAAGGGCAGCTTTGAAGGGCTCAAGGGTTACGCGGTCGGCCGGATGACCAAGAGTCGCCGCGGCCGGATCTACATCGATGACACAGGTTGGGGATCGGAAGCCGATTCCATCGAATACGGGTACCGGGTTCCCTTCGGTGGCATCCAAGTCTTCATTGGTAAAATCGGCGAACCGGGACCTGAGCCGGACATCTTCCCCAACATCGTCGAGCCGGCTCAGCGTGCAAGATCGGCCCGGATTCAGCCCGCCAGGAAGCACGTGTTCGTTGGAGCAATCCACGGAGTTCGAGACGAAGACGGATCGGAGTCTGATGGTGCAACAATTGTCTACTCAGACGACGAGTCTTCATCCGGAGAAACTGAGTCTCTGTATCAGTTGCAGGACGGCCGGTCTGAGGGCGAGTCCGATGGAAACAGTATTCCGGACCCCTTTGGCCCGCCAAACCGGGTGGCTGTCTTTATGGCCGGTTCACAGCCCCCGGTGAACGGGGCGACAGCAGAAGCTGGTGTAGGGGGGAGCGGCACGACCCTTTCACCTACGGACGTTCTATCCACCTTGATGGATGAGTTCACAACTAAAGCGGTGGAAACAGTAGCTCCAGCAGACAAGGCGCATCATGATGCAGAGCTCCTTCAGTTGAAGGGCCGGATTGATCAGTTAAAGGAAGATCTGAAGGCAGAGAGAGATGATAGCGGTGAGACAAGCATAGTTGGATGATCAAGCTTTTCACCTAAGGATGGAACAGGCCTCTACACAGGGCGTAAGAGGTCGGAAGTACCAATCTCGTATACCGCCGGTTTACGAAGCGATGGATCTGTTTAGAACACCAGGGGCAGGGACCAGCAATAATCCCACTTTAAACCGAAGGGCACCCCCAGTCAGGGATGAGCCGGATCGACAGCCTGCAGCGGAGCAAGACCGGCGGATCACATCTGCACCTCACCCATCAGGTCACTATTCGAACCCATTGGATAACATTGTTACGGCTGCAGCGCGATTGGCCGCTTTACCCGATGAGGGGACGTCCCGTGTGGCAGTGGAGGCGCGCCGGGTCAAGGAACTACTAAATACGGTGTTGATACAGCAGCAAGCATATTCTCATAGCAGGGAGAGGCTACATTCAACACCACGTCCTAGCCGAAGTTATACTAGGCATTGGGAGGAGCCAGAGGTGTCTAGCAGCGAACGCAGGAGGCATCAGCGCAGGCAGGATAATCCGGCGGGTGCGGCAGCGTCAGCCCCAGATGTAAACCGGGTTAGATCAGGAGCTCGGGAGGAGGTTCGTCAAACGACGCCGGTTCACACCGCTACAGAGCAAACAGGAATTACGACGAGTTCTTTCGGGGTGCAATGTCTTGTCCCCGCTTTATGGTGTGTCAAACTGCCTAAGGACTTTAAAGGGCCCCGCAAGGTACCTAATTACACGGCAGATTTAGCTCCGGAAGCTTGGGTTGAAAGTTATGAGATGGCCATGGAGATGCTGGATGTGGATGAATCGGCTTGTGCTAAGTATTTTACTATGATGCTTGAAGGTATGGCCCGGACCTGGCTGAAAGCTCTACCCCCGAACTCTATTGGATCATGGGGGGAACTACGCAGCCAGATTATCAAAAACTTCAAAGATACATGCAAACAACCAATGTCAGTGGTGGATCTAGCAGCTTGTGTGCAAGGAGAGCAGGAGTCTACAGTAGCTTGGGTACGGAGAGTAGCAGAGATTTTACACTCTTTGAATAGTATCAATCCTAGTACGGCGATAGTGACTTTGGAGAACAATTGCCGGTTTGAATCTTTAAAGTTAAAGCTCGGACGGCTTAAAAGGGATTGCAATGATATGGGAACTCTCATGAGTGCCCTGGTGAAATATGGAGACTCTGATAATACCAAGTATCCAGAAGCGGAAGGAGACAAGACTGGGAAGGTTAGCAAGTCTGGTAAACCGGCGCAAGTTAATCCGGCTACCACAAGTTTTTTGGGCAAACGGAAGGCAGAGGGTGGTTCTGACTTCGTGGCCAGCACTCAAGTTCAAGGGGATTTTCAGCATAGCCTGGGAGATCCACCTTCGCAAACCGGCGGAGGAAAACTTAGCTGGGATCAAGAGTTAGATCAGCCTTGTCCGAAGCATGGCATAAAAGGGCGACCAACAAAGCATACCATGAGGGAGTGCATACCCCTTATGAAGGCAGTGGCGGGCCGTTTCAATCCTCATAATCGGCCTCCAAATGGCGGCTCAGGTCCTGGATTTTATGGTCCGGGTCATCAGGGGAACAGCTCCGGATCAGGATATAGGGGCAATAGCAATGGTTATCCAAATCGGGCAGGTAATCAGAATAATCAAGGGAATTATAATGGCCAGGGCAATCAGTCGCATCATCAAGGTGGTTACAATAATCAGAGTAATCAGCAGCAGGGCCAAGGGAATTATAATAGTCAGGGAAATCAGCAGCAACATCGTCCGCAACAGCAGCCACAATCTGGATATCAGAGTAATCCGAAGGAATTGAGTAGTGGGCAATATCATGTCTTCACCACAAGTCTGTGTAGAGAGACCAGAAGGTTTTGAAACGGGCTGTTAATGCAGTTGAACCGGTGACACCGCAATTTCTGCGCTGGTCAGAGCAGCCAATTGTGTGGTGCAGGGAAGACCACCCGATGCGGGTGGATAATCCGGGCCATTTAGCCTTGGTGGTAGCACCTCAAATGGGAGGCTACAAATTCACTAAGGTTCTCATGGACGGTGGTAGCAGTATCAATATCTTGTACTATGAGACTTTCCGTCGTATGGGTCTGACGGATAAGAAGTTAAGGCAATCAAATACAGTGTTTCATGGAGTGGTCCCAGGTAAGTCAGCTTATCCGGTTGGAAAGATTGACTTGGAAGTTACCTTTGGGAATGAGTATGATTCCAGATCAGAGATGATCACTTTCGAAGTCGTCAAAATCAAAAGTCCGTATCACGCTCTGTTTGGAAGAACGGTTTATGCTAAGTTTATGGCTAGGCCGTGTTATGTTTATTTGCAGCTTAAAATGCCGGGTCATAAGGGCACGATCACGGTTCATGGAAGTCGCAAGATAGCAGTGGAATGTGAAGAAGGAGATGCAGCCTATGCAGAAGCCGTATGTGCCACGGAAGAGTTGAAATTTTATAAAGATAATGTTGATCCGGCAGATATGACTCCGCTGAAGAAGCCAACTACCGAGCATGATCCGGCGTTGAAGTTTAAGTCGGCAGAAGAGACCAAGCAAGTTGACTTTGTGCCCGGAGATTCGTCTAAGCAGTTCACTATCAGCGCTAACCTTGATCCCAAATAGGAAAGCGCGCTCATCGAGTTCATCCGTGAGAACCGGGATATCTTTGCATGGAAACCTTCTGACATGCCAGGTATACCGAGGGAACTCGCTGAGCACAGTCTTAATATTGATCCGAAGTTTAAACCAGTCAAGCAGTATCTACGCTGCTTCAATGAGGAGAGGCGCAAGGCTATAGGACAGGAAGTGGCCAGGCTTTTGGCCGCAGGATTCATAGTGGAAGTTTTTCATCCGGAGTGGTTGGCTAATCCGGTGCTGGTGTTAAAGAAGAACGGGAAGTGGAGAATGTGTGTGGACTACACAGACCTCAACAAAGCTTGCCCAACTGATCCTTTTGCTCTCCCTCGCATTGATCAGATCATCGATGCCACAGCGGGATGTGAGCGGTTAAGTTTTTTGGATGCATATTCAGGGTATCACCATATCAAGATGGCAGTTGAAGACCAAGAGAAGACAGCTTTCATAACTCCTTTTGGTGCCTTTTGCTATATGTCTATGCCTTTTGGACTTAAATGTGCACAAGCAACTTATCAGCGTTGCGTTCAGAATTGTCTAAAAGGGCAGATAGGGAGGAATGTTCATGCCTACGTGGATGACATTGTGGTCAAATCGAGGAAGGAAGGAACAATGATAGAGGATCTTAAGGAAACTTTTGATAATCTTCGAGCTTATAAGATGATGCTTAATCCGGAGAAGTGTGCTTTTGGTGTTCCGGCAGGTAAACTACTGGGATTCTTGGTCTCAAACAGAGGAATAGAAGCTAACCCAGAGAAGATCAAGGCCATCACATCTTTGACTAAACCGGTTTGCATCAACGATGTTCAGCGCATAGCTGGCCGGATCACAGCATTAAGCTGGTTCATCAGCCGTTTGGGAGAGAAGGCGATCCCACTTTACCAGATGTTGAGGAAAACAGACCGGTTTATATGGAGTGATGAGGCAAACGCAGCGTTTGAGGATCTGAAACGGCAACTGGCAAAACCACCGGTTTTAGCTGCTCCTATTGACAAGGAGCCTTTGCTGTTATACGTCGCTGCTAATGCACGGGCAGTTAGCGTTGCAATCGTGGTTGAGCGCAAGGAAGCAGGGAAGGAGTACCCGGTTCAGTGCCCGGTTTACTACGTGAGTGAAGTACTCATTGAATCCAAGCAGAGATACCCTCATTGGCAGAAATTGGTATATGGTGTGTTCATGGCAAACCGGAAATTGAAGCACTATTTCCAAGGTCATCCAATAACTGTGGTTAGTTCAGCACCATTGGGGGATATAATCCAGAACAGGGAAGCTACGGGCAGAGTAGCGAAATGGGCCATTGAGCTCAGCCCACATGAGTTGAAATATGTACCGCGCACCGCTATAAAATCTCAGGCTTTGGTAGATTTCATCAATGATTGGACAGAGTTGCAGACTCCTGAGGAGAAGCCGGATCTTACTTACTGGACGATTCACTTTGACGGTTCAAAACAGTTGGAGGGCTCGGGGGCTGGAGTTGTCTTGACTTCCCCCAGAGGTGATAAATTTTGTTACGTCCCCCGCTTATTGTTTCCTTGTACTAATAATGCAGCAGAATATGAAGCACTGCTTCATGGTTTACGGCTGGCAAAGGAGATGAACTTGAGCCGGGTTAAGTGTTTTGGCGACTCAGATCTGGTGGCACAGCAAGTTTCTGGCAGGTGGGATTCAAGAGATCCCCTCATGGCGGCTTATAGACGAGAGGTTGAAGCAGTTGCAGGATACTTCAAAGGATATCAGGTGGATCATATAGACCGGCGGAGGAACGAAGCGGCTGACGCTCTAAGCCGGCTGGGGTCTCAATGTAAACCGGTGCCACCAAACACCTTTTTGGATGAATTGCACAGTCCTTCGGTTCAGATATCGTCGGAGGAAGACCTAGCTGTTCCTGACCCAGAGGCACAGTTAGTTGCAGCGCTCCATGTTATTCCAGATTGGACGCTGCCCTATTTGGCATACCTGAGCCGAGGAGAGTTACCGGACGATGAAGAAGAAGCACGACAGATAATCCGGCGTTCTAAGTCCATGACGATTGCAAACGGAGAACTTCACCATCGCAGTACTTCTGGAGTATTTCAGCGGTGTGTATCAGCTGAGGAAGGTTGTGAGATCCTTCACGAGATTCATGAAAGGGATTGTGGTCATCATGCCGGTTCAAAATCATTGGTGGCTAAAGCATTCCGACATGGTTTCTATTGGTTAACTGCTCATGCAGATGCGACAGATCTAGTCCGGAAGTGTGACGCTTGTCAGAAATTTTCAAGGCGTGCTCTGATTCCGGCACAGGAGCTCCGGATGATACCAATAACGTGGCCGTTTGCGACTTGGGGGCTTGATATGGTTGGACCCTTTAAGCGATCCCAAGATCAGAAAACTCATCTACTAGTAGCAGTAGATAAGTTTACAAAATGGGTTGAAGCGGAGCCTATAAGCAAGTGTGATGCAGCAACGGCAGTCAAATTCATCAAAAAGGTAATTTTCCGGTTTGGCTTTCCACACAGCATCATCACAGACAATGGCACTAATTTATCTAAGGGTGAGATGAAGGAATTCTGTCAAAGAGAACATATTCGCTTAGACGTGTCTTCTGTGGCCCACCCCCAATCCAATGGTCAGGCTGAAAGGGCAAATCAGGAGATTTTGCGAGGTATCAAACCCCGGCTTATGACGCCTTTGCAAAGAACCCCAGGGTGTTGGGTTGAGGAGTTGCCATCTGTTCTTTGGAGTATCAATACTACACCAAACCGGTCTACAGGTTACACACCTTTCTTCATGGTGTATGGTGCTGAAGCAGTCCTTCCGAGTGATATACGTCATGATTCACCGAGGGTGACGGCTTATGTTGAAGCAGTCAACGAGAAAGCAAGACAAGACAGTTTAGACCGGCTGGATGAAGAGCGTGATGTAGCTGCAGCACGATCTGCGATTTATCAACAAGACTTACGCAGATATCATAGCCGCCGGATCAGAACAAGGACGTTCCAGGAGGGCGACTTGGTACTCCGGCTCATCCAAGATCAAACAGATATGCACAAGCTATCCCCACCTTGGGAAGGGCCCTTTGTGGTCAGTAAGAGTCTACACAGCGGTTCATATTATCTGGTGGACGTTCGAGAGCATAAGGACTCACAGACGTCAGAAGAGGAGACGAAGAGGCCGTGGAACATTGCCCATTTACGACCATACTATACTTGAGCTACGAGCTCCAATGTATCCTATGTATATATTATGAGTAATGAATAAACCGGCACCCTCGGTAAACCGGGGGCTCAGCCCTTTTTTACATACAAATATCTTGTGAGGACAACCATACAAGTCTTTTATCAGAGATTATATTTCAATACATTGGCCGGTTTAGAAGTTGATTTTTTGCAGAGTATACAAAGGAGCAACAAAACTTTCTAAAGAACATGATATCATATCCGGTTCGAAGAGAGGACGCTTCACGATTTACCCACCGGTTCAGGAGGAACCCTGGAGACCCTCTGAAAAGTTGGATAATCCACGTTCAGTGATTGGTTTATATTTACCCACCGGTTCAGGAGGAACCATGGAGGCCCCCTGGGAAGAGATGGATAAACCACGTCCCATTGATTGGCTCAGTTTTTATGTACGATTCTATCGGCCCTCTGAAAAGAATGGTTCGCCCACGTTCAGTGATTGGCTAGGCCCCCTGGGAAGAGATGGATAAACCACGTCCCATTGATTGGCTCAGTTTTTATGTACGATTCTATCGGCCCTCTGAAAAGAATGGTTCGCCCACGTTCAGTGATTGGCTAGGCCCCCTGGGAAGAGATGGATAAACCACGTCCCATTGATTGGATCGGTTTTTATTTGCGGTTCTATCGGCCCTCTGAAAAGAATGGTTTCGCCCACGTTCAGTGATTGGCTAGGCCCCTGGGAAGAGATGGATAAACCACGTCCCATTGATTGGCTGAACCTTGCTTTGAGCCTGGCAGCTCTTAAAAAGCCTCGACTACATGGTCTTATTTGCAAAATTTGCATCTTTTTGTGTTTGTGTTTTATAACCCTTTGAACCGGAGTGGAGCAGCTACAGAAGCTGACCACATATCTATAAAGTGGAAAGTCTGGGTCATGAATACCAGCATGAGTAACCCGGTGTTCATTAAAACCCGGATCATATATAAGGCAACAAGCTACAAATTTCTGAATAAAGTCTTGGAGAACAAGATGAACCGGAATTTATCATCAAGATGACCCGGAGTTTTCCGGATTTCTAATTGGATCCATGAAGGTCTTCATCAAGCGACTTTAAAGTCCTACCGGATTAAGAATATTGAGCGTATATAATCTCAGGTATAAAGTTATTTCTGGTATAAAGATATACTTATTTGGCATTTCGGGGGAACAATGTAATCCGTCCAGTGGTAAACCGCTAGGAAACATTTTTAGTATTATTTCTGTAGGAGCAGAGGATATGCAAGATAAGCAAACATCGGACAACATTTAGATTGGCAAATATTTTATATAAGACAGAATATCCGGATTAAAGCAGATCAAGTTTCAGCTATCCTATTACAAGGCATAGCAAGCCTGACGGATTAAAAAGATTGTTTTGCAAAACAGAGACTGCGGTTACAACAATAAATTTTGAATTATGCTCCTCCTTGCTGAGACGGCTGGCCATCACGTTGATCCGGAATATCTTCATCTTCCTGAAGCGGTTGGAAGTCCGGCACACGCCAGTCAATCTTCGTCAAAGCCCGAAAATACATCTCGTCGTTGATAAGTTCAGAAGGTTCAATGTCAGGAGCGAAGGTATGAGGACGAACCGGCGGGATTAAGTTGACGGTGTCATAGACCGGTCGCTCCACCCGTTCGTTTTGCAAGTTGTATCCCGGATGATATCTGGACAAGTCAGATTCAGCTGCAAGCTTGCTGGCGAGGGGACGCATCTCCTTCGTCAAGGCATAGAGATCCTTTGCGGTAAAGGCAGATCCGTCATCTTTTGTATCAGGAAATCCCGTTAAAGCTTCTTCCGGATGAAGATCCAGAACCCAGGCCTTAGCCCTGGTAAGGGCCAGAAGAGCACCACCTCGGGCAGCAGATTTTTTGACTTCTTCAAGACGAACCGGCAAGACAGATAATTTCTTCAACGTGTCTTGGATAGTCGTAGGGGCCGGTTTGCTGAAAGAAGTTGCACTGATGATCCTCTGAGCGCCGGAATATAGCTGCTCGACCAAGGTGTAACACGCTTTAAGATTCTTCCGTAGATCATCCCCAAGATGGGAGACACGGCGCCCTGCACACAGATATAATGGTTAAACCGGCACAGTTAGAAGATTACAGGGATAAACCAGGAGTTTAGATTATACTTACCAAAGATTGCAGTGGTCATCATCTCAACCTGCTGCTTTAAACCGGTCAACTCTTCTGTAACCGGATTAAGCGCCCCTTCAGCATCTTGAATCCTTTTCTCCAGATCTTTCTTTTGAACCTCAAAAGTGGTCCGCTCTTCTTCAAAGTATTTCTTCAGATCTCCAGCAGTCTTTAAACTTACTTGAAGATCTTTCTTAGCCTTTGAAGCGGCAGATTCTGTCTCAGCAAGACGGCTCCGAAGTTCATTAATTTCATCAGTGTTCCGGTTTAACTCAGCCTGCAAGCACAATCAAAATACAAGAAGCAAAAATCAAGCAAGTCTCAAGCACACAAACAAGTTGTCTACTTGACACTTGGGGGCTAATGGCAGTTGAAGCAATAAGCAACAGCAATTCAAAGTTACAAGTCTCAAGCACATAAACAAGTTATCTACTTGATACTTGGGGGCTAATGTAAAGATCAATTGTTCAAACTACAAAGTTCCGGTTCACCTTCAGCACGCAGCTAAACCGGAACTTGGGGGCTGTTATGGGATAGAAGCATATCAAAAGTGCAAAGTCAGAAGAAGAGGTTTACCTCATATTTCTCCTTCATCAAGTTAACCAAGCTCGCTTCATAGTCTCGGCTGCTATGGAGCCGGTTTAGATACCCAGAATAAATTTCTTGGGCGCTCATATCGGCAAGATTGGATATTTCAGTACTCCATTTCCCTTCTCTTTATATAGCTTCTCCGTTTTAGCTGTATGCTTGGCTAAAACGGTGGGCTCAGCCGGAGCAACAAAGGCAGCTCCAGTCACCACAACATCTGGAGAAGCAGGTGCAATTGGGGGAGTCGCAGTGTGAGCCGGATTGGGAGACGCTGGATTAATCTGAGGAGAATTGACCTGAGCCGGTCTTGGCGGATTATGGGCATCTTCAGCAGTAAGATTTTCAGGAACAGAGACATGATCCGTAGGCGCAGGATCTTCAAGAGGAGCTACAGGCCCGCCTTCTGGGGGAACGATCGTTGCCGGATCATCAGCCGGATCATCTGCAGTGGTCTCAGCAGGAGGTTTGTTTGCTTTGGATCTCTTGCTAGGCTTTGGCTTGCTGGAAAAGTTTGCAAAATAAGTTAAACATTATAAAGCAAAAAAGAATCATAAACCGGAAAAGGTTAAAAAGTTACCCTCGGACAGTTTCCAAGGGAGGAAGCTGTGTAGCAGTAGATTCACCAGAAGAAGAAAGCGGAGTTTCCTGATAATCAGGATCAGACGGTTTAAGAGGTTTTCGGATAAGCCCGGCCTTGGGATGAAGAAGAGTCGGAGAAAGTATCACCTCAACACGGCGTTTTCGAGCCGGAGTTAAAGAAATCCCGGATGATTCCACGGCCAGGCCACTATGGCGAGTGGTCCGGCGAAGAGCTTCATGCTGTTGTTTCTTCAAAATAAAATTAGGATCCAACTGAGCATAAGGATGAGAAAATTGGTATTTCTGGACGGTCCGACGACTTTTTTGTGGAAGAGGTTTTGAATCAGAGGAAAGAATATTTACCTCAACTTCGGCCGGATTATCACCTTCAGGCAACTCCTGTGGAAAGGTTATCGTTAGATACAACTATAAGTTCAAGAAAGCGAAATACAAACCGGATTAAAACATACCTCGGAATCCGGATCATCATCTTTAGTGGGAGAACTGGCGTCAACAGCTGCTTTCCTTTTCTTATTGGCAAAGGTTTTCCGGCGAGCTTGTTTGCCGGTTTTCTCCTGAGGCTTTCTCTTCCAGAAAGGGTCATCAGCCTAATAAAAAGAAAGAAAGACAATTGAAAAGACGGTTTAAAGAATAGGGTTACAAATACAGGGCAAGGCAAAACTTACTGGAGGTAGCTTGTTCTTCTTATAATATGGAGCTAACCCGACCTTGCTGCAGTCTGCCAAGGAGACGTTGAGCATTTTCTTGGCTGATTCTATAACCTCCGATTTAGAGAGTTTTTCCTTGGTAAATCTTTGGGGGTACCAGAGTATTGGCACATCAGCTGTGATCGCCGGCTCAAGGGAAGGATGCTCCAAGACAACCAACAGCGCATAAAATCAGTTCCAGTCAAGCCATTGGCTATGAAAGCTCTTAACCTGGAGAGCTGTGATGAAAACCGGGTCCGCTCGACAGAGCTGAGCCGTTGGGGTAAAGGATGATCCTCCGGAATACGGGTTTCACGATAACCCGGCAAGGGGTTCTCCCCTTCAGGAGAAGTGTCAACACAATAAAACCATGACTTGTTCCAATCCTTGGGATGAGTGTGTAAAGCGGCGTGAGGAAAAACAACGTCTCTCCTCTTCTGGATACTAACGCCACCGAGCTCCTGATGCGGTCCACTGGTGAACTCTGTGCGCCGGTTCAGGTGAAAGAAGTCCCGAAACAGATCGACAGACGGTTCTTCTTGCAGATATACCTCCGAAAACACTTGGAAGTCACATATATTTGAAACTAAGTTGGGTCCAATGTCCTGAGGGTGGAGTTGGAAGGCAGCAAGAACATCCCGGAAAAACTTTGAACCGGGGGGAGAGAAGCCTCGAGATATGTGATCAAAGAACACAATAACCTCCCCGGGCCTGGGAGTAGGAGGACATTCATTCCCCGGGGCCCTCCACTTCAAAACAGACTAAGGGCCTAACGTACCAATTTCAGAAATTTTGACCAAGTCTTCCTCAGTAATGATAGAAGGGACCCAATCACAGGAGACATACTGCTTGGCCATTGCAATGGAAGGACAAGTACTGGAGAAGATAAAGTGCAGAAAACGGATTATGCGGGTACATGAGTATAAACCGGAAACTGTCTATGAAAATTACACAACGGTTTGAACTGAGGACTAATGGCATGGTTAAACCGGCAGTAACAGCGAGCTACGTCATTTCCGGTTCACGACAGTAAAAGAGGAACAGCTAAACCGTCGCGTTCAGTTTCAAAAGTTTTGCAAGAACAGGGCATAACAGTTTAAACCGGAGTATATCTAATAGATCTACAAAGGAGAAGAAACAGTTTCCTTGTAAACAGCTAAAGTGGAACAGATCTGGGCGTGCAAGGAAAAGAAAAATTAAAGTGCAAGAAAATACAAGAAGAAACGCCAGGGGTCTTATGCGGAGCAGATGAATCTATAGGATTAAGTATAGGTGGCAAGATCTAAAGCTAATACTAGTGGAAGATCTGTTAACTGGGCCTAAGGGTCACAAATTTTCTACGAGGTAAGCATCTACGAAGAAAAAGATGAAGCTTTCGTTGAAGGCCCTAATGGCGGAAGAACAAGGGAAGAACCCTAGAAGATACAGATCAATAATGAGAAAGAAAGGACGTACCTGAACAATGGAGGACAGCGGTGGAGTTCTCTGGTCGAATTAGGTTGATGCAGCGGCCAGGGAGGTCTTAACTCGGCGAGACGACGGCGGCGCTTCAAGCTCGGGCGTCAATGGAGTTTTTGAGGCTCGGGCGGTGGGCGAAGGAAGAAGAGGCGAGAAGAAGGAAGAATGAAGGGGGACGGTGATATTTATAAGCGAAAGGACAGATGCGAAGCGACAGGTGCGGGATTCGAGGGGGCAAAGATTGGATAAAGATCCTTGTGATGCCTCGATTTTCGGATAACCATTAAACAAAGCTATGGTACAGCTCACAGCGTTAAATGCGGAGATGATGTCACGGTCAGATCTAGTGAATCTTGAAGATGACGTCAGAGCCGGTTTACAAGAGTGTGAATACAGGAGGAAATTATACAAGACAAAGAAGACTGATATGAACAAGTTTAAATCATTCTGGGGCCTAATGTCAGGGATATGACTAGCAGGTATAAACCGGCTAGTGTAAACCGGCTTAGTTATATTATACTTGGTTGTAATATTTAGTAAAGGCTACGGCCCATGGGATCTTAGGGCCCATGTGTAGAATTAAGGTTTGTAAACCGCCAAGCGATGTAACTTGAGAGATAAGGAAGAAAAGACAGAGACCGAGGCGGACACAAGTATGAGCCGGCCTCGGGACTCTGTAAACCGGACCAGGCGTCACCTCTATATAAAGGGACGACCCGGCGACGGTTCAGGGAGAAGCAACAATCAACCCGTCGAGACACAGGCAAGCGAATCCGCTCCGTGTAATCCGACGCCCAAGCAATACCAAACCAACTAGACGTAGGCTTTTACTTTCATCGAAGGGGCCGAACTAGTATAAACCCTCTATGTCCTTTGTGTTCTATGAACCCCTTCAAGCTAACCTGTGCGATGGTTCCATCATCAAGTCTGCTAAACCGGACATCTGCTGTGCTATTTCCACGACAGCGTGCAACTCCCCTATCCTGAAGGTGGCTTCTCACCCCTCGTTGGTTACCCCAACTAGAAGGTTTTGAGATGCAGTGTAGCAGAAGATTTCCCTTGGCAATACCAAGGATCGATTTCCCTGAGACTCCCAGTTTCAACAAGAAGGTGTCAACTGCTAACGGCGCCAGATATTAGCAATCAACGTGGACCTGCACACAGATACAAATAACTTTAATCCCAACGATTACAGAGAGGTTGTCAATCCCTCCGGCCTTGTAGTTTACAAAGGATCAAACGCAAGTGATAGTAGTGATAGATATAATTGCAATAGTAAATAAAAAGCGGAAAAATAAATAACGGATGTGATCAATGATGGTAATATGGACCGGAGTCTCATGATGTTCACTAGTGAAGTCTCTCTCCCAAAAGACGATAAAACAGCTATGTGAGGTAAACGAATTACAGCTGGGCAATTGACAGGACTAATGCTGACTACATTGCAAGAAAGGTAGAGGTTCAAAGCATGGGCGGTACGCCGAGGTAAGTAGACCGAAATCCATCTGCATCTACTACTAATCATCCACCTTGAGATATCTATCCATAACATCTCGCTGGTATTAAGTTGCGAGTCCCACCCATAGTGTAAACTCAAAGCAACAGACAACTGCATTAAAAGAACTTTGCGTAAAGTAAACAATCCTTGCACCCGCAGGCACAAGCACCGTTGTTTTCCCCCTTGTGGCAACAACACATCCCCTAGACTCATGTTTCTGTCACTCAAACTAGTCATCGAAGGGCATGAACCCACAATCAAGCATAACGTTCCCTCTTGGAGTCACTACCTACTACTTGGCCAAAGCAATAAGTAACAACGGAGAACATGCAAGAATTACTTACAAACACAAATATAAAAGAGGTGAATCAAATATATTACTCAAACACAATCTGAACATAATCTCATAATCCATCGGATCCCAGCAAACTCATCATAGCAACAGCATAAGGATTACATATGTGCCTCGATCATGTAGGGCAGCTCACGAGGACTAATTAGTGAAGCACAAGAACGGGAGGAGAACATCACATAGCTACTGGTCATGGACCCATGGTCCAAGGGAGACTACTCACAACTCATCCGGGAGGCGTCCATGGTGGTGGAGAAGCTCCCGGTGGTGATCCTCCCCTCCGGCAGGGTGCCGAGAAGAGTTCTCCTGGTGCTCCCGATCTTGGAAGCGGCGGCGGCGGCAGAACAGAGATGAGATCACGAAAAAGAGTTCCCGTCTCGAGGATTTCGGGAGACGCTTTAAATATATGCCAAAGGGGGGCATCAGCGGAGCCTCGGGGGGCCCATGCGCCCCCCCGACGCGGCCCAGGGGGGGCGCCGCCAGGGCGCCTGGAGCCTTGGTGCCCCCCCCGGCTGTACTTCGGGCGCACGGTAGCTTCTGGAACGCTGATTTTTTATATAATTTTTCTGGATTTTTCCTGGCAGTTCTCGTAATGTGAAAACCTGAAATACAAAAACAGCCGAAAACAGAAACTGGCACTGGGGTGCACTGAGTTAATAGGTTAGTCCAAATATGATCAAAAGTGTATGGAAGTGTATAAATATCATAGCAATATTACCCAAAAGAGGCATGGAGCAAGCAGAAATTATAGATACGTTTTGGACGTATCAACTAGCAACAGACTTGTCAAGGTGGAACAAGGACATTTTTGGCAGTGTGCGTAAAGAGATACGAGCTTTAAAACTTGAACTGGAGCGCCTCAGAGGTGACCCAGCAAGGTTGGGGCCAACACACGTCGAGATAAAAATCAATGACAAGCTGGTCGAGCTATACCACCGGGAGGAACTGATGTGGCGACAGAGGTCTAGGATCGAGTGGCTCTCGTCGGGGGACAAGAACACACGATTTTTTCACCTTAGAGCCAGCATTAAACGCAAAAAGAATATGGTGAAAGCTTTGGCTAATTCGCTAGGAGTGCTCATTGATGATCCGGGAGAACTCAAGATGCGTATGGACTCAACACGTCTGAGACAAGTAGACCGACTCCTGCCCGCATCTACTACTATTACTCCACACATCAACCACTATCCAGCATGCATCTAGTCTATTAAGTTCATACGAACAGAGTAACGCCTTAAGAAAGATGACATGATGTAGAGGGATAAACTCAAGCAATATGATGAAAACCCCATCTTTTTATCCTCGATGGCAACAATACAATACGTGGCTTGCTGCCCCTACTGTCACTGGGAAAGGACACCACAAGATTGAACCCAAAGCCAAGCACTTCTCCCGTTGCAAGAAAATAGATCTAGTAGGCCAAACCAAACCAATAATTCGAAGAGACTTGCAAGGATATTATGAGCACACATAAAAAGTTCAGAGAAGAACCAAATATCTTTCATAGATAACCTTGATCATAAACTCACAATTCATCGGATCTCGACAAACACACCGCAGAAAGAGATTACATCGAATAGATCTCCTCGAAGACTAAGGAGAACTTTGTATTGAGATCCAGAGACAGAGAAGAAGCCATCTAGATACTAGCTATGGACCCGAAGGTCTGAGGTAAATTACTCACAACTCATGGTGAGGGCGATGATGATGATGATGAAGGCCTCCGTGATGGATCCCCCTCCCGGAACAGGCTCCAAGATGGGATCTCCACGGGAACAGCAGCTACGGCGGTGGAATTAGGGTTTTCTCTGTGTTGTTGGAGTTTTTGGGGTACGTAGGTATATATAGGAAGTAGAGGGGCACCAGGGGCCACCGTGGCTGCCCTCGAGGCAGGGGGCGCACCCTGGGAAGGGGGGCGTGCCCCCACCCTCGAGGGTGGCCCTTCTGTCTCCTGGCTTGGCCCCGAAGTCTATCCTGCGTGATTTCCTCCAAAAATATCTCTCGCGAAGGTTTCATCCCGTTTGGACTCCGTTTGATATTCCTTTTCTGCAAAACCCTGAAATAGGCAAAAACAGCAATCTGGACTGGGCCTTTGGGTTAGTAGGTTAGTCCCAAAAATGATATAAAAGTGAATGATAAAGCCCATTAAACATCCAAGACTTCATAAATAATAGCATGCAACAATAAAAAATTATAGATACGTTGGAGACATATCAAGCATCCCCAAGCTTAATTCCTGCTCGTCCTTGAGTAGGTAAATGATAAAGAAAGAATTTTTTGATGTGGAATGCTAACCAATATATTTTTTCAATGTAATTCTCTTAATTGTGACATGAATGTTCAGATCTGAAGAATTCAAGATAAAAGTCTATATTGACATAAGAAATAACAATACTTCAAGCAATACTAACAAAGCAATCAGGTCTTCTCAAAATACTATGGCTAAAGGAAGTTATCCCTACAAAATCATATGGTCTGGCTATCCTCCCTCTTCATCACACAAAATATTCATATCATGCACAACCCCGATTTCAGCCAAGCACTTGTTTTCATACTCTATTCTTTTCAAACCTTTCAACTTTCACGCAATACATGAGCGTGAGCCATGGATATAACACTATGGGTGGAATAGAGGTGGTTGTGGAGAAGACAAAAATAGGAAGATAGTCTCACATCGACTAGGCATATCAACGGGCTATGGAGATGCCCATCAATAGATATCAATGTGAGTGAGTAGGGATTGCCATGCAACGGATGCACTAGAGCTAAATATGAATGAAAGCTCAACAAAAGAAACTAGTGGGTGTGTATCCAACTTGCTTGCTCATGAAGACCTAGGGCATTTGATGAAGCCCGTCGTTGGAATATACAAGCCAAGCTCTATAATGAAAATTCCCACTAGTATATGAAAGTGACTAATCATGAGACTCTCTACAATGAAGATCATGGTGCTACTTTGAAGCACAAGTGTGGAAAAAGATAGTAGCATTGTCCCTTCTCTCTTTTCTCTCATTTTTTTGGAGGGGCTTTCTCATTTTTTTATTAGCCCCTCTCTATATTTTCTTGTGCCATCTCTTTTTTTTATTGGCCTTTACTCACACGGGACAATGCTCTAGTAATGATGATCATCACACTTTTTATTACAACTCGATATTACAACTCGATACTACAACAAGTATGACTCTACATGAGTGCCTCCAGCAGTGTACCGGCATAAGCAATGAATCATGTGTGGCATGTATGAAAAATTATGCATGGTGGCTTTGCCACAACTACGATGTCAACTACATGATCATGCATGGCACTATGACAATATGATGCGTGTCATATGAACGGAATGGTGGAAAGTTGCATGGCAATATATCTCGGAATGGCTATGGAAATGCCATGATAGGTAGGTATGGTAGCTGTTTTGAGGAACAATATGGTGGCTGTTTTGAGGAAGGATATATAGTGGTTTATGGCACCGGCGAAAGTTGCGCGGTACAAGAGAGGCTAGCAATGATGGAAGGGTGAGAGTGCGTATAATCCATGGACTCAACATTAGTCATAAGAACTCATATACTTATTGCAAAAATTTACGAGTCATCAAAAACAAAGTAATCAACGCATGCTCCTAGGGGGGAGGTTGGTAGGAGTTAACCATCGCGCGCCCCCAACCTCCACACAAAGGTTGGCACTCTACAAATACCTCATGCTCTAACTTCGTCACATAGCGGTTCACCATACGTGCATGATACGGGAATCACTAACCTTAACACAAGTATTCTTCAATTTCATAATAACTCCACTAGCATGACTCTAATATCACTATCCTCATGTCTCAAAACAATTATCAAGCATCCAGCATCTCATTCTATTCAATGCACTTGGTGTGAAAATTTTACTACATTGACATTGGATGTTTATCATGTGAAGACTAGTTTCTTTAGCCTAAACACATTACCATGCTGTTTTAATAGACTCTCAAATAGATATAAGTGAATCATGAGAGTTCAGCAATTTCTACAAAATATAACCACCGCCATGCCCTAAAAGATATAAGTGAAGCACTAGAGCAAAAGCTATTCAACTCAAAAGATATAAGTGAAGCACATAGAGTGTTCTAATAATTTCTAGGCCATATTTAACTCTCTCAAATAGGTGTGTCCAGCAAGGATGATTGTGGCAAACTAACAAGCAAAGACTCAAATTATACATGACGCTCCAAGCAAAACACATAGCATGTTGCAAATAAAAATATAGCTCCAAGTATAGTTACCGATGGATGAAGACGATAGAGGGGATGCCTTCCCGGGGCATCCCCAAGCTTAGGCTTTTGATTATCTTGATTTTACTTGGGGTGCCATGGGCATCCCCAAGCTTGGGCCTTTGCTATTCCTTGTTCCGTAGTCCATCAAAGCAATACTCAAAACTTGAAAACTTTACAACACAAAACTTAGACAGAAATTCTCGTGAGCTCCGTTAGTAAGAGAAAGCAAACCACCACTCAAAGGTACTGTAATGCCCCAGATGTAACACTTTCCAATTATGGCAATATATGAAACTTTGACTTCATCAATTCCATCCTGGGCTCTTCTTCATTTCGGGTTTCTTCATTTTGTCGTGTGCGTGTGTGCATTTCATCCATGTCATGTTATCATGTGCATTGCATTGCATTCGTGTTGTCACTTGCACCCGGTCCCACTCGTCTCTTCCCGTTGTCCGTTTCGAGTTCCGACACTCACACACGTGCCCGTGGCACCCCCGAGTCCTTCTTTCGTGTGTGGCCGTGTAACGTTTCCGGAATGAGGTGAGACTTGTCGTGCGTTGTTGTTTTGGTACATGTAGGCCACCTGTCAAGTTTCATCGCGTTTGTAGTTCGTTTGGTACTCCTACGGTTAACCTAGTGGGCAAAAAGTACCCCTTCCTTTTGGCCCAAGACCCCCTCCACAACATCCCACAAACCCAGCATAACCACTCCCATCCTCTCGGTCGTCGGATCGTGATCGCGTGGACGAAAACCGCTCCCCATTTGGACCTTCCTAGCTCCCAGAATCTATAAATTAGCCTCCCCACGTCCATTTTCGGGTAGAAACCCTAGCTCCTCCCTCCTCGCGCCACCGGACACGTCCAGAACGGACCAAACACGTCCGCCCGGACACGCCCGGCCAGTCCCGCGCCGCCATGTGGCACATCCGCCGCCGCCTCCCACCAGCGCTGCCGTGGGCCCGCGAGCTCCCCGCCGCCAGCGCCCGCGCGCGCCTCCGCTCGGCCGCCGCGAGCTACGCCGCCGGCCGCCGCACTCAGCCGCCGCTCCGCCACCATCTCCGCCGCCGCCCAACGGAGCTCCGCCGCCAGCGCCCGCGCGCGCCACCGCGGCCTCACCGCACCTCCGCCGCCGGCCGGCATCGCCTCCGCCGCCGCCGGCCCTTCCTCCGGCCGCCGCGCTCGGATCCGGCCGGCTCCCTCGCCGGATCTGCCGCCGTCGGCCTCCCCCCGATCTCCCTCGCCGGATCTGCTTGAGGTGGAAGAAACCGCCGCATCGGACAAGTCCACCGTCATTCGGACGTGTCCGCCCGACCCCCCCCTCCTTGAGGTTGTTTTTTTATTAAGTCATAGCATCTGTTATTTTTTGTTGCATGTTTGAGTGGCTGTAACTTTTAGTGTGCTTGTTCAAATTGTGCATATGATATATCAAAATGATCGTGGTGATGTGCTTTACATTTTGTTCCATTGTGGCATGCTTGTTTGAGATCATCTTGATGACCTAATCATCGTGACAAGAGTGCTACTTGTTATAAACTGCTGTTACTTGTTAATTTGATGCCATGTTTGAGATGTGATAACTTGGTGCATGTTTATCCAAATGGAGCAAATGATATGTCAAAATGTTCATTGTGAAGTGCTCTACATGATGGTTGCTGTAGCATTCATGTTAGGTGTCATATTGCCATGTTAATCTCTGTTGCAAAAGTGCATGTGACTGTTAAGTGCTGAAACTTGTTATGAGATGCTGTTTTGACATGCTCTTTGCTATTGATGTGTTTGTCCCCATGTCACATGCCAATATGTTTTAGAAGCACCATCATATGGTCTTTGCTTTGGTGCAAACCACTTTCCATGATATGCCTTGAGGTGAATTCAACAAGGTTGTAAACATGCCATGCCAATGTTACTGTTTTATACTTGGTGAAAAAACTGCTAAGTCTGAAATCTGTTTTAACCTGATGCTATGTTTGCTTGATGCCCCACTCAAATCCATGCTTGTTTTGGAGTGGCCAATGATCATTCCTTGTTCTCCATGTTTTTGTCTATCCATTCATGCCCTTACTTGCACATATGGCTTGCCGTAGCTTATTTATTTCTTGCTCTCAAGTTGCTATAAATTATGCCTGTCAGGTTTTTGTCAACATGATCAATTTGGTGTAGCTTGTTGCTATTGATCCATGCCTCCTATGGAGTTGCTCCAATGGATTTGTCTGCTGTAGGATATGTCTACTACATGTCTATGATCTTTATATGCTTAGTGGATTTGATATGCATGTTGTTTTGTGCCTCCGAAGGCAGCATCATGATAATGTTTTTGCGTTCCCAGATTTTGGCTAAGTCTGGATAATTGTATTGCAACTTGCCATGCTTGGTTAATTGTGTTCCAGTAGGTTTTTGGGTGTGTTCTAAGTTCATACTTGTTAAGTATCATGTCTACTTCACATCCACGCTTCTTGTCACCATATTTGAGTGTTGTAGCTTATATTTACCTTGCTCCGAAGTTGCTATGTGGCTGTTAACTTCAGCTTTGCATTGTATCTTGTTTCGTGTGTATGTGTTGAACCGTTGCTCCGTTTTGAGCGTGCCCTATATGAAACTTGTGTGATTTTTCATGTAGAATCATAATATCATGTTTTTTACATGTTTGGAGTGTGTTTGCTTGCTGTTTGGATGCATCTTGCACCGTTGCCTTGCTTGTCTTGTTTTGCTCATATCTTCTAGAGCGTAGCTCCGAATTAAACAAACTTTATATGAAACTTGAATAGAATTTCGTGTTGATCATCATGGTGCATGTTAACTTGCTGGTTAACAACTGAAACATAAGGTTTGTTCAGATATGGACCAATTTCAAAATATGCATATGAGGACTTACCGGATTTACTATATGTTGATTCCGGCCTCATTTAAACTTGTTGTTTTGTGTTGTTCTTGTGTGCTTCATCCCTTGCCATGAAATGCATCATATAGACTTGTCTTGCATCATGTTGATTGTGCATTGCACCTTGTTTGATATTGGGCCATGTTGTGTTCTTGTGTTGAGTAGAGCCGGGAGCCGAGACCGAGAACGAGGTTCCTACCGAGGTTGAGTACGAGGAGCTATCTTACGATCCCATCGACGACTCGACAGGCAAGATGACCTGACCCAGATATCATTACTATCTTTGCCTATTGCTAGATGTCTCGCTCTTTAGCTTATTGCCTCGATGCCCATGTTTGTTTGTCAGCCTCCTATTGTAGCCATGAATCTCTCTAACCAACCAACCTAGCAAACCTTTGATTGGCTACGTAAGCTTCGCTCAGCCCCTCTTATAGCATTGCTAGTTGCAGGAGAAGATTTGAAGATTCCTGCTTCATGTTGAAGTTATTGTTGGGATATCACACTATATAATCTGTTAAACTAAATCATCTATATATTTGTAATGGGTGGAAGGCTAAGCCTCTTGCTTGGTGTTTTGTTCCACTCATGCCGCCCTAGGAACCGTTTAAACCGGTGTTATGTTCCTTGATTATGCGTCCCTAACACGGTTGGGGTTTATGGGCCCCCCTCGATAAACCGCTTAGCGCTAAAGCTTTTCCAGCAAGGCCCGACATTGGTTTTACATTTGCCTAACAACTAAAACTTGCATAGTGTCGGGGATATACCCCGCGGTATGAACCGTCCGGAATTATAACCCGGCCGGACTTGGTATTTTACTTAAGACGGTTTATATTTGGCAATTTACTGGTAACCCGGCTGGTGGATCACGGATGACAAGGCCCAAGGCCCAGAAGGCCGGTTCATGTATGGTGGGCCGGTTTATGAAGAAAGCACAAGGGATATTCTCCTACAAAGGAAGCAAGACTAGGACTCCTTGTAATAAAGCAATCCTAATCCTACTAGGACTCTACATGTAACCTGCCCCTTCAACATATATAAGGAGGGGCAGGGCTCCCCAAAGAGGACAAGTTTTAGACAAGAGACAAGTTTAGAGGAGAGGTTTAGACAAGTTTCTAGGTTAGACACAAAGAGCTGGTTTACCGGCGACACCACGAGGATCATAATGAGACCTAGCCTCAAACAGCATGTAGGGTTATTACCGGATGATGTTTCCCGGGGCCCGAAGCTGTCTAAATCCGTGTCTTGCATCGCATCTCTCGACTCCGCTCAACCCCTCTCAAGCTACTACATAGATGCGCGGCCTCACCACTAGGTCCGTAAACCGGACATCTGACGTGTTAATTCCACGACACATAGGGAGTTATAAACCCTTTTCTTCATCAACAACCCGGGCCAGTGCTCCACATGAGTGTTGGTCCAAACTGGGGGTCCTGCAGGGCCAACTTGGGGAAACCCGAGGGCTGGTAAAAACCTGTAGCATCGCCCATCCGGATGTGGCCTGAGACGAGATACGCGCGGCTACTATCAGGGTGTCGGCACGTGGGGAGGTCTTGCTGGATTAGTTTTACCTTAGACGGAATATCTTGAGCACGGGATTCCGAGAATACTCGGGTCTTACCACCTTGGAGTTGCGACTCCGCACATCGTGAGCTTGCGATGGGCTAAGTTGGGACACCCCTGTACGGTTTGATCTTTCGAAAACCGTGCCCGCGGTTATGTGGCATATGTGAATTTGTTAATATCCGGTTGTAGAAAACTTGACACCATGTTCAGAATACACTACCAGCGTGAGTAACTGTGACGGTCATTTTCCGAAAGGGGATCGGGAAGTGAACACGGTGGGGTTATGTTTGACGTGCTTAGATAGGATCACTTCGTGATCACCTTGACGCTCGTGGAACTTCTCTTCTCGCTCTAAACACGTAAGCTAGTGCTAGTGCAGCTGCAACCTTATTCTTTAGCCTTGTTCCACACCCAAGGCTTAGATTGTTTTGCTACTCGGGAACGGGATTGCTGAGTCCTCCGTGGCTCACAGATTCTACACAACACCATATGCAGGTACTATGGTGAACTACACAGGTGATGGCACATAGCTGTACTGGGAGTTCGATGAAGAACGTGGGTGATACTACGTGTCTTACCCAGAGGATCAGTAGTGGCTTCTACTAGGGGCGATCGGACCTTGTGGCTTTATTTATTTGGTATCTTTCATTTGGATCTTCGTACGTAGTCGGACTGTGATGTTATTTGGATGACGATTGCTTATGTAATGTATTGCGTGACATGGCGAGTATAAGCCAGCTACTCTTTTGAAATTTCATCCCTCTTTTACAAGAGTCGTGCAAAGATACCATACTTGAGATCATTCTAGTATGAGCTTATACCTTTAAGTCGTGCCTCGACATGTAGGATGTATAATCTTATACTGGGCATCACGAGTTGGTAATCACAGCCTTCTCCGACCTAGAAGCCCCCATTGATTGATCGAATCGTTGACGGTTGAGTCTAGGCACATATTTGAAAATGTTTTGAGTCCTATATATATATATCGGAGAGTAGGATTTCTTTTTGCTCCTCATCCCTTTTCCCTCTGGTGAGGACTCCTGACGATTACTTATCTCTTCTACTCTCAAAAATCCACTAATTTTTTAGGATCACGCGAGTATTGTTTGGATTGTTCCGATGTCTTTGTGACGAGAACATTGTTCTCTATACCTCCTGTCATTTAGGGGTTGTGGCAGTGTCACGGGGAGTTGAGCTCCGAGATGTTGTCGTCACAAAGCTATCGCAGCAGTTGTGGAATACTAAAGACGGCCGACATCGAAAACTCTCCTATGCAGTTAATGGCAAGATAACCCCGACATCACCCAGTACTGGGGAGGTAGTTCGGGAGTATTGCCATAGCTTGTATAGCAGATGCGTTTCGAAGGTCCGAGGTAAACGGTTTCCGGAAATAACTGGTTATGTGTTGAAGGATGGATACAACTGGATGTAGGATTAGATTTGAGTGCGCGATGCTTCCCCTGTATCCCCAACACCTGATTGCATAACTGGAAACTTTCAGAAATTAATAGGTGGGTTCATCTAGTAGTTCGTAGGCATTCTTCCAACAAATGCACGATATGGAGTTCGGGGTTCTACATTGAGTGAAGTAGTTTTATGGGCGTTGTTCCGATCGGGAGTTGCATCTTAAAGGGTCCTTGGCTATGCTGATCCGGGGATTGCAAAACCCTTTTGTAACACGTTCCATAAGCTGTCAGCATGAATATGTCGAACGAAGCTTCTATCTTGTATTTGTTCTATCTACTCCTTGTTGTTTTTATTTACCTTTTGTTCTCCCAAGTGGCTTCTCGAGAAGATTGTTGTACCATTAAACTGTGGATTACATTCGTTCATTTTGTTTGAATGTTCTTGTGAAGACTTATGTTGCAATCCTAGCCGTTGATTCAGCTTATATATTTTCAATCAATGGCTAATAGTTGTCATCTCATTCAGGATGGCTCCTAAAAGGGTTCCCAACGCTAACCCAGAGGGTGAAGAAGTTCCTGATCGTCCTCCTTCCCCTCCTCCTCCGTCTGAGGCCTGGAGATCAATTATGCAAGCGACGAACCAGAACACCCATATGCTTATGAAAATGATGCAGAACTTTCAAGCAAATCAAGCAAATCAAGGTGGTCATGGGAACCAAGGCCAAGGCAATTTGTTCATCCAACCTCACTTTGCTACACTCAACCAGTTCCTGGCAAACCAACCAAAGGTGTTCAGTTACTGTGTGGATCCGCTAGATGCCGAAGACTGGATAACAGATATCAGGAAGCATTTCGAGTGCAGTAACGTGAGACTTGAGGATTATGTCAAGTTTGCCGCCTTCCAACTCAAGGACCAAGCCGATGGTTGGTGGCAGCAGTACAAAGATTCCAGAGAAGGACGTGAAATCTCCTGGACTGACTTCTGCAAGGATTTCCGCTCTCACCACATTCCAACTAGTGTCATCGTAGGTATGCGTGAGCAATTCCGCAACCTGAAACAAGGCACCATGTCCGTTTATCAATACAATGTCAAGTTCCAGAACCTTGCCCGCTATGCCAAGCAAGACATCCCAGATTCCAAGAGCAAGATTTATCAGTTCCGTGGTGGTCTGAAGGATGAACTCCAGCTAGCTCTCACCTTGTTTGAGCCGGATGAATTTGATCAATTCTATAACATGGCACTTAAGCAAGAGGCAGCCCAACTCAAGTGTGAAGCTTCCAAAAAGAGGATCAGAGATGTTGTCAACTCCTCCTCTTCTTCCCAAGTGGTTGCAAAGCAGCAGAAGTTTTGGCTTCCACCTCCTCCAGTGCTCCGCCCTCCCAACAACAACAACAAGCATTCTGGTGGCCGTGGTTTCTCCCACCCACCCAACCCAAGCAATCAGTCCAAGAATCACTTTCAAGCTTCGAAGTCAAGTGCTCCTTATCACCATCCTCTCTCAGAAGTGGTTTGCAACAAGTGCACTCAGAAGGGTCATTATGCTAACAAGTTTCCCAACCCAATGCGCCTTCCGCCTCCTCCACCTGTCAGCACTGCTATTGTCAAGCACAACCCCAAGGCATCAAGAGTGAATCTGATGAATGCAGCTCAAGCAGAGAACTCTTCAAATGTGATACTTGGTAACCTTCGAGTCAATCTTAAACCTGCTAAGGTTTTGTTTGATTCAGGTGCATCATGCTCTTTCATGTCTCATCCATTTGCATCAAAGCATAATGTTGTCACCAAAAATTTGCCAAGGGAGTTATCAGTTATTTCTCCGGGGAGACGAATTCATTCTAGTGTGTATGCTCCGGATATATCTATTTATATGGGTGATTATCGCTTTCTGGTTTCTCCGGTTATTCTCGGCAACTCCGACATTGATCTTATTCTTGGGATGGATTGGCTTTCCAAGCATGATGCTCACATTTATTGTGCAAATAAAGAAGTCAAGCTTACTCATCCTGACGAAGACGTGATTATCTTCGCCTCTCGAGATAACACAATCAGGCTATTCTCTCTCAATGACAAGGGCGAGATTAATGCCATCTCTCAAATTCCGGTGGTCAATGAATATGAAGATGTTTTCCCTGAAGAGCTTCCAGGCATGCCTCGACATCGTCAAGTTGAATTTGTCATTGAACTCGAGCCCGGCACCGAGCCAGCATGTCGGCGTCCGTACAAGCTTTCCCCTGATGAGTTGAAGGAGCTGAAGAAACAACTCGATGAGCAAGAGCGTATGGGTCTAATCAGGCCTAGCACTTCTCCTTGGGGCTGTGGTGTTCTATTTGTCAAGAAGAAGGATGGCACGGAGCGCCTTTGCGTTGATTACCGGCCATTGAACAAGAAGACAATAAAGAACAAGTATCCGCTCCCCAATATAAATGAATTGTTCGAGCAGCTCAAAGGAGCAAAAGTGTTCTCAAAGCTCGATCTCCGGATGGGTTATCACCAGATCCGTATCCGTGAAGAAGATATTCACAAGACCGCATTCAGAACAAGCTACGGCTCCTATGAATACACGGTCATGTCTTTTGGCCTAGCAAATGCTCCACCCACTTTCTCGAGGATGATGCACTTCATATTTAACCCCTACACAAATGAATTTGTTCTTGTCTATCTGGATGAAATCTTGGTATTCTCCAAGAATGAAGAAGATCATGCCAAGCACCTCCGTTTGGTTCTCGACAGACTCCGTCAACACAAGTTCTATGCGAAGTTTTCCAAGTGTGAATTCTGGCTGGATAAGGTCTTATATCTTGGCCATATCATCTCTGCTGAGGGTATTTCTGTCAACCCCGAGAAAGTTGAAGCTATTGTCAACTGGGAACCCCCGCAGAACGTCAAGCAACTCCGAAGCTTCCTTGGTCTCGCTAGCTATTGCAGAAGGTTCGTTGAGAACTTCTCCAAGATTGCCAAGCCTCTCTCAAACTTGGTGCAGAAGAATGTCAAGTACAACTGGTCTCCTGATTGTGCGGTGGCATTCAAAACACTCAAAAAGAAGCTCATCTCTCTGCTCCGGTTCTTACTCCTCCGGAAGAGTCCAAGCCCTATGAAGTATTCTGTGATGCTTCTCTACAAGGACTTGGTGGTGTTCTCATGCAAGACAAGAAGATTGTGGCATACACTTCTCGTCAATTGAAGCCAAATGAGAAGAACTACCCCACACATGATCTCGAGCTAGCAGCAGTGTGATACGTCCAAAACGTACCTATAATTTCTGCTTGCTCCATGCCTCTTTTGGGTGATATTGCTATGTTATTTATACACTTCCATACACTTTTGATCATATTTGGACTAACCTATTAACTCAGTGCACCCCAGTGCCAGTTTCTGTTTTCGGCTGTTTTTGTATTTCAGGTTTTCACATTACGAGAACTGCCAGGAAAAATCCAGAAAAATTATATAAAAAATCAGCGTTCCAGAAGCTACCGTGCACCCGAAGTACAGCCGGGGGGG
>LR738709.1:54473755-54561946 GCA_902687465.1 Secale cereale | reverse complement strand
GTAGGTAGTGACTCCAAGAGGGAACGTTATGCTTGATTGTGGGTTCATGCCCCTCGATGACTAGTTTGAGTGACAGAAACATGAGTCTAGGGGATGTGTTGTTGCCACAAGGGGGAAAACAACGGTGCTTGTGCCCGCGGGTGCAAGGATTGTTTACTTTACGCAAAGTTCTTTTAATGCAGTTGTCTGTTGCTTTGAGTTTACACTATGGGTGGGACTCGCAACTTAATACCAGCGAGATGTTCTGGATAGATATCTCAAGGTGGATGATTAGTAGTAGATGCAGATGGATTTCGGTCTACTTACCTCGGCGTACCGCCCATGCTTTGAACCTCTACCTTTCTTGCAATGTAGTCAGCATTAGTCCTGTCAATTGCCCAGCTGTAATTCGTTTACCTCACATAGCTGTTTTATCGTCTTTTGGGAGAGAGACATCACTAGTGAACATCATGAGACTCCGGTCCATATTACCATCATTGATCACATCCGCTATTTACTTTTCTGCTTTTACTTACTATTGCAATTATATCTATCACTACTATCACTTGCGTTTGATCCTTTGTAAACTACAAGGCCGGAGGGATTGACAACCTCTCTGTACTCGTTGGGAGCAAAGTTATTTGTATCTGTGTGCAGGTCCACGTTGATTGCTAATATCTGGCGCCGTTAGCAGTTGACACCTTCTTGTTGAAACTAGGAGTCTCAGGGAAATCGATCCTTGGTATTGCCAAGGGAAATCTTCTGCTACACTGCATCTCAAAACCTTCCACTTGGGGTAACCAACGAGGGGTGAGAAGCCACCTAGCAAAGCAATTTCTGGCGCCGTTGCCGGGGACTCCACTCTTCAGGATAGGGGAGTTGCACGCTATCTTTTACCTTTGCTTTTAGTCTTGTTAGTTTAACTTTCAGTTTTTGCTTTAGTATCTTTTATCGAAAATAACAAAAATAGTTATCTTGCTTGTTTGCTGCTATGGGTTCCATCGAGAACACCAAGTTGTGTGACTTCACTAGTCACAACAATGATGACTTTATCTGCACACCTATCACTACACCTGCCACTTCAGCACCTTCGTATGAAATTAAACCTGCTTTACTGAACCTAGTTATGAAAGATCAATTCTCCGGTGCTGGAGATGATGCTGCTTTACACTTAAACAATTTTGTTGAACTTTGTGATATGCAAAAGTACCAAGAAATAGATGGTAATATTGTTAAGCTTAAGCTTTTTCCTTTCTCCTTGAGAGGAGGAGCTAAAATTTGGTTTCAGTATTTGCCTAGAAACAACATAGATTCATGGGACAAGTGCAAAGATGCTTTTAGTGGAAAATACTATCCACCTGCTAAAATTATCCAACTAAGAAGTAACATAATGAATTTTAAACAATTGGATGATGAACACGTTGCCCAAGCTTGGGAACATATGAAATCTCTTATCAAGAACTGTCCTACTCATGGTTTGACTACTTGGATGGTTATCCAAACTTTTTATGCAGGCTTGAACTTTACCTCGCGGAACTTGTTAGATTCGGCCGCGGGAGGAACCTTTATGTCAACTACACTTGGTGCTGCCACGAAGCTTCTCGATGAGATGATGACCAACTATTCCCATTGGCACACCGAACGCGCTCCAACAGGTAGGAAGGTAAACTTTGTCGAGGAGATTTCCTCCCTAAATGAAAAAGTTGACTTGATCATGTCTCTACTTTCGAAGCAATCTTCTATTGATCCTCGTGATGTTCCTTTAAATTCTTTGATTGCTCAAGAACAAGTAGATGTGAACTTTATCTCTAGAAACAATTTTAATAACAATGCTTATAGGAGTAATTTTGGTAGCAATCCTAGACCGTTCCCCTCTAATTCTTATGGGAACAACAATGCTTATCCTAGCACCAGGAACTCCACTACTGAACTAGAGATTATGCTTAAAGATTTCATCACTACCCAAAAAGCTTTTAATAATAGTGTAGAAGAAAAACTAAACAAACTAGGTGATCTCTCTTCAAAGGTAGACCATTTAGCCAATGAGGTAGAATTGCTTAAAATTAAAACTTCTCCTCTTGAGGAGAGGAAGGTCACTCCTATTAATGCTATTCAAGTGCAAATTAATGAAAATATTAGGATGATGGCTAAACTTAAAGAGAGATGGGCTAGAGAAAGGGAGGAAGAAGATATAATTAAGAGCCTTCCTACCCACCACACTGTTGCTACTATCCAAGTTGTTGAGGATATCCAAACTCTTAGCACCCAATGCACTCCTGGTCCCGATGGACCTATTAATGGTGATGCTATGACTATAGAAACTACCAAACAAGTGAACCTAAAGGACACCACCACCACTTTACTTGATGCTAGTGACCTTGATTTTGATAATTGCACTCTTACCAAAGTTATTGATTTCCTTCACAAGATGTCTAGAGATCCCCGCACTAGCACGATTAACCTTGCCTTCACAGAGCATATCACTAATGCTCTTATCAAAGCTAGGGAGGAGAAACTTAGAGTAGAAGCCTCCATACCTAGAAAGCTAGAAGATGGTTGGGATCCTATGATAAAAATTAAGTTGAATAACTTCTCTTGCTATGCTTTATGTGATGTTGGTGCTAGTACCTCTGTTATGCCCAAAAGAATATATGATATGCTTAAATTGAAACCTTTTGATTCTTGTTCTTTTGGTGTTCCTCTCGTTGATTCTTCCATAAAGAAACCTTTGGGGAGGATCGACGATGTTCTTATCGTTGTCAATGATAATTATGTTCCCGTTGATTTCACTATTATGGATATTGAATGTGATCCTTCTTGTCCAATTATTTTGGGACGTCCTTTTCTACGCACCGTTGGTGCTATCATTGACATGAAGGAGGGTAATATAAAATTTCAGTTTCCTCTCAAGAAAGGGATGGAACACTTCCCTCGAAAGAAGATCAAGTTACCTTTTGAGTCCGTTATACGGGCTAGCTATTCTTTTACTCTTGATAAAACTTGATCTATATGCATTATGCCTAGCTCAAAGGCATAAAAGAAAACGCTTTTGGGAGGCAGCCCAATGAATAAATTTATTTTGTTTTTGTTGTGTCTTGCTGTTGTTTACTACAGTAGCATCATCATTGTATCTTTGCTTTTCAATTTTGTGCCAAGTATAGCCTCTGATTGCTAGAAAGTTCAAAAGTTGTGACGTGCTGTCCAGGAAACAGATTCTGTCCTTGGATAGACAAATTCGTATAAAATCACCAGATCATCTTTTTGGTCTGAATTTTTTCGACAGCGTGCTCTATATAATTGTCTTTTGCCCGTCTGTTCTGAGTTTTTTGATTTGAGTTACAGAAGTGCCCCGAACAAATCATTTACTACCTGCTGTTCTGTTTTTCACAGATTCTGTCCTGTTTTGCCTTTCCTTCATTTTGCAAACCTAGAGCTTGCTTTTTCTTTGCAAAAACCTTTTGGCATTCTTGAGAAACAGTAGACCTTCAAGAATATCCTTATTTCCAGCAAGGTACAATTATTTTATTATGGGTACTAACCTCGCTAATCAGATTATGATGAGTTATGTATGAAGGGAGTTTTCAAGTGTGCGAGGGAAGATGATAAAAAGATTCAGGAGTGTCAAACGCTCAAGCTTGGGGATGCCCCCATGCACCCCCAAGAAATATTCAAGGAGACTCAAGCGTCTAAGCTTGGGGATGCCCCCGTGCATCCCCTTCTCCATCAACATTATCAGTTCGTCTTTCGTTCCACTATATTTTAATCACTTCATGTGTTATGTGCTATGCTTGGAGCGTCTTGTTTTTAGTTTTCTTTAGCTTTTCATAACGAGTCGGAACTCAGCTTTCTTTATGTGGGAGAGAAACATGCTCCACTTCTACCTAGAACATAACATAGAAATTTCATGTCTATCTTTGATGTGTGTGTTCTTTGTCTTTCAATAGCTACTATCATGTTCTGCTCTTAACTTTCATGCTTATCTTTTTAAAGAGCTTTTGTCTAGTTGGTTGCTTGAACTCTCTTTAATTATCTTGCTCACCTCATTAAGAGAGTTTGCTTCTGTTGCATTGGTTGATATGTCTATGATAAAGATGCTACGTGCATGATGGCGCTTAGTAGTTCATGTTTTCTTATGGTTAGTCTCAAATAGCTGGGGGATTCCCAATGTGTTATTGGAGTACCAACATGATTTGTTTGCCTATGATGTGGTATGGTTTAGTAATATCTTCCTTCAAAGAATTTATTTTGATTGACTTGGCGTATGCTCGCGCATATTTAAGACTGTAAAGAAAGTCTGTCAAGCCTTGATGATCTTTTGTTTCTGAGTAGCGATATAACTTCCATGCCTGATTCAATGTTGCTTTGTCGCTCTGCATGATTATGACCGTCATTGCTCTCTTAGTTGGTCGCTCCAAGTCTTTTGCTAACCTTCGCCTGTACTAAGCGGACTGACTGCTTGTGCATCCACATTCCTTTAATCCAGTTATGCCATATGAGTCCACCATACCTTCCTACATGGTATTTACCTGCCATTCCTAACGGATACTTGCATGTGCCATCTCGAAATTATTCAAAGAAAAAGCATTCTTATTTTGTGCCTCTGTTGTAAGTCCATGAGGAAGTAGTAGTTAATTCATGATCCTTTTAAGATTGGACAAGCTTCACCCCGGGATTGCATGTATAATGTGCAAACCCATAATACGAGAAGGAACTGGCATTGAGTGTGCCCGGCTCAAAAAGATAATATAACAAACAAACCTCCTTCACGCTTTGTTCATGAGAAATCAGAAAACTTTGGCAGTGATAAACAAAGGAGATTAAGAGGATGTGAACGTCCTCATTCGGGAGCCGTTCCTCGAAACTTGTCCATCTCAAGAAGTGATTGAGTTATCTGCTAGCATTCGTTGATGAAACATGCATGATCTAAAAAAATTTATTACCTCTGTTTTAAAACCAAGAGCTCTGGTACATGTTTTGTCTTTGTTTCCGATTACGGGTTTTCAACCTTGCCAACAAAAGCCACAGTTCGAGAGTCTCCACCTTCTTTTAAAAGCACCAACTACTGAGAGCATGATTGTCATTCTGAGTGTAATGTGCATTGTCCCAAAGTAGCATTGTCTTTTGCATGATTGTGATATCGTTTATTCTGAAATGATTGTATCTAGTCATCACTTAAACCTTGAAGGTGCCCCTGCATTTATGTTTTGCTTCACTAAAGGGGGCAAGCTAGATATCACTTTATCATATTTGCACATCATGTTCATTACAAATCTATTTGATGTTTCAATATCATATTGTAAAACTTTCAGTTCTTTGTGATTTTCTCATGAGGCAACTTAATTACTATAGATTCATTGTCTCAGTAAGCTTTTGTCATATGACTATGAAAAGTCCTATATGGTTAATAGCATGTCACCACAGAAATTATTCTTGTTATCATTTACCTACTCGAGGACGAGCAGGAATTAAGCTTGGGGATGTTGATACGTCCAAAATGTATCTATAATTTCTGCTTGCTCCATGCCTCTTTTGGGTGATATTGCTATGTTATTTATACACTTCCATTCACTTTTGATCATATTTGGACTAACCTATTAACTCAGTGCACCCCAGTGCCAGTTTCTGTTTTCGGCTGTTTTTGTATTTCAGGTTTTCACATTACGAGAACTGCCAGGAAAAATCCAGAAAAATTATATAAAAAATCAGCGTTCCAGAAGCTACCGTGCGCCCGAAGTACAGCCGGGGGGGCCACCAGGGCTCCAGGCGCCCTGGCGGCGCCCCCCCCCCTGGGCCGCGCCGGGGGGGCGCCTGGGCCCCCCGAGGCTCCGCTGATGCCCCCCTTTGGCATATATTTAAAGCGTCTCCCGAAACCCTCGAGACGGGAACTCTTTTTCGCGATCTCATCTCTGTTCCGCCGCCTCCTCCGCTTCCAAGATCGGGAGCACCAGGAGAACTCTTCCCGGCACCCTGCCGGAGGGGAGGATCACCACCGGGAGCTTCTCCACCACCATGGACGCCTCCCGGATGAGTTGTGAGTAGTCTCCCTTGGACCATGGGTCCATGACCAGTAGCTATGTGATGTTCTCCTCCCGTTCTTGTGCTTCACTAATTAGTCCTCGTGAGCTGCCCTACATGATCGAGGCACATATGTAATCCTTATGCTGTTGCTATGATGAGTTTGCTGGGATCCGATGGATTATGAGATTATGTTCAGATTGTGTTTGAGTAATATATTTGATTCACCTCTCTTATATTTAGGTTCGTAAGTAATTCTTTCATGTTCTCCGTTGTTATTTATTGCTTTGGCCAAGTAGTAGGTAGTGACTCCAAGAGGGAACGTTATGCTTGATTGTGGGTTCATGCCCCTCGATGACTAGTTTGAGTGACAGAAACATGAGTCTAGGGGATGTGCTGTTGCCACAAGGGGGAAAACAATGGTGCTTGTGCCCGCGGGTGAAAGGATTGTTTACTTTACGCAAAGTTCTTTTAATGCAGTTGTCTGTTGCTTTGAGTTTACACTATGGGTGGGACTCGCAACTTAATACCAGCGAGATGTTCTGGATAGATATCTCAAGGTGGATGATTAGTAGTAGATGCAGATGGATTTCGGTCTACTTACCTCGGCGTACCGTCCATGCTTTGAACCTCTACCTTTCTTGCAATGTAGTCAGCATTAGTCATTTCAATTGCCCAGCTATAATTCGTTTACCTCACATAGCTGTTTTATCGTCTTTTGGGAGAGAGACATCACTAGTGAACATCATGAGACTCCGGTCCATATTACCCTCATTGATCACATCCGCTATTTACTTTTCTGCTTTTACTTACTATTGCAATTATATCTATCACTACTATCACTTGCGTTTGATCCTTTGTAAACTACAAGGCCGAAGGGATTGACAACCTCTCTGTACTCGTTGGGAGCAAAGTTATTTGTATCTGTGTGCAGGTCCACGTTGATTGCTAATATATGGCGCCGTTAGCAGTTGACACCTTCTTGTTGAAACTGGGAGTCTCAGGGAAATCGGTCCTTGGTATTGCCAAGGGAAATCTTCTGCTACACTGCATCTCAAAACCTTCCACTTGGGGTAACCAACGAGGGGTGAGAAGCCACCTAGCACAGTGTTAGATGCCTTGATCACGTGGAGACACCTTCTGTTGGGCAGAAAAGTGGACATCTTCACCGATCACAAGAGCTTGAAGTACATCTTCACACAACCGAACCTGAACCTTCACCAGACTCGTTGGGTTGAGATGATCCAAGAGTATGATCCAAGCATCGAATACACACCTGGCAAGGCCAATGTCATTGCAGATGCCTTGAGCAGAAAGGCATATTGCAACAGTCTCCTTCTCAAGCCGTTCCAGCCTGAACTTTGTGAATCATTCAGGAAGCTCAACCTCCAAGTTGTTCCGCAAGGCTTTCTTGCAAACCTTCAAGTTGCTCCTACCTTGGAAGATCAGATCCGTGAAGCCCAACTCAGTGATGCTATGGTGCAGAAAGTGAAACATGGTATTGCTAAGGGTACTCCCGAATACAAGTGCTATCGCGATGATGAGAAGGACACCTTGTTCTTTGAGGACAGAATTGTGGTTCCCAAGGGTGATATCAGGAAGCTCATAATGAACGAGGCACATGACTCCCTCCTCTCCATTCATCCCGGAAGTTCCAAGATGTACCAAGACCTCAAGCAATCTTACTGGTGGACTCGCATGAAAAGGGAGATTACCCAATTCGTGAATGAATGTGATGTCTGCAGAGGAGTGAAGGCACAACATGAACGTCCAGCCGGTCTCCTCCAACCTCTTCCTATTCCCGAGTGGAAATTCGACCACATTGAAATGGATTTCGTCACTGGGTTTCCCAAGTCCAAGAAGGGGAATGATGCTATCCTTGTTGTGATTGACAAGCTAACCAAAGTAGCTCACTTCCGTCCCGTCAAAGAATCCATCAATGCAGCTCGGTTGGTAGAGTTGTACACTTCCAGAATTGTGTCGTTGCATGGCATTCCTCAAGTTATCTCCTCAGACCGTGGAAGTTTGTTCACATCCAAGTTCTGGGACTCCTTTCAGTCAGCCATGGGCACTAAGATCTGTTTCAGCACTGCGTTTCACCCTCATACTAGTGGTCAAGTCGAAAGAGTGAACCAGATCCTCGAAGACATGCTCGGAGCTTGTGTCATCTCTTTTGGCATGAAGTGGGAAGATTGTCTTCCGTTTGTCGAGTTCTCTTACAACAACAGTTTCCAAGCAAGTGCCGGCAAAGCTCCTTTTGAAATCCTCTATGGCAGAAAGTGTCATACCCCTCTCAACTGGTCCGAGACTGGTAAACATCAACTTCTTGGCACTGACTTGATCTCAGAAGCCGAAGAAATGTGCAAAGTCATACGTGAGAATCTCAAGGCCGCTCAGTCGCGTCAAAAGAGTTACTATGACGGCAATCATCGTGATTTGGCTTTTGACATCGGGGATCATGTCTATCTCCATGTTTCTCCTATGAAAGGAACCCAAAGATTCGGTATCAAAGGAAAGCTTGCTCCTAGATACGTGGGCCCTTTCAAGATTCTTGGCAAAAGAGGCGATCTAGCCTATCAACTTGAGCTCCCCTCCAACTTTGCTAATGTTCATGATGTGTTTCACATGTCTCAACTCCGCAAGTGCTTCAAGACACCTGAACGCACCATTCTGTTCGAGGAGATTGATCTTCAACAAGACTTGTCTTACCGTGAGCACCCTGTTGCTATTCTTGAAGAAACCGAGCGCAAGACCCGCAACAAGTCCATCAAGTTCTTGAAAGTGAAGTGGTCACACCATACTGACCAAGAAGCTACGTGGGAACGAGAAGATCACCTTCGTTCCGAGTATCCTTCCTTCTTCCAGTCCTAGATCTCGGGACGAGATCTTTTCGTAGTAGAGGAGAGTTTGTAATGCCCCAGATGTAACACTTTCCAATTATGGCAATATATGAAACTTTGGCTTCATCAATTGCATTCTGGGCTCTTCATCATTTCGGGTTTCTTCGTTTTGTCGTGTGCGTGTGTGCATTTCATCCATGTCATGTTATCATGTGCATTGCATTGCATTCGTGTTGTCACTTGCACCCAGTCCCACTCGTCTCTTCTCGTTGTCCGTTTCGAGTTCCGACACTCACACACGTGCCCGTGGCACCCCCGAGTCCTTATTTCGTGTGTAACCATGTAACGTTTCCGGAATGAGATGAGACTTGTTGTGCGTTGTTGTTTTGGTACGTGTAGGCCGCCTGTCAAGTTTCATCGCGTTTGGAGTTCGTTTGGTACTCCAACGATTAACCTAGTGGACTAAAAGTACCCCTTCCTTTTGGCCCAAGACCCCCTCCACAACAGCCCACAAACCCAGCACAACCACTCCCATCCTCTCGGCTGTCGGATCGTGATCACGTGGCCGAAAACCGCTCCCCATTTGGACCTTCCTAGCTCTCAAAATCTATAAATTAGCCTCCCCACGTCCATTTTCGGGTAGAAACCCTAGCTCCTCCCTCCTCGCGCCGCCAGACACGTCCGGAACGGACCGAACATGTCCGCCCGGCCAGTCCCGCGCCGCCACATGGCACATCTTCTGCCGCCTCCCACCAGTGCCGCCGCGGGCCCGCGAGCCCGAAGCCGGCCCGCCCGGCCCGTGAGCTCCCCGCCGCCAGCGCCCGCGCACGCCTCCGCTCGGCCGCCGCGAGCTTCGCCGCCGGCCGCCGCACTCAGCCGCCGCTCCGCCACCATCTCCGCCGCCAGCGCCCGTGCGCGCCACCGCGGCCTCACCGCACCTCCGCCACCGGCCGGCATCGCCTCCGCCGCCGCCGGCCCTTCCTCCGGCCGCCACGCTCGGATCGGGCCGGCTCCCTCGTCGGATCTGCCGCCGCCGGCCTCCCCCCGATCTCCCTCGCCGGATCTGCTCGAGGTGGAAGAAACCGCCGCATCGGACAAGTCCACCATCATTCGGACGTGTCCGCCCGACCCCCCCCCCCTTGAGGTTGTTTTTTTACTAAGTCCTAGCATCTGTTATTTTTTGTTGCATGTTTGAGTGGCTGTAACTTTTAGTGTGCTTGTCCAAATTGTGCATATGATATATCAAAATGATCGTGGTGATGTGCTCTACATTTTGTTCCATTGTGGCATGCTTGTTTGAGATCATCTTGATGACCTAATCATCGTGACATAAGTGCTACTTGTTATAAACTACTATTACTTGTTAATTTGATGCCATGTTTGAGATGTGATAACTTGGTGCATGTTTATCCAAATGGAGCAAATGATATGTCAAAATGTTCATTGTGAAGTGCTCTACATGATGGTTGCTGTAGCATTCATGTTAGGTGTCATATTGCTATGTTAATCTCTGTTGCAAAAGTGCATGTGGCTGTTAAGTGCTGAAACTTGTTATGAGATGCTGTTTTGACATGCTCTTTGCTATTCATGTGTTTATCCCCATGTCACATGTCAATATGTTTTAGAAGCACCATCATATGGTCTTTGCTGTGGTGCAAACCACTTTCCATGATATGCCTTGAGGTGATTTAAACAAGCTTGTAAACATGCCATGCCAATGTTACTGTTTTATACTTGGTGAAAAAACTGCTAAGTCTGAAATCTGTTTTAACCTGATGCTATGTTTGCTTGATGCCCCACTCAAATACATGCTTGTTTTGGAGTGGCCAATGATCATTCCTTGTTGTCCATGTTTTTTGCTATCCATTCATGCCCTTACTTGCACATATGGCCTGATGTAGCTTATTTATTTCTTGCTCTCAAGTTGCTATAAATTATGCCTGTCAGGTTTTTGTCAGCATGATCAATTTGGTGTAGCTTGTTGCTATTTATCCATGCCTCCTATGGATTTGCTCCAATGGAGTTGTTTGCTGTAGGATATGTCTACTACATGTCCATGATCTTTATATGCTTAGTGTAGTTGATATGCATGTTGTTTTGTGCCTCCGAAGGCAGCATCGTGATGATGTTTTTGCCTTCCCAGATTTTGGCAAAGTCTGGATAATTTTATTGCAACTTGCCATGCTTGGTTAATTGTGTTACAGTAGGTTTTTGGGTGTGTTCTAAGTTCATACTTGTTAAGTATCATGTCTACTTCACATCCATGCTTCTTGTCAGCATGTTTGGGTGTTGTAGCTTATATTTACCTTGCTCCGAAGTTGCTATGTGGCTGTTAACTTCAGCTTTGCGTTGTATCTTGTTTCGTGTGTATGTGTTGAACCGTTGCTCCGTTTTGAGCGTGCCCTATATGAAACTTGTGTAATTTTGCATGTAGAATCATAATATCATGTTGTTTACATGTTTGGAGTGTGTTTGCTTGATGTTTGGATGCATCTTGCACCGTTGCCTTGCTTGTCTTGTTTTGCTCATATCTTCTAGACCGTAGCTCGGAATTAAACAAACTTTATATGAAACTTGACTAGAATTTCGTGTAGATCATCATGGTGCATGTTAACTTGCTGGTTAACAACTTAAACTTAAGGTTTGTTCAGATCTGGACCAATTTCAAAATATGCATATGAGGACTTACCGGATTTGCTATATGTTGATTCCGGCCTCATTTAAACTTGTTGTTTTGTGTTGTTCTTGTGTGCTTCATCCCTTGCCATGAAATGCATCATATAGACTTGTCTTGCATCATGTTGGTTGTGCATTGCACCTTGTTTGATATTGTGCCATGTCGTGTTCTTGTGTTGAGTTGAGCTGGGAGCCGAGACCGAGAACGAGGTTCCTACCGAGGTTGAGTACGAGGAGCCGTCTTACGATCCCATCGATGACTCGACATGCAAGATGACCTGACCCAGATATCATTACTATCTTTGCCTATTGCTAGATGTCTCGCTCTTTAGCTTATTGCCTCGATGCCCATGTTTGTTTGTCAGCCTCCTATTGTAGCCATGAATCTCTCTAACTAACCAACCTAGCAAACCTTTGGTTGGCTGCGTAAGCTTCGCTCAACCCCTTTTATAGCATTGCTAGTTGCGGGAGAAGATTTGAAGATTCTTGCTTCATGTTGAAGTTATTGTTGGGATATCACACTATATAATCAGTTAAACTAAATCATCTATATATTGGTAATGGGTGGAAGGCTAAGCCTCCTGCTTGGTGTTTTGTTCCACTCATGCCGCCCTAGGAACCGTTTAAACCGATGTTATGTTCCTTGATTATGCGTCCCTAACACGGTTGGGGTTTATGGGCCCCCTCGATAAACCGCTTAGCGCTAAAGCTTTTCCAACAAGGCCCGACATTGGTTTTACATTTGCCTAACAACTAAAACTTGCATAGGCAATTATAAACCCTTTTCTTAATCAACAACCCGGGCCAGTGCTCCACATGAGTGTTGGTCCAAACTGGGGGTCCTGCAGGGCCACCTTGGGGAAACCCGAGGGCTGGTAAAAACCTGTAGCATCGCCCATCCGGACATGGCCTGAGACGAGATACGCGCGGCTACTATCAGGGTGTCGGCATGCCGGGAGGTCTTGCTGGATTAGTTTTACCTTAGTCGGAATATCTTGAGCATGGGATTCCGAGAATACTCGGGTCTTACCACCTTGGATTTGCGACTCCGCACATCGTGAGCTTGTGATGGGCTAAGTTGGGACACCCCTGCAGGGTTTGATCTTTCGAAAACCGTGCCCGCGGTTATGTGGCATATGGGAATTTGTTAATATCCAGTTGTAGAAAACTTGACACCATGTTCAGAATACACTACCAGCGTGAGTAACCGTGACAGTCATTTTCCAAAAGGGGCTTGGGAAGTGAACACGGTGGGGTTATGTTTGATGTGCTTAGATAGGATGACTTCGTGATCACCTTGACGCTCGTGGCACTTATCTTCTCGCTCTAAACACGTAAGCTAGTGCTAGTGCAGCTGCAACCTTATTCTTCGGCCTTGTTCCACACCCAAGGCTTAGATAGTTTATCTACCTGGGAACGGGATTGCTGAGTCCTCCGTGGCTCACTGATTCTACACAACACCAGATGCAGGTACTATGGTGAACTACACAGGTGATGGCACAGAGCTGTACTGGGAGTTCGACGAAGAACGTGGGCGATACTACGTGTCTTACCCAGAGGATCAGTAGTGGCTTCTACTAGGGGCGATCGGACCTTGTGGCTTTATTTATTTGGTATCTTTCATTTGGATCTTCGTCCGTAGTCGGACGGTGATGTTATTTGGATGATGATTGCTTATGTAATGTATTGTGTGACGTGGCGAGTATAAGCCAACTACTCTTTTGCAATTTCATCCTTCTTTTACACGAGTCCTGCAAAGATACCATACTTGAGATCATTCTAGTATGAGCTTATACCTTTAAGTCGTGCCTCAACACGTAGGAGGTACAATCTGATACTGGGCATCACAGGTACAGCAAGGAATTTATTCATTGTTTATATTGGTGTTAAACCTACTGTACTTCAAGTTCTCTATGGTTCATATCCTCCAATATTACTCATAGATACATCGGAATAAGCAAACAACACACGAAAAACAGAATCTGTCAAAAACAGAACAGTCTGTAGTAATCTGCTGGGTTCGCCTACTTCTGGAACTCCAAAAAATTCAAACTAAATTGGTACATTTGCGAAATTTGTCTACCAATCAGCAGCAAAAAGAATCAACTAAAACGTACGCTCCAGTAAAATCTGAAGACTACTTTAGCGAGCGCTAACGATTCTGTTTTTCACAGCAAGATCATATAAACTTCACACAAGACTTACCAAAGGTTCTACTTGGCACACACACTAAACAAAACCTGAAAACACATCTAATCAGAGGCTAGATGCAATATTTATTCCCTAACAACAACAAAATCAAAAAACATAAGATTGGGTTCCTCCCAACAAGCGCAATCGTTTTACGCCCCTAGCTAGGCACGATAATTCAATGATGCTCACATAAAGGATAAGGATTGAAGCACAAGGAGAGCATCATAAGACATGTGACAAACACATCTAAGTCTAACATACTTCCTATGCATAGGCATCTTATAAGCAAACAAATTGGCAAGGCAAGCAAAAACTAGCATATGCAAGGAAGGAGAAAGAAACAATAGCAATCTCAACATAACGAGAGGTAATTTAGTAACATGAAAATTTCTTACAACCATATTTCCGTCTCTCATAATAATTGCATGTAGGATCATGATCAAATTCAACAAAATAGCTATCACATAACATATTCTCAACACGATCCACATGCATGCAGAGTTGACACTCTTCCAAAATAGTGGGATTAACATTGAACAAAGTCATTGCTTCTCCAAGCCCACTTTTATCAAAAAACTCATAAGATTGATCAATATCTAAAGTAGTGGGATCAAAAGTTGACATTATTTTAAACCCACTTTCAATATTATGGAAAAAATATATTATTAATTTCATATTCATGATGGGGTTTAAATAAATTCTCAAGATCGTAAGAATCATCACCCCAATCATGATCATTGCAACAAGTAGTGGGCATAGCAAAATCAGCATCCCCAAGCTTAGGGTTTTGCATATCATTAGCACATTTGAAATTAATAGAATTTACAATAGTATCATTGCAATCATGCTTTTTATTAACAAGCTATCATGAATCACCTTTTCTTTTAACAATTCCTCACAATTTTCAGATTCATAAATTTCAAGAAAAACCCCATAAAGATAATCTAGTGCACGCAGCTCACTAGCAATTGGTTCAAAATAATTGGATCTCTTAAAGAGATTAGCAAGTGGATGAGGATCCATACTTTAGCAAGCGAAGATGCAAGCTAATTAAGGGCACATAACAACACAAGCAAACTAGAAGCAAGCGAATGGTAAACACACGGCAGAAGAAGGGCGAATAAAATGGCAAGGGTGAAGTGGGGGAGAGGAAAACGAGAGGCAAATAAATGTAATGCGAAGGATAAGGGTTTGTGATAGGTACTTGGTATATGGCTTTTGCGTAAGCCTCCCCGGCAACGGCGCCAGAAATTCTTCTTGCTACCTCTTGAGCTTGCGTTGTATTCCCTCGAAGAGGAAAGGGAGATCCAACACAGTAGCGTAAGTATTTCCCTTAGTTTTTGAGAACCAAGGTATCAATCCAGTAGGAGACCACGCGCCAGTACCTCGCACCTGCACAAACAAATAAGAACTTCACAGCCAACGCGATAAGAAGTTGTCAATCCCTTTACGGCCACTTACGATAGTGAGATCTGATAGAGATGATAATTATATTTTTGGTATTTTTGGTATAGAAACAGAAAGTAGAGAAAGCAAATAAACAACGGCGGCAGAAATAGGCTAGTTGACGGGAAAGTAATATGATAGAGATAGACCCGGGGGCCATAGTTTTCTCTAGTGGCTTCTCTCATGATAGCGATATTCTACGGCGGGTAAACAAATTACTGTCGAGCAATTGATAGAAAAGTGAATAATTATGAGACTATCTAGGCATGATCATTGTATATAGGCATCACGTCCGAGACAAGTAGACCGACTCCTGCCTGCATCTACTACTATTACTCCATACATCGACCGCTATCCAGCATGCATCTAGTGTATTAAGTTCATACGAACAGAGTAACGCCTTAAGAAAGATGACATGATGTAGAGGGATAAACTCAAGCAATATGATGAAAACCCCATCTTTTTATCCTTGATGGCAACAATACAATACGTGCCTTGCTGCCCCTACTGTCACTGGGAAAGGACACCGCAAGATTGAACCCAAATCCAAGCACTTCTCCCGTTGCAAGAACTATAGATCTAGTAGGCCAAACCAAACCAATAATTCGAAGAGACTTGCAAGGATATTATGAGCACACATAAAAAGTTCATAGAAGAACCAAATATCTTTCATAGATAACCTTGATCATAAACTCACAATTCATCGGATCTCGACAAACACACCGCAGAAAGAGATTACATCGAATAGATCTCCTCGAAGACCGAGGAGAACTTCGTATTGAGATCCAGAGAGAGAGAGAGAAGAAGCCATCTAGATACTAGCTATGGACCCGAAGGTCTGAGGTAAACTACTCACAACTCATGGTGAGGGCGATGATGATGATGATGATGATGAAGGCCTCCGTGATGGATCCCCCTGCCGGAACAGGCTCCAAGATGGGATCTCCACGGGAACAGCAGCTACGGCGGTGGAATTAGGGTTTTCTCTCTGTTGTTGGAGTTTCTGGGGTACGTAGGTATATATAGGAAGAAGAGGGGCACCAGGGGCCACAGGGGCTGCCCTCGAGGCAGGGGGTGCGCCTCCCACCCTCGAGGGTGGCCCTTTGTCTCCTGGCTTGGCCCCGAAGTCTATCCTGCGTGATTTCCTCCAAATATATCTCTCGCGATGGTTTCATTCCGTCTGGACTCCGTTTGATATTCCTTTTCTGCAAAACCCTGAAATAGGCAAAAAACAGCAATCTGGACTGGGCCTTTGGGTTAGTAGGTTAGTCCCAAAAATGATATAAAAGTGAATGATAAAGCCCATTAAACATCCAAGACATCATAAATAATAGCATGGAACAATCAAAAATTATAGATACGTTGGAGACGTATCAGGATCCATGTATGATAACAAAGTATGGACTTTGGTTGACATGCCCGATGATCGGCAAGCCATAGAAAATAAATGGATCTTTAAGAAGAAGACTGACGCGGATGGTAATGTGACCATCTATAAGGCTCAGCTTGTCGCTAAAGGTTATCGACAAGTTCAAGGAATTGACTACGACGAGACCTTCTCTCCCGTAGCGATGCTGAAGTCTGTCCGAATCATGTTAGCAATTGCCGCATTCTATGATTATGAGATATGGCAAATGGACGTCAAAACGGCATTCCTTAACGGCTTCCTCAAGGAAGAACTGTATATGATGCAGCCGGAAGGTTTTGTCGATCCTAAGAATACTAACAAAGTATGCAAGCTCCAACGCTCCATCTATGGGCTGGTGCAAGCATCTCAGAGTTGGAACATTCGCTTTGATGAGGTGATCAAAGCGTTTGGGTTTATACAGACTTGGGGAGAAGCCTGTATTTACAAGAAAGTGAGTGGGAGCTCTGTAGCATTTCTCATATTATATGTGGATGACATATTGCTGATGGGAAATGATGTAGAACTCTTGGAAAGCATAAAGGCCTACTTGAATAAGTGTTTTTCAATGAAGGACCTTGGAGAAGCTGGTTACATATCAGGCATCAAGATCTATAGAGATAGATCGAGACGTCTCATTGGTCTTTCACAAAGCACATACCTTGACAAGATATTGAAGAACTTCAATATGGATCAGTCCAAGAAAGGGTTCTTGCATGTATTGCAAGGTATGAGATTGAGCACAGCTCAATGCCCGACCTCGTCAGAAGATAGAGAAAAGATGAGTGTCATGCCCTATGCCTCGGCCATAGGTTCTATCATGTATGCCATGTTGTGTACCAGACCTGATGTGAACCTTGCCATAAGTTTGGTGGGGAGGTACCAAAGTGATCCCGGTATGGAACACTGGACAGCGGTTAAGAACATCCTAAAGTACCTGAAAAGGACTAAGGATATGTTTCTCGTTTATGGAGGTGACGAAGAGCTCGTCGTAAAGGGTTACGTCGATGCTAGCTTCGACACAGATCTGGATGACTCCAAGTCACAAACCGAATACGTGTATATTTTGAATGGAGGGGCAGTCAGCTGGTGCAGTTGCAAGCAAAGCGTCGTGGCGGCATCTACATGTGAAGCGGAGAGCGCAGGAAGGAGTCTGGATGAAGGAGTTCATCACCGACCTAGGAGTTATTCCAAGCGCGTCGGGCCCGATGACTCTCTTCTGTGACAACACTGGAGCTATTGTCATTGCCAAGGAGCCCAGGTTTCACAAGAAGACCAAGCACATCAAGCGCCGTTTCAACTCCATCCGGAATTATATTCAAGATGGGGAGATAGATATTTGTAAAGTGCATACGGATCTGACTGTCGCAGATCCGTTTACTAAACCTCTTCCACGAGCAAAACATGATCAACACCAGAACTCTATGGGTGTTAGATTCATCACAATGTAACTATATTATTGACTCTAGTGCAAGTGGGAGACTGTTGGAAATATGCCCTAGAGGCAATAATAAAATGGTTATTATTATATTTCCTTGTTCATGACAATTGTCTATTGTTCATGCTTTAATTGTATTATCCGGAAACAGTAATACATGTGTGAATACATAGACCACAACATGTCCCTAGTGAGCCTCTAGTTGACTAGCTCGTTGATCAATAGATGGTTACGGTTTCATGACCATGGACATTGGATGTCATTGATAATGGGATCACATCATTAGGAGAATGATGTGATGGACAAGACCCAATCCTAAGCCTGGCACAAGATCGTGTAGTTCGTATGCTAAAGCTTTTCCAATGTCAAGTATCCTTTCCTTAGACCATGAGGTTGTGCAACTCCCGGATACCATAGGAATACTTTGGGTGTGCCAAACGTCACAACGTAACTGGGTGTCTATAAAGGTACGCTACGGGTATCTCCGAAAGCATCTGTTGGGTTGGCACGAACCGAGACTGGGATTTGTCACTCCATATGACGGAGAGGTATCTCTGGGCCCATTCAGTAATACATCATCATAATGAGCTCAATGTGACTAAGGGGTTAGTCATGAGATGATGTGTTATGGAACGAGTAAAGAGACTTGCCATGACGAGATTGAACAAGGTATCGGTATACCGACGATCGAATCTCGGGCAAGTGCTATACCGATAGACAAAGGGAATCGTATACGGGATTAATTGAATCCTTGACATCGTGGTTCATCCGATGAGATCATCATGGAACATGTGGGAGCCAACATGGGTATCCAGATCCCGCTGTTGGTTATTGGCCGGAGAGATGTCTCGGCCATGTCTGCATAGTTCCCAAACCCATAGGGTCTACACACTTAAGGTGCGATGACGCTAGGGTTATAGGGAATGTAGTACATGGTTACTGAATGTTGTTCGGAGTCCCGGATGAGATCCCAGACGTCACGAGGAGTTCCGGAATGGTCCGGAGGTAAAGATTTATATATGGGAAGTCCCGTTTTGGTCACCGAAAATGTTCCGGGCGTTATCGGTAACGTACCGGGACTACCGGAAGGGTTCCAGGGGTCCACCGGGAGGGGCCACCAGCCCCAAAGGGTTGCGTGGGCCAAGTGTGGGAGGGGACCAGCCCTAGGTGGGTTGTGCGCGCCCCCCACCAAGGCCCAAGGCGCAGAAAGAAGGGGAAGAGGGAAACCCTAAGGCCCACCTAGGGTGCGCCCCCCCTCTCCCCCTCTGGCCGCCCCCTAGATGCGATCTAGGGCTGGCCGCCACCCCTAGGTGAGGGCGCAGCCCCTCCCCTCCCCCTATATATATGTGGGGTTTCAGGGCTGCCATATGCACGAGAACCTCTCCCTCTTGGCGCAGCCCTACCCCTCTCCCTCCTCGTCTCTTGCGGTGCTTGGCGAAGCCCTGCTGGAGTGCCACGCTCCTCCACCACCACCACGCCGTCGTGCTGCTGCTGGACGGAGTCTTCCCCAACCTCTCCCTCTCCCCTTGCCGGATCAAGGCGCGGGAGACATCACCGGGCTGCACGTGTGTTGAAATCGGAGGCGCCGTTGTTCGCCGCTTAGATCGGAATCAACCGCGATCTGAATCGCTACGAGTACGACTTCTTCATCCGCGTTCTTGCAACGCTTCCGCATCGCGATCTTCAAAGGTATGAGGATGCACTCCCCTCTCGTTGCTAGTAGACTCCATAGATAGATCTTGGTGATACGTAGGGTTTTTTTTGATTCTGCAATGATCCCCAACAAATACTTCCTCACATCATATCTGAGGAACAGTCAGCTTTCGTACTAGGCAGGCTCATTACTGACAACATCATATGTGCATATGAGTGTTTACATTTCATGAAGAGGTCGAGGGCAAAAAATAACAGCACGTGTGCTCTAAAACTCGATATGATGAAGGCGTATGATCGCTTGGAGTGGCCATATCTGAGGGCTATAATGTCCAAGCTGGGATTTGCACAGACATGGATTGACATAGTGATGAACATGGTATCGTCAGTGTCTTTCTCAGTTCTTTTTAATGGTGAGAAACTTGATCAGTTCAAACCTTCGAGAGGTATTCGACAGGGAGACCCTATCTCCCCTTACTTGTTTTTGATTGCAGCGGAGGGCCTTTCGTGCCTTTTAAAATTCAGTTCTCAGTCATCAGTGCTAGGAGGAATCAAGGTGGCACCAACAGCCCCGGTTGTAAACCACCTTTTGTTTGCAGATGACAGCCTGCTGTTTTTCAAAGCCAATGTTGAGGGAGCGAATGCGGTGTCAAACCTATTGAATGCTTATTGTGGTGCTTCTGGTCAAAGAGTGAATAAAAAGTCCACAATCTTCTTTAGCAGAGGGTGTCCTCAGGCTACACGCGACAGTGTGAAACTTGCTGTTCAAGTCCATAGAGAATCACTGAGTGACAAATACTTGGGAATGCCAACAGATGCGGGGCACTCTAAGAATGGCACATTTAAATACCTTCGTGACCATGTGTGGGACAAGGTCAAGGGTTGGATGGAGAAGCTCTTATCGTCAGCAGGGAAGGAAGTGCTCATAAAATTAGTTGCTCAGGCAATCCCGGTTTACTTCATGGCAGGCTTCCGGCTGTCGAGAGGTCTGTGCAACAATATCACATCCATCATAAGGCAGTTCTGGTGGGGTAGCAAGCCAGGCAAACAGAAACCAGCATGGGTATCATGGGAGATCATGACGAGACCAAAATACATGGGAGGGTTGGGATTCCGCGATCTTGAGATTTTTAACCTCGCTTTACTGGCTAGGCAGGCATGGCGAGTTCTGAATAATCCTAACACTTTGATTTCTTTGATTCTGAAAGCAGCATATTTTCCTGAGACGGGACTGTTGGAGGCCGAATTGGGTGCTCACCCTTCGTAGATATGGCATGCTATACTTGATGGAAGAGATATAATGAAGCAAGGAATCATCAAGCGAATCGGGACGGGAGAGGACACTATGATCTGGGAACATAATTGGATCCCAAGGGATGATATGCCGAGGCCCTTAACCTCTCTGGTTCACAATCCTCCATCCCTAGTGCATGAACTCATTGATCAAACAACATCCACGTGGAGAGAGGAGCTGGTACGTAATGTATTTATACCCATTGATGCCGAGGCCATACTAAAGATTCTGTTATGCACAAGGGAGTCGATGATTTTTTGCATGGAGCAAGGAAAAGAGGGGTGTCTTCAAAGTCCGATCGGCATATCGCATGATCCAAAGCACCAAGCTCAGCCGTGAGAATTGGCTATACGGCACCGAGGGTCCTTCCAGCGCCGAGGAGAGTAGCAGCCGGATGTCTCTCTGGAATACCCAGGTCCCGAATAAAATCCGTGTTTTCCTATGGTATTTGGCAAGGGAGTCTATACCTACATATGATATACTGCACCACCGCAATATGGCTACCACACCGACGTGCCAGATTTGTGGGGCGGCGGACTCTTGGAGACACCCCTTGCTCGACTGTGCTATGTCACGGAGCGTATGGGCCCTGGCCCCTGACCACTTGGTCGTCCAAATGAGCATCTGTGCAAACCCAAGTGCAAAAGCATGGTTGTTCACAATGAAAGACACTTTATCACATGGGGAGTTCACTAGACTTGGCATCACTTTATGGGCAATTTGGAGCTCCAGGAGGAAACTGATCCATGAAGGGCTGCACCAAACACCACATGCGACAAACGCTTTTGTGGTATCTTTCATCAACGATCTCCAGGTTCTAGCGAAACCACCAGGCGAGCCTAGGGTGGCTTAGCCATGTCCGAACCAATGGGTGCCACCACAAGAAGGGACTTGTAAGATCAATGTTGATGCTGCACTCATGAGGACCAGATCAGTGGGGGCGGTTGCAGCGGTACGTAAGGATCGTCATGGAGGTTTTCTGGGAGCGTCCACGATTACATTTCATGGCATAGATGACGCAACGATGCTTGAAGCTTTGGCTGTCCGGGAATCTCTATCACTGGCGGATGATTTGTATGAAAACAGGATATCAGTGGCCTCAGATTTCAAGTGGTCATCGACGACATTGAGCATAATAGTGCAGCGGTTTATGGAGCTATCATTAGGGAGATTGTCGATCGTTCGAAGCATTTTGTTAATTGTTTTTTTGTCATGAGTTTAGGAGCTCGAATGTCGAGGCTCACAAGCTAGCGAAGCATGCTCTCTCACTTGGTGTTGGCCGCCGTGTGTGGTTAGGCAACCCAGGTGATCTCTCTTTCGTCCCTGTAAACATTGTGACGAGTTAAATAAAAGCTTCGCGAGTTTGTCTAAAAAAAAACCTAGAATTTGCGATGTCTTCAAAAAAAAACCTAGAATCTGCCATCTCGAAAGAACCTAGGATCTGCCATCTCGAAGCTAGGGTTTTCCCTTGCCACGGCCGCAACATCTCAAAAATTTAGGTCCCCTCATCTCCGAGTGGCATCTTGGCATTGAGAGGAAGGGGACCTCGGATCTTCAAGTCTTTTATGTTCTTCGTCAACCTCTACTGATCATTACAGTTTTGTGAGAATAAATTTTCTCTTATTGTTTTGGCGGTGTCATGAGATTAGAGAGTTTTTTGTCCTTGTAGATTCGAGTATTTTGTCTGATGAGTTTATTTTGTTCTGTCAAGCTTTTTTTGTTGGTTTGATTCTTTGTGAAGGTGGAATCTTCGATCGACATCATGGTGAAGATATAGTGATTCGACAGTCTGCATTTCTAAGGGATCATCCCGACCCAAGTACGTTCATCGATCAAGACTTCCCATCTTTTAGATGTGCGACTCAAAACGCTTTAAAAAACCATTATTGATAATGTTCGTGCAGATGAAAGAATGACAACATCGTTGCTCCATAGCCTCTCCGAAGTTTTTAGAGTATTTCTTCGAGTAGAGATTGACACGGCGAAGAAAGTGTTTTCAAGAGATTTGATTGCAATTTCATAGGAATTACTTTGTATTTTTTTAATCTTAGATCGAAACCCTGTAATTGTTATCAGCATGAATAAAGTTACAGGTGTTTTCATTAAAAAAAGACGAAAATGCTGCTTCGACGGAACCTAAAAAACTAAAAACATACTGCTTCTAGGTATGCCCGTTCTCCACTAATAATTAAATTGCCCCTTTGAATTCAGGGATGGGCCCGTGTCCTCAACTGAAGCCCAATATGTTTTTTCAAATCAGACCATATGTAAAATACATACTACCTCCGTCCTGTTTTATTGGTCCTCATTGTATTCCGTGCAAATTTTTCGATCATAAGTTTAACTAAAGAAATGTTCATGCATGCCATCAAAAATTATATTACAATCCGTTTGGATATCTGTATTGATGGGCTCCGTATTGAATTGGCTGGAATACCAATTCAGCAAGAAAATTGAAATGGGCAGGGATACAAATTCACTTGTTTGGTTGTTCGCTGAATTGGGTCATTGAATCTCAGTGGGGTTTCAGTACCCAATCGTGTTTGGATGACAAACTCTGGATTTGGTATATTTTAGCCTGAAATAGTGCTTCAGACTTAAACACCAGCAACCTAATAATTAACAAAAAGAGCTTCATATTAACATTGAAAGTGTGTATTGTGTAGCGAGCAGGACACACATCGGAGCTAGCAAGGGCGCTTACAACTTAGGGTGTCGGCATCATGGTGCTCGTGGAGGGGCTGGTAGTGGCAGCTGGGAAGGGGTCTTGGAGGACGGCGAGCGCGAGGGATGAGGGCGGCAGCAGAGATCCCTCGTCCTTCACTCCATCTCCATTGGCGGCGAGGGGTTCCTTTGAAGCCGACGAGAGTGAGGGACGAAGGCGGCGGTGGAGCTCCCTACTCCTCTCCTCCATGGGCGGCGGGGAGGCTCAAAGGGATGAGCATAGCGGCGGATCTCTCTGCTCCTCGGCGGCGGCGGGGGGTGGGGGGTGTCCTTAGAGTCCAGCGAGCGCGGAGCTCCACGGGCGGCGTAGGAGGACCTCCACAGACATTCTAGGCGAGACGAAGGGGTACGTTTTGCGGGAGCGAGCGTTTCCGAGCAAATCGGAGGCCTCGGGCTCGGTATTCGCGAGCGATGTGCACAAGCGAGGAAAATCACGCTCTGTATTTACGTATGTTTCCACCTGCCAATACAAAGGCCGTCCAAACAGTTGGATTGGAACCTCCCAATACCATTCACAATTCGGAGCCTGAATACATACTCCCTCCGTCCGGAAATACTTGTCGTCAAAATGAAAAAAAGGGGATGTATCTAGATGTATTTTAGTTCTAGATACATACATTTTTGTCCATTTTGATGACAAGTATTTTCGGACGGAGGGAGTACATCCAAACACAGTGTTACTGAAAACTACATTCAAATTCGAATCCAACAATTTTTTTTGACATGCATTAACATTTTGTTAATTAAATCTTTAATTAAAATTTGACATAAATTACAAAGGGGACCAATAAACCAGGACGGAGGTTGTAAGATATATTACGCAGGGGGATCCGTATACTGCGTGCAGGGCACACCCTAGCGCCGTACCGCGCTAGGTGTCGTACGGGCCGGCCCATTTTCGTTTTTCCTTCTTACATTTTTTCCTTTTATTTTTTTTGTTTCCTATTTTCCTTTTCCTATTTTCCTTTTCCTGTTTTCTTCTTTACTAGGGTCAAAGAAGCGCGGCGTACGCCGCGCCCGTGACCGGTTTCGTCTGTATTTTTCTGAAATAAGTAGGTAAACAACATGTGATGGTTTATTATTTTTTCTGAAATAAGTAGGTAAACAACATGTGCTGGCTTATTATTTTTTGTTGCTCCAGTTTATTGAGGTGTATTGTTTATTTTTTGTGTTGCGGTTTATTCGAAAGTATTGCTCTAGGTTACAATTCAGTAATTCTTTTTGTTTATGGTACAGATGGGATAATATTTTCGGTTCGCTGTTTTGATTGATTTAGGCTATTGTTTCGTTTAGCAATTCTGCGTTTATTCGGATACTGTTTCGGGCAATTTTTGATGCATCGTTTACTGATGTTGTGATGTAAAATTGACATTAATCGGCTAGGAACTTATTTTGCCAATTCCAATGGGTTATTGTTCTCATATTATACTATTCTGGATTATTGTTTTGTGTCTCGGTAGCAACGTCACCGAAAATGACCAGAAAACGATTGAGATGGCTGTGCATCAGTATGCCGGTGGAGAGAAATAATATATTAGAAAAATCCTGTATTTCTAACATTGTGTATATTTTTCTATGGGGACATTGTTCATCATAGCAACATCACCGGAAAGGATAAGGAAAGTTGTGCATCGGTATGCCGGTGAAGAGAAATTATTGTTTTGTTCCTCGGCAGCAACATCACCGGAAAGGATCGTGAAATGATTTGAGATGGCTGGGCATCGGTACGCTAGTGGAGAAAAATTATTGTTTTGTGGAAACATTGCTCTCCAAAATTACTGTTTATAGGAGGTATTGTTCACGCATGGGAAAATGTTTTCCGACATTGTTCATGTTTGGGGGTATTGTTCATAGTACTGTCCACGGTGGATAAATAATTGAACAGTACACTTCCTATTTTTTTGAAAAAAATCATGCAGTTGAGGAAGAATATTTTTTTGTGAGAACACTGTTCATAGAATATACTGCCTTTGCTTGAAAAATGTTTACTACATAGTTACTGTTCACTCTGGATAAAAAATGAACAGAAAACTTTCAAAAAAAATCTCAAAAAAAAGAAAAAGCAAAAGCTTCCCGCTTTAGTATAGTAGTATATTTTTTGCACTTTCGTTGCATTTTTTATTTTCAAATTTGTGAACAGTTTTCTTTTATTGAATTCAAAAACAATTCATCAATGTAAAAAAATTATTCATTAATTCAAAACATATTCATCAAATTCATTTCTTGTTTGTCAGGTTTTTAAAAATATTCATCAAGATCAAATTTTGATCATCTAATTGGAAATTTGTTCATCATTTCAAAAAATGTTCATCAAATTCAGAAAAAATCATCGATTTCTATCAATGTTCCTCCATTTAAACAAAATCTTGCATAAAATGTACATCAATTCAAAATTTGTTCATGAAATATAAAAAATGTTTATCTTATTAAAAATGCTGATAATTTATTTTTCTTTACAATTAAATATAGTTCATTCTATTGAATCATAAACATTTTTTAATTCAAGAACTGTATATTGACAATTCATAATTCAATATGTTTTAACATTTTAGAGCCAAATGCAAATTATTTTAATATAGAATAAAACAAAGAGATAAAATCAAAATTAAAAGTCAAATTGGAAACGAAAAGAAAACAAGGGCGCCCCGGCCCGCGCATAGGCCGGCCCAACATGGTGCGCGCTACAGCACTAGGGGCGCCCCAGGCGCCATATAGGAGGTCCCATTAGGTAGGTGTAGCATATCTTCTACTTTAGGTATAGGACGCCATTTGCGGCTTGGTACCTCTTGATCATGGCCGTCTCCAGGAATTCGGGGCCCGGTGCGAAATGCAAAATAAGGCCCTCAAAATTCTAGAATATACATTTTCTTATAAAAAGAAAAAATAATGAATTCAAACACTCCATAAAGTATAGGCTTATACCAAGATAAAAATACCCTGAATTTTAAAAGAGAAACTAGCTTGGAAACCTTGGCGTGTGACAACTTAGTCAGCTAGCCTAGTACTCCCTCCGTCCGAAAATACTTGTCATCAAAATGGATAAAAAGGGTTGTATCTAGAATTAAGATACATCTACATACATCCCCTTTTAATCATTTTGATGACAAGTATTTACGGACGGAGGGAGTACTATATATCTTCTCTAAACAAATGGATTGATAAACTGAAGCGTATGCACAAAATATACTCACCAGTATAATTATTCAACAGGACAAAATACTAAATTAAATAGGGATCAGTTTGAGCACACCTTATGGACAGATCGGGGATGCCCTCACCTAGGCCTTGGACACCGGCGACAAAGAAAACTGTGGAATGAATTCTTCATGCTGGCAGGAAACAAAGTAACAACGACGCTCCGTCTTTGTGCGTTGCCGCCGCCGCCGCACTTCGTCGGTTCATCTCCATGAGGGCCCTTTTTTCTCTTCCGAGCAGACCGTGCGAAAGTATGTTACCTTTGGTGACAACTCTAAGGGTAAAGTTGTTGGCCTTGGTAAGGTGGCCATATCCAACGATAGCTCAATCAAGAATGTCATGCTTGTAGAATCTCTCGGATATAATCTTCTCTCCGTGTCTAGACTAGCCGATTTTGGTTTAAATGTGCTATTCACTCATGTTGATTGCCAAGTCTTTCGTAGAGATAATCACAATATGGTATTTACCGGCATTCATAGAGGTGACCTATACATTATTGATGTCACTAAGAAATCCCAACCTCGCACTTGTTTTATTGCTAAATCTTCTAAATGTTGGTTGTGGCATAGAAGGTTAGGTCATGTCGGCATGAGAAATCTTGATAAGCTAATTAAAGGTAATCATATCCTTGGTGTTAAACATGTTATATTTGACAAGGATAGACTTTGTAGTGCTTGTCAAGCAGGAAAACAAGTTGGAGGAAGCCATCCCATGAAGAACATCATGACTACTAGAAGACCACTTGAGCTATTTCATATGGATCTTTTTGGTCCCAATGCTTACAAGAGCCTCGCTGGTAACTCTTTTTGATTAGTCATTGTTGATGATTTTTCAAGATTTACGTGGGGTGTTCTTTCTTGATGATAAATCGTAGGTTCAAAAGATCTTCAAAAGCTTTGCTAGGAAGGCCCAAAATCAATTTCAAGTGAAGATCAAGAAGGTTCGCAGCGACAACGGAACGAAGTTCAAGAACGCAAATGTGAATACCTTTCTTGACGAAGAAGGGATTTCACATGAGTTCTCGGCTACGTACATGCCTCAACAAAATGGAGTTGTTGAGAGGAAGAACCGGACACTCATCGAAATGGCAAGAACAATGCTTGACGAATACAAGACGCCAAGACACTTTTGGGAGGAAGCGGTTGAGACAGCTTGTCATGCAACCAATCGCTTGTATCTTCACAAGCTTCTCGGCAAGACGGCAGCCGAGCTTCTCACCGGTAACAAACCCCAAGTTGGATACTTTCGAGTATTCGTCTCAAAGTGCTACATTCTTGATAAGCATCGTCATTCTAAATTTGCTCCTAAATCTCATGAAGGTTTCCTACTTGGTTATGGCTCAAACTCTCACACTTACCGTGTCTACAACAATTTCACCCGAAAGGTTGAAGAGACGGTAGATGTGAAGTTTGATGAATCTAATGGCTCGCAAGTAGAGCAATTGATGTAGGAGATAAAGATTCTTTGGAAGCAATTAAAGAATTTTCTATTGGCAAGATCCGTCCAAGGGAGGTGAAAGAGAGTACTTCATCCGTCCATGTGGAAGCTTCTACCTCACCACAAGGTGAACCACAAGTTGACTTGGAGGCATCCATAAGTGGGACACACAATGATGAAGGAAACAAGGATGTACATCTAGATGAACCTCATCGACCTCCTTCTCCACATCCACAAGAGGACAACAACACCAACAACAATGAAGAAGGACAAGAAGAAGAAGAAGAAGATGAAGATGATGTTCCACCCCGACCCAAGCAAAAGCTATCATGAGTTAGAGCAAGAATTGCTAGAGATCATTCCGTAGAGAAAATCTACGATGATATCCAAACCGGGAGAATCACCCGCTCTAAATCTCGTCTAGCTAACTTTTGTGAACATTACTCTTTCATATCTAACCTTGAATCAATGAAGGTTGAAGATGCTCTAGATGATCCGGATTGGGGGAACGCTATGCACGAAGAGGTACACAACTTTGAGAGAAATCAAGCGTGGACATTGGTCGAGAAGCCCGACAACAACCTGTCACAGCCTGATTTTTGGCCCTTTCTTTTTCTTTGGATTTTCAGAGATTTTTGCCGAAGTTTTCTTTTTCCGTGGCTATGTGGTTCTGAAACTTGGGAAGATCATGTCTTCCTAGGTTTATAGTGGCTTGCCATCCTCATATCTATCCCTAGACCCTGCCATTTCCATCTTGGCCCGACCCCAATATTCTTTTTCCAAGGAATATTCCTTTTCTATTAAAGGAATAATTCTTTTTGCCCTAGGTTGTGAAGCAACCTATATCTCTGTCATTCTAAAAATTCCCAAATAAATTTTAATAAATTGTTTGGGTCATATCTTGATCAAATATGGCAAAACATTTCATTGCCATGTTCAAAAATAATCCTCCAAAAATCATTTTCCTATTCTGCCCTAAATGGCACTTTGTGAAGCAAGTGCTATTTATATTTGCCCAATTGCACCCAAACTTGGCGGACATCTTTTCATGTCCATATCTTTGACTTGTACCAATTTTAATACTCATTTTCCTAGTAATTATTTCCCAGTGATTTTTCAAAGTTTCTGTCCAGAAAGAAACTTTGTGAAGGAAGTATATTCTAGGCATGTCCAAATGAGATGGAACTTGGTAACATTCTTCATTTGATCCAATAATGCATATATAGCAAATTAGAGCTCATGGAGATCATCTATGTGAGCTCAGCTCCAAATCTTGATTTCTGGTAAAATTTGCACTTTGTGAAGCAACACTATTTTACCTTGCTTCATTTGAGCTGCCAATTTACCAGGAAATTCTTACATCTACCTCTACTCCCTCCACCATGTTATGGCTCAATCCAGTTAACCTTTTACCCGCAGTAAGTTTTCCAAGATTCTGTCCAGATTGGAGCTTTGTGAAGGAAGTGCCACTTTGGTATCTCCAAATGGCATGATCTTTTAACAGAAGCTCCATATGATCAAATAAGATCCCTACACCAAATATCAGCTCATGACACTCAAGTATGTGAGTGCAACATCATCATCTCTAATTCTGGCCAGTTTTGCACTTTCTACAACAACCCTAAGCTAAACTCCTCCTGTTGGTCTTTTTTTTGGTGATCTAAATCATCTTGGTGTAAGATAATCGCCAAACAAACTTTCTACCAAGTTGCCTAGATGGTTTAACCTCAGGAAGTTACAAACACCTTCCTGTTGTTTTACCATGGAGCCATCTGCAAATCTCTTCTTCGCCCCTGGATCATTTGCTTTCTGCATTTATACTAAGGGAACCTAGGTCATCCTACTGGACATGACTGACCACGCCAAAGCTCGCCTCTTGAACCAGTGCCCGTGCTGACCGCGCCTACGTCATGCACAGTGCGCGCTCTGGAACGGTTGGGCCGCTGTGCTCGTCGCCTCCCTCCTCGTCTCGACCCCAAACCGTGTCCTGGAGCTATCCCGTGCTCATCTGCACCGCCCTGCATCGCTTCCTCGTCGCGGCTCGCCGGCAGCGCGCCGTCACAATAGTGCCACTGCGATGAACCGCCTCTGACCTCCATTAATGCACTGTTGAAACTCGCTAGTGAGCGTCCAGAGACCTCCTCCGTGCCTATTTAAGGACCTCCGAGCTCCTTCGCACCTCACCAGCCCGTCCTCGCTGCTGCTCGACCACCACAGCCCTCGGGTTCCTCCTCTGTTCGTCGGCGTCCACCATGGCCGCCTCGGTCTCGGCATGATTCCGGCGAGCCTAGCCCCTCCCCTCTCCTACCGGCATGTACATCGTCTTCCCCTTGTTCCACCGAGCCGCCCCAAAGCCTTGCCCCCTCGCCGGAGCGGCCGCAGCGCCGAGACCCCTCGCCACCCGAACCTTTCTATAACATCCATGGCGCCACCTCTCCCCTCCATCCCAAGCCTCCCCGGCGCCATCTAGCTCTCTGAACGGAACCGGTGCTCCGCCCCACACCCGCCGGTACCATCCGCTCAGCCGGAGACGGCCGGCCCCATCAGCGCAGCCCGCTTCCGCCTCCTCTGTCCTCCGCCGTAGCCCCAACATCGCCCCTCCCTGGTGCCTGCTGCTGCTCCAGGTGGGAGCAGTTCTCCGCCCCGCGCCGCCCGGTGGCCTCGCCCTGGCCGGGCCTGGCCGGACCCGCCCGGGCTCCTCGCTGGCAGCGCCCTCCCCTGCCCCGCCCGGGCTCCTCGCTGGCAGCGCCCTCCCCTGCCCCGCCCGGGCTCCTCGCTGGCAGCGCCCTCCCCTGCCCCGCTCTGTTCCACGAGTGGAACAGTAGTGGGAGGAAGACGACGACCCCGATCGGCCCCTCCCCCTGCCCGTGGGCCCCTCCGGTAAGTGGCACAACCCCGGGCCCATCTGTTTTTAAGTGGAAACGTCTTCTTGAAAGATGTTTTCATTTTACGAAAGCGTGTTTCATTCCTTCTTCGGATCAAAATACGTTTTCCGTGTTCTGAAGGCGTATTCGTTGTTCTGCGCTTCTGTCTTATCCTCTCAGGGACTTGTTTGTAGCAGAAACTTTCACGGATAGGTCCCTGAGCTTCAATCCTTCATAACTTTTAAACCTTAACTCAGAATCAGGTGATTCCAAAGCCCATGTTTTCGTCTCAACGAGACCTTTCTGTTGGTATCATTTTCACTATGGTTTGACACTGTGGAAATGACCACTTTGCCCTTGCCGTAAACAGCACCCTCCGAGAGAGAACTGTTTCCGGCGATTCTTTTCGCGATCGTTCCGCACTTCTTCCTGGAGTCTCCATCACCCCACGGAAGCCACAATACCCACTTGCATGATAGTCATGCAGTAGCCATGGTTTTCAACTTGAATATTTATTAAATGTTTGCTTGTTTAAAATATGATTATCGTTGTTTCGGTAATACTTCGGTGTTATTATTTATTTTCTTGCTATGTTGTTATGCACTTGTTTATCGTGCCATGCTAGTTGCTAGTATTCCTTTCATATGTTTATGCTTGCTAGTAGTGCATGTTGATATTGGTGATGGTCTTCGGGGCATGACTGTCGTCTATCCCGAGTACCGTTCTTATGCATGTTCCTTTGCATCCAGTTAGTTAAATGCTTACATGTTGATATTGTTGATACGTTCTTGCATGATATTTGCTGTTGATGTTAGTAGTTATTTTTCGGAGAAGTATGTACTTATGATGCTCATGCTAGTCATTATGCCATGCTTATGATTCATTGTTGATATGGTGGATAGTTATGTGATTCCTCATGATTATGTTGATATTCATGCTCATGCATTGTAATTGCATCATGTTATTTTATCATGACTCGGCATATTTGCATTTAAGTTTAACCGGATTAAATTGAACCTGAACAACTGTTGTTTGAGTCATGGTGCCACCGTATCGAACTGACCAGTGCAACCACATTTACCTTTATGGGAAGGTCCTAACTGGGTCTATTGTCACGCCTCTCGCCGGTGCCTCCAACAAGGGAAGGTTATGGGCATGCGGTACCTTGGTCGGGTAAGCGGACATAACCTTGTGTGCCCGTTGTTGTTGTTATGGATCCGGGTCCCCGTTTGGGACCGTTTATGTTTATCCACGACGGTGGCCGTTGTGTCTTTGGTAGACATGTGCCACCCAGGACTAGCTGTAAGGGCATATTTAGCCCGATGGTGTTTTGGTGATTGATGACAATGCTTTTGCGGACTAATCGTGTACACTAAGTTTTTCAGAGATTCATTCTTTGGCACGAGATGATTATATCCCCTCAGTGTTCGATTCAAGACGGTGTAGCTCTTTTCGTTTCTTTGTTGGTGGACTAGTTTCGTAGGGGTTACCGTACTATCAAGAGGGGATCCGCTTTGGTAAGGTTAGGGTGGAATCAACACGTACACTTCCTTATCGCACCCACCATACCTTCCCGCCTCAATGGAGTTCTACTTTCCCCCTTTTCTGTTTTTCCTGGTCCCAGCGGTAGTACCGCGGGCCTCAGCGGTAGTACCGCCGAAGTGCCTCAAGCGGCAGTACCGCTCCACTGAGCGGTAGTACCGCTTGGAGCACTCTGCCGTAGTACCGCTGCAGCTCCGTATTACTACCGCCTCGACTCGAGAGCGCACTTTCTCGTGTCGGGTTTTGTGGCACTAGAAGCGATAGTAGTGGCGGTAGTACCGCTCTGGGTCCCAGCCCCCTTGCGCGGCAGTACCGCTAGGGTGAAACAGAAGTACCACTTGTTAAGCGGTAGTACCACTCACTCAAGCGGTAGTACCGCTCTCTGCAGGGCTGAGTGAGGGGGTAACGGTTGGATTGTTCCCCCCACTATATAAAGGCATCTTCTTCTTCATTGTTGACCTACCTCTTCCCCCAAATACTCCATTGTTGCTCCAAGCTCCATTTTTGCCCGATCTCTCTCCCTAGCCTATCAAACTTGTTGATTTGCTCGGGATTGCTTGAGAAGGCATCGATCTACACTTCCACCAAGAGATATTTGATTCCCCCCACTAATCCCTAGCGGATCTTGTTACTCTTGGGTGTTTGAGCACCCTAGACGGTTGAGGTCACCTCGGAGCCATATTCCATTGTGGTGAAGCTTCGTGGTGTCGTTGGGAGCCTCCAATTCGGTTGTGGAGATAGCCCCAACCTTGTTTGTAAAGGTTCGGTTGCCGCCTTCAAGGGCACTACTAGTGGAATCACGGCACCTTGCATTGTGTGAGGGCGTGAGGAGAATACGGTGGCCCTAGTGGCTTCTTGGGGAGAATTGTGCCTCCACACCGCTCCAACGGAGACGTACTTCCCCTCAAAGGGAAGGAACTTCGGTAACACATCCTCGTCTTCACCGGTTCCACTTGTGGTTATTTCTTTCCTTTACTTGTGCAAGCTTTACTTGTTTATCTTATATAGCTTGCTTGTGAGGTTGTTATCTTTGCTTCCTATAAGTTGTCTTCATAGTAGCATATCTAGACAACCTACTTTGTCGCTCAATTTAAAGTGGTCAAGAAAAGATAAAAATTGTTATTTGCCTATTCACCCCCCTCTAGTCAACCATATCGATCCTTTCAATTGGTATCAGAGCATCGTTTCTTTTTAAGGACTTTACCGTCCAAAGAGTATGGGTGACAACGTAGTCGAGATGGAGGAACATTCCGGTGGAACTCCGTCCTTGCCTACGTCCGATGGGGGAGCCTCGATCTCTCATGAGGAGTTCAATGTGGCTATGACCACATTGAAAGAATCACTAGCGACCGAGGTCAAAGGCATGTTTAAAGATTTGCTTGAGGGGCTTAAATTATCCACCACACCATTGGAAGTGGTTCGTCTCGCTACCATCGTGTCGGAGGCTACTCCCGACAAGGGAGAAGCTAGATATGAACAAGCCCCGGTTACTAAGAATGGGAATGGCATCTTTGCCCACTCCGCTCCTCCTACTCACTATGGAGGACCCCTTCCCACACCTCATTTAAATTCCGTTGGGCCTCCTCCTAAGTTTATAAAAAATTCTGATTTTTCTACTTGGATGTTTCGCTTCAAACGTCATTTAAATCATTGCTCTACTAATCTTTGGAGAATCATTGAGCAAGGTTTTTATCCACGTGATCCCGACAACTTAACTCCGAGAGAAGCTGCGGATCATCAATTCAACGAGTCCGTTCTTTGCATACTTCAAGATGCTATCCCTCCCGAAGACATTGCACATCTTCGACCCTTCACTGTGGCCAAGGAAGCTTGGGAGCATGTTGGCACCATGTACAAGGGGAGCGCTAGCATTCAACGCTCAAACTATGAAGTTGTGCAAGATGAAGCCGATGAGTTTGCTATGATCGAAGAAGAAGATCCTCGTGAACTTTATCGGAGATTAACCACTCTTGCGGTCTCTCTTCGAGATCATGGGAGTAAGGACACGGATGACAATTGGATCAAGCGCAAGTTTCTCAAGTCCATGATGCCCTACCATAAGGCCATGTCTTCCGTCATTCGCCAAAGACCGGACTACCACCACTTGTCATCAAATGAAGTGTTGGATGAGTTCGTTGCTATGAGGATCTTGGACAAGACCGCCGACAATGCGGTTTTAAGAGCTCAACGATCAAAGAAGCCAAACCTTGCCTTGAAGGCCAAGGCTTGTGTGGAATAGGAGGAGGAGGAGGAGGATGATGAGAGCTGCCCCGAGGACACCAAATATGCCTATCATGAGCACATGGCTCTTGCTTCACGGCAATTTTGGGGCAACAAGAAGAACACGAGGCCCAACTTCAACAAGAACAACTCAAGTAGGAACAAGGGCAAGCAATGAGTGAGGACATGCTTCAACTGTGGAAATGTAAGCCACTTCGTTGCGGATTGCCCATATGAGAAAAGAGAAGACTTTGGAGGCAAGCTTATCCGGAAGGACAAGGCCAAGTCCTATCCCAACAAGAACAACTTCAACAAGAAGACTCCTCCCAAAGGGTTGGTGGCCCAAGAAGAATATGTTGAGGATGATGATAATGATGAAGATGATGAGATGGTCACCATGGCCACAATTGCTATTGCTACTATTCCACGCACATCTCTCTTCGACTCTCCAAATGAGAACATCACCGCCAAGTGTCTCATGGCTAAGGCCACCAACAAGGTAACTCCAAACGTCAACACTACCATCATCTCTAATCCTTCATTAACATTGTATTGATGAGAATGAGGGAGCCAAGGAGGACGAGAATGAGTTTGAGTTGTTTATGAGCAAACTCAAGGGCAAACCCAAGAAGCATTTTGTTGCTCTCTTGGAACAACTCGGTGAGGCCAATGACATGATCGAGGCTCACGAGAATACCATTGCTAAAATGGAAGGACATAGTTGAGACTATGCCGATGAAATATCGGATCTCTCTAATGCTCTAGAGGAAGAGCGTGGTCTTCGTTTGGCTCTTGAGGAGTCACACAACGATGATCATGCTAAATTAAAGAAAGATCTCGATCATGCTTTAGTTGTCTCTCGTATGCTTAACTCCAAGAAGGCAAAACTTGGGTTTGACCATGCTAGACTCAAGGAGGAGTTTGTTACACTTGACAAGGCTCACAAGGCCTTGAAAGGTATGCATGCTTCTCTCAAGGAGTCTCATGATCAACTCCAAGTTTCGCTAACCAAGGAAAAGGCCATCTTTCCTCGCATGGTTTTGATTGATAATGCAAATGCTACTAACCCATGTTGCGAGCATGTGCATCTTGTTGAAGAAAATGCCAAGTTGAAGAAGCAACTTGAGAATGGTCTTGTGACATGCATACAAGGTGAGAAGAACCTCAACAATCTTTTGAGCAATCAAAAGGAGGTTGTGGCAAAGGAAGGAATTGGGTTTGTTCCTAAGCCCAAGAAGAGGAAGAATGACAAGACCAAACTACCTCCCCCTCTCCGACAAACCTTTGTGAAAGAGGGAGAAGGCGCCTCTAAGAAGAAGAACAATGTGAAGGGTGGTGGGGTCAAGAAAAACCCCACCATACCATCAAACATGGCCGGCGACTTTAATCCTTCATATGTCTTATGTCGTGCTAGTGATGGTCATGTCTTTGCTAAATTTGTTGGTTCTTCTTATGAGTACATCAAATGGTCTATTTGGGCTCCTAAGACCCTTGTTACTAACCTCAAAGGACCCATTAATAAATGGGTATCTAAATCCAAGCATTGATCTCTTGTAGGAGATTGCTTCCGGTGGGGGATCATGGTTGCTCGATAGTGGAGCCACAAATCATATGACCGGAAGCAAAGACTTGGTGGTGGACGTGCATCTAGGCTCATCTATGGCCACCAACGTCGAATGGGGTGATGCTTCATCTTCTAAGGTATTGGGGCTTGGCAAGGTTGTTGTCTCTCATGATCTCACGATCGAGAAAGTCATGCTTGTTGAGTCCCTTACATATAGTTTACTTTCTGTTCGCCAACTTGCACTCATGGGCTTTGCCACATTCTTTGATATTGATACCGTGGCCCTCTTGTGGAGCAAGACTCTTAAAGTAGCCTATGTTGGACATGTCGAGAACGGTCTTTATGTGGTTAACTTCTTGAAGCAACCCATTAAGACCGCGACATGCCTAATGGCTAAAGTTGATGTGGGATGGCTTTAGCATTGCCGGTTAGCCCATGTCAATATGAGATCTTTGCAAAGTCTTCTCAAGGGGGACCATGTCCGTGTACTAACAAATGTTAGCTTTGCCAAAGATCGTGCTTGCAGGACTTGCATTGAAGGAAAGTTACATTAGACGGCTCACCCTCCCACGACTATCATCTACTCAAAAAGACCCCTAGAGCTCCTTCACATGGATCTCTTTGGGCCTCCATATTTTGATAGTCTTGGGGGTAGAAAGTATTGCTTGGTGATTGTGGATGACTATTCAAGATATACCTGGGTATACTTCTTCAAGAAGAAGTGTGAGACCCAACAAACCGTCATCAACTTTGCAAATGAAGCTCAACGACAACATGAAGCAAAGATTTTGATGATCCAAAGTGACAACGGCACCGAGTTCAAGAACTACACCTTGGATGAGTTTCTTAGTGATGAGGGGATCAAACATTAATATGCAGCACCCTATACCCCTCAACAAAACGATGTAGAGGAGAGAAAGAACCGGACACTGATGGACGCGGCAAGGACCATGATGGCGGAATTCAAAGCTCCATACAACTTTTTGGCCGAAGCCATCAACACCGCTTGTCATGCATCCAATCGGCTCTATCTCCGCAAAGGCTTGAACAAAACTCGTTATGAGATACTTACCGGTAACAAGCCCAATCTCAAGTACTTCCGGGTGTTCGGGTGTAAGTGTTTCATCCTCAAGAAAGGTGTGCGTTTGTCTAAATTTGGATCTAGAGCTCATGAGGGCATATTTGTTGGTTATGCTACAAACTCTCATGCTTACCGTGTCCTCAACAAGTCCAATGGACTCATTGAGGAGACGAGTAACGTAGAGTTTGATGAGAATAACGGCTCCCAAGTGGAGCAAAGTGGTACTTGTGATGTAGGTGATGAAATTCCTCCTCAAGCCATAAGAAGAATGGGTGTTGGATATATCCTACCCATTGAGGAACCCCTTGTGGCCTAAGGAGAAGGACAATGTGTAATGCCCCGGATGTAATATTTTCCCTTCGGGGTATATAATATATTTTTCGGCTTCATCTATTTCCATTCCGGGTTCTTCGTCTTTCGGGTTTTCGTCGTTTTGTTGTGTGCGTGTGTGGCATTCATTCATATCATGTAGACATGTGCATTGCATTGCAGTTGTGTTGTCGGTTGCATCCGGTTCCACGCGTTCCTTCCCGTTGTCCGTTTCGCGTTCCGGAGCTCCCTCACGTGTCCGTGTCGTCCCGTAGGCCTACTTTGGTGTTTGGCCGTGTAACGTTATCGGTGTGCCGCGAGACTTGTCGTGTGTTGTTGTTTTGTTGTGTGCAACCCGCCTCTCAAATCTCGTCGCGTTTGGACTCCGTTTGCTATCCCAACAGTTATTCTCGTGGGCTCAAAGTGCCTCCACTTTGTGGCCCAAGACATCCCTCCAACAGCCCACTACTCTCTCCTAGGCCCATCTAAACTACCCCCGCGATCGGATCCGTCGGTTCGCGATCGGAGGGCTTCTAACACCCCCAAATCCCCAAACCCTAAATTCTGCTATTTATAGACCCTAGGTCTATTTTAGGCATCTCTAGCTTCTTCCTCCTCCTTCCCCTATTTTTTTTCCTCAGATCCACCTACCCCTCACAGCCACTTGGCTCTCCTCTCCTCCAGGTCGCCAGGCTCCCGAAGGAACCAGCCGACCGATCGCCTCGATCCATTCCTCCGATCTGGAGGCGGCCAGGGTCAACGCCCCCTCGACCGCGTCGCTGGCCGAGGCCCGACCTCCCTCGTTCGCCTCGGTCCACCGCAGCTTCGGCCCCGTGGACCACATCGCCTGGACTCCGGCTCCCTCACTCGACCGCAGCAGGCCTCGGCCGCCAAGCCCGTCGCCCGATCTGCCAGGTGCCTGCACCAGCGGGCCTCTTCGCCCCCGCACTGCGCCCCTCCGGGCCACCGCCTCCGCTGGGCCGTCGCCACCTGGGCCGCGCCCTTCCGCCGGATCGCCAGCACCCCGGGCGGGCCTTCTCCACCGCACGCCCTCCGCCAGGCAGCCGCCGCGCGCGGGCCGCTCCTCCTCCACCCGAGGCGGGCCGCTCCAGTCGGGCCCGAAGGCCGCCGCCTCTCCATCGCGCCTCGTCGGGCCGGGCCGAGTCCCTCCTCCCGCTGGGTCAGATCCGCTCGGGCCTGAGCCCGTGGATTTTTTTTCAGATCTAGGTTGACTCCCCAAATCCTCTAAGTCCCTGTTTTGCTTATTTTCTGATGCAATGTTCAATCTGCTCTAACTTTTTGTGTGAATGTCCGTTTCGCGCAAATAGCATGTCCAGACGTTCGTGGTGAATAGCACTACGTTTTATCTTTTTGGGTCATGCATGATAGTGGTCATCTAGATGCTTATTTTTCTGTTGCAAGAGTGCATCGTGATATAAACTGCTGTTATGTGTTGTTTTTATGCCATCTTTGCATAGTGATATCTTTTAGCTCGTTTGTCCGAATGATGCAAATGACATGTCCACGTGTTCGTCTTGCCATGCTCTACAAGTTGTATGTGTTAGGTTGCATGTTAGATTTATTCTTGCCATGTTTATCATCGTTGCAAAGTGCCATGTGGCTGTGATGTTGTTTCACTTGTTATGAAATGCCATCTTGTTGAGCTCGTTGCTATCGTTGTGTTTATCTCCATGATGCATGCTTGTATGTTTCGGGATCACCATCATGTGTACTTTGATGTGGTGCTTACCACTTGCCATGTTTAGTTTCGAGGTGTCTTAAACTAGCTCGTTTAGATGCCATGATGAAACTGCTGTTTTAGGACTTAGTGGTTTTTCACTAAGTCTGAAATCTGTAACGTTCCGATGCCATGTTTGCTTGCTGCTCTAGGACAAACCGTGATAGTTTTGGAGTGGATCTTGATTGTTCCTTGTAGTATTTATTGTTGGCTTTCCATTCATGTTCTCACATGCTTATTTAAGTGGCTGTAGCATGTTTAACTTTTGCTCCAAAGTTTCAATAAAATTCTGCTGCCAGAATTTTATTGTCAAGTTCAATATGTCCAAGCTTGTTGCTATTGATCCGTGGCTCCTTTGGGGGTGCACCTTTGGACTTATTTGCTGTAGGATATGTCTAGTTTATGTTCATGTCCTTTGCCCTGATGTTTGAGTGCTGTAGCTTAATTATTTTGAGCTCCGAAGTTTCTATGTTGCTGTAATTTTCAGCTTTCGCTCATTTCTTGTTTCGGGCATAACTTTTAGCCCGTAGCTCCGATTTCAGCGAGTCTTATATGAAACTTGATTGATTTTCCGTGTAGATTAATATTCTCTTATTGTTATCATGTTTTGAGGTGTTTTGCTTGAGTGCTATTTTCCGTGCTCCGTGTGCATCCTTAGTGCATCCATCATGCATCCATCATTTTCGAGTGCGCATTGCATCTTGTTGATTCGTGCCTTGTGTGATTGTATTGTTTAGAGCCGGAAGCTGAGACTGAGTACGAGTACGAGCACGAGGTTACCAACGAGGTTGAGCACGAGGACCCTTCTTACGATCCGAACGACTTCTCTTCAGGCAAGATGACCGAACCCCGATAACATTACTATCTTTGCCTATTGCTAGTAGTTCCGCTCTATAGTTTTTCCTCGATGCTCATGTTCTTCCTGTCAGCCTCCTACTTGTAACCATTGCCATGTTAACCACCCTACCTATGCAAACCGTTGCTTGGCTAAGTACGCTTCGCTCAGCCCTTCTTATAGCATTGCTAGTTGCAGATAAAGATCGAAGATGCTTGCTTCATGTTGAAGTTTTGTTGGGTTATATCACACTATATAAATGCTTAAAATGAAATCATCTATATATTGGCAAGGGTGGAAGGCTAAGCCTTTTGCTTGGTGATTTGTTCCACTCATGCCGTTAGGAACCGTATAAACCGGTGTTATGTTCCTTGATTATGCGTTCCTAACACGGTAGGGGTGTATGGGACCCCCTCGATAAACCGCTAAGTGCTAAGTATTTTCCAGCAAGTCCCAACATTGGTACTATTTGCCTAATAACAAACTAATCTTGCATAGGGAGTTATAAACCCTTTTTCTTAATCAACAACCCCGGGCCAGTGCTCCACATGAGTGTTGGTCCGAACTGGACAACCTGCGGGGCCACCTCGAGGAAACTCAAGGTCTGGTAAAAACCCGTAGCTTGTCCCATCCGGTCGTGGCCTGAGACGAGATACGCGCGGCTACTATCAGGGTGTCGGCACGCCGGGAGGATTTGCTGGATTAGCCTTACCTTAGTTCAGAGTATCTTGAGCACGGGATTCCGAGAATACTCGGGTCTTCCCACTTTGGAGTTGCGACTCCGCGGATCGTGGGCTTGTAATGGGTCAAGTGGGAAAACCCCTGCAGGGTTATGAACTTTCGAAAGCCGTGCCCGCGGTTATGTGGCAGATGGGAGCTTGTTAATATCCGGTTGTAGATAACTTGACACAATGTTTCAATACACTACCAGCGTGTGTACCGTGACTGTCAATTTCCGAATAGGGATTCGGGAGTTGAACACGGTGGGGTTATGTTTGTTGAGTTTGTAGCTAGGATCACTTCGTGATCATCTCTCGACCGAGGCTTTCTCTTCTCGCACTCTCTCACGTAAGCTAGTTGCTAGTTGCTGCTGCAGACACTTATTCTTTTCTTCAGCCTTATCCTCTCCCAAGGCTTAAATAGTCTTGTTACCCGGGAACGGGATTGCTGAGTCCTCTGTGGCTCACAGTTACTTCACCACACCAGATGTAGGTCCAGCTGTGAGCTATCCAGGTGAGGGCACCGAGCTTGACTGGGAGTACGACGAGGAGCGTAGTCGATACTATGTTCGTTATCCTGATGATCAGTAGTGGAGACTTCTACTAGGATTCGATCCGACCTGTGGTTTATTTGTTTAAGTTTGGTATCTTGACATTTGGTTTTTGCCCTTAGAGGGTTGTGATGTTCTTAATGTATGATGTTTGAGACATGTATTGTATTTGTGTGACGTGGCGAGTGTAAGCCAACTATTTATGTTTACAATCCCCTCTTTTACATGAGATGTGCAAAGATTACCAAACTTGAGATCATTCTAGAATGGACTTATGCCTTTAAGTCGTGCCTCGACACGTAGGAGGTATAACTCCATCCTGGGCATTACAAGTTGGTATTCAGAGCCTTCTCCGACCTAGGAGCCCCCACTGATTGATCGAATCGTTGACGGTCGAGTCTAGGCACACACTGAAAATATTTTGAGTCCTATATTATATCGGGGAGTAGGATTTCTTTGCTTCTCATCCCCTTTCTCTCTGGTGAGGACTCCTGACGACTACTCTTGTCTCTTCTACTTTCAAAAATTGCACCAAATTTTTTTTAGGAATCTCGCAAGTATTCTGGGATTGTTTCGATGTTCTTATGACGAGAATATTGTTCTCGATGCCTCCTGACATTAGGGGTTGTGGCAGTGTCCCAGGGAGTTGAGCTTCGGGGTATTGTCGTCACAAGCATATCGCGGCAGTACTAAATACTTAAGACGGCCGACATCGAAAATCTCTCCTATACGGCCAGTGGCAAGATAACCCCGACACCACCCAGTACTGGGGAGGTAGTTCGGGAGTATTGCCATAGCTTGTTATAGTGGATGCTTTTCGAAGGTCCGAGGTACACAGTTTCCGGGAAAGACTGGTTATGTGTTGAAGGATGGATACACCTGGATGTAGGTTTAGAGTTGATTGCGCGGTGCTTCCCGTGTATCCCCAACACCTGATTGCATAACTGGAATCTTTTGGAAATTAATAGGTGGGTTTTATCCAGTAGATCGTAGGAATTCTTCCAACGGATGCAGGTTAGCGAGTTCGGGGTTCTACATTGAGTGAAGTGGTATTATGACCGATGTTCCGATCGGGAGTTGCATCTTAAAGGGTCCTTGGCTATGCTGATCCGGGGATTGCAAAACCCTTTCGTAACGCGTTCATATGCTTTTAGCACAAAGATGTTAGAACGAAGCTCCTATCTTGTGTTTGTTCCCGTCTGTACCTTGTTGTTTTTCTTATTTTACCTTTTGTCCCCTATGTGGCTTCTCGTGAAGATTGATGCTATCATTTAACTGAGAATTTCATTCGTTCCTCTTGTTCGAATGATTTCATTCGTTCTTATTGTTCGAATGATAATTGTGAAGACTTGTTGCAATTCATTCCATTGATTCAGCTTATACCTTCTGTCAATCAATTGCTGATTCGTGGTCATCTCTTTCAGGATGGCTCCGAAAAGGGTTCCCAACGCTAACCCAGAGGGTGAAGAGGTCCCAGAACGTCCTCCTTCCCCTCCTCCTCCGCCTGAGGCTTGGAGAGCGATTATGCAGACTAGAGCTCAGAACACCCAGATGCTGATGCAGATGATGCATCAGATGCAAGCTAATCAAGATAATCAGGGTGTTCCAGGGAATCAAGGCAACTTCTTCAACCAGCAGCACCATGCTACTCTCAACCAGTTCTTGGCCAATAATCCAAAAGCTTTCAGTTACTGTGTCGACCCTCTTGATGCTGAAGATTGGTTAACCGACATAAAGAAGCATTTTGAGTGCAGTAACGTGAAGGAAGATGATTATGTGAAGTTTGCAGCCTTCCAACTCAAAGACCAAGCAGCTGATTGGTGGCAGCAATACAAAGACTCCAGGCCAGGTCGTGTGATCTCTTGGGAGGATTTCTGCAAGGACTTTCGCTCTCACCACATTCCAACAAGTGTCATCGAGGGTATGCGTGAGCAATTCCGCAACCTGAAGCAGGGCTCTATGACAGTCTATCAGTATAATGTCAAGTTCCAAAACCTCGCCCGCTATGCCAAGCAAGACATTCCTGATGCCAAGAGTAAAATCTACCAGTTCCGTGGAGGTCTGAAAGATGAACTTCAGCTTGTTCTCACTTTGTTCGAGCCCGATGAATTCGACAAGTTCTATAACATGGCTTTGAAACAAGAGGCAGCTCAGCTTAAGATGGATGCTTCTAAGAAGAGAATTCGAGATGCCGTTCACTCTTCCTCATCGTCTCAGATGGTCTCGAAGCAGCAGAAATTCTGGCTTCCTCCTCCTCCAGTGATTCGAGCTCCTTACAACAACTCCAACAACTCCAACAACAAGAACTTCGGTGGACGTGGTTTCTCTCACCCACCCAACCCGAGCAACTAGTCGAAGAAGCAGTTTCAGTCTCCAGGCTCCAAGTCAAGTGGTTCTCATTTCCGTCCTCTCTCAGAAGTGACTTGCAACAAATGCACTCAGAAAGGTCACTATGCCAACAGATGTCCGAACCCGAAGCGTCTTCCACCTCCTCCACCTGTGAGTTCAGCTATTGTCAGGCATGATCCAAAGGCAGCAAGGGTCAATCTGATTAGTGCAGCGCAAGCGGATAATTCTTCTGATGTCATTTTGGGTAACCTTCCAGTGAACTCTATCCCTGCCAAAGTGTTGTTTGATTCGGGTGCTTCATGCTCTTTCATGTCATATCCATTTGCATCCAAGAATAATGTTCACTCTGAAGCTTTGCCAAGACCTTTGAGTGTCATATCACCTGGCAAGAGATTGAGTTCTAGTATGGTGGCTCCGAATGTTTCTATTCGCATGGGTGATTATCGCTTTCTGGCTAATCCGGTGATTCTCGGCAATTCTGACATTGACCTCATCCTCGGAATGGATTGGCTTTCTAGCATGATGCTCACATTGATTGTGCACAGAAGGAAGTCAAGATGACTCATCCTGATGAAGATGTGATTATCTTTGCCTCCAGGGATAACACTATTAGGCTTTTCTCTCTCAATGATAAGGGCGAAATTAATGCCATATCTCAAATTCCGGTGGTGAACGAATATCAAGACGTCTTTCCTGAAGAACTTCCAGGCATGCCTCCACACCGTCAGGTGGAATTCGTTATTGAACTCGAGCCGGGTACTAAGCCAGCATGCCGACGTCCGTACAAGCTCTCTCCGGATGAATTGAAGGAATTGAAGAAGCAACTTGATAAACAGGAGAGTATGGGTCTCATCAGGCCTAGTACGTCTCCTTGGGGCTGTGGTGTCTTATTTGTCAAGAAGAAAGATGGCACGGAGCGTCTCTGCGTTGATTACCGGCCATTGAACAAGAAGACAATAAAGAACAAGTATCCACTCCCCAACATCAACGAACTCTTCGAGCAGCTCAAAGGAGCTAAAGTGTTCTCTAAGCTCGACCTCCGAATGGGCTATCATCAAATTCGCATTCGCGAGGAAGACATTCCCAAGACGGCCTTCAGAACGAGCTACGGTTCATACGAGTATACCGTCATGTCTTTTGGTCTCGCCAATGCTCCTCCTACCTTTTCGAGGATGATGCACTACATCTTCAACCCCTATACTGGCGAGTTTGTGCTTGTGTATCTGGATGATATTCTGGTGTTTTCCAAGAATGAAGAAGATCACGAAAAGCACTTACGTCTGGTTCTTGATCGACTCCGAGAGCATAAGTTCTATGCCAAGTTCTCCAAGTGCGAGTTTTGGCTCGATAAGGTTTTGTACCTGGGCCATATCATCTCAGCTGACGGTATTGCGGTAAATCCCGAGAAAGTTGAAGCAATTGTCAACTGGGAAGCTCCTCAGAACGTCAAGCAACTCCGTAGTTTTCTGGGTCTTGCCAGCTATTGCAGAAGGTTCGTTGAGAACTTCTCCAAGATTGCCAAGCCTCTTTCCAACTTGCTTCAGAAGAATGTCAAATACTTTTGGTCTCCAGAGTGTGAAGTGGCATTCAAAACCCTCAAAGAAAAGCTCGTCTCTGCTCCAGTTCTGACTCCTCCAGATGAGTCCAAGCCCTATGAAGTATTCTGTGATGCTTCAAGGTCTTGGTGGTGTGCTTATGCAAGATAAGAGAATTGTGGCATATACTTCTCGTCAGCTAAAGCCAAGTGAGAAGAACTATCCCACACATGATCGCGAGCTAGCAGCTGTGGTACATGCTTTGATTACATGGAGACATCTGTTGTTGGGCAGAAAGGTCGACATCTTCACTGATCACAAGAGCTTGAAGTACATCTTCACACAGCTGCATCTGAACCTCCGCCAGACTCGTTGGGTTGAAATGATCCAAGAGTATGATCCCAGCATTGAATACACTCCTGGCAAGGTGAATGTGATTGCAGATGCTTTGAGCAGAAAGGCATATTGCAACAGCCTTCTTATCAAGCCGTACCAGCCTGAGCTTTGTGAAGCTTTCAGGAAACTCAACCTCCAAGTTGTTCCGCAGGGTTTTCTTGCAAATCTTCAAATTGCTCCTACCTTGGAAGATCAAGTCCGTGAGGCCCAACTCAGTGATACCATGGTGAAGAAGGTGAAACATGCTATTGCTAAGGGCATTCTGAAATACAAGTGCTTTCGTGTTGATGAGAGAGATACCTTGTTCTTCGAGGACAGACTCGTTGTTCCCAAAGGTGATCTCAGGAAGCTCATAATGGAAGAAGCACATGATTCTCTCCTTTCCATTCATCCTGGCAGTTCCAAGATGTACCAAGACCTCAAGCAATCTTACTGGTGGACACGCATGAAAAGGGAGATTGCCCAATTCGTGAATGAATGTGATGTTTGCAGAAGAGTGAAAGCAGAACATCAACGTCCAGCCGGTCTTCTCCAACCTCTTCCTATTCCCGAGTGGAAGTTCGACCACATTGAAATGGACTTCGTCACTGGCTTTCCTAGATCCAAGCGAGGAAATGATTCTATCTTCGTGGTGATTGACAAGCTTACCAAAGTCGCTCACTTCCTGCCAGTCAAAGAATCCATCAATGCAGCTCAATTGGCAGAGCTGTACACTTCCAGAATTGTGTCCTTACATGGCATTCCTCAAGTTATATCCTCAGACCGTGGAAGTTTGTTCACATCCAGGTACTGGGACTCCTTTCAGTCCGCCATGGGCACTAAGATCAGGTTCAACACTGCTTTTCACCCTCAGACTAGTGGTCAAGTCGAGCGAGTGAATCAGATTCTAGAAGACATGCTCAGAGCCTGTGTCATATCCTTTGGCATGAAATGGGAAGACTGCCTTCCATTTGCCGAGTTCTCTTACAACAACAGCTTTCAAGCAAGTGCAGGCAAAGCTCCGTTTGAAATCCTCTATGGCAGAAAGTGCCGTACCCCTCTCAACTGGTCTAAAACAGGCGAACGTCAACTTCTTGGCAATGACTTGATCTCAGAAGACGAAGAAATGTGCAAAGTCATACGTGAGAATCTCAAGGCCGCTCAGTCGCGTCAGAAGAGCTACTATGACGGCAAGCATCGTGATTTGGCATTCAACATTGGTGATCATGTCTATCTCCGTGTTTCTCCGATGAAAGGCACCCAAAGATTCGGTATCAAAGGAAAGCTTGCTCCTAGATACGTCGGGCCTTTCAAGATTCTTGGCAAAAGAGGCGATCTAGCCTATCAACTTGAGCTCCCTTCAAACTTCGCCAATGTTCATGATGTCTTCCATGTGTCTCAACTCCGCAAATGCTTCAAGGCACCTGAGCACATGATTCCGTTTGAAGAGATTGATCTTCAACAAGACCTGTCCTACCGAGAGCATCCAGTTGCTATTCTCGAAGAAACCGAACGCAAGACCCGCAACAAGTCCATCAAATTTCTGAAAGTCAAGTGGTCACATCACACCGACCGAGAAGCTACCTCGGAACGAGAAGATCATCTTCGTTCCGATTACCCTTCCTTTTTCCAGTCCTAGATCTCGGGACGAGATCTTTTTATAGTAGAGGAGAGATTGTAATGCCCCGGATGTAATATTTTCCCTTCTGGGTATATAATATATTTTCCGGCTTCATCTATTTCCATTCCGGGTTCTTCGTCTTTCGGGTTTTCGTCGTTTTGTTGTGTGCGTGTGTGGCATTCATTCATATCATGTAGACATGTGCATTGCATTGCAGTTGTGTTGTCGGTTGCATCCGGTTCCACGCGTTCCTTCCCGTTGTCCGTTTCGCGTTCCGGAGCTCCCTCACGTGTCTGTGTCGTCTCGTAGGCCTACTTTGGTGTTTGTCCGTGTAACGTTACCGGTGTGCCGCGAGACTTGTCGTGTGTTGTTGTTTTGTTGTGTGCAACCCGCCTCTCAAATCTCGTCGCGTTTGGACTCCGTTTGCTATCCCAACAGTTATTCTCGTGGGCTCAAAGTGCCTCCACTTTGTGGCCCAAGACATCCCTCCAACAGCCCACTACTCTCTCCTAGGCCCATCTAAACTACCCCCGCGATCGTATCCGTCGGATCGCGATCGGAGGGCTCCTAACACCCCCAAATCCCCAAACCCTAAATTCTGCTATTTATAGACCCTAGGTCTATTTTTAGGCATCTCTAGCTTCTTCCTCCTCCTTCCCCTATTTTTTTCCTCAGATCCACCTACCCCTCACAGCCACTTGGCTCTCCTCTACTCCAGGTCGCCAGGCTCCCGAAGGAACCAGCCGACCGATCGCCTCGATCCATTCCTCCGATCTGGAGGCGGCCAGGGTCAACGCCCCCTCGACCGCGTCGCTCGCCGAGGCCCGACCTCCCTCGTTTGCCTCGGTCCACCGCAGCTTCAGCCCCGTGGACCACATCGCCTGGACTCCGGCTCCCTCACTTGACCGCAGCAGGCCTCGGCCGCCAAGCCCGTCGCCCGATCTGCCAGGTGCCTGCACCAGCGGGCCTCTTCGCCCCCGCACTGCGCCCCTCCGGGCCACCGCCTCCGCTGGGCCGTCGCCACCTGGGCCGCGCCCTTCCGCCGCATCGCGAGCACCCCGGGCGGGCCTTCTCCACCGCACGCCCTCCGCCAGGCCGCCGCCGCGCGCGGGCCGCTCCTCCTCCACATGAGGCGGGCCGCTCCAGTCGGGCCCGAAGGCCGCCGCCTCTCCACCGCACCTCGTCGGGCCGGACCGAGTCCCTCCTCCCGCTGGGTCAGATCCGCTCGGGCCTGAGCCCATGGATTTTTTCTCAGATCTAGGTTGACTCCCCAAATCCTCTAGGTCCCTGTTTTGCTTATTTTCTGATGCAATGTTCAATCTGCTCTAACTTTTTGTGTGAATGTCCGTTTCGCGCAAATAGCATGTCCAGACGTTCGTGGTGAATAGCACTACGTTTTATCTTTGTGTGTCATGCATGATAGAGGTCATCTAGATGCTTATTTGACTGTTGCAAGAGTGCATCGTGATATAAACTGCTGTTATGTGTTGTTTTTATGCCATCTTTGCATAGTGATATCTTTTAGCTCGTTTGTCCGAATGATGCAAATGACATGTCCACGTGTTCGTCTTGCCATGCTCTACATGTTGTATGTGTTAGGTTGCATGTTAGATTTATTCTTGCCATGTTTATCATCGTTGCAAAGTGCCATGTGGCTGTGATGTTGTTTCACTTGTTATGAAATGCCATCTTGTTGAGCTCGTTGCTATCGTTGTGTTTATCTCCATGATGCATGCTTGTATGTTTCGGGATCACCATCATGTGTACTTTGATGTGGTGCTTACCACTTGCCATGTTTAGTTTCGAGGTGACTTAAACTTGCTTGTTTATATGCCATGATGAAACTGCTGTTTTAGGACTTAGTGTTTTTTCACTAAGTCTGAAATCTGTAACGTTCCGATGCCATGTTTGCTTGCTGCTCTAGGACAAACCGTGATAGTTTTGGAGTGGATCTTGATTGTTACTTGTAGTATATATTGTTGGCTTTCCATTCATGTTCTCACATGCTTATTTAAGTGGCTGTAGCATGTTTAACTTTTGCTCCAAAGTTTCAATAAAATTCTGCTGCCAGAATTTTATTGTCAAGTTCAATATGTCCAAGCTTGTTGCTATTTATCCGTGGCTCCTTTGGGGGTGCACCTTTGGACTTATTTGCTGTAGGATATGTCTAGTTTATGTTCATGTCCTTTGCCATGATGTTTGAGTGCTGTATCTTAATTATTTTGAGCTCCGAAGTTGCTATGTTGTTGTAATTTTCAGCTTTCGCTCATTTCTTGTTTCGGGCATAACTTTTAGCCCGTAGCTCCGATTTCAGCGAGTCTTATATGAAACTTGATTGATTTTCTGTGTAGATTAATATTCTATTATTGTTATCATGTTTTGAGGTGTTTTGCTTGAGTGCTATTTTCCGTGCTCCGTGTGCATCCTTAGTGCATCCATCATGCATCCATCATTTTCGAGTGCGCATTGCATCTTGTTGATTCGTGCCTTGTGTGATTGTATTGTTTAGAGCCGGAAGCTGAGACCGAGTACGAGTACGAGCACGAGGTTACCAACGAGGTTGAGCACGAGGACCCTTCTTACGATCCGAACGACTTCTCTTCAGGCAAGATGACCGAACCCCGATAACATTACTATCTTTGCCTATTGCTAGTAGTTCCGCTCTATAGTTTTTCCTCGATGCCCATGTTCTTCCTGTCAGCCTCCTACTTGTAACCATTGCCATGTTAACCACCCTACCTATGCAAACCGTTGCTTGGCTAAGTACGCTTCGCTCAGCCCTTCTTATAGCATTGCTAGTTGCAGGTGAAGATCGAAGATGCTTGCTTCATGTTGAAGTTTTGTTGGGTTATATCACACTATATAAATGCTTAAAATGAAATCATCTATATATTGGCAAGGGTGGAAGGCTAAGCCTTTTGCTTGGTGATTTGTTCCACTCATGCCGTTAGGAACCGTATAAACCGGTGTTATGTTCCTTGATTATGCGTTCCTAACACGGTTGGGGTGTATGGGATCCCCTCGATAAACCGCTAAGTGCTAAGTATTTTCCAGCAAGTCCCAACATTGGTACTATTTGCCTAATAACAAACTAAACTTGCATAGGGAGTTATGAACCCTTTTTCTTAATCAACAACCCCGGGCCAGTGCTCCACATGAGTGTTGGTCCGAACTGGGCAACCTGCGGGGCCACCTCGAGGAAACTCAAGGTCTGGTAAAAACCCGTAGCTTGTCCCATCCGATCGTGGCCTGAGACGAGATACGCGCGGCTACTATCAGGGTGTCGGCACGCCGGGAGGATTTGCTGGATTAGCCTTACCTTAGTTCGGAGTATCTTGAGCACGGGATTCCGAGAATATTCGGGTCTTCCCACTTTGGAGTTGCGACTCCGCGGATCGTGGGCTTGTAATGGGTCAAGTTGGAACACCCCTGCAGGGTTATGAACTTTCGAAAGCCGTGCCCGCGGTTATGTGGCAGATGGGAGCTTGTTAATATCCAGTTGTAGATAACTTGACACAATGTTTCAATACACTACCAGCGTGTGTACCGTGACTGTCAATTTCCGAATAGGGATTCGGGAGTTGAACACGGTGGGGTTATGTTTGTTGAGTTTGTAGCTAGGATCACTTCGTGATCATCTCTCGACCGAGGCTTTCTCTTCTCGCACTCTCTCACGTAAGCTAGTTGCTAGTTGCTGCTGCAGACACTTCTTTTCTTCAGCCTTATCCTCTCCCAAGGCTTAAATAGTCTTGTTACCCGGGAACGGGATTGCTGAGTCCTCTGTGGCTCACAGTTACTTCACCACACCAGATGCAGGTCCAGCTGTGAGCTATCCAGGTGAGGGCACCGAGCTTGACTGGGAGTACGACGAGGAGCGTAGTCGATACTATGTTCGTTATCCTGATGATCAGTAGTGGAGACTTCTACTAGGATTCGATCCGACCTGTGGTTTATTTGTTTAAGTTTGGTATCTTGACATTTGGTTTTTGCCCTTAGAGGGTTGTGATGTTCTTAGTGTATGATGTTTGAGACATGTATTGTATTTGTGTGACGTGGCGAGTGTAAGCCAACTATTTATGTTTACAATCCCCTCTTTTACATGAGATGTGCAAAGATTACCAAACTTGAGATCATTCTAGGATGGACTTATGCCTTTAAGTCGTGCCTCGACACGTAGGAGGTATAACTCCATCCTGGGCATTACACAATGTTCCACTCAAGTGGAACCATCACCAACCCAAGACCCACACGCTTCCGAAGAACAAAGTGAAGGCCCTCAACTAGGGATGGCACCCGCCGGGTTTGGGTACGGGTGGAGGCTCCCCATACCCTTACCCGTCGCCCCAAACCTTACCCATTACCCGTACCCATACCCATCGATTTGTACAATTTTTCACATACCCGTCACCCATCAAGGTAAATGGGTACCCGCGGGTAAAATTACCCATATTTGCAATACATCGATTTGAGCATTACATAGTCATGAACAACAACTTACAATAATAATAATTTATAAACAACAACACATTATGACAACAACACACTCTCATGAACAACAACACTTATATTTGTAAACAACAATAATTATTTGTACACACCAACACAATAAGGCAGTTGACTGCTATGAGCCTGCGAGGTAATCCTAGACGCCAATCACGCAGATATGTAGCCATATAAGGAACTAGGCACTTATGGACATCAATCACCTAGATACCTATCACATATGGGATTGAGGATGTGGGCTCATGGCTTCATTGGTGGGCTAGCTGCGGGATTTATGTACATAATATAATATGTTTAATATGTGGATACATCATATTTAATGCCTAGTTATCAGATTATATGCGAGTACCTGGGTACGCGGGTATGGGTTATACTAAACCATACCCGTACCCACTATACCCGATGGGTTTTTAAAATTCCCTATTTATGTACCCACGGGTATATTTTTGACCCATGCCCTTGCCCTAATAGGGTTTTTACCCGCCGGGTATGTGGGTAATGGGTACCCATTGCCATCCCTACCCTCAACCAGACGAACAAGGCCAAGTGCAAGATCAATCACAAGATGGTGGGGAGCCACCAAATGATGCACAAGGCCAAGTTCTATCCTCTGAGCAAGATCAAGATCAAGAGGAAGCTCAGGATCAAGATCAAGCTCCTGACGTCGCTCAAGATGAACAACTCAGTGCTCCTCAATTATCTCTTGAAGATCAATTGGAGCGTCGTGCTGCAAAAGTAGCCTCCAGGCTTGCTTCCAGAGAACATCACATGGAGAATATTCTTGGAAGCATCAAAAGGGGGGTAAGCACCCGTAGACAATTAACAAACTATTGTGCTCATCAAGCTTTTGTCTCCTGTGTTGAACCTCAGAAGGTCTATGAGGCGCTCGAAGACTGTTAGGGATATTACTAGCGGGTGTAAACCGGCTAGGGTAAACCGGATTATGGTGATATAGTTATATAATTGTAAGCCCAGTAGAGATTACGGCCCATGAAGGCTTAGGGCCCATGTATAGAGTTACGGTTTGTAAACCGTCTTATCATGTAACTTGAGACACAAGGAAGAAACAGCAGAGACCGAGGCGGACACAATTATGAGCTGGCCTCGGGACTCTGTAAACCGGACCGGGCGTTATCTCCTATATAAAGGGATGACCCGGCGACGGTTCAGGGACAAGCAACAACCCGTCGAGACGCAGGCAAGCAATCAGCTCCCTGTTCATCGACGCCCAAGCAATACCAAACCAAACTAGACATAGGCTTTTACCTTCATCGAAGGGGCCGAACTAGTATAAAACCTCTGTGTCCTTTGTGCTCTTTTAACCCCTTCAAGCTAACCCGTGCGATGGTTCCATCATTAAGTCCGTTAAACCGGACATCTGCCGTACTAATTCCACGACAGTCCTTTGAAGCAATTTATAACTCCGATTATTATGATGGTTATTGATTCCTCTATGCATTATGCCTAGCTTAAAGGCATAAAAGAAAGCACTTTTGGGAGGCAGCCCAATGAATAAATTTTATTTTGTTTTTGTTGTGTCTTGATGTTGTTACTACTGTAGCATCATCATTGTATCTTTGCTTTTCAATTTTGTGCCAAGTATAGCCTCTGATTGCTAGATAGTTCAAAAGTTGCGAGGTGCTGTCCAGGAAACAGATTCTGTCCTTGGATAGAAAAAATCGTATAAAATCACCAGATCATCTTTTTGGTCTGAATTTTTTCGACAGCGTGCTCTATATAATTTTATTTCGTGCGTCTGTTCTGAGTTTTTTGATTAGAGTGGCGGAAGTGCCCCGAACAAATTATTTACTACCTGCTGTTCTGTTTTTCACAGATTCTGTCCTGTTTTGCCTTTCCTTCATTTTGCAAACCTAGAGCTTGCTTTTTCTTTGCAAAAACCTTTTGGCATTCTTGAGAAACAGTAGACCTTCAAGAATATCCTTATTTCCAGCAAGGTACAATTATTTTATTATGGGTACTAACCTCACTAATCAGATTATGATGAGTTATGTATGAAGGGAGTTTTTAAGTGTGCGAGGGAAGATGATAAAAAGATTCAGGAGTATCAAGCGCTCAAGCTTGGGGATGCCCCCATGAACCCCCAAGAAATATTCAAGGAGACTCAAGCGTCTAAGCTTGGGGATGCCCCCGTGCATCCCCTTGTCCATCAACATTATCAGTTCGTCTTTCGTTCCACTATATTTTAATCACTTCATGTGTTATGTGCTATGCTTGGAGCGTCTTGTTTTTTGTTTTCTTTAGCTTTTCATAACGAGTCGGAACTCAGCTTTCTTTATGTGGGAGAGAAACACGCTCCACTTCTACCTAGAACATAACATAGAAATTTCATGTCTATCTTTGCTATGTGTGTTCTTTGTCTTTTAATAGCTACTATCATGTTCAGCTCTCAGTTTTCATGCTTATCTTTTCAAAGAGCTTTCGTTTAGTTGGTTGCTTGAACTCTCTTTAGTCATCATGCTTATCTTATTAAGAGAGTTTTCTTCCGTTGCATTGGTTGATATGTCTATGATAAAGATACTACGTGCACGATGGCGCTTAGTAGTTCATGTTTTCTTATGGTTAGTCTCAAATAGCTGGGGGATTTCCCAATGTGTTATTGGAGTACCAACATGGTTTGTTTTCCTATGATGTGGTATGGTTTAGTAATATCTTCCTTCAAGAATTTATTTTGATTGACTTGGCGTATGCTCACGCATATTTAAGACTGTAAAGAAAGTCTGTCAAGCCTTGATGATCTTTTATTTCTGAGTAGCGATATAACTTCCATGACTGATTCAATGTTGCTTTGTCGCTCTGCATGATTATGACCGTCATTGCTCTCTTAGTTGGTCGCTCCCAGTCTTTTGCTAACCTTCGCCTGTACTAAGCGGACTGACTGCTTGTGCATCCACATTCCTTTATACCAGTTATGCCATATGAGTCCACCATATCTTCCTACATCGTATTTACCTGCCATTCCTAACGGAGACTTGCATGTGCCATCTAGAAATTATTCAAAAAAAGCATTCCTATTTTGTGCCTCTGTTGTAAGTTCATGAGGAAGTAGTGGTTAATTGATGATCTTTTTAAGTTGGACAAGCTTCACCCCGGGATTGCATGTATAATGTGCAAACCCATAATACGAGAAGGAACTGGCATTGAGTGCGCCCGGCTCAAAAATAATATAACAAACAAACCCTCCTTCACGCTTTGTTCATGAGAAATCAGAAAACTTTGGCAGTGATAAACAAAGGAGATTAAGAGGATGTGATCGTCCTCATTCGGGAGCCATTCCACGAAACTTGTCCATCTCAAGAAGTGATTGAGTTGTCTGCTAGCATTCGTTGACAAAACATGCATGATCGAAAATAAATTATTACCTCTGCTTTAAAACCAAGAGCTCTGGTACATGTTTTGTCTTTGTTACCGACTACGGGTTTTCAACCTTGCCAACAAAAGCCACGGTTCGAGAGTCTCCACCTTCTTTTAAAAGCACCAACTACTGAGAGCATGATTGTCATTCTGAGTGTAATGTGCATTGTCCCAAAGTAGCATTGTCTTTTGCATGATTGTGATATCGTTTATTCTGAAATCATTGTATCTAGTCATCACTTAAACCTTGGAGGTGCCCCTGCATTTATGTTTTGCTTCACTAAAGGGGGCAAGCTAGATACCACTTTATCATATTTGCACATCATGTTCATTACAAATCTATTTGATGTTTCAATATCATATTGTAAAACTTTCAGTCCTTTGTGATTTTCTCATGAGGCAACTTAATTACTACAGATTCATTGTCTCAGTAAGCTTTTGTCATACGACTATGAAAAAGTCCTATATGGTTAATAGCATGTCACCACAGAAATTATTCTTGTTATCATTTACCTACTCGAGGTCGAGCAGGAATTAAGCTTGGGGATGTTGATACGTCCAAAACGTATCTATAATTTCTGCTTGCTCCATGCCTCTTTTGGGTGATATTGCTATGATATTTATACACTTCCATACACTTTTGATCATATTTGGACTAACCTATTAACTCAGTGCACCCCAGTGCCAGTTTCTGTTTTCGGCTGTTTTTGTATTGCAGGTTTTCACATTACGAGAACTGCCAGGAAAAATCCAGAAAAATTATATAAAAAATTAGTGTTCCAGAAGCTACCTTGCGCCCGAAGTACAGCCGGGGGGGGGGCACCAGGGCTCCAGGCGCCCTGGTGGCGCGCCCCCCCTGGGCCGTGCCGGGGGGGCGCCTGGGCCCCCCGAGGCTCCGCTGATGCCCCCCTTTGGCATATATTTAAAGCGTCTCCCGAAACCCTCGAGACGGGAACTCTTTTTCGCGATCTCATCTCTGTTCCGCCACCGCCGCCGCTTCCAAGATCGGGAGCACCAGGAGAACTCTTCCCGGCACCCTGCCGGAGGGGAGGATCACCACCGGGAGCTTCTCCACCACCATGGACGCCTCCCGGATGAGTTGTGAGTAGTCTCCCTTGGACCACGGGTCCATGACCAGTAGCTATGTGATGTTCTCCTCCCGTTCTTGTGCTTCACTAATTAGACCTCGTGAGCTGCCCTACATGATCGAGGCACATATGTAATCCTTATGCTGTTGCTATGATGAGTTTGCTGGGATCCGATGGATTATGAGATTATGTTCAGATTGTGTTTGAGTAATATATTTGATTCACCTCTTTTATATTTATGTTCGTAAGTAATTCTTGCATGTTCTCCGTTGTTATTTATTGCTTTGGCCAAGTAGTAGGTAGTGACTCCAAGAGGGAACGTTATGCTTGATTGTGGGTTCATGCCCCTCGATGACTAGTTTGAGTGACAGAAACATGAGTCTAGGGGATGTGCTGTTGCCACAAGGGGGAAAACAACGGTGCTTGTGCCCGCGGGTGCAAGGATTGTTTACTTTACGCAAAGTTCTTTTAATGCAGTTGTCTGTTGCTTTGAGTTTACACTATGGGTGGGACTCACAACTTAATACCAGCGAGATGTTCTGGATAGATATCTCAAGGTGGATGATTAGTAGTAGATATTGATGGATTTCGGTCTACTTACTTTGGCGTACCGCCCATGCTTTGAACCTCAACCTTTCTTGCAATGTAGTCAGCATTGGTTTGCGCACATGGTCCTGTCAATTGCCCAGCTGTAATTCGTTTACCTCACATAGCTGTTTTATCGTCTTTTGGGAGAGAGACATCACTAGTGAACATCATGAGACTCCGGTCCATATTACCATCATTGATCACATCCGCTATTTACTTTTCCGCATTTTACTTACTATTGCAATTATACCTATCACTATTATCACTTGCGTTTGATCCTTTGTAAACTACAAGGCCGGAGGGATTGACAACCTCTCTGTACTCGTTGGGAGCAAAGTTATTTGTATCTGTGTGCAGGTCCACGTTGATTGCTAATATCTGGCGCCGTTAGCAGTTGACACCTTCTTGTTGAAACTGGGAGTCTCAGGGAAATCGATCCTTGGTATTGCCAAGGGAAATCTTCTGCTACACTGCATCTCAAAACCTTCCACTTGGGGTAACCAACGAGGGGTGAGAAGCCACCTAGCAGGAAGCAGCCGATGTCAGTGGTGGACCTAGCGGCATGTATACAAAGAGAGCAGGAGCCTACAAGTGCATGGGTCTGGCGAGTGTCAGAAATCCTGCACTCTTCGAACGGTATCAGCCCTAGTACGGCGATAGTAACACTGGAAAACAATTGCTGGTTTGAGTCTCTAAAGTTGAAGCTGGGACGGCTCAAACGGGACTGTAATGACATGGGAACTCTCATGAGAGCTTTGGTAAAGTATGGGGACTCCGACAACACTAAGTATCCAGAAGCGGATGGAGATAAATCTGGAAAGGCAAATAAACCCGGTAAACCGGCGCAGGCTAATCTGGTCGGAACAAGCTTCTTAGGTAAGCGAAAGGCAGAGGGTGGCTCTGATTTTGTGGCCAATACCCAAGTTCAAGGGAGCTTTTAGCGCAACAAAGGTAAACCGCCTTCACAAAACGGCAGGGGGTTCATTAATTGGGAGCGACAATTGAACGAGCCTTGCCCGAAACATGGAACAAAGGAACATCCAGCTAAACATACCTGGGGAGAGTGCCGGGTCATGATGGAGGCCATGAACCGGGCCAGGTCTAACAATGGGCCACCAGGCGGCGGTACAGGCCCCGGATTTCATGGTCCGGGGCATCAGGGTAATGGCTCCGGATCAGGATATCATGGCAACAACAATGGCTACAATAACCAAGGCAATCATCAGTATGGTCAGGGCGGTTACAATAACCAAGGCAACCATCAGTATGGTCAGGGCGGTTACAATAGCCAAAACAACCAGCAGCAGGGCCAGGGTAATCACAGCAATCAAGGCAATTAGCAGCGCCAACAGCAGCAGCAATCCGGATATCAGAGTAATCCGAAGGAGCTGAGCAGTGGACAGTATCATGTGTTTACTACGAGTTTGTGCAAACGGGATCAAAAAGTCTTAAAGCGGGCGGTCCACGCGGTTGAACCGGCAACACCACGATTCCTGCGCTGGTCGGAACAACCTATTGTGTGGAGCAGAGAGGATCACCCGCCGTGAGTTGATAATCCGGGCCAATTGGCCTTAGTGGTAGCACCACAGGTGGGTGACTACAAATTTACCAAAGTTCTCATGGACGGCGGCAGCAGCATCAATATCTTGTATTATGAGACCTTCCGCCGCATGGGGCTGACGGATAAGAAGCTAAGACAGTGAAACACGGTGTTTCATGGAGTAGTGCCAGGTAAATCAGCTTACCCGGTTGGGAAAATTGACCTAGAAGTTACCTTTGGAGATGAACTGGATTTCAGGTCAGAGACAATAATCTTTGAGGTGGTAAAGATCCGGAGCCCATATCATGCCCTGTTTGGACGACCGGTTTACGCCAAGTTTATGGCTAGGCCGTGCTATGTTTATCTGCAGCTCAAGATGCCGGGTCACAAAGGAACCATCACGGTTCATGGAAGTCGCAAAATCGCATTGGAGTGCGAAGAAGGAGACGCTGCTTATGCGGAGGCAGTATGTGCTATGGAGGAGTTGAAATTTTACAAAGACAATGTTGATCCGGCAGATATGTCTCCGTTAAAGAAGCCAACTAGAGAGCATGATCCGGTGTTGAAATTCAAATCTGCAGAGGAAACCAAGCAAATCGACTTTGTGCCAGGCGATTCGTCCAAGCAGTTCACTATCAGCGCTAACCTTGATCCTAAATAGGAAAGCGCGCTCATCGAGTTCATCCGTGAGAATCTGGATATCTTTGCATGGAAACCTTCTGACATGACAGGTGTACCGAGGGAACTCGCTGAGCACAGTCTTAACATTGATCTGCAGTTTAAACCTGTCAAGCAATATCTGCTCCGCTTCAACGAAGAAAGGCGCAAGGCTATAGGTGAAGAAGTGGCCAGGCTGTTGGCTGCAGGGTTCATAGTTGAAGTGTTCCACCCGGAGTGGTTGGCTAATCCGGTGCTGGTGTTAAAGAAAAATGGGAAGTGGAGAATGTGTGTGGATCACACAGACCTAAACAAAGCTTGTCCAACCGATCCTTTTGCTCTCCCCCGTATTGATCAGATCATTGATGCTACGGCAGGATGTGAGCGGCTAAGTTTTTTGGATGCGTATTCAGGATATCATTAGATCAAGATGGCAGTTAAAGATCAAGAGAAGACAGCCTTCATAACTCCTTTTGGTGCTTTTTGCTATGTATCTATGCCTTTTGGGCTCAAGAGTGCCCAAGCCACCTACCAACGTTGTGTACAGAATTGTCTTAAGGGGCAGATAGGGAGAAATGTTCATGCCTATGTAGATGATATCGTGGTGAAGTCAAGGAAGGAGGAGACACTGATAGAGGACCTCAAGGAGACCTTTGACAACCTTCGGGCCTATGAAATGATGCTTAATCCGGAGAAGTGTGCTTTCGGTGTTCCGGCGGGCCAGCTCCTTGGATTCTTGGTGTCAAACAGAGGAATAGAAGCCAATCCGGAGAAGATCAAGGCAATCACGTCTTTGACTAAACCGGCTTGCATCAATGATGTTCAGCGTATCGCTGGCCGGATTACAGCGTTGAGCCAGTTCATCAGTCGTCTGGGAGAAAAGGCAATTCCGCTTTATCAGATGCTAAAAAAGACGGACCGGTTTATATGGAGTGATGAGGCAAATGCTGCGTTTGAGGATTTGAAGCGGCAACTGGCGGAGCCACTGGTCCTTGCTGCCCCCGTTGATAAGGAGCCGTTGCTGTTATACGTGGCTGCCAATGCACGGGCAGTCAGCACGGCAATCGTGGTTGAGCACAAGGAAGCAGGGAAGGAGTATCCGATTCAACGTCCGGTTTATTATGTCAGTGAGGTTCTCATTGAATCCAAACAAAGATATCCGCATTGGCAGAAGCTGGTATATGGTGTGTTCATGGAAAACCGAATAGTTGAAACATTATTTCCAAGGCCACCCAATAACTGTTGTCAGTTCAGCTCCATTGGGGGATATAATCCAGAACAGGGAAGCCACTGGCAGAGTGGCGAAGTGGGCCACTGAGCTTAGCCCACACGGATTAAAGTATGTGCCACGCACCGCTATCAAATCCCAAGCATTGGTGGATTTCATCAATGATTAGACAGAACTACAAGCACCATAGGAGAAGCCGGATCTTACATACTGGACTATTCACTTTGACGGTTCAAGGCAATTAGAAGGCTCGGGGGCTGGAGTTGTGTTAACTTCCCCGCGAGGTGACAAGTTTTGTTATGTCCTCCGTCTAATGTTTCCTTGTACTAACAATGCAGCAGAATATGAGGCATTGCTTCATGGCCTGCGGATGGCTAAGGAGATGAACTTGAGCCGGGTCAAGTGGTTTGGTGATTCAGATTTAGTGGCACAGCAAGTATCCGGCAAGTGGGATTCTAAAGACCCTCTCATGGCAGCTTACAGGCGAGAAGTTGAAGCAGTCGCAGGATATTGCAAAGGGTATCAGGTGGATCACATAGACCGGCGACGGAATGAAGCGGCCGATGCTCTAAGCCGGCTGGGTTCTCAACGTAGGCCGGTGCCACCGAATACTTTTTTGGATGAGCTGCACAGTCCATCCGTTCAGGTACCATCGGAGGAAGATCTGGCCGTTCCTGATCCGGAAGCACAACTAGTTGCAGCACTTCATGTTATTCCGGATTGGACGCTCCCATATTTGGCGTATCTAAGCCGTGGAGAGTTGCCGGACGATGAGATGGAAGCAAGACAGATAATCCGGCGGTCCAAATCCATGACAATTGTAAACGGAGAACTTCACCATCGCAGTGTTTCTGGGGCATTTCAGCGGTGTGTGTCATCCGAGGAAGGCTGTGACATCCTTCGAGAGATTCATGAAGGGGATTGTGGTCATCACGCCGGTTCAAAATCATTGGTGGCTAAAGCTTTTCGACATGGGTTCTATTGGCTCACAGCCCATGCTGATGCGGAGGATTTAGTCCGGAGGTGCGATGCTTGTCAGAAATTTTCACGGCGTGCTCTTGTTCCGGCGCAGGAACTGCGGATGATACCAATTATTTGGCCGTTTGCGACTTGGGGGCTTGATATGGTCGGACCTTTTAAACGATCCCAAGATCAAAAAACTCATCTGCTGGTTGCTGTGGATAAGTTTACAAAGTGGATCGAGGCAGAGCCTGTGAGCAAGTGTGATGCAGCGACAGCAGTTAAATTCATCAAAAAAGTAATTTTTCGATTTGGTTTTCCACACAGCATCATCACAGACAATGGCACCAATTTATCTAAAGGAGAGACGGAAGAATTTTGTCAAAGGGAGCATATTCGTCTAGATGTATCTTCTGTAGCTCACCCTCAATCCAATGGTCAAGCTGAAAGGGCCAATCAAGAGATTTTGCGAGGTATAAAGCCCCGGCTTATGACTCCCTTGCAAAGAACACCAGGGTGATGGGTCGAGGAATTACCCTCTGTCCTCTGGAGCATCAATACTACGCCAAACCGGTCCATAGGTTATACACCTTTCTTCATGGTGTACGGTGCTGAAGCGGTTCTTCCAAGCGATATCCACCATGATTCACCACGGGTGGCGGCTTATGTTGAAGCGACCAATGAGCAGGCAAGACAGGACAGTTTGGACCGGCTAGATGTAGAGCGTGACATAGCAGCAACGCGATCTGCGATTTATCAGCAGGACTTGCGCAGATATCACAGCCGCCGGGTCAAAACCAGGACGTTCCAGGAGGGAGATTTGGTACTCCGGCTCGTCCAAGACCAAACAGATATGCACAAGCTATCCCCGCCTTGGGAAGGGCCCTTCGTGGTCAGCAAGAATCTACACAACGGTTCATATTACCTGGTGGACGTTCGAGATCATAAGGACTCACGGACATCAGAAGAAGAGACAAAAAGGCCATGGAACATCGCTCTCCTGCGGCCCTACTACACCTGAGCCATGAGCTCTGTTGTATCCTATGTATATATTATGATTAATGAATAAATCGGCGCCCTCGGTAAACCGGGGGATCAGCTCTTTTTTCAAAAATAAGTATCTTATGGAAATTCACTTAGGTGATATACATCTAAAGTTTATTCCTTTTGATATATATATATATATCATTTTCATTAAAGAAGACAAGATGCCTTGATCTATTTATGTTGATATACAGGACAACTATTTATTAAGGGACCAAAGAAGGTTTGCCGCATAGTGCAATCCCATATAGATACCCTGCTTCTACATTTGCTAGGGGGCTTCCTGTTCAAACATAGGTCGTATTCGAACCAAAGAGAACATAGCCAAACTCGCTAGGGGGCTTCCTGTTCAAACATAGGTCGTATTCGAACCAAAGAGAACATAGCCACACTCACTAGGGGGCTTCTTGATCGTATTCGAATCATAGCTTAACCCCTTTTGAGTCCGACTTGGATCGTATTCGAATCCACTGATTGGCAAAATTTCACGGTCACTAGGGGGCTACGGATCGTATTCGAATCCTACCTTAACCCCTTGTGGTCCGGTTTATATGATCGTATTCGAATCATAAGCTCCTTGGATCGTATTCGAATCCATTGATTGGCCAAAATTTCACGGTCACTAGGGGGCTACGGATCGTATTCGAATCCTAGATTAACCCCTTGTGGTCCGGTTTATATGATCGTATTCGAATCAAAACCTCCTTGGGTCGTATTCGAATCCATTGATTGGCTAAAGTTTCAAGGCCACTGGGGGCTACACGGTCGTATTCGAATCCTAGCTTAACCCCTTTGGTCCGGTTTACTGATCGTATTCGAATCAGAAGCCTCGATTTGGAGCCTGGCAGCTCGCAAAAAGCCTCGACTACATGGTCTTATTTGCAAACCTGTGTTTTTTGTGTTTGTGTTCTCATGTGTTTCTATGGTTTTTTGATCCGGAGTGGGACAACTTCAAAGTTGACCACATATCTTCAAAAGTCTGGACAGAGCTCCAGCATTATTTAAACCGGTAGTTCTTACAAACCCGGAATAATTGGGTACGCCCCAACGGAGCCAAGAGTTTCCTCAGAAACAACAATGTTCGCCGGATTAAGGATATCAAGCATACTTAATCACAGGTATGAAGTTATTTCTGGTATAAAACAGACACTTGTTTGATATATTTATAAGAGCGTTTTAATCGGTCCGGTGGTAAACCGCTAGGACATCTTTCAAGTGTTATCTATGCAGATACAGATAATATAAAGGCCCAGTCAAACATCTGACGTCCGGATCAGGACGAAAAATATTTCAAAGCTATCCTATTACAAGGCATAGCAAGCCTGAACGGATTAAAGTATTTCTCGACAAAATAATACAGCAGCTAAGAGATAAACTGAGTGGCTTATGCTTCTTCCTGCTACGAAGGTTGAGGACCAGCTTGTTCCGGAGCTTCTTCGCCTTCTTGAAGCGGCTGAAAGTCAGGAACGCGCCAATCGATTTTTGATAAAGCACGGAAGTACATCTCTTCAGTAATGAGATTAGACGGATCAACATCTGGGGCGAAAGTGTGGGGGCGCACTGGTGGGATTAGATTTTCGGTATCATAAAACGGCCGATCCACCCGCTCATTCTTTAAATCGTACGCCGGATGATACCTGGTCAAGTCTGATTCAACAACAAGTTTGCTGGCAAGAGGACGCATCTCCTTAGTCAAAGCATGAAGGTCTTTGCCAGTGAAAGCCGATCCATCTTCTTTGGTGCTAGGATACCCGTTCATGGCTTCTTCCGGATCAAAGTCTGGAACCCACGCTTTGGCTCTGGTGAGCGCTACAAGAGAACCGGCTCGGGCAGCAGACTTCTTCACCTCTTCCAAGCATACAGGCAAGATAGAAAGCTTCTCCAGAGTGCCTTGGATAGTGGTGGGAGCCGGTTTATTAAATGACATTGCACTTATAATCCTTTGAGCTCCGGAATACAGCTGCTCAAACAGAGTATAAGAGGCCTTGAGTTTCTTCCGCAGATCATCCCCAAGATGGGTGATGCGGCGCCCTACATATGATTATCACAGTTAAAACCGGAGCGGAATAAAGATTGCAGAGATGAAAGCACGTGCAAGTTAAGTATTTACCAAAGACGGCAGAGGTCATAAGCTCTATCTGCTGCTTTAAACCGGTTAACTCTTGTGTCACCGGATTAAGAGCTTCCTCAGCATCCTTTGCTCTCTTTTCCAGAGCATTCCTTTGCACTTCCCAGGTTGTCCATTCCGCTTCAAAATACTTCTTCAATTGTTCCGTAGTGGTTAAACTCAACGCCAGATCTTTTTTGGCCTTGGCAGCAGAAGTTTCAGTCTCAGTAAGTCTGTTCCGGAGCTCAGTTATTTCTTCAGCCCTCCGGGTTAAGTCAGCCTGCAAGAAAGTCAAGGGAAAGAATTGATGATTCAGACAAGTATCAAGCACATAACCATGTTATCCACTCGACACTTGGGGGCTAATGGGCAGTTGAAGTATTAAAAGATGACAATTAAAGACAAAGTCTCAAGCACATAAAACAAGTTATCTACTTGACACTTGGGGGCTAATGGGCAGTTGAAGCATAGAAAGAAAAATTCAGACAAGTCCCAGGCACATAAAGCGGGTTATGCCCCTGGCACTTGGGTGCTAATGTAAAGATTATTAGCTCACATATGGAAGTACCGGTTCACCTCCTAACAAAGCTAAACCGGAACTTGGGGGCTACCATGATATAGACAGAAATACAAAGAAGGCAAAAGCAAAAAACAAGTAAGATACCTCGTATTTGTCTTTCATCATATTGACCAAGCCCGCTTCATAGTCCCGACTGGTATGAAGCCGGTTCAAATATCCGGAATAAAGCTCTTGGGCACTCAGCTCGGCATAATTGGACAAGTCTGTGTTCCACTTGCCCTTCTCCTGCTGGAGTTTCTCCGTTTTAGCAGTATGCTTAGCTAAGATGATAGGCTCAGCAGGAGCGGTAAAACCTGTCCCGGTTATTTGAACATCCGGAGAAGCAGTATTTGGCTGTGAAGGGGTAGCAGTATGAACCGGACTAGCAGGAGCCGGGCTATTCCGAGGAGGGGTAGCCCGGACAGGATTTGCCGGTTCAAGAACATCCTTAGTATTTGTACCTTCAGGAGGAGCAGTGTAATCATGATCCATGGGAGCAGGATCGTCAAGCTGAATTGTAGGTTCATTTTCCGGAAGGATGACCTCGTCCGGATCAGCCATCGGATCAGCAGTAGCAGTTTCAGCAGCCGTTTTACTGGCCTTTGCCTTTTTGCTAGGCTTAGGCTTGCTAATATAAATTAGAAAAGAAATCAGAGTCACAAAAACAAATACAAAGGTAAACCGGATGGGATAAAGGATTTACCCAGGGACAGTCTTCAGAGTTGGGACCTGTGTGGCGGTTGATTCGCTGGAAGATGATAAAGGTGTCTCTTGATAATTAGGATCAGACGGTTTAAGTGGTTTGCGTATAAATCCGGCCTTGGGATGAAGAAGAGTTGGAGAAAGTAAAACCTCAGAGCGGCGCCTCCGGGGCGGAGTGAGAGATATTCCGGAAGACTCGACTACATGGCCACTATGGCGTGTAGTCCGGCGGGCTTCGTCTTGCTGCTTTTTCAAAAGAAAATTGGGGTCTAGTTGAGCGTAAGGATGAGAAAAAGGATACTTCCGAGATGCCTTACGAATCTCGGGCACCAACGGTTCAGAATCTGAAGAAAGAATGATTACCTCAGTTTCGGCCGCTTTATCAGCTTCAGCCAAATCCTGTGAAAAGATACTATTAAACATAAATCGGGATAAAAGAGAACAAAGCATATCAGGATCAGCTCATACCTCAGAATCCGGATCATCTTCTTCAACATGTGAACCGAAGCCAGCAGCCGCCTTTTTCTTCTTGACAACGAAAGTTTTCCGGCGTGGCTGTTTGCCTGACTTATCCTGAGGTTTCCTTTTCCAAAAAGGATCGTCGGCCTGTGTAGAAGATGAAAGATGAATGGAAGATAATTTAAATGGACGGATTAGAAGTAAACAGAAGGGATTAAAGCTTACCGCCGGCAATTTGTTCTTCTTATAGTATGGAGCCAATCCGGTTTGGCTACATTCCTCCAAAGAAATATTGAGCATCTTCTTAGCAGATTCAATAACTTCCTTCTCAGGAAGCACTATGTTGGTAAAGCACCGAGGATCATCCGGTTTACCGGTATATTGACACATCAAACTGGAGCGCCGGCTCAGAGGAAGGATACTCCAAGCGAGCCAACAACATATGAAGTCAACCCCAATCAATCCGTTGGCCATAAAAGCTTTGAGGTTGGCAAGCTGAGGGGCGAACCGGGGCCGTTCCGAGGAGCTCAGACGCTGCAGCAGTGGATGATCTTCAGGAAGATGATGTTCGCGATAACCCGGCAGTGGGTTCTCCCCTTCAGGCGAAGTATCTTGGCAATAGAACCAAGATTGGTTCCAATCCTTAGGGTGTGTATGGAGACCAGCGTGAGGAAAGACCGCATCTCTTCTCTTTTGAATACTAACCCCGCCTAGTTCTTGATGAGGTCCGGTAATAAACTCAGTTCGCCGGTTTAAGTGGAAGAAATCCCGGAACAAGTCAACTGATGGCTCTTCTTGAAGGTACACCTCAGAGAAGACTTGAAAATTGCATATGTTTGATACGGAATTTGGACCTATGTCTTGAGGATGAAGCTGAAAAGCGGCCAGCACGTCCCAGAAGAATTTTGAACCGGGGGGACTAAAGCCCCGGCCTATATGATCAAAGAAGACAATAACTTCTCCTTCTTTGGGAGTAGGGGGCATTCACCCTTTGGGGCTCGCCATTTCAGAATTGTTTGAGGGCATAGAGTGCCAATTGCAGCAACATTAACTAAGTCTTCTTCCGTAATGACGGAAGGGACCCAGTTGCAAGAAACGAACTGCTTGGCAGACATGTTTGCAGAAGGAAAATGCTGAAAAAGTGAAGTATAAAATCCGGATTATTCAAGTACAGAAGCATAAACCGGATCATATATTCAAAATCACATCGACGGTTTAGACAAGGGACTAATAGCATTGACAATCCGGAAGCAAGCAAGAAACAAGCTGCTACCGGTTTATGACAATAAAAAATAAAGAAGCTAAACCGTCGGGTTCATGGTTGATGCGTTACAGAAGCAATATATTATTGACTAAACCGGCAAATGTCTTACAGATCTATCAAAACGAAGAAACAGGTTTCTACAGAAGGCTAAGGTAAAAAAGATCTGAGCAGTAAGAAAAAGAGGAAATTTACGCAGGTCTATCACAGAAGAACTGCGGAGGCCTTCTACAGAGCAAATGAATCTAAGGGCGAACTGAGAAATATAGATCTAAGCATAAAGTTACGGAGCAAGAGCAAGTTTTGAAGATAAATCTAAGGTTGAATCTACTACGAGCATGGCGTATAGGACGAACAGCCGAAGCTTTGAGGTCTAATGGCGGAAACATGGAAGAACCCTAGATTACGGATCTGCGGCGAGAGAAGGGGAGTACCTGAGGCAGAAGGAAGCGGCGGCGGAGTGGCTCTGGACGCGATTCAGGTCGATGCAGCGGCCTGGTCGACGGCGACGACGAGCTCGAGCGCAGCGAAGAAGCTTCGGGCGACGGAGGAGGAAGATGAGCGGAAGGAAGAAAACTAAGGGCACGGCCGTATTTATAAAGGTAGAGAGACGAAACGGCAAGCGCGGGATTTGAGGAAGACAGAGATTGGATAAAGATTCTCCTGTCGCCTCGATTTTCGGAATGACCTTTAAACAAAGGTAACAAATAGCTGCGCGCAATAAATGTGGAAGTGATGTCACGATCGAATCAAATGATTTCCAGAGATGACGTCATAGCCGGTTTACAAAAACCGAGAAGATACAAGAAAGAAGGTTATGCAAGATTTAGAAGACTGACATGAACAAGTTCAAATCATTCTGGGGCCTAATGTCAGGGATATTACTAGCGCGTGTAAACCGGCTAGGGTAAACCGGATTATGGCGATATAGTTATATAATTGTAAGCCCAGTAGAGATTACGGCCCATGAAGGCTTAGGGCCCATGTATAGAGTTACGGTTTGTAAACCGTCTTCTCATGTAACTTGAGACACAAGGAAGAAACAGCAGAGACCGAGGAGGACACAATTATGAGCCGGCCTCGGGACTCTGTAAACCGGACCGGGCGTTATTTCCTATATAAAGGGACGACCCGGCGACGGTTCAGGGACAAGCAACAACCCGTCGAGACACAGGCAAGCAATCAGCTCCCTGTTCATCGACGCCCAAGCAATACCAAACCAAACTAGACGTAGGCTTTTACCTTCATCGAAGGGGCCGAACTAGTATAAACCCTTTGTGTCCTTTGTGTGCTTTTAACCCCTTCAAGCTAACCCGTGCGATGGTTCCATCATTAAGTCCGTTAAACCGGACATCTGCCGTGCTAATTCCACGACAAAGACCCTGATTGGCTTAATGCCATGCATGAAGAACTCCACAACTTCGGGCGTAACAAAGTATGGCGTCTGGTGCCGAGGCCAAAGGAGAACCATAATGTCATTGGAACCAAGTGGATCTTTAAGAACAAGCAAGATGCTCACGGCATTGTCATCCGCAACAAGGCGCGTCTGGTGACTCAAGGCTACTCCCAAGTCGAGGGTATCGACTACGGTGAAACCTTTGCCCCCGTTGCTTGCCTTAAATCTATTCGTTTGTTGCTTGCCTATGCTTCTCATCATAACTTTAAGCTACAACAAATGGATGTGAAAAGTGCATTTCTTAATGGTCCTATTAATGAGTTGGTGTATGTCAAACAACCCCCGGGGTTTGAGGATCCCAAGTTCCCCAATCACGTGTATCAACTCGATAAGGCACTCTATGGCCTTAAACAAGCCCCACGTGCATGGTATGAACATCTTACCGAGTTGTTACAAGATCATGGGTTTGAAATTGGGAAAATCGACCCCACTCTTTTTACTAAGAAGGTCAAAGGGGAGTTGTTTGTCTGTCAACTATATGTTGATGATATTATCTTTGGTTCTCCTAACAAAGCTTTCAATGATGAGTTCGCCGCACTCATGACCACACATTTTGAGATGTCCATGATGGGAGAGTTGAAGTACTTCCTTGGGTTTGAGATCAAGCAAAGAAGAGAAGGAATCTTCATCAAACGATCCAAGTATACTCAAGACATGCTCAAGAGGTTTAATCTAAGTGATGTCAAGCCGGCTACTACTCCAATGCCAACCAAGTGCCAACTTGACATTGATCCCAATGGTAAAGCCGTGGATCAAAAGGTATATTGTTCTATGATTGGATCCTTGCTTTACCTTTGTGCATCTAGACCGGATATTATGTTGAGTGTGGGAATCTGTGCACAGTTTCAAGCCTCACCTAAGGAAAGTCACTTTGTGTCAGTCAAGCGAATCTTTCGATATTTGGCTCATACCCCAAACTTTGGCTTATGGTACCCAAGAGGAGCAAACTTGAACCTTGTAGGTTTCTCTGATTCGGACTGGGCGGGAGACAAAGTGGATAGGAAGTCCACTTCCAGAGGGTGCCAATTTCTTGCTTGCTCTCTGGTAAGTTGGTCGTCCAAAAAGCAAAGTTGTGTGTCTCTCTCGTCCACCGAAGCAGAGTTTGTGGCCGCTGGCAGTTGTTGTGCTCAACTCCTATGGATGAGGCAAACTTTAAAGGATTACGGTGTCACTTGTGACAAAGTGCCTCTTTGGTGTGACAATGAAAGTGCCATCAAGATTTCTCTTAACCCGGTGCAACATTTCAAGATGAAGCATATTGAGATTCGGTATCACTTCATCCGGGATCATATTCGGCAAGGAGAAATCGAGCTTCACTATGTCAACACTCATGATAACCTTGCAGATATCTTCACGAAGCCTTTGGATGAAGCAAGATTTCGCGAGTTAAGGCATGAGCTAAATATCATTGATTTGAGCAATGTTGCTTTAGCACGTGCACACCCCACCATACTCTTCATATTGTCTATTCTAGGTGCAGGCATGGATATAGGGGGAGTGTTTTTCGCTCAATGAACTCTCTCTCCCCCCATTATGCATAAATTGATCAAGTCCTTCATATTAACCATCTTTGATGGTATTTGTGCTTCAAGGACGAGTTTTGGTCATGGGCCCAAGGTTAAAATCTTCGCGGCGCCATACCTCTTGACTCAAACATAGGTGGCTTCGGCCACCGCCCTCTCTTGAAGAGGGTTTTCTTGACTCTTGCCGGTGTGTGTTGGTTTGTCTTTGTTTTCCTTGCCTTCGTGTCCTCCTTTTTGAGCTAAGCCATGTAGTATAGTTGCCGTGGCGTGCTGGGCGGTACTACCGCTGGTGGTGCGCGGTACTACCGCCCCCAGCGCGGTACTACCGCTGCGGGGTAGGACCAGGGGGTTATATCGGGGCAGGGGGAGGTTTCTCTCCCCCATACCCATTCGCTCGCCCCTTCGTTCCTCGTCCTCTCTCCAACAGTTCATCGCCGCGGGAGGGCTCTGGCGGATCTCCTTCCCCGGGGCGTTCCTCTCCAATTCCTTCGGTGGAGTCGATCCCCACCTAGTTCTCTTGCCATGGATGCCGGTATTGCCCCCGTTCCTTCTCTCCTTTTGTCTCGTTTTCAGATCTTGTGTTTTAGGGGCAATAGTGGTTGCATCTCTAGATTTTTGGCTATATCTAGGCTTCAGTAGGTTGGAGAAGGCAACTAGACTGTCTAGATTAGAGTATGGTAGGAATATTTTTGAATTTGATAGGCCGGTAGTGCCGGATCTGACCACGGTAGTAGGGAACTGATGATCCCCCGCCTCGAGCGGTACTACCGCTCTCTTGGAGCGGTACTACCGCTTGGGCGGTACTACCGCTTGCAGGTCACGGTACTACCGCTGCCTGCCAAGTTCAACAATGTTTTTTCCATTCTTTGATCTATTTCTGTTGTGCTTGTTGGATTATGCTCGTTCTTTCTGGTTGGTTCGCGTGTTTTTGTGTTTGGTTCCAGGTGATGAACATCCTGAGCATCAAGCTCGCCGTATCAACCCCAATCGTGCCACCTCGAAGCGCTACCGCACATCTGAGTCTGCAGGAGGTTCATCTAGTGCTCCGCCTCCACCTCAACTCAAGAAGAAGTCCACGTCGAAGCCAAAGGGCAAAACTGTGCCCCAAATGAGTGCCAAAGAATTCTGGGCAAGGCGTCGCCGCAATCCCTATGAAGAAGATCAAGAACCCAATTTGGTCAACCGTCCGTTCTGGAACCGCTTTCAGTTTGCCATCTACTTTGATCTTCTCAAGGCCAAGAAGAATCTTTATGTTAGTGTGCGCTCCATCGACACGGATTACCTGGAGAAGGATCCTGTGTACTTTGGCGAGGCTCTTCAGATGTGCTCTCAGCTTAACATTCTCCAGATCATCCCGTTCAACAAGGACTTTCATGCAGATCTTGTGGCTCAGTTCTATGCCACTGTCCATCTAGGGACTGATGAGGACATGACTCTGACTTGGATGACCAATGGCAAGTTGCTTTCTGTCAAGTGGAAGGCTTTCATGGAGTTACTTAGGGTGGAAGATCATGGGCTTGCGACTCCTGTTGGCTTTCGTCCTCATCACAACACTACCTCCACCCACAAGCAAGCTCTCTGGCCCTACTGCACTGCGAAGGTCAACCCTGAAACTAAGAAGGTAACATATGAGCCGTCTGCCTATCTGGATATCCTTCACCGCATCTTCCGTGAGACCCTCTTCCCTCGAGTTGGGAATCTAGATATGGTTCACTCCTATCTTGTGGACATGCTTCTCTTCTGCCAGCATGAGCAAGAAAGGAACACTGGTGAGTCCCTGGATATCTCTCATGTGATGTGGTATGAACTCTTATCTGCTATCTCTGAGCGTAAGTTCCTGATCTATGGACCATTCATCATGCTGCTAATTGAGAAGGCTTGGGATCATGTCTATCCCAACGTTATGCTTGAAACTGGAGATTTGGTGTCTCATGAGATCAAGCGTCTGAGGAGGAAGGACAACTGGGCACTCAGGCACCCAAATCTGGGGGTTCATCCTCTGCTGCTGCTATGGAGACTAAGGAGGCTGAGGCTGATGATGACTGAGGAGGCTGAGGCTGAGGCTGACTATGAGCCATCGGGTGCAGAGCCCTCGTGGGCAAAGAAGCTCAAGCTGAAGATGAAGAAGCTATTTTGCATGGAGTCTCACGGTCAGTACATGACTCATGTAGTAGAGAAGAAGGCCAGGGGACGTCACAAGGAGCTCATGCGTCAGTTGGGTGCGACTGTGGCCAGTGGTTCTGAGGGACAGATCACCGAGGAGGAAGAGAGGATTCAGCAGCACTGCCCGTGGACAGATTCCGACGCCGAGCAGTTTCCGGTCGACAACGACGGTGCAGATGACCCCGCTGGGATTTGATGTTCGAGACCTTCACTTTCTCTCACCTGGAGCCGTAGCTTAGCTCTCCGCCCTTTTGGTGTCTCGATGCCAAAGGGGGAGAGAGTTTAGGGATTTGTGTCGTTGCCTTTGTGTTCTCGTCGTTGTGCTTTCTCGTCTTTTGCTTTGTTTGGTTTTTGTGAGACCTAAGTTCCCGACATATGGTGTGAGACATATGCTATCTATGCTACCTTCCTTTATCTTATCTATGTACCTTGGTACTTGATGGCTTCTCGCCCCTCGTTGGTTACCCCAAGTGGAAGGTTTGAGATGCAGTGTAGCGGAAGTTTTCCCTTGGCAAAGATACCAAGGATCGATTTCCCTGAGACTCCCAGTTTCAACAAGAAGGTGTCAACTGCTAACGGCGCCATATATTAGCAATCAACGTGGACCTGCACACAGATACAAATAACTTTGCTCCCAACGAGTACAGAGAGGTTGTCAATCCCTCCGGCCTTGTCGTTTACAAAGGATCAAACACAAGTGAGAATAGTGATAGGTATTGCTGCAATAGTAAGTAAAAAGCTGAAAGTAAATAGCGGATGTGATCAGTGATTGTAATATGGACCGGGGTCCCATGATGTTCACTAGTGATGTCTCTCTCCCAAAAGACGATAAAACAACTATGTGAGGTAAACGAATTACAGCTGGGCAATTGACAGGACCATGTGCGCAAACCAATGCTGACTATGTTGCAAGAAAGGTAGAGGTTCAAAGCATGGGCGGTACGCCAAGGCAAGTAGACCGAAATCCATCTGCATCTACTACTAATCATCCACCTTGAGATATCTATCCAGAACATCTCGCTGGTATTAAGTTGCGAGTCCCACCCATAGTGTAAACTCAAAGCAACAGACAACTGCATTAAAAGAACTTTGCGTAAAGTAAACAATCCTTGGACCCGCGGGCACAAGCACCATTGTTTTCCCCCTTGTGGCAACAACACATCCCCTAGACTCATGTTTCTGTCACTCAAGCTAGTCATCGAGGGGCATGAACCCACAATCAAGCATAACATTCCCTCTTGGAGTCACTACCTACTACTTGGCCAAAGCAATAAATAACAACGGAGAACATGCAAGAATTACTTACGAACATAAATATAATAGAGGTAGATCAAATATATTACTCAAACACAATCTGAACATAATCTCACAATCCATCGGATCCCAGCAAACTCATCATAGCAACAGCATAAGGATTACATATGTGCCTCGATCATGTAGGGCAGCTCACGAGGACTAATTAGTGAAGCAGAAGAACGGGAGGAGAACATCACATAGCTACTGGTCATGGACCCATGGTCCAAGGGAGACTACTCACAACTCATCCGGGAGGCGTCCATGGTGGCGGAGAAGCTCCCGGTGGTGATCCTCCCCTCCGGCAGGGTGCCGGGAAGAGTTCTCCTGGTGCTCCCGATCCTGGAAGCGCGGCAGCGGCGGAACAGAGATGAGATCGCGAAAAAAAGTTCCCGTCTCGAGGGTTTCGGGACACGATATAAATATATGCCAAAGGGGGGCATCAGCGGAGGCCTGGGGGGCCCAGGCGCCCCCCGGCGCGGCCAGGAGGGGGGCCGCGCCACCAGGGCGCCTGGAGCCCTGGTGGCCCCCCTCCGGCTGTACTTCGGGTGCCGGGAAGCTTCTGAAACGCTGATTTTTTATATAATTTTTCCGGGATTTTTCTGGCAGTTTTTATAATGGAAAACCTGAAATACAAAAACAGCAGAAAACAGAAACTGGCACTGGGGTGCACTGAGTTAATAGGTTAGTCCAAATATGATCAAAAGTGTATGGAAGTGTATAAATATCATAGCAATATCACCCAAAAGAGGCATGGAGCAAGCAGAAATTATAGATACGTTTTGGACGTATCAACATCCCCAAGATTAATACTGCTCGTCCTCGAGTAGGTAAATGATAACAAGAATAATTTCTGTGGTGACATGCTATTAACCATATAGGACTTTTTCATAGTCATATGACAAAAGCTTACTGAGACAATGAATCTGTAGTAATTAAGTTGCCTCATGAGAAAATCACAAAGAACTGAAAGTTTTACAATATGATACTGAAACATCAAATAGATTTGTAATGAACATGGTGTGCAAATATGATAAAGTGATATCTCGCTTGCCCCCTTTAGTGAAGCAAAACATAAATGCAGGGGCACCTCCAAGGTTTAAGTGATGACTAGATACAATAATTTCAAAATAAACGATATCACAATCATGCAAAAGACAATGCTACTTTGGGACAATGAACATTACACTCAGAATGACAATCATGCTCTCAGTAGTTGGTGCTTTTAAAAGAAGGTGGAGACTCTCGAACCGTGGCTTTTGTTGGCAAGGTTGAAAACCCGTAGTTGGAAACAAAGACAAAACATGTACCAGAGCTCTTGGTTTTAAAAACAGAGGTAATAATATTGTTTTTTTAGATTATGCATGTTCCGTCAATGAATGCTAGCAGACAACTCAATCACTTCTTGAGATGGACAAGTTTCGAGGAACGGCTCCCGAATGAGGACGATCACATCCTCTTAATCTCCTTTGTTTATCACTGCCAAAGTTTGCTAATTTCTCATGAACAAAGCGTGAAGGAGGGTTTGTTTGTTATATTATTTTTGAGCCGGGCGCACTCAATGCCAGTTCCTTCTCGTATTATGGGTTTGCACATTATACATGCAATCCCGGGGTGAAGCTTGTCCAGCTTAAAAAGATCATGAATTAACTACTACTTCCTCATGAACTTAAAACAGAGGCACAAAATAGGAATGCATTTTTTCTTTGAATAATTTCGAGATGGTACACGCAAGTCTCCGTTAGGAATGGCAGGTAAATACCATGTAGGAAGGTATGGTGGACTCATATGGCATAACTGGTTTAAAGGATTTTGGATGCACAAGTAGTCAGTCCGCTTAGTACAGGTGGAGGTTAGCAAAAGACTAGGAGCGACCAACTAAAAGAGCAATGATGGTCATAATCATGCAGAGCGACAAAGCAACATTGAATCAGGCATGGAAGTTATATCGCTACTCAGAAATAAAAGATCATCAAGGCTTGACAGACTTTCTTTACAGTCTTAAATATGCGTGAGCATACGCCAAGTCAATCAAAATAAATTCTTGAAGGAAGATATTACTAAACCATACCACATCATAGCCAAACAAATCATGTTGGTACTCCAATAACACATTGGAAACCCCCCAGCTATTTGAGACTAACCATAAGAAAACATGAACTACTAAGCACCATTATGCACGTAGCATCTTTATCATAGACATATCAACCAATGCAACGGAAGCAAACTCTCTTAATAAGATAAGCATGATAACTAAAGAGAGTTCAAACAACCAACTAAACAAAAGCTCTTTAAAAAGATAAGCATGAAAACTAAGAGCTAAACATGATAGTAGCTATTGAAAGACAAAGAACACACACAGCAAAGATAGACATGAAAATTCTATGTTATGTTCTAGGTAGAAGTGGAGCGTGTTTCTCTCCCACATAAAGAAAGCTGAGTTCCGACTGGTTATGAAAAACTAAAGAAAACCAAAAAGGAAACTAAAAGCAAGACGCTCCAAGCATAGCACATAACACATGAAGTGATAAAAATATAGTGGAACGAAAGACGAACTGATAATGTTGATGGAGAAGGGGATGCACGGGGGCATCCCCAAGCTTAGACGCTTGAGTCTCCTTGAATATTTCTTGGGGGTGAATGGGGGCATCCCCAAGCTTGAGCGTTTGACACTCCTGAATCTTTTTATCATCTTCCCTCGCACACTTGAAAACTCCCTTCATACATAACTCATCATAATCTGATTAGCGAGGTTAGTACCCATAATAAAATAATTGTTCCTTGCTGGAATTAAGGATATTCTTGAAGGTCTACTGTTTCTCAAGATTGCCAAAAGGTTTTTGCAAAGAAAAAGCAAGCTCAAGGTTTACAAAATGAAGGAAAGGCAAAACAGGACAGAATCTGTGAAAAACAGAACATCAGGTAGTAAATGATTTTTTCGGGGCACTTCTGCAACTCTAATAAAAAACTCAGAACAGACGCACGAAAGACAATTATATAGAGCACGCTGTCGAAAAAATTCAGGCCAAAAAGATGAACTGGTGATTTTATACGAATTTTTCTATCCAAGGACAGAATCTGTTTCCTGGACAGCACGTCACAACTTTTGAACTTTCTTGCAATCAGAGGCTACACTTGGCACAAAGTTGAAAAGCAAAGATACAATGATGATGCTACTGTAGTAACAACATCAAAACACAACAAAAGCAAAATAAAATTTTTATTCATGTGGGCTGCCTCCTAAAAGCGCTTTCTTTTATGCCTTTAAGCTAGGCATAATGCATAGAGGAATCAATAACCATCATAATAATCGGAGTTATAAATTGCTTCAAATGGTTCCTCAACAAGTTCACTCTTGTTCCTTCTAGGAAAGGGGTACACACCTTTTGCCTTCCCGCGTAAGCGGATTTGTCCCTTACCTATATCGATGAAGCCTTTTACCGCTCGGAGGAAGTCCCTTCCAAGCACTATATTTCCTTGGTTTGGCTCCATGATGAAGAAATCGACCATTGTAATCCCTTTAAGGAATTTAACTGGCATGTCTTTTATTCTTCCCTGGATTTCAGAAATATCTCCATTAGTGTGTTCATGATAAGATGGTAATCTATCCATGTTAAATTTTAAAGAATCATGAACAATTTTTGGCATAGTAGAAACCATAGATCCAATATCACAATAAGCAAGGAAGTCTTGATTAGAGATGCTAATCCTAACAAAAGGCTCCCAATCATTGTCTATTTCCAAAATATCTCTCTTATTGGGTTTGGGTTTCTCTACCTTCATTAAGTCTAGAGCATCCATTCTCTTCTCAATAGTAGCAAGTCTATTTATGACAATATCGAAATTATGATCATAAACAAAGTAACTACATAGATATTGTATAATTTCAAGAGCTCTAGCTTCATCACACTCTAGGAAATCTCCCTCAGCTATAATATCAAGAGAGTGTTTACACCATTTAAAAAGACCATGGTAAAAATTTCTAAGCACAATTTTTATAGGTATCCAAGGCATAATTCTCCTATGTGCATCAGAAATTCTGTCCCATGCCTTCTTCATATTTTCTGCATCCTTTTGATGGAAATCTAAAACTTCTGATTCCCTCAAAGCACCAAATCCTAACATGCTTGACTAAACAGAAAGGACTACTAGCAAATAATTGAATTTTTTTTTGTGATTTTCGACAAAAGATACTAAAGCAAAACTGAAAGATAAACTAACAAGACTAAAAGCAAAGGTAAAAGATAGCGTGCAACTCCCCTATCCTGAAGAGTGGAGTCCATGGCAACGGTGCCAGAAAACTTTGCTTGATGGCTTCTCGTCCCTCGTTGGTTACCCCAAGTGGAAGGTATGAGATGCAGTGTAGCGGAAGTTTTCCCTTGGCAAAGATACCAAGGATCGATTTCCCTGAGACTCCCAGTTTCAACAAGAAGGTGTCAACTGCTAACGGCGCCAGATATTAGCAATCAACGTGGACCTACACACAGATACAAATAACTTTGCTCCCAACGAGTACAGAGAGGTTGTCAATCCCTCCGGCCTTGTCGTTTACAAAGGATCAAACACAAGTGATAATAGTGATAGGTATTGCTGCAATAGTAAGTAAAAAGCTGAAAGTAAATAGCGGATGTGATCAGTGATGGTAATATGGACCGGGGTCCCATGATGTTCACTAGTGATGTCTCTCTCCCAAAAGACGATAAAATAGCTATGTGAGGTAAACGAATTACAGCTGGGCAATTGACAGGACCATGTGCGCAAACCAATGCTGACTATGTTGCAAGAAAGGTAGAGGTTCAAAGCATGGGCGGTACGCCAAGGCAAGTAGACCGAAATCCATCTGCATCTACTACTAATCATCCACCTTGAGATATCTATCCAGAACATCTCGCTGGTATTAAGTTGCGAGTCCCACCCATAGTGTAAACTCAAAGCAACAGATGATACGTCTCAAACGTATCTACTTTTCCAAACACTTTTGATATTGTTTTGACCTCATTCTTGCATGATTTGAACTAAACTAACCCGGACTGACGCTGTTTTCAGCAGAGCTGCCTGTATGGTTTTATTGTGTGCAGGAAAACGGATTTTTAAGTATCTCAGAAAAATCCACGAAAAATCACAGAAAATCCACGCACCCGAAGGAACCAGGAGCCAGAAGTGGGGCTAGAGGGTGCCCAGGCGCCCTGTGGGCGCGCCCCCCCTGGGCCGCGCCGGGGGGTCGCCTGGGTGGGGCCCACACCCCCTGGTGCCCTACTTTGCCTCGTATTTTTACTCGCGACACGGAAACCCCAGATCAGAAGTTCTTTTCGCAGTTTTCCGTCGCGGAGCCGCCGCCACCCTCTGTTCTTCCTCGGGAGGGCTAATCTGGAGGCTGATTTGGCCTCCGGAGAGGGGAGATCGTCGCCATCGTCATCATCATCACCACTCCATCATCCCTCCATGACTTCCCCTTCCATGTGTGAGTAATCCCCCTGCTGTAGACGAAGGGGATGGTAGGGATTGGATGATTTAGATCATGTAATAGTTTATCAGATCGTTGGGGGCATGTTACCTATCATCTACTATGGTGTTTATCATCTTTGCTTCAACTTGTTATTCTTAATGCTTGACACTTAGGGCCCGAGTGCCATGATTTAAGATCTGAACCATATGTGTTTGCATGAATATATTTGTGTTCTTGATCCTATCAATGAGTTGTTTGCACCTGTTACGGTTCGAAACCGGCGATCCCAAAAGTGACAGCTTGGGGCACCAAAGGGGATGGTCCGTAGTTTGAGGATTACATGTATCCATTGAGTTCATTGCTTTGTTCCGGTGCTTTTTGACAGGAGCACCTTAATATCCATAAGTTCCTTTTGGCCCCGTTCGTAGCGGGATGGTAGGACAAAAGATGTTGTGCAAGTTCTTATTGCAAGCACGTACAACTACCTACGGGATACATGCCTAATGTTTGATATTTGCCTAGATGATCATTACTTTTCCGTGTGCCGTGCCCCAAGTTAGAATCTATCTCATCCATGCAGCGCCCAACCATCCATCTCACTAGCCTACAGTGTTTTAAATCCCGCTGGTTACTAGTTGCTATTCTTGCCATTTACTTTTGCTATTTACTTTTACTGTTTACTTTTACTATCACTATCATCACTATCATATCACTGTTACCACTTATCTTTTGTTGCAAGTAAGTATATTTCAGGTGCGGTTGAATTGACAACTCAACTGTCAAAGCTTATAAATACTCTTTGGCTCCCCGTGTGTCGAATCAATAAATTGGGTTATTCTTACCCGCGAAGACTATCTCGATCCCTTACGGTTGAGGGTTATCAAGTACCGTTTTCTGGCGCCGTTGCCGGGGAGCATAGCAATATTTACAAGTCTACTTGAGGTATCTGATGGGCCTCTAACCCCTCGTTGGTTACCCCAAGTGGAAGGTGTAAGATGCAGTGTTGTGGAAGTTTTTCCCTTAGCAAAGATGCCAAGGATCGAATCCCCATAGACTCCTAGGTTCAACAAGTAGGTGTCAACTGCTAACGGCGCCAGATATTAGCAATCAACATGGACCTGCACACAGATACAAATAACTTTGCTCCCAACGAGTACAGAGAGGTTGTCAATCCCTCCGGCCTTGTAGTTCACAAAGGATTAAAAGCAATGATAGTAGTGATAGATAATGTTTTGCAATAGTAAGTAAAAGCGAAAAGTAAATAGCGGATGTGATCAATGATGGTAATATGGACCGGAGTCTCATGATGTTCACTAGTGATGTCTCTCTCCCAAAAGACGATAAAACAGCTATGTGAGGTAAACGAATTACAGCTGGGCAATTGACAGGACCACGAACGCAAACCAATGCTGACTACATTGCAAGAAAGGCTGAGGTTCAAAGCATGGGCGGTACGCCAAAGTAAGTAGACCGAAATCCATCAATATCTACTACTAATCATCCACCTTGAGATATCTATCCAGAACATCTCGCTGGTATTAAGTTGCGAGTCCCACCCATAGTGTAAACTCAAAGCAACAGACAACTGCATTAAAAGAACTTTGCGTAAAGTAAACAATCCTTTCACCCGCGGGCACAAGCACCGTTGTTTTCCCCCTTGTGGCAACAACACATCCCCTAGACTCATGTTTCTGTCACTCAAGCTAGTCATCGAGGGGCATGAACCCACAATCGAGCATAACGTTCCCTCTTGGAGTCACTACCTACTACTCAGCCAAAGCAGTAAATAACAACGGAGAACATGCAAGAATTACTTATGAACATAAATATAAAAGAGGTAGATCAAATATATTACTCAAGATCAATCTGAACATAATCTCATAATCCATCGGATCCCAGCAAACTCAACATAGCAACAGCATAAGGATTACATATGTGCCTCGATCATATAGGGCAGCTCACGAGGACTAATTAGTGAAGCACAAGAACGGGAGGAAAACATCACATAGCTACTGGTCATGGACTCATGGTCCAAGGGAGACTACTCACGAGTCATCCGGGAGGCGTCCATGGTGGTGGAGAAGCTCCCGGTGGTGATCCTCCCCTCCGGCAGGGTGCCGGGAAGAGTTCTTCTGGTGCTCCCGATCTTGGAAGCGGCGGCGGCGGCGGAAGAAAGATGGGATCGCGAAAAGAGTTCCTGTTCTGAGGGTTTCGGAGGACACTTTAAATATATGCCAAAGGGGGGCATCGGGGAAGCTTCGGGGGGCCCAGGCGCCCCCCCGGCGCGGCCCAGGGGGGGGGTGCCGCCAGGGCGCCTGGAGCCCTGGTGGCCCCCCCCCCCGGCTGTCCTTCGGACGCACGGTTGTTTCCGAAACGCTGATTTTTCATATAATTTTTCTGGATTTTTCCTGGCAGTTCTCGTAACGTGAAAACCTGAAATACAAAAACAGCCGAAAACAGAAACTGGCACTGGGGTGCACTGGATTAGTAAGTTAGTCCAAATATGATCAAAAGTGTATGGAAGTGTATGAATATCATAGCAATATCACCCAAAAGAGGCATGGAGCAAGCAGAAATTATAGATACATTTTGGACGTATCAACATCCCCAAGCTTAATTCCTGCTCGTCCTCGAGTAGGTAAATGATAACAAGAATAATTTCTGTGGTGACATGCTATTAACCATATAGGACTTTTTATAGTCATATGACAAAAGCTTACTGAGACAATGATTCTATAGTAATTAAGTTGCCTCATGAGAAAATCACAAATGACTGAAAGTTTTACAATATGAAACTGAAACATCAAAAATATTTGCAATGAACATGATGTGCAAATATGATAAAGTGATATCTAGCTTGCCCCCTTTAGTGAAGCAAAACATAAATGCAGGGGCACCTTCAAGGTTTAAGTGATGACTAGATACAATGATTTCAAAATAAACGATATCACAATCATGCAAAAGACAATGCTACTTTGGGACAATGCACATTACACTCAGAATGACAATCATGCTCTCAGTAGTTGATGCTTGAAGTGCTAGAGCTTTTTATTTTGAAAAATGGAAGCAATTGTGTCAATGGTAGTAGTACTTCATATGTGTCATGCATAAAACATCTTATAAGTTACAAGCCTCATGCATCGAATACCAATAGTGCTCGCTCCTTGTCCTAATTAGCTCGGATCCCCATGGGTTATCATTGCATTGCATATGTTCTTACCAAGTGTCACAAAGGGGTACCTCTATGCCACCTGTACAAAGGTCCAATGAGATAGATCGCATTTGATTTCTCGTTTTTGATAAATCTCAACTTGAGGACATCCATACCGGGACAACATAGAAAATAGATGATGGACTCCTCTTTAATGCATAAGCATATTCTCATGAGAAATTGAGGATTAATGTCCAAGCTAAAACTTCCACCATGAGGCATGGCTTTGGTTGGCGGCCCAATGTTCTTCTCTAACAATATGCATATTAATTCAACCCACGGTAAATCACCCTTACTTCAGACAAGACGAACATGCATAGCAACTCACATGATATTCAACAAAAGTGTGACAATTGATGGCGTCCCCAGAAACATGGTTACCGCTCAGCAAGCAACTCATAAGAAATAAGATACATAAGAACATATTCTTTACCACAATAGTTTTTAGGCTACTTTCCCATGAGCTATGTATTGCATGATTAATTTGCTTAGTGCAGGAGCAAAAGACTGGGAGCGACCAACTAAGAGAGCAATGACGATCATAATCATGCAGAGCGACAAAGCAATATTGAATCAGGCATGGTAGTTATATCGCTACTCAGAAACAAAAGATCATCAAGGCTTGACAGACTTTCTTTACAGTCTTGAATATGCGTGAGCATACGCCAAGTCAATCAAAATAAATTCTCGAAGGAAGATATTACTACACCATACCACATCATAGGCAAACAAACCAAGTTGGTACTCCAATAACACATTGGGAACCTCCCAGCTATTTGAAATTAACCATAAGAAAACCTGAACTACTAAGCACCATCATGAAAGTAGCATCTTTATCATAGACACATTAACCCATGCAACGGAAGCAAACTCTCTTAATAAGGTGAGCATGGTAATTAAAAAGAGTTCAAGCAACCAACTAAATAAAAGCTCTTGAAAAGATAAGCATGAATACTAAGAGCAAAGTACGATAGTAGCTTTTAAAAGATAAAGAACACACACAGCATAGATAGACATGAAAATTCTATGTAATGTTCTAGGTAGAGGTGGAGCGTGTTTCTCTCCCACATAAAGGAATGCTGAGTTCCGACTCGCTATGAAAAACTAAAAAGAAAACTAAAAGCAAGACGCTCCAAGCATAGCACATAACACATGAAGTGATAAAAATATAGCGGAACGAAAGACGAACTGATAATGTTGATGGAGAAGGGGATGCACGGGGGCATCCCCAAGCTTAGACGCTTGAGTCTCCTTGAATATTTTATGGGGGTGCACGGGGGCATCCCCAAGCTTGAGCGCTTGACACTCCTGAATCTTTTTATCATCTTCCCTCGCACACTTGAAAACTCCCTTCATACATAACTCATCATAAGCTGATTAGCGAGGTTAGTACCCTTAATAAAATAATTATACCTTGCTGGAAATAAGGATATTCTTGAAGTTTTACTGTTTCTCAAGATTGCCAAAAGGTTTTTTCAAAGAAAAAGCAAGTTCTTAATTTGCAAAGTGAAGGTAAGGCAAAACAGGACAGAATCTGTGAAAAGCAGAACAGCAGGCAGTAATAGACCTGTTCAGGATAATTATGCAACTCAAATCAGAAAACTCAGAACTGAAGCACGAAAGACAATTATATAGAGAACGCTGTCGAAAAAATTCAGACCAAAAAGATGATCTGGTGATTTTATACGAATTTTTCTATCCAAGGACAGAATCTGTTTCCTGGACAGCACCTCACAACTTTTGAACTTTCTAGCAATCAGAGGCTATACTTGGCACAAATATGAAAAGTAAAGATACAATGATGATGCTACAGCAGTAAACATCATCAAGACACAACAAAAGCAAAAATTTTATTCATGTGGGCTGCCTCCCAAAAGCGCTTTTTTATGCCTTTAAGCTAGGCATAATGCATAGATCAAGTTTTAACAAGAGTAAAAGAATAGCTCGCCCGTACAACGGACTCAAAAGGTAACTTGACCTTCTTACGAGGGAAGTGTTCCATCCCTTTCTTGAGAGGAAACTAAAATTTAATATTACCCTCTTTCATGTCAATGACAGCACCAACGGTGCGCAAAAAGGGACGTCCCAAAATAATTGGACATGAAGGATCACATTCAATATCCATAATAGTGAAATCAACGGGCACATAATTATCATTGACAACAATAAGAACATCATCGATCCTCCCCAAAGGTTTCTTTATGGAAGAATCAACGAGACGAACACCAAAAGAACAAGAATCATAAGGTTGCAATTTAAGCATATCATATATTCTTTTGGGCATAACAGAAGTACTAGCACCAACATCACATAATGCATAACAAGAGAAGTCATTCAAATTAATTTTTATCATAGGATCCCAACCATCCTCTAGCTTTCTAGGTATGGAGGCTTCTACTCTAAGTTTCTCCTCCCTAGCTTTGATGAGAGCATTAGTGATATGCTCTGTGAAGGCATGGTTAAGCGTGCTAGTGCGGGGATCTCTGGACATCTTGTGAAGGAAATCAATAACTTCGGTAAGAGTGCAATTATCAAAATCAAGGTCACGAGCATCAAGTAAAGTGGTAGAGGTGTCCTTAAGGCTCACCTGTTTGGTAGTTGACATAGCATCACCATTAATAGGTCCATTGGGACCAGGAGTACATTGGGTGCTAAAAGTGTGAACATTCTCAATAACTTGGATAGTAGCAACAGTGTGGTGGGTAGGAAGGCTCTTAATTCTTTCCTCTTCCTCCCTTTCTCTAGCCCATCTCTCTTTAAGCTTAGCCATCATCCTAATATTTTCATTGATTTGTACTTGAGTAGCATTAATAGGGATGACTTCCTTCTCCTTAAGAGAAGAAGTTTCAATTTTTAGCAATTTTAACTCATTGGCTAAGTGGTCTACCTTAAAAGAAAGATCATCTAGTTTATGTAGTCTCTCTTCTACATTCTTATTAAAGGCTTTTTGGGTAGTGATGAAATCTCTAAGCATGCTCTCTAGTTCAGTGTTGGAGTTCTTGGTACTAGGATAAGCATTGTTGTTCCCATAAGAGTTAGAGGGGAACGGTCTAGAATTGTTACCAAAGTTACTCCTATAAGCATTGTTGTTGAAATTGTTTCTAGAGATAAAGTTAACATCTACTTGTTCTTGAGCAATCAAAGAATTTAAAGGGACATCATGAGGATCAACATGAGATTGCTTCAAAAGTAGAGACATGATCAAGTCAACTTTTTCATTGAGGGAGGAAATCTCCTCGACAGAGTTTACCTTCCAACCTATTGGAGCGCGTTGGGTGTGCCATTGGGAATAGTTGGTCATCATCTCATCGAGAAGCTTTGTGGCAGCACCAAGTGTAGTTCACATAAAAGTTCCTCCCGCGGCCGAATCTAACAAGTTCCGCGAGGTAAAGTTCAAGCCTGCATAAAAAGTTTGGATAACCATCCAAGTAGTCATACCGTGAGTAGGGTAGTTCTTGATAAGAGACTTCATACGTTCCCAAGCTTGGGCAACGTGTTCATTATCCAATTGTTTAAAATTCATGATGTTACTTCTAAGTTGGATAATTTTAGCAGGTGGATAGTATTTTCCAATAAAAGCATCTTTGCACTTGTCCCATGAATCTATGCTATTTCTAGGCAAAGACTGAAACCAAATTTTAGCTCCTCCTCTCAAAGAGAAAGGAAAAATCTTAAGCTTAACAATATTACCATCTATTTCTTGGTACTTTTGCGTATCACAAAGTTCTACAAAGTTGTTCAAGTGTAAAGCAGCATCCTCTCCAGCACCGGAGAATTGTTCTCTCATGACTAAGTTAAGTAAAGCAGGTTTAATTTCATATGAAGGTGCTGAAGTGGCAGGTGTAGTGATAGGTGTGCTGATAAAGTCATCGTTGTTGTGACTAGAGAAGTCACACAACTTGGTGTTCTCGGTGGAACCCACAGTAGCAAGCAAGCAAGATAACTATTTTTGTGATTTTTGATAAAAGGAACTAAAGCAAATAATGAAAGGTAAACTAACAAGACTAATAAGCAAAGGTAAAAGATAGCATGCAACTCCCCTATCCTGAAGAGTGGAGTCCCCGGCAACGGCGCCAGAAAATACTCCTTGATGGGCCTCGAACCCCTCGTTGGATTACCCCAAGTGGAAGGTGTAAGATGCAGTAAGTAGAAGTGTTTTCCCCAAGCAAAGATGCCAAGGATCGAATCCCCAGAGACTCCTAGGTTCAACAGGTAGGTGTCAACTGCTAACGGCGCAATTAGCAATCAACGTGGACCTGCACACAGATACAAATAACTTTGCTCCCAACGAGTACAGAGAGGTTGTCAATCTCTCCGGCCATGTAATTAACAAAGGGTTAAAAGCAATATGATAGTAGTGATAGATAGTAATTTGCAATAGTAAATAAAATAGCGGAAAGTAAATAGTGTATGTGATCAATGATAGTAATATGGACCGGAGTCACATGATGTTCACTAGCGATGTCTCTCTCCCAAAAGACGATAAAACAGCTATGCGAGGTAACAAATTACAGCTGGGCAATTGACAGGACCACGAATGCAAACCAATGCTGACTACATTGCAAGAAAGGTTGAGGTTCAAAGCATGGGCGGTACGCCAAAGTAAGTAGACCGAAATCCATCTGCATCTACTACTAATCATGCACCTTGAGATATCTATCCAGAACATCTCGCTGGTACTAAGTTGCGAGTCCCACCCATAGTGTAAACTCAATGCAACAGACAACTGCATTAAAAGAACTTTGCGTAAAGTAAACAATCCTTGCACCCGCGGGCACAAGCACCGTTGTTTTCCCCCTTGTGGCAACAACACATCCCCTAGACTCATGTTTCTGTCACTCAAGCTAGTCATCGAGGGGCATGAATCCACAATCGAGCATAACGTTCCCTCTTGGAGTCACTACCTACTACTTGGCCAAAGCAATAAATAACAACAGAGAACATGCAAGAATTACTTATGAACTAAAATATAAAAGAGGTGAATCAAATATATTACTCAAGATCAATCTGAACATAATCTCATAATCCTTCGGATCCCAGCAAACTCAACATAGCAACAACACAAGGATTACATAGGTGCCTCGATCATGTAGGGCAGCTCACGAGGACTAATTAGTGAAGCACAAGAACAGGAGGAGAACATCACATAGCTACTGGTCATGTACTCATGGTCCAAGGGAGACTACTCACGAGTCATCCGGGAGGCGTCCATGGTGGTGGAGAAGCTCCCGGTGGTGATACTCCCCTCCGGCAGGGTGCCGGGAAGAGTTCTCCTGGTGCTCCCGATCTTGGAAGCGGCGGCGGCGGCGGAACAGAGATGGGATCGCGAAAAGAAGTCTTCTTTCAAGGGTTGCGGGGGACCCTTTAAATATCTGCCAAAGTAGGGAATCGGGGGGCTCTCGGGGTGCCGAGGCGCCCCCCCCCCCCCCCCCC
>LR738709.1:54456856-54473677 GCA_902687465.1 Secale cereale | reverse complement strand
CGCGGCCCAGGGGGGGGGGGCGCCCACAGGGCGCCTGGGGCCCCTGTGGCCCCCCCAGGCTCCCCTTCGGAAGCAGTGTCGTTCCCGATACGCTGATTTTTATATATTTTTTCTTTATTTTTCTGGGCAGTCCTCGAAACGTGAAAACCTGAAATACAAAAACAGCCGAAAACAGAAACTGGCACTGGGGTGCACTGGATTAGTAAGTTAGTCCAAATATTTTCAAAAGTGTATGGAAGTGTATGAATATCATAGCAATATCACCCAAAAGTGGCATGGAGCAAGCAGAAATTATAGATACGTTTTGGACGTATCAAGTCCCTCCCTAAAGCTTGGGGGAGGTACTGTGGTCTGATTCGGGCTAGACCTGGACATGAAATCCCTAAGAACAAATTAATCGATATATCCTATGCTGGTCTAACTGATGAATCCAGGTCCTATTTGGACAGTTGTGCTGGTTGTGTATTCAGGAAAAGAACGCCGGACGATGCAGAAGATTTGATGGGCAGGATTGCCAAAAACCATGAAGATTGGTCCGTCCCTGAACCACCTCCACCAACAAAGAAGAGGGGCATGTTTGTTCTGAGCCCCGAAGATATGCGAGAAGCAAAGAAGTCTATTAAAGAGAAAGGTATTAAAGCTGAAGACGTGAAGAATCTACCCCCTATTGAGAAGCTGTGTGAGCCTACTACTCACCCTCCTATGGTAGATGTACACTCTCTTTTAGATTTCAACGCAAGTGACATCCCTCATGGTAAGCCTCCTGATCAATGTTTAGATGAGTTTGATAATTTTATTATGAAACAAAATCATTTTAATGAGAGGATACAAAGTCAATTGCATGATAATTCCCTTACTATCAAAAGACTGCTTGATGTTTTAGATAGAACAGTTAATGATGTTCAATGTCTTGTGAAGCATTTTCATATGGTTCAAACTCAGCTTGATCAAATTTCTAATGTGCAAAGAGATTTGCTTGCTAACAATGCCAAACAAGATAATTTGCAGGCTTTTGGGATTAAGACCCGAGGAGGAACTAGCACTCAAGATCCTCTCTATCCAGAGGGGCATCCGAAGAGAATCGAGCAGGATTCTCAAATGCAGGAAGAAGAGATTGTTGGCTCTCCAAAGAAAAATAAGAAACATAAGGAGACTGACAATTCTAATGATACTATTGCAGATGAAGATCCAACTATTGATCCTAACAGCGTATCTATCTCCGATGCTGAGACTGAAGACGGTGCTAAACCTGAAGGGAAGGATAATGAGAAGAATGATCCGCCTGAAGTTCGAGAAGAAGAAGCACTTGACAAACGTAAGAGGTACACTAAAGAAGACTTCATTGCAAGAAAACATGGGAAGGAAAGAGAACCATGGGTACAGAAACCCATGCCCTTTCCAGGTAAGTCCATCAAATCTAAAGAAGAAGAGCATTATAATAAGTTTTGTGAGTGGATTAAACCTCTTTTTCTTCAAATCCCTTTGACTGATGCTATTAAGTTAATTCCTTATTCAAAATATATGAAAGATATTGTCACTAACAAAAGAAAAGTTCATAATGATGCAATATCTACTATGCTTGCTAACTACTCTTTCAGTGGCAAGATTCCTGAGAAGCTCGGTGATCCAGGTATACCCACCATTCCTTGCTCTATAATGAATAATTATGTCAAAACTGCTTTATGTGATCTTGGAGCAGGAGTGAGTGTTATGCCTCTCTCTCTTTACGAGAGGCTTTGTTTAGAGAAACTAATTCCTACAGATATCTCCCTTCAGATGGCTGACAAGTCAACCGCTGTTCCGATAGGTATTTGTGAGGATGTTCCCGTAGAAGTTGCTAATTGTTTAATTCTTACTGATTTTGTTGTGCTTGGCATGCCCGAGGATGGGAGCATGTCCATTATTCTTGGTAGACCTTTTCTTAACACTGCAGGTGTTATTATTGATTGCAATAAAGGGAAGGTTACCTTCCATGTGAATGATAAAGAACACACGGTATATTTTCCAAAGAAGACCGACAGGAGGCATGGCCTCAACTCTATAGAGAATATCGAGACCGTGAAAATTGGAGAATGGGACTGTCCACTACATGTGCCTCACAAATATAAAACTATCATGGTGGGGACAATGTCCATCAAAGTAAAGGTTTAGTAACTACTTCGTAGGAGGTGAGACTTTTTGCTCTATATATCGCCTGTCTGTTGGTAAGACTTGATCAACCTTACTAGTGAACATGTTTTATATAGATAAAAAGTTGAGCTTGTTATGTTTTCATTTGTTTTTAGTTTTTGTTCTACTTGCTGTACCAAGTATTTATGTTTTGAAAGCTTCACAATACTACTAACTGCTTCAAGTTTTCAGAGAGTTTCGCAGCTTTTTGAACTTCGAAAAAATTTCAACAGTGAAGTTTTCAAAAAAATTATAATAAAAATTTCCACGTCGGGAGAGACCCAGAGGGGCCTGGGGCTAGCCAGGGGGACCCACCAGTGGCCCAGGCGGCCAGCTGCCGCGGCCCAGCCCCTGGCCGCACCCATAGGGCGCCTGGGGCCCACAGGGCCCCCCTCCAGGTATGTCTTCTTCCTCCCTCTCTCTCTTTCTCCAAAAACTCGAGTTCTGCTCTTGTTCTTGTGTTCTTGCTGTTCTTGGAGGCGATTCTTCGATCTCTCTCTACAGCCCATCATTTGAGCTGAAATTTTGAGCAAATACTCCCTGGTATGTGACTCCTCCACCCCTCCAATTAGATTTTTGATTGGTGGCTTCATTTGTGAGTATTTAGTAGTTCTTGGTGCTGTATAGATGAGCTTGCATGCATATGTAGAAAGTTATTTTTCAAGTTTTGATGCAAGTTTATGCCTTGGGCAAGTGAGTTGAGTAGTTTGCCTTAGCTCACTATGTTTTAATCCTCGTTTTTGTAAATTGTAATTTTTTTTCAGAAATGAGTTTGTTAGGAAGGGCAAAAGTGTGGCTTGAGAAGAGGAGGCCCGCACACTCCGATCGAGTTACTAGAGTTGCAGCTTCACCATCGACTGCTAGGGTGAGCTATAATGAAGATCATGTGCCCCTGGAGTTGTTGGAAGATACAAGTCCAGCACGTGCGATGACATTTCCATGTGATGAATTCATGGAAGCTGCGGGATTCAAGGATGAGTTTTATAATATTTGTGCTAATGCAGGTTTGACACGACTCGTCACGAGCCGTGTTACTCAGTATCAAAAACTCACCTCCAGTTTCATTAACAGTTTTTGATATAATCCTGATTCAGGTGCTATTGAGTTTAAAATTTATAATGATCTTATCAACATGACTTTGGGGAATTTTTGTGAAATAATAGGTGTGCCGAATGTTGGGAGGACGGCTAGGATGGCCACTCAGCCCTCCGAGCTGAAACCCGTCATCAACTCTCTCTGCAGCATGGGTACGAGGGATATTCATCGGTCGAAGATCTCCAGCATCTTATTTCCTCACCTCAGGTACTTTGCATATTATATTGCTAGAGGGGTGTTAGCTCGTGACAACACGAGCAACATTTTTGCTCCAGATATTGCTATCCTGGCAGCAGCCCTCTCAGGGAGGTCTGATTATAATCTGGGTGCCTTAATTGCTCGACGCCTTGCTATGAACGGTAACAAGGGGGACTTATATGGTGGCATTTATGCCACACTTATCTTAGAACATCTTGGAGGCACACCACACCCTGATGATACTCCTTTTACTTATTTAAGCTTTGATCTTGCTGCTATGAAAAGGCATAAGTTTGTTACCATGGGTTCTGAGCTTGATAATCTTATTTATAACTTGCGTTTCGGAACTACCGCGGAACGCGAGATCCGTCTACCTGCACCTCTTTTGTTTGATTTTTCTCGCAGGAACGGATGGGCCTTTGATGTTGTCCAGTTCGACGAGTTCATGGTCCAGCATCAGTTTCATAACCCCATGGAGGGGGTTGTGCCCGACGAGGAGGGGCACGGTGAGATACCACCTTTTCAGGGAGAAACCGCCACCGAGTTTGGTGAAGGTTCTTCCTCTGTTTGGCGTTCGGAACCTTCCTCGTGGGAGACTCCGAGGAGTTCAGTGTACACGCCAGCATCTTTCTACGACCCTTGGACTCACCACCATACCCCCGGAGCAGGAGGCTCCTGGGGGCAGTAGCTGCTACCAACTTAGGCCAAAAGCCTAAGCTTGGGGGAGTACGTGCCCCTCTCACTTTTCCATTGTATTATCCATTTTATTCGCTTTGATCTTTTCGAAGTTTTTGCCCGTACTTCTTTATTTCTCTCTTTGCAAAAACAACAAAAAGATTTTCTCTTTCTTTTGCTTTTATTCAACCTTTGAGAAATCCAAAAAGATTTCCTTTTCTCTTTAGTTTGCTTTGCTTTCAGAGTTCAGCTCGAGTCCGTGATGGCATTTAATTATATTTCCTACGTTCGATCGTGCAAGTGACAAGCATTAATGACGAAGATCGACTGAAGGGAAGCAACAAGGACGACCGGTATGAACTCTTTTTGTTTCTACTTTTGTACATATGCCTGTACTTATGATCTAGAGACCAGCTTGTAGCGACATAGTGCTATGTTTACAATGCTCTTCCAGTGGTTCATGCTTTCCTTGTGGCTAGTCTCGAATAACTAGAGTATATAATGTGTTATTGAAATGATCTACATGCATTGCACTGTTCATAGTCTGATATACTAAGGTGGTATTTCCCTTTAGAGAATTTTTGGATTGACTTGGCACATGCTTACACATGTTTAAGACTAAAAGGTCTACTCTGCCTTGATGATCTTTGAGTTTTAGAATAGTTATATCACTTTCATGCCCGATTCAATGTTGCTTTGTCGCTCTGCATGATTATGACCGTTATTGCTGTCTAGTTGGTCGCTTCCCAGTCTTTTGCTAAACCTCCACCTGTACTAAGCGGACTGACTGCTTGTGCATCCAAAATCCTTGAAACCTGTTATGCCATATGAGTCCACCATACCTTCCTATACATGGTATTTACCTGCCATTCCTAACAAAGACTTTCATGTACCATCTCGAAACTAATCAAAAGCATTTCTCTTTTGTGCCTATGTTTTAGCTCATGAGGAAGTAGTAGTTAATTCATGATCTTTTTAAGTTGGACAAGTTTCACCCCTGGATTGCATGAATAATGTGCAAACCCATAATACGAGAAGGAACTGGCATTGAGTGAGCCCGGCTCAAAAAGATAATATAACAAACAAACCCTCCTTCACGCTTTGTTCATGAGAAATCAGAAAACTTTGGCAGTGATAAACAAAGGAGATTAAGAGGATGTGATCGTCCTCATGCGGGAGCCGTTCCTCGAGACTTGTCCACTCAAAAAGTGTTTGAGTTATCTGCTAGCATTCCTTGACGAAATATGCACTTCTCAAAACATGTTTACTTCTATTTTTAAAACCAAGAGCTCTGGTACATGTTTAGTTTTTGTTTCCGATCACGGGTTTTCAACCTTGCCAATAAAAGCCACGGTTCGAGAGTCTCACCTTCTTTCTTCAAAGCACCAACTATGAGAGCATAATTGTCATTCTGAGTGTAACGTGCATTGTCCCAAAGTATTACATTGTCTTCTGCATACTTGTGATATGATTTATTCTGAAATGCTTAGTTTTAGTCTCTTTTAAAAACTCTGGAGGAGTCTCTGCATTTATGTTTTGCTTCACTCATGGAGGCTAGCGAGATACCACCCTAATATGCTCAAGCTATGTGCAATGTAATCTTGTCTTGATTTTCAGTAATATATTATTTACTTTTAAGTATTTGTGACTGGTCAATTGAAAGAAGGATTGCTCCTTGCATTGTCCACATAAGTACTGTTTCAATACTTGCTAAACTCTTTTCGTAGTACATGCTTATATACATCTAATGAAGCAAAAGAGTTTGTCAAAGTTTTCTTTGTCGCATCCAGTTCGTTGAACTGAATTGCTTGAGGACAAGCAATATGCTAAGCTTGGGGGAGTTGATATGTCTCAAACGTATCTACTTTTCCAAACACTTTTGATATTGTTTTGACCTCATTCTTGGATGATTTGAACTAAACTAACCCGGACTGACGCTGTTTTAAGAAGAGCTGCCTGTATGGTTTTATTGTGTGTAGGAATACGGATTTTTAAGTATCTCAGAAAAATCCACGAAAAATCACAGAAAATCCACGCACCCGAAGGAACCAGGAGCCAGAAGTGGGGCCAGAGGGGGGCCAGGGGGTGCCCAGGCGCCCTGTGGGCGCCCCCCCTGGGCCGCGCCGGGGGGTCGCTTGGGTGGGGCCCACACCCCCTGGTGCCCTACTTTACCTCGTATTTTTACTCGCGACACGGAAACCCCAGATCATAAGTTATTTTCGCAGTTTTCCGTCGCGGAGCCGCCGCCACCCTCTGTTCTTCCTCGGGAGGGCTAATCTGGAGGCTGATGTGGCCTCCGGAGAGGGTAGATCGTCGCCATCATCATCATCATCATCACCACTCCATCATCCCTCCATGACTTCCCCTTCCATGTGTGAGTAATCCCCCTGCTGTAGGCGAAGGGGATGGTAGGGATTGGATGAGTTAGATCATGTAATAGTTTATCAGATCGTTTGGGGCATGTTGCCTATCATCTACTATGGTGTTTATCATCTTTGCTTCAACTTGTTGTTCTTAATGCTTGACACTTAGGGCCCGAGTGCCATGATTTCAGATCTGAACCATATGTGTTTGCATGAATATATTTGTGTTCTTGATCCTATCTATGAGTTGTTTGCACCTATTACGGTTCGGAACCGGCGATCCCAAAAGTGAAAGCTTGGGACACCAAAGGGGATGGTCCGTAGTTTGAGGATTACATGTATCCATTGAGTTCATTGCTTTGTTCCGGTGCTCTTTGACAGGAGCACCTTAATATCCATAAGTTCCTTTTGGCCCCGTTCGTAGCGGGATGGTAGGATAAAAGATGTTGTGCAAGTTCTTATTGCAAGCACGTACAACTACCTACGGGATACATGCCTAATGTTTGATATTTGCCTAGATGATCATTACTTTTCCGTGTGCCGTGCCCCAAGTTAGAATCTATCTCATCCATGCAGCGCCCAACCATCCATCTCCCTAGCCTACAGTGTTTTAAATCCTGCTGGTTACTAGTTGCTATTCTTGCCATTTACTTTTGCTATTTACTTTTACTGTTTACTTTTACTATCACTATCATCACTATCATATCACTGTTACCACTTATCTTTTGTTGCAAGTAAGTATATTTCAGGTGCGGTTGAATTGACAAGTCAACTGTCAAAGCTTATAAATACTCTTTGGCTCCCCGTGTGTCGAATCAATAAATTGGGTTATTCTTACCCGCGAAGACTATCTCGATCCCTTACGGTTGAGGGTTATCAACAGACAACTGCATTAAAAGAACTTTGCGTAAAGTAAACAATCCTTGCACCCGCGGGCACAAGCACCGTTGTTTTCCCCCTTGTGGCAACAACACATCCCCTAGACTCATGTTTCTGCCACTCAAGCTAGTCATCGAGGGGCATGAACCCACAATCAAGCATAACGTTCCCTCTTTGAGTCACTACCTACTACTTGGCATAAGCAATAAATAACAACGGAGAACATGCAAGAATTACTTACGAACATAAATATAAAAGAGGTAGATCAAGTATATTACTCAAACACAATCTGAACATAATCTCACAATCCATCGGATCCCAGCAAACTCATCATAGCAACAACATAAGGATTACATATGTGCCTCGATCATGTAGGGCAGCTCACGAGGACTAATTAGTGAAGCACAAGAACGGGAGGAGAACATCACATAGCTACTGGTCATGGACCCTTGGTCCAAGGGAGACTACTCACAACTCATCCGGGAGGCGTCCATGGTGGTGGAGAAGCTCCCGGTGGTGATCCTCCCCTCCGGCAGGGTGCCGGGAAGAGTTCTCCTGGTGCTCCTGATCTTGGAAGCGCGGCGGCGGCGGAACAGAGATGAGATCGCGAAAAAAAGTTCCCGTCTCGAGGGTTTCGGGACACGATATAAATATATGCCAAAGGGGGGCATCAGCGGAGGCCTGGGGGGCCCAGGCGCCCCCCCGGCGCGGCCAGGAGGGGGGCCGCGCCACCAGGGCGCCTGGAGCCCTGGTGGCCCCCCTCCGGCTATACTTCGGGTGCCGAGAAGCTTCTGGAGCGCTGATTTTTTATATAATTTTTCCGGGATTTTTCTGGCAGTTTTTATAATGGGAAAACCTGAAATACAAAAACAGCAAAAAATAGAAACTGGCACTGGGGTGCACTGAGTTAATAGGTTAGTCCAAATATGATCAAAAGTGTATGGAAGTGTATAAATATCATAGCAATATCACCCAAAAGAGGCATGGAGCAAGCAGAAATTATAGATACGTTTTGGACGTATCAGTACTCTATAGCGTGCATGCTTATCCTGTTATATAATATGCTCTCATATATCATGCTTAGGTTGTTGGTATCTAAAATATAGGGGGTGTGTTGATCCTAGTATGTGTGCCGTGCAGTCCAAAGGACTTATCTAGATAGCACACATCTAGGGGGAGCCCGTCTATATTTTAGGGGTGTGGGTTTTGCGCTTACTCTATGTCATTACTCTTTTTGTGCAAATCCCGTATTGTCATCAATCCACCAAAAAGGGGGAGACTGTAAGGGCATATTTAGCCCGATGGTGTTATGCTGATTGATGACAATGCTTTTGCGGACTAATTGTGTACACTAAGTTTTTCAGAGGTTCATTCTTTGGCACGAGACGATTATATCCCCTCGGTGTTCGATTCAAGACGGTGTAGCTCTTTTCGTTTCTTTGTTGGTGGACTAGTTTCGTAGGGGTCACCGTACTATCAAGAGGGGATCCGCTTTGGTACGGTTAGGGTGGAATCAACACACACACTTCCTTATCGCACCCATCATACCTTCCCGCCTCAATGGAGTTCTACTTTCCCCCTTCTCTGTTTTTCCTGGTCCCAGCGGTAGTACAGCGGGCCTCAGCGGTAGTACCGCCGAAGTGCCTCAAGCGGCAGTACCGCTCCACTGAGAGGTAGTACCGCTTGGAGCACTCTGCCGCAGTACCGCTGCAGCTCCGTATTACTACCGCCTCGACTCGAGAGCGCACGTTCTCGTGTCGGGTTTTGCGGCACTAGAAGCGGTAGTAGTGGCGGTAGTACCGCTCTGGGTCCCAGCCCCCTTGCGCGGCAGTACCGCTAGGGTGAAACGGCAGTACCACTTGTTAATCGGTAGTACCGCTCACTCAAGCGGTAGTACCGCTCTCTGCGGGGCTGAGTGAGGGGGTAACGGTTGGATTGTTCCCCTCACTATATAAAGACATCTTCTTCTTCATTTTTGACCTACCTCTTCCCCCAAATACTCCATTGTTTCTCCAAGCTCCATTTTCGCCCGATCTCTCTCCCTAGCCTATCAAACTTGTTGATTTGCTCGGGATTGCTTGAGAAGGCATCGATCTACACTTCCACCAAGAGATATTTGATTCCCCCCACTAATCCCTAGCGGATCTTGTTACTCTTGGGTGTTTGAGCACCCTAGACGGTTGAGGTCACCTCGGAGCCATATTCCATTGTGGTGAAGCTTCGTGGTGTCGTTGGGAGCCTCCAATTCGGTTGTGGAGATAGCCCCAACCTTGTTTGTAAAGGTTCGGTTGCCGCCTTCAAGGGCACCACTAGTGGAATCACGACACCTTGCATTGTGTGAGGGTGTGAGGAGAATACGGTGGCCCTAGTGGCTTCTTGGGGAGCATTGTGCCTCCACACCGCTCCAACGGAGACGTACTTCCCCTCAAAGGGAAGGAACTTCGGTAACACATCCTCGTCTTCACCGGTTCCACTTGTGGTTATTTCTTTCCTTTACTTGTGCAAGCTTTACTTGTTTATCTTATATAGCTTGCTTGTTAGGTTGTTATCTTTGCTTCCTATAAGTTGTCTTCATAGTAGCATATCTAGACAACCTACTTTGTCGCTCAATTTAAAGTGGTCAAGAAAAGCTAAAAATTGTTAGTTGCCTATTCACCACCCCTCTAGTCAACCATATCGATCCTTTCACTAGCCCAGTAGGGCGTGAGTCGGAGTGGCCGGGAGAGTGTCATGACAGTAGATCGGTTTTGTCGGAACGCCGTTGGTCCAACCGAATGGGAGAACGAGGCCATGGGTTCCGTAGTGTGGGTACAGTGTGCTACCTCTGCAGAGTGTATATTAAATCTATCGATAGCCGTGCCCGCGGATAAGGGCCCAGTTCGTAGTTGGTCACACTATGAGTCAACAGTAATAATAATAATAATATGCTTAATAACAACCCCGGTTCAATGATGAGATAAGTTGGTTATGATCGCCGGAAAGATCACCGTTTGAGACCAAGTGTTGGTCATGGTTGTGATCATATAATGTCCGAGGTTGGTAAGTGAAGGATGTGTTGGTTAAGAGGTAACCCGAATAAAATAAATGGTGCATGTAGTGTCATCATGTTGCATGCTAGTATCATCAGATTTATATGTTCATGCCATGCTCATATTGTCTAACTGTATCATGTTCATGTTGTTCATGCTATGTTATTTTGGTGATTTCCTGATAATTTCTGATTAACCTGTAATTGCCATGCTGTTGTTTGTCTTGAATGCTTCTGGTTTATTGTGAGCTTGCAAGTACATTCAATGTACTGACCTGGCGTGTCATGCCAGCTTGCAGGTCGTGTCTGGATTGCTTGCTTGTTTGGTGTTGTTCCCGTGTTCGCGAGCTAGAATAAACGTTCCAGCCAGAGTCCCTGCGGATTGGAGTTCATCATCGCCGTTCGTTGTTCCGCTGCCAGTGGTTGTTCCGCTGCTTTAAGTTGTTATGCTGCTTGTATAGAGCAACCGTGTTGGCGTAGTGTCGCCGTGCCGATGTTATTCATTGTAATATCAGAATCCTTGTATTCATATTCGTGTTGTAATAAAGAGCTGGTTTGTTCTATACTAAGCAGTGATGTATTCCAAAAGACTTCATCTCGATCTCTGGGCTGGAATACGGGGCGTTCCGGTTTTCTCTGAGCCGGGGTGCCACACAACCACAACATCATTGGTACCAAATGGGTGTTTCACAACAAGCAAGATGAAGATGGTCAAGTCATCCGCAACAAGGCACGTCTCGTCGCCCAAGGTTACACTCAAGTTGAAGGTATGGACTACGGTGAGACATACGCCCCCGTTGCTAGACTTGAGTCCATTCGCATCTTACTTGCTTATGCTAATCATCATGATATCACCTTGTACCAAATGGACATTAAAAGTGCCTTTCTCAACGGTGAAATTGAGGAGGAGGTTTATGTTAAACAACCTCCCGGCTTTGTCAATCCTAAGAAACCCGATCATGTTTACAAACTTCACAAAGCTCTTTATGGTCTTAAACAAGCTCCTAGAGCGTGGTATAAATGTTTTACCAAGTTCCTTATTGAAAAAGGCTTTGAAATTGGAAAAATAGATTCCACTATTTTTACTAAAAGGGTTAACGGTGAATTATTTGTGTGCCAAATTTATGTTGATGACAACATATTTGATTCTACTAACCCCCATTTTAGTGAAAGGTTTGGAAAGCTAATGTCGGAAAAGTTTGATATGTCTATGATGAGTGAACTCAAGTTCTTTCTTGGTTTGCAAATCAAGCAAACTAGGGAGGGTACCTTTGTTTCTCAAACAAAGTATACCAAGGACTTGTTCAAGAAGTTCAACATGCAAGAATGCAAAGGTATGACTACACCCATGTGTACTAGTGGACATCTTGACTTGACTAAGGATGGCGAACCGGTTGATCAAAAAGTTTACCGCTCTATGATTGGTTCATTGCTATATCTATGTTCCCCCCATCCCGACATTATGCTAAGTGTGTGCATGTGTGCACAATATCAAGCGGCCCCTAAAGAAAGTCATCTTAAGGCTGTGAAAAGGATAGTGAGATACTTAATACATACACCAAATTTTGGCATTTGGTATCCTAAGAGGCCCTCTTTTGAACTTGTTGGCTACTCCGATTCGGACTATGCCGGTGACAAGGTTGATAGAAAGTCCACTTCAGATACTTATCAATTTCTTGGTAGATCTCTTGTGTCTTGGTCCTCCAAGAAACAAAACTCGGTATCCTTATCCACCACCGAAGCGAAATATATTGCCGCTGGATCATGTCCTGCTCAATTACTTTGGATGACCCAAACTCTTAAAGATTATGGAATATATGTGAAACATGTTCCATTGCTTCGTGACAATGAAAGTGCTATTAAGATTGCTCATAATCCCGCGCAACATTCTCGAACTAAGCATATTGAAGTTCGTCATCATTTCATTCGAGATCATGCTGCTAAGGGTGATATCAATCTTAAACATGTTCGCACCGATAAGCAATTAGCGGATATATTTACTAAACCACTTGATGAGAAAGTGTTTTGCAGGTTGAGAGGTGAAGTGAACATTATTGATGCCTCAAGCTTGGAGTAGGAACTCCATTTGGATACATGCAAGGCATAAGCCTTTGACTAATCCTTGATATTTCTCTTATAATGATGATCATATGTCTTGGATACATTTGTACCGTTGCATGCTATCTAACCCTTGTAGGCACTTGGATGAATCTAAATCCATGGGATTGCAACTCACTCATATCTTGAGCAATCTCTACATCACCAAGTCCCTACACCATGGTGGTTGAACACAAGGAATCATGAATCCTTTCAATATATCCTTTGACAATTTCTATATATCAAATTTCATTTGGTATCAAGTTTTCATGACTGTCATTTTGGATACACAAGTGCTCGTCCTTGCAAATCTAACCCATGCAGGTAGATGAACTCAAACTACAAGTGGTGCTCCAATTTTTGATGAGCTACATCAACCTTGAGCAACCCACACAAGTTCAACTACATGATCAAGTTCAACACCACCACCCAAGGTATGTTATTCCATCTTAGAGAAGCTTTACCCCAAGTCATGGGTCAAAGCAACTCAACAAGATGTGAATACAACAACATGCTTAGACGAAAAATGGCAACCCCATTTTGAGCTTAAACGATCAGTATGATCTATGATCAAGTGTCTTCACTTGACTCCTAAGTCAATATACTCTAACATAGGTGACTTTGTCGCCGACCAATTCTAGATGAAGTTCTCTAAGTGTTTCTTTGAGCTCTCGCATTTGTGTCATGCATACTTGTTTCCCCTTTTTTTTAAAGAAAAACTTCATCTAGATTTTCTTTTCTCTGTTTTTATTCTGATTTTTCTGCACCACATTCGTTGCAAATCATTCAGTTATTTCCTTGCAAATCTTTGTGAGATCTTATTTGCCTAGTGAGCTGAGATGAAAAATTGTTCTCTCTGTGTTGAACTCGGACACACCGATTTGCCTCTTTCGGTAGAACCAAACCATCTCGGTACCACCGAAGCAAATAACTTGGTGTAACCGATTTCAATACCGAGGAGATAATTTGTCATTTGCATCCTGCATATCTGTTCCAGCTCCACTCAATGATACTTGTCCTCTATCAGCATCACATTTTTTTACAGCTCTGCTCTGTGCCTCAAGGACCAAACCTATTTTGACTCACACTCCAGAAGATTCCTTCTTGTAAATTGATGTCAAAGGGGGAGAGAGTTCACATCAAAGCTTAAGGGGGAAAAAAGTTCACATCAAATCACACGCCCCAGATGCTTGGTGTTCAAGAGGAGAGAAGTCACATGTCTTTAAGAGGGGAAAACATGTCTATGTTGTTGCTCCGATCTGTTTTGGCTCTGATTCTGTTTCCCTACTTTCTTCCATTATCCAATATAAGATTCAGGGGGAGAAAGACTGCTAGGGAAGAAATTCCTTGAATTCATTGCATATCTTTTACTTTTGGGAACATGTCTGCATTCTAGGGTACCCAGTACTCACACTCTACATGTTATCCCAATCTTGGTACTCTTGTGACCTTCTTGTTGCTTTGTCTAGTAGATATACCTGTGTTATCTAACCTTGTTTACTCAGGTTCATCCCTTCATAAGCCAGCTCAAGATCACAAGGTAAGTATATGCATCACACTCATGTGCATGAAGATTTCTTGCTAAATGTACATATTGTTTGCAAGAAGGAATCATGAACATGAGGATACACTTCATATATTCATATCATTTGCTCTGATGCATATATCCAAGATACATGTACTTTGTTCATTTCCTTATATCAAGTAATTATTTTCTTTGTCTCGCAGGGTTTGGAAAGATTTCACCGCAGAAACTCCGAGACTGCCGAGGGAGCTGCGATTTACACACCCGAGAGTAAGTACTACTAGCTAGTTCTTCGCATCTCCCATTGATTCTAGCTAGTTTTATCAATACCATTTATAATTCTTGACTATCAGTTTTATTGACCTCTATTTCTCGTAAAGTGGTTGTGGCAGGACGCCGGGAATAATTTTTGTGGATACTACGTTTGCGAGTACATCCACAACGTGACGACCTCTAAGCGGGGTTACTCTAAAAAATATTATGAAGTGCATAAGAAATAATATTCACAATTTTATTTTATTACCATCATTTGTGTTGAGTTTCTTTCATATATATGTATTGACCCCCTTCTTCAAATTAGATGTGGCTGAAAGCACAAGTGCTCCCTGGGTGATTTTGGTAATTAATGTCAACATATCTCTTGTTGGACTAATGTTTACATCTAGTATATTTCAGACAAGTTCAACAGATGGAGTGGCATGGACTAGAGGATGTGGAACCCCTTCAAAATGCTAAGGACAAAGGATTGGCTCAAGCTCAAAGCTCAAGACTCTACATTTTCTATTTTAGTGATCCAAGACCACATTGAGTCCATAGGAAAGCCAATACTATTAAAAGGGGATGAGGTGTTGCTTAATGGCTTGCTTGCTCAAAGTGCTTAGTGATATGATCCAAGACCCTCAACCACTTTCTCAATCCATATATGTACCAAACCAAAAGTCAAACTCAGCCCCACCAAAAAGTTCTATCCGGCGCCACCGAGTTCATTTGACATAGCCACTGCCAGAAACCCTAATCATTTCGGTGTCAAGGAGATGGGAATGTAAACTCTATGTTTCCTATTTGAAGCATTTCGGTCTAACCGAGATGTGAGAATCGGTCTCACCGAGTTAGCATTGCAAACTCTTTGTTGCCTTTTTGTAACATTTCGCTCTCACCGAAATGAGCAAATCGGTCCCACCGAGTTTGCCTGACCAACTATCTGGTATGCTTATTACCAAAATCAGTCCCACCGAGTTTGTGTAATCGGTTTCACTGAGATTACGTTATGCCCTAACCCTAATGAAATCGGTCCCAGTGATTTGATCATATCGGTCCCACCGAAATGCCTAACGGTCACATTATGAACTAAATCGGTTTGACCGAGTTTTCTGATTCGGTCCCACCGAGTATGGTAAATTGTGTGTAACGGTTAGGTTTTGTGTGGAGGCTATATATACCCCTCCACCCACTCTTCATTCGTGGAGAGAACCATCAGAACATACCTACACTTCCATCATACATGTTCTGAAAAGAGAACCACCCACTCAAGTGTTGAGATCAAGATATTCCATTCCTACCATATGAATCTTGTTCTCTAGCCTTCCAAGTTGCTTTCCACTCAAATCTTTCTTCCACCATATCCAAATCTGTGAGGAACTGTTTGAGTGTCGGGGATACTATCATTTGAAGCATTTGAGCAAGGATTTCATCATCAACACACCGTCTATTACCTTTTGGAGAGTGGTGTCTCCTAGATTGGTTATGTGTCACTTGGGAGCCTTCGACAAGATTGTGGAGTTGAACCGAGTTTGTACGGGCAAGGAGATCACCTACTTAGTGAAGATCTACCCTAGTGAGGCAAGTCCTTCGTGGGCGATGGCCATGGTGGGATAGACAAGGTTGCTTCTTCGTGGACCCTTCGTGGGTGGAGCCCTCCGTGGACTCACGCGGCCATTACCCTTCATGGGTTGAAGTCTCCATCAACGTGGATGTACAATAGCACCACCTATCGGAACCACGACAAAAACATCCGTGTCTTCACTTGCGTTTGCATTCTCCAAACTTCTCACTTTACCTTCATATGCAATTGTTTTACTTTCCGTTGCTATACTCTTAGAATTGCATGTGTAGGTTGATTGCTTGACTTGTGCTAAGTTGCTAAATTCTACCAAGAATTAAAATTGGGAAAATGCTAGATTTTGCTTTTGGTCAAGTAGTCAAAGTAGCATGCTTTACTTCCCAATACCTAGGTATTGAGAATGTTTAAACATGTGCTAAAACTCCACTCCAACTTCAAGTATTTTAAAAGCTGCCACCTTTCTTGCTGGAAGTCTATTCACCGCACTCTAGACACCTCTTCTCGATCCTTTCAGTGGCAGATGCGGGATGAACTCCTACCACAAGATCGCATACGAGCAATTCAAGAGGAATTGGCGGGATTCTTTCTTGACCACGCCATAAATAAAGCCGGAGAATACCATGTGGAATTTGACATTAGATGTTAGGGAATTGTAAGATATCTTATATTGTATATATGTAGCCAGTAGCGTTGGATAGATATACGAAAACTTGTTGTTTGACCAATCTCTCAAAGAAAGAGAGGTCGATCACACTTCTCTATGTATATGTTCATGACGATCTTGTGTACTTAATGGTTTCCTTCATTTTGGTTAGCTAGTGTGTCGAGTCCTCTCTATACGTATAGTACGTAGCAACGACCAAGCACGGAGATAAGAGATAACACTTCTCTCTATTAGATAGCTAACACAACATATGAAACACCTAAATTAACCCTACAAAACCCCCAAAAC
>LR738709.1:54441349-54456837 GCA_902687465.1 Secale cereale | reverse complement strand
CCTTTCAAAAAAAAAAAAACCCCAGCCACTGAACTGCTGATGCGTGGATGCGTTTTGGTCCCAGCTGGTGCTACCAACTTGGACAAAAGGCCCTCCTGCCTGGGCAAGCCGCAGCGGCCACGTGGAGGCCCATTTGTCCCGGTTCATGGGCGACCCGGGACTAAAGGTATTGGGCTTTAATCCAGACACTTTAGTCCCGGTTCTAGAACCGGGACAAATGGGCCTCTGGAACCGGGACAAATGGGCCTTTTTCTACTAGTGGTTGAGCACGGTGGCGGTGGATCTCCGTCAGCCGCGTGTGGTATATGTTAGGCACCACCTGCATTGGAACCCTATTGAGGTTGAGATGCCACTCGTGTGACAGGTTCATGTTGGGCAACGGCACCGGCACACCGTGTTCCCAGAAGTACCGACATCGATGGACCGACACGTAGAGGCGAAAGTGTGGCCACGGCTCACACCTGGCGGCGCCATGGTGAAGTTGGTCAAGCCGCATCGCCTCGACGAGCCACCGGCTTCGTGGTGATGCCCGTCGCACTTCCCGAACCCCATGGTTGGCGGCTGCTAGGGCTGGGTGTCGGGCGGCTGGGAGGCAAGGGGAAGAAGATGAGGGGAAGTAGACTGGGCAGCCCCCCTCTGTCGCACGTGTGGCATCAAAAGGACACACAAGTGGAGGTTGGCTGGCTGATGTGTAGGGCCCCTCGCATGTGTGGACTTAAATACGAGCGGTGGGTGGTGGTTGGGTGGTCGACGCGTGGGCCTGAGGTGGATACCGAGCGGACGCGTGGCGCGTCCGTCTCATGTCTATGTGAATATAAAATGGGTGCAAATTTGTGTCAGAAATGCGTCAGAACGAACACGTGACAGACATAATTTGTGTTTGCATCCGCACGTTGGGCCATGGGGTTTGCCCTCATGGAACCAAATTTACACAATCGTACAAAATGGCTTGGCACGATGGAGTTGGTCTTACCGTCGGAGGCGCAGGTGGTATAGCTCATTATCCCTACCGCCAGTGACCCATAGCTTTTCCGGTCAGATCCAGGCAAACTTTCGAAGCGGGGTCAAATCACTCTAAATTTCTACCATAATGTTAAAACAGTGATTTTGGCCTCCGCCTGTTAAACAATAGTATTACATCGGGATAAGTGAAACAGCAGGCAAGGTGTTTGTTTGCTTACGAATAAGTTTATCAATTTTTTATCCGATGCATATTACTTATCGCTCTAACGGATGTATCTAAATATAGATTAGAGGGAGTACAACAATTTGGCCTACTCCATGCGTCAGTGACTTTCAATAACTGAGAAATTTGCTAGAAGAAACACAACCAAGAGAATAATAAAGGCCCTCCGGCCGACTACGGATAATTGTTACTCTTGAAACATATATATACACAAGCAAATAAGGGATCAATTAATCCAAACGTTGATTAGGTCTTTTTTTTTTGCGAGTGTTGATTAGGGTTTCTCCTCTAGTGTACAAGAGCTAGCTCGATCGGTACAGAGCTGAGCTCTTGTTGCTGCGTGTATCTTTGTATGGCCAGAAGTGCATGTGCATGCGCCCAAAAGAAGTAGCAGCAGTAGCATCAATGCATTGTGTGCCCCGATCTACTCAGCCGTTGTGTGTGATCATGCATGTACCACCTGCTACTACTTGCTCAAGGTTCCCAAGACTGGCGTGTGTGTTGAACTTGAATCAATGCATGTGCTTTGTGTTTGGTTGCTCGTCAATGGAGTAGTTGGAAGTCGAAACAGATCGTCTTGTACTCTTGTTTCAGAGTAGAAAGCTCTCTTTTAGGAGGAATCTTCTTAAAAGGCTCTTTGTAGATATTTGTAGCATGAGGCTTTGTACCACTGCCAAAAATGATTTCTCATTTGATCTAAACCAGCCCTCTCTCCTAGCCACCTATATTGACTCCTTTTGTATTTTCCTATACAATTTATTTCCTTTATTGTGTATATATATGCATTTCATATTTTCTTCATCGGTTTCATTGTCGCTTTTGACGTATGTGATTTAATATCTGCTTAACTAAAATTTCACAACAATGATGTTTGATATTTGTAAAGAAAATTAGATTCTATAGGATAGGAACATGCTAGTGATCTGCACATTGTTTACGATTCATGTCCTTTTGGTGGGCGACCATGCACTGAGTAGATCAATGGTTCTGCTTTAAGTTTGGCGTGATCCATCAACTCTTTGGGCGTGCCTCAACTGTCTCAAGAAAGTACCACCACCCGAAGTATGTGTTGAATGCATATAGCTTGTACACCATTTGTTTGTCAGTACGAAGTTGAAACAGACACTAGTAGATAAAGGGGATTTAGCCCCGGTTCATTTGGCCTTTTAGCCCCGGTTCTGGAACCGGGGCAACAGGGTCGGTACTAATGCTCTGACCCTTTAGTCCCGGTTCAATCCAGAACCGGGGCAAAAGGGTGTCCACGTGGCCTGTGCACCGAGTCCAGGCAGGAGGGGCTTTAGTCCCGGTTGGTGGTACCAACCGGGACCAAAAGGCATGCACGTGTCAGCATTTCTGTAGCTGTGGTTTTTGTTTTTTTTTTTTGAAAGGGGAGGGGGGGTTTTAGGTTTTGGGGGTTAATTTAGGTGTTTGATATATTGTGTTAGCTAGCTAATTAATAGAGAGAAGTACTTCTCTCTTATGTCCGTGCTTTTGGTCGACGCTACATACTACACATACGTATATATATGGACTAGAGTCACGCTAGCTAGCTAGCTAGCTGCTAGCTATACTAAGCAAACGAAGGAACAGAAGATCTCGTATATATAATCAACATATATATATATGCATACAGAGAGAAGTAATAATATCGACCACCTCTCCTTCTCCGAGAGATTGGTCGAACAACAAGTTCTCGTATATCTATCGATCCGACACTACCGGGCACATATATACAATAATTATCTCTTACAAAAATAATCTACTAACACATGGATGCAGGGTCCACATAGTATTCTCCGTCTTCAGCGATCACGTGTTCAAGGAAGAATGCCGCCAATTCCTCTTGAATTGCTCGCAGACGATCTGGTGTTAGGAGTTCATCCCGCATCCGAAACATCTAATTTGAAGTAGGGGGTCAATACATGAAATGATGCTATAAATTTGTGAATATTATTGATTGCTTACGCACTTTAAATTGTTCATCAGTGTAGCCCCGCTCACAGGTCGTGTGGCGGATGGACTCGCAAATGTAGTATCCACAATAATCATTCCCGGGTTCCTGCCACAACCACTTTACAAGAAATAGAGCTCAATCAAACTGATAAGCAAGAATATGCCAAATTGGTATTGATGAAACTAGCTAGCGCTTGAATCAAGATATAGGAGATGCGCGCGCGGAACATGCTACTATATAGTACTTACTTTCGGGTATCTAAATTGTAGCTTCTTCGGCAGTCCCGGAGCTTTTTTGCTGAATGTTTTCCAAGCCCTGCCAGACAAAGGAAACAATTAGTTGATATCAGAAATGAAGTTGCTGATATATATGCATGGTGGATAATATTGATCGATTTAACTTACCTGGCTAGCATTTGAGTCATGTCCGCATACTCCTCGGTATCTTTACGTTTAGAGTCGAAGACAGTTACTATTCCCTTCTCAAGCTTAATCTCTAAGAGAATATAGTGGAAGCTGCGCACGAATGCATGAGATCATTACATCACTATAAACTTGACTGATATATATAAGGGAAACCAAATATGCACAAGACATTAACACTCACTTGAAGTTGTAAGGAAAGAGTATTATATCTTTGTTTTCATTTACCACCAACGATCGTAGCAAGTTGGTCTCGGTATCGCCGGGACGCAATTTAACCTCGGTTGCATCTATGAGGTATGTGTTAATAAACCCAATATCACCTACTTGTCTTTTCTTCAATTCGACGATCTTCAATCTGCATAATATAGTGAGGATAATTATAAATACATGCAATGAAGATCAGCTATATAGAGAGACTTAATGACAGAAGTAGTACTACTTACAGACAGTAGCAGGTGATCGTTGTTTTATCGAGGGCCAACTGATTGAAAAATTGATAGAACTCCTCAAATGGAACAGGCAACAGGTCAATTCCAACGAGGTCATGCTCCGGTTTAACTCTCAAATACAAGTTATTCCTCCCCCCAGACTCTCTGCAGATTTTCATGTACCAATCATGCAATCTTCGCATATTCGTTGATAGAGATCTTTCATTTTTGACGAGAGGCTTTTTGTACTCGTATCTTTCTATCTGCACGTCCATGAAATCATAGTGTACATCGTCGGACGCGTAATCTGCAAGATTGGTATAACCGGGCACCATCCTCGGATCATTAGCGACCATGTCGCTAGACACCTTGAGCGGGGGGCACGATTGGTTCGCTTGTTCGCCGAGCTGGGCAATTTGTTTCCCAGCTCGCCCTTCTGCTAATCTCTGATCACTTTTTGTACTTCCGGACCGCTTGGCATCTTGAAATGTCTTTTGAATAATGCGGTCATAGTTGCCCTTCGGCTTACTTTTCGCTGGTTGCTTCAGGGCAGCAAGAGTGCGCTTTGCTTTCACCGCATCTATCTTCTCCTCTGGAGGTGGATGTCTCTGTGCTTTCAACCCTTCAAAAAAGTCCTTCACTTCGCCTTCAGCGATCTTCGTGTTTTCCTCGTCGGACCTCTCGTACGGCAACTTCTCTAGAGGCGTGAGAGAAGGACCGAATCTGCATCGCCTCCCGCCTCTGGCTGTACTGGTAGACGTCGCCGGACCAGACGAAGCGGCTGTCTTTTTTACTTGCTTAGGCGCCGGAGCAGGAGCAGCCGGAGCGGCGGCAGGTCTCTTCCGCCCTTGCTGATTAGGCGAAGGAGTAGCTGGCTGTCTGCTCGGGCGCGCCGGCGGCGAAGGAGGCGGAGTGCCGCCACGCGCCGGCGGCGAAGGAGGCGGTGTGCCGCCACGCGCCGGAGAAGGAGCCGGAGTGCCCTGATGGTCACTCGCCGGAGAAGGAGCCAGAGTGCCCTGATGGTCACTCGCCGGAGGAGGAGGCGGTGGAGGAGGCGGAGTGCCCTGACTCGTCGGAGGAGGAGGAGGAGGCGGAGGCGTCCAGTTCAGAATGTTGATTAGGTCCTTCCGCCATAGGCATGGAGTCTTCAGTGAAGAACCCAGCCGAGTCTCCCCTTCACCGGTAGGGTGGTCAAGCTGGAGCTCCTCAAATCCCTCCGTTATTTCGTCGACCATCACCCTAGCATATCCTTCTGGAATCGGCCGGCAGTGAAAAGTGTCGTCTGGTCCAGAAGGATAAACAGAGCCAGCAGCCGCCTTGACCTTCAGATTCATCCACTGTGCCATAAGGTGGCAATTTTGTGCCTGCGTGATAGCATCCACAGGATTCCTGGCAGTAGCCGTCAAGGCAAGCTCTGGCTGAAGCAGCTCGGTGGAAGCCACGCTGCTTCTCCGCTGAGATGGCGGGGTAGCTTCGGGGGAAGCTTCGGCAATTCTTTTCTCCCGATCTGCTTCCCGTTCCTCTATCGCTTGTATTCTAGTGTCAAAGGATTCAACAAACCAATACTTCATCATTAGGCGAAAGTAACAGTAGCATGATGGTACGAAGCTCTCCAAAGTTGTTTTGGAACGGAGTCCCAGATAAGATAATCCGTAACAAAAGACGGATTATCCTATCAGGAACTCCGTTCCAAAACATCTTTGCATAACTTCGTACCAAAATGCCCCGGTTACTTCTGGCAAATGATGAAGTCATGGAATTTTTCAATACTTTGACACTAGCTAGGCAACCTCTCTCGACCCCTCGACCCCCGACTGCTCGGCGATCCACAACCCTAGACCCCCTCATGTCACATTTTGTCGAGTGTCAAAGGATTCAACAAAACCAATACTTCATCATTAGGCGAAAGTAACAGTAGCATGATGGTACGAAGCTCTCCAAAGTTATTTTGGAACGGAGTCTCAGATAGGATAATTCGTAACAAAAGACGGATTATTCTATCAGGAACTCCGTTCCAAAATATCTTTGCATAACTTTGTACCAAAATGCCCCGGTTACTTCTGGCAAATGATGAAGTCATGGAATTCTTCAATACTTTGACCCCCGACTGCTCGGCGATCCACAACCCTAGACCCCCGACTGCTAGGCAACCTCTCGACCCCTCGCCCTTCGGCCTCTCGGTCCCTCGACGACCCTCGACCCCTCGACCTTCGGCCTCTTGGTCCCTCGACGACCCTCGACCCCGGCCCCCCCTAATGTCGAAGTTATCGGGGAGGGTGTATATCGACATAGACATATCCGATAAAAAAAGAGGAAGAAGAAGAAAAAAGGAACCGCTAGAGGAGAAGATCGAAGAAAAAAAAAGAAAAAAAAAGGAGAAGAAGAAAGGAATAGAGGAGAAGAAGAGAAAATTTCTCTTCTTCTCCTCTATTCCTTTCTTCTTCTCCTCTTTTTTTCTTTTTTTTCTTCTTCTTATTTATTTCTCCTCTTCTTCCTCTCCTCTTCTTCTTTCTTTCCTCTTTCTTATTTTCTTCTTTCCTATCCTTCTTTTTCTAAATTTGTAACTTTTGCATATATAAAACTTTCTATATATATTTAGCATATATAAACAAAAAACTATATAGCCACATACACATATATATATACATCACATATACACACATCACATATATACAGCAACTTCCTAAGAAAAAATATATTTATATACACATAAATATATATTTAACATATATATTTAGCAAATTCCTAAGAAAAAAAAAAGATATACACATACATATAAATATAGCAACTATATACAGCAACTATATATACTGCAATTTCCTAAGAAAATTCCTAAGAAAAAAAAATATACACATATATACATATATATACACAGCAACTATATATATATATACAGCAATATATATTAAACATATAAAAAAAAGGGAGCCGGCCCTCACATCGGCAGGGCGGCGCGACGGCGGCGGGGCGGGGCGGCGACGAGGCGGCGTCGGGGCGCGGCGGCGCGACGGCGGCGGGGCGGGGCGCGCGGCGGCGCGGGGCGACGGGCCGGCCGGGGCGCGGCGACGGCGCGGGGCGGGGCGACGGCGCGGGGCGCGGCGACGGCGCGGGGCGCGGCGACGGCGCGGGGCGGAGCGACGAGGCGGCGTCGGGGGCGACGGCGACGGGGCGACGGGGGCGACGGGGGCGACGGCGACGGCGACGGGGAAGAGCAGATCGAGGGAGGCGTCGGGGCGGGGAAGAAAGAAACTGCCCAAAATTTCGCAAGTCCTGGTTATATAGGAGTGGCATTAGTCCCGGTTTCAGCCACCAACCGGGACTAATGCCACCCTTTAGTCCCGGTTGGTGCCACCAACCGGGACCAAAGGCCCTGTGCTAGCGCGGGTGCGGTGGGATGTTTAGTCCCACCTCGCTAGCTGAGGGAGCTCGAGAGTGGTTTATAAGGGCTGCTGCTCCCACCCTCTCGAGCTCCTCTCAAATGCAGGCTTCTGGGCCTAACTCTGCGCGCTGCCCTGTGAGCTTGCTGGGCCTTATATTACAGGTGGATCCTGTGCTATAGGCCTTGCAGGCTCACTGGGCAGCGCCCAATTTTTTTTTTCCTTTTTTGCTTTATTTATTTCTAAGTTGTTTTTTGCTGCATTTAGAGTTGCTTTATTTATTTTATTTTCTTTGTTTATTTCTTAGTTGTTTTTTGCTGTATTTAGAGTTGCTTTATTTATTTTACTTCCTTTATTTATTTTCTTTGTTGCTTTATTTATTTTATTTTGTTTATACTTAATTACAACAAAATACTTATTGTTGCTATTTATTTCTAAGTTGTTTTTTGCTGTATTTAGAGTTGCTTTATTTATTTTATTTTCTTTGTTTATTTCTAAGTTGTTTTTTGCTGTATTTAGAGTTGCTTTATTTATTTTACTTTCTTTATTTATTTTCTTTGTTGCTTTATTTATTTTATTTTGTTTATACTTACAACAAAATACTTATTGTTGCTATTTATTTTTCAAGTTTGTTTTGTTTTGTTTTGTTTTGTTAGTGCAAGTAGTATTGAAATTTAAATAGTACAAACGGACAATGGTATCATACTCGTTTGTTACAAAGTTGGCATTGTATCATCATAATAGTTGCGGAAATAACTCTTCACTTTTTCTTCGCTTGTGTCATTTGCTTATTGCGCCGTAACCATGGATAATCTTCATCGTTTATCAGGATGCTTGGGTCAGCCTTGACTTTGAAGGGAGGAATTTCATGAAACTTTTCATAATCTTCAGACATGTCTGTCTTGCCCTCCACTCCCAGGATGTCCCTTTTTCCTGAAAGAACTATGTGGCGCTTTGGCTCATCGTATGATGTATTCGCTTCCTTATATTTTCTTTTTCTCGGTCTGGTAGACATGTCCTTCACATACATAACCTGTGCCACATCATTGGCTAGGACGAACGGTTCGTCATTGTATCCAAGATTTTTCAGATCCACTGTTGTCATTCCGTACTGTGGGTCTACCTGTACCCCGCCTCCTGACAGATTGACCCATTTACACTTAAACAAAGGGACCTTAAAATCATGTCCGTAGTCAAGTTCCCATATGTCCACTATGTAACCATAATATGTGTCCTTTCCCCTCTCGGTTGTTGCATCAAAGCGGACACCGCTGTTTTGGTTGGTGCTCTTTTGATCTTGGACAATCGTGTAAAATGTATTTCCATTTATCTCGTATCCTTTGTAAATCAATACAGTCGAAGATGGTCCCCTGGACAACAAGTACAACTCATCACAAATAGTGTTGTCACCTCTGAGACGTGTTTCCAACCAACTGCTGAAAGTCCTGATGTGTTCACGTGTAATCCAGTCGTCGCACTGCTCCGGGTGTTTGGAGCGCAGACTGTTCTTGTGTTAATCGACATACGGGGTCACCAATGTAGAGTTTTGTAGAACTGTGTAGTGTGCTTGAGACCAAGAATAACCGTCCCTGCATATTATTGAGTCCCTTCCAAGCGTGCCTTTTCCAGTCAGTCTCCCCTCGTACCGCGATTTAGGGAGACCTATCTTATTAAGGCCAGGAATGAAGTCAACACAAAACCCGATGACATCCTCTGTTTGATGGCCCATGGAGATGCTTCCTTCTGGTCTGGCGCGGTTACGGACATATTTCTTTAGGACTCCCATGAACCTCTCAAAGGGGAACATATTGTGTAGAAATACGGGCCCCAGAATGACAATCTCGTCGACTAGATGAACTAGGACGTGTGTAATGATATTGAAGAAGGATGGTGGGAACACAAGCTCGAAACTGACAAGACATTGCGCCACATCACTCCTTAGCCTTGGTACGATTTCTGGATCGATCACCTTCTGAGAGATTGCATTGAGGAATGCACATAGTTTCACAATGGCTAATCGGACGTTTTCCGGTAGAAGCCCCCTCAATGCAACCGGAAGCAGTTGCGTCATAATCACATGGCAGTCATGAGACTTTAGGTTCTGGAACTTTTTCTCTGTCATATTTATTATTCCCTTTATATTCGACGAGAAGCCAGTCGGGACCTTCATACTGAGCAGGCATTCAAAGAAGATTTCTTTCTCTTCTTTCGTAAGAGCATAGCTGGCAGGACCTTCATACTGCTTCAGAGGGATGCCGTCTTTTTCGTGCAAACGTTGCAGGTCCTCCCGTGCCTCAGCTGTATCTTTTGTCTTTCCATACACGCCCAAGAAGCCTAGCAGGTTCACGCAAAGGTTCTTCGTCACGTGCATCACGTCGATTGAAGAGCGGACCTCTAGGTCTTTCCAGTAGGGTAGGTCCCAAAATATAGATTTCTTCTTCCACATGGGTGCGTGTCCCTCATCGTCATTCGGAACAGCTAGTGCGCCGGGGCCCTTTCCGAAGATTACGTGTAAATCATTGACCATAGCAAGTACGTGATCACCGGTACGCATGGCGGGCTTCTTCCGGTGATCTGCCTCGCCTTTGAAATGCTTGCCTTTCTTTCGACATTGATGGTTGGTCGGAAGAAATCGACGATGGTCCAGGTACACATTCTTCCTGCACTTGTCCAGGTATATACTTTCAGTGTCATCTAAACAGTGCGTGCATGCGTGGTATCCTTTGTTTGTCTGTCCTGAAAGGTTACTGAGAGCGGGCCAATCGTTGATGGTCACGAACAGCAACGCCTTTAGGTCAAATTCCTCCTGTTTGTGCTCATCCCACGCACGTACACCGTTTCCATTCCACAGCTGTAAAAGTTCTTCAACTAATGGCCTTAGGTACACATCAATGTCGTTGCCGGGTTGCTTAGGGCCTTGGATGAGAACTGGCATCATAATGAACTTCCGCTTCATGCACATCCAAGGAGGAAGGTTATACATACATAGAGTCACGGGCCAGGTGCTGTGATTGCTGCTCTGCTCCCCAAAAGGATTAATGCCATCCGCGCTTAAAGCAAACCATACGTTCCTTGCGTCCTTTGCAAACTCCTCCCAGTACTTTCTCTCGATTTTTCTCCATTGCGACCCGTCAGCGGGTGCTCTCAACTTCCCGTCTTTATTACGGTCCTCACTGTGCCATCGCATCAACTTGGCATGCTCTCTGTTTCTAAACAAACGTTTCAACCGTGGTATTATAGGAGCATACCACATCACCTTCGCAGGAACCCTCTTCCTGGCGGGCTCGCCATCAACATCACCAGGGTCATCTCGTCTGATCTTATACCGCAATGCACCGCATACCGGGCATGCGTTCAGATCGTTGTATGCACCGCGGTAGAGGATGCAGTCATTAGGGCATGCATGTTTCTTCTGCACCTCCAATCCTAGAGGGCATACGACCTTCTTTGCTGCGTATGTACTGTCGGGCAATTCGTTATCCTTCGGAAGCTTCTTCTTCAATATTTTCAGTAGCTTCTCAAATCCTTTGTCAGCCACAGCATTCTCTGCCTTCCACTGCAGCAATTCCAGTACGGTACCGAGCTTTGTGTTGCCATCTTCGCAATTGGGGTACAACCCTTTTTTGTGATCCTCTAACATGCGATCGAACTTCAGCTTCTCCTTTTGACTTTCGCATTGTGTCCTTGCATCGACAATGACCCGGCGAAGATCATCATTTGGTTCCTCTTGATCTTCAGCAGCTTCACCCGTTGCAGCATCATTGGGCACATCGTCTGGTTCCTCTTGATCTTCACCAGCTCCCCTCATTGCAGCATCACCGTATTCAGGGGGCACATAGTTGTCATCGTACTCTTCTTCTTCGCCGTCTTCCATCATAACCCCTATTTCACCGTGCCTCGTCCAAACATTATAGTGTGGCATGAAACCCTTGTAAAGCAGGTGGGAGTGAAGGATTTTTCGGTTAGAGTAAGACATCGTATTCACACATTGAGTGCATGGACAACACATAAAACCATTCTGCTTGTTTGCCTCTGCCACATTTAGAAACTCACGCACGCCCTTAATGTACTCGGAGGTGTGTCTGTCACCGTACATCCATTGGCGGTTCATCTGCGTGCATTTATATATAATTAAGTGTGTCAAAAACCATTACAGAACATCATAAATAGATAATTAAGTGACCAAATGGATAAAAGTTCATCATCACATTAAAACCAAAGTACATACATATATATATAGTTCTCATCTAACAACATATATAGCTCTCCATACACATCGAAACTATGTAAAACATTTCAACGCGAAAACAAATGCTATCATAATCGCAACCAAGGTAACAATTGATCCAACGGCATAATGATACCAAGCCTCGGTATTAATGGCATATTTTCTAATCTTTTTAATCTTCAACCGCATTGCATCCATCTTGATCTTGTGATCATCGACGACATCCGCAACATGCAACTCCAATATCATCTTCTCGTCCACAATTTTTTTTATTTTTTCCTTCAAGAATTTGTTTTCTTCTTCAACTAAATTTAACCTCTCGACAATAGGTTCCATCTTGATCTTGTGATCATCGATAACTTCCGCAACATGCAACTCCAATTCCATCTTATCCTCCTCCATTTTTTCCAATTTTTTCTTTAACGAAATGTTTTCCTCTTCAACTAAATTTAACCTCACCACAAGAGGGTCGGTTGGAATTTCCGGTTCAACTACCTCCTAGACATAATAAAACATCTATGCATGTCAGGTTGGTCGGCATAACTATCATAAGCACTAAAACAAATAGTTATAAATTAAAGATAATATACCACATCCGAATCGTAGACCGGACGAGGGCCCACGTGGGCGGATATCAAAACCATCGCACTATATAATAACAAGCAATAATAAACGTAAGAAAATTAGACAAATATCTATCTAAAGCAATAATAAAAGTAAGAAAAGCATGGACATAACAAGAGGCTCACCACGGTGGTGCCGGTGACGAGATCGGCGGGGGCGATCGACGGCGGCGAAGACGGGGACGGGACGTGACGGACCGCTAAACCTAGACAAATCCCGAAGAAAATAGAGCTTCGAGAGGAGAAAAGCTTAACTAGTGTGGCTCGGGCATTCCACCGAACATGTTGTGTGCATAGGAGGTGAGCTAGAGCACCACTAACCCCTCTCCCCCTCGGCCAGAAAAAAAACAGAGCAGTGAGCTCTGCTCTTGAGTGAGGGGGTATATATAGGCAACTCACTGGTCCCGGTTGGTGCTACAAACCGGGGCTAAAGGGGTGCCTTTGGTCCCGGTTCATAAAACAAACCGGGACTAATAGTGGTGGGCCAGGAGCAAGAGCCATTGGTCCCGGTTTTTAGCTCCAACCGGGACCAATAGGTCCAGACGAACCGGGACCAATGGCCCACGTGGCCCGGCCGGCCCCCTGGGCTAACGAACCGGGTCCAGTACCCCTATTGGTCCCGGTTCTAGATTGAACCGGGGCTAATGGGCTGGACCAATGCCCTGTTTTCTACTAGTGAGATTCTTCATTTCACGATAGAAGGGCTGTTCACCAATATTTGCTGGATTTTCGCAGCCCTTAAAATTCTGTACTCGCTCTTTTTTCTTGTTGGGGAATTTACTCCCTCCTTATTTCTTTTATTCAGGAACCTCTACCATATTTCGCCTTTTTCTTCCCGCACAAAAAATAATATTTCGCCTTTTTCTTTTGCTGCATGTACAGTTGTCCTTATCGTGTACGTACTACCAGCGTCCCAAAAACATGAAGATTCTTTTTTTTGCCTTGCGGGTTTTTTCCATTACAGCGTTTTACATGATTTTTAGAGAAAAAAACGTTCTACATGATTTTTAGAGAAAAAAAACGTTTTATATGATTTCACAGTTGCTTTACCGAGATTTACATATCACTTATATTAGGTGGGCAAGAAACAGAGACAATTGCAAATGGAGACCACCACACACTGGAGCATACGCCAGAATTACTGCTAGAACTTGACTAATATCTCTTGATTCGAGCTACTAGAACAGGCTAATGATGCACGACGAACTCCTCGCTGCCGTCCGCCATTATTTATTCCGTTCAATGACAAGGTCGATCGTCATGGATGGCCTCGCCGATTTAGGTACCAATGCTCCTAAAGATCCTTGACGTCGTGCTGAGAAGACAATCACAAGGATTAACGCAACAGAAGTTGAATGAATCACTAATGCAGTGCCGGTGGGATTAATCTACCTCGGCGCGAGAGTGAGGCTCCTCCATGTTCTGCTTCTGCAGATCATCGTGTTCGGTCGGCTTGGACGGGCGAGGTCGAGAGTGGAAGGCATCCGCCACCATTCTGCCAAAGCTGCACCCCAGAAGCCAAATTCAACATTCACGGTGAGCAACAGCAAGCAGAGCAAAATTCAGTATGTGGCCATGACGGGTGTGATGTGAGGAGAGTAGGTACATACGGGTGGTCGTCGTCAAACTCAATGTGGCCGTCGTAGCCGCCGCCGGTGAACGACATGCTGTTAATATGCGCCGACTCCTCGGTGGTGGCCGGCTGGATCTTGAAGCCTTCGCCGGACCCCTGAGCCTTGTACTTCTCCGCCCAGCGGTCCAGCCACCGCGACTCCTCCTCGGTTGCGTACTGCACGCTGATCCTGAGGCCCCCTTCCTCTGGATCCGCAGCTGCTGCAGCTGCGGCGGCGGTGGCGAGGCTGGCTAGCAGAAGGAGGGAGATGGGAACGGCGGACCGCCGGGCGCGGGCCATCTTGCGTCTTTGGCAGACTGATCTTGCGCTGTGCTGTTTCTTCAACTGAGGTGTGGCCTGGCCTGAAGCCGCCTGGATGTGTATATATATTATATGGACGATGGTGCAGCTCTCAGTGCTGCACTGCTAGTACAGTTGAACAAGTTGTGTTGGTAAGATTTGTAATTTTCTCCAACACTGTATAAAAATTCAGGGCCACCTATTTATCAGTTGTCTGCTTTTTTAAAAAATTAGTCAACTTTACAAATCTAATGGCTAGCGGTTCGTCTTTGTCCTCAAGACTACTGGAAAATCGTTGTACGCCCAGCGTTGCGGACTATATCGAGAGCTAAATCACCAGGTCTCGACAAACGAGTTGTACCCTGAGAACCGAACTTCGCCGGAGAATGTTGTCTTTGCCGTCAAGTTCTCAAAATCTCACCACACCCTACATGGGGTCCAGCGAGGACACCATGCCAAGTTTCATTCTTTTCGAAACCCGTTTGCACGCTATGTGAATCAAAGATCTTTTTTCTCCTCTTAGTGCCTGGAAAATCAGTTAGTGCTTCGAAAATAGCCAAGCGACAAAAATATGTGGTCAAATTTGAGCATGAGACTTCCACATATCAAAAGTTTGAAGTTGAAATCATGTAAAAAAAATATAGTTGTGTCTAGAAGGGGACGGTTTCCGTTCAAAACCCTGACACTTCATTGGAGAGTGTTTGGTTCGTACATGAAGGGCGTCAAGTTTTTTGTCGTAACGCTCTCAAATAACCCTAGAGGGGTCCAATGAAGATACCATGTTAAGTTCTATCCCTTTCATAGCTCGTTTGAATCGAAGAATTTTTTTTCCCTTTCTAGTGGCCGAAAAATCAGGTGGTGCTTCAAAAATAGCAAATCAACTCAAACACTGGCCAAATTTGAATATAAAACTTCCAATGGTGTGTATTAAACATAGAAAAAATTGAATTGAAAAGAATGAAAAGAACAAAACCATACGATATGATAGATTCGCAAAAAGTTGAGTTGTGGAGGACACATGGAGGTGCGCGTAATTGGAAGGTGATTAGCTGTGGCGCGGATTTTGTGCCACCCGTCCCTGTTATCTGGACCCTACTGAAAACCGCTCACATCCACATTGGAGTTTGGCTTATCCACACAAACCCAATCATCCTTTCCCCCATATTTCTCGTCACGGCTGTCGTCCTCTCCATCCGCCGCCACCATTGTCTTCGTTGTCCCCATCACCCACGGTCACCCTCGCCTTCCGGTCTTCACTGTCCTCGTCGTACGCGTCACCACCACTCACCGTCGCCATCCCTCTCGCCCTCGCCGTTCTGACCATCCACCGACGCCACCGTGGTAAGCACCTCCCC
>LR738709.1:54396271-54439639 GCA_902687465.1 Secale cereale | reverse complement strand
AACGCCGTGGCAACGGACGTCGCCCGTGGCCCGTAGTGCCTGAGTAAGGTCTTGACGCTGCAACCTGTAACTGCCGACATCATCAACCGCCGCCTTTTGCACCGCTGACACGCCAGCTCCGGAGCCCCACCGCGCTACAACGAGTCGGAGGAGGTAAGTCTGGACGACGGCACTAGAGTTCGCCTCCCGAATGCTCGCGAGAGGTGAGGGGAATTTTGTCCCCAAACTTCTATACATCTTGTCTTCAAAATTCAAGTTATGTTGGAAAACAAGATCCGAGAGCGCAATGTTGGTGGCCGAAGGAATCGAGTAATCGCCTTCTGGGAGTGTAGGTGGCTGACACAGCTGGAGTGATGCGCGTCAAGGGGCCGGTGGCCACTGAAGACCGCGGGCCAACAGTTGGAATGAAGGGCGAGGGAAAGCGGAAATTCATTTTGGCATATGGGAGCATATGCTCCTATCACCGGTAAAAAAATATTTCAAATTGACAAAAAAATCTGAACAAAAATTTGGCGCGTCGCATTCTATGTCGGCACACCAGATTTCATAGAAAATGGACATTTTTTTCGAGGTCGGTGTAGAAAAACAAACAATTGTCTCGTGAAATGAATTTGTGAGCACGTAGAACATTGAGATGTACGTGCGAAACTTTTCCTCAGAATTTTATTACATTTAGAAATACATACTAAATACTTAATAAAAACCAGAAGCATATGCTCCGGGGTGCCAAAACACCCCTCTCCTCAGGAGAGGGGCTACTAAACGACCTGCCCTGCCATATGCACAGTTGCATGGCGAGGTAATCATCTATCTACCCGATGGGAAATGCCTATACTAACCCAGGGAAATTAACGGTGGTATTTTGTTACACCGCTCTCCTTGTCCCTAGCAGTTAGGGTACCGTAAAAATGGTCATTCTATTTCACCCTCGGCTCTCAATACTGGCTGATGACATTCTCGCTCGTATCCTTCGTGCTTCATGAGACTTCTGAAGTTATGCTACATTTGGTTGATGTTTTTCTGAAACAAAATTAACTTCCTCCACTTGACAGAAATTGGGGACAAAATGCATATAACAAAACCCGGTAAGCCCTCATATGCATAGTTTGAAATTAGTACAGATCTGCACAAACCTTAAGTTAAAGTTGTTAAACATCAATTTAACATGCACCATAATGATCTACACGAAATTCTAGTCAAGTTTCATATAAAGTTTGTTTAATTCGGAGCTACGGCCTAGAAGATATGAGCAAAACAATTCAAACATGGCAACGGTGCAAGATGCACCCAAACATCAAGCAAACATACTCCAAACATGTAAACGAGATGATATTATGATTCTACATGCAAAATCACACAAGTTTCATATAAGGAACACTCCAAACGGAGCAACGGGCTAAAAGATACACATGAAATAAGATATAACAACAAGCTGAAATTAACAGCCACATAGCAACTTGGGAGCAAGATATATATATATGCTACAGCACTCAAACATGGTGACAAGAAGCATGGACATGAAGTAGACATATCCTACAGCAAACAACTCCATTGGAGTATCTCTATAGGAGGCATGGATCAATAGCAACAAGCTACAACATTTTGATCATGACACTAAAAACCTGACAGCAATATTTTATAGCAACTTGGGAGCAAGAATTAAATAAGCTACAGAATCCCAAATGAGCAAGTGAAGGCATGAATGGATAGACAACAACATATACAACAAGGAATGATCAATGGCCACCCCAAAACTAACATGGATTTGCCTAGGGCATCAAGCAAACATAGCATCAGGATATTACAGATTCCAGACTTAGTGAAATTTCACTAAGTGTTAAAACAGTAACATTATCATGGCATGTTTGCAAGCATGTTTAAGTCACCTCAAGGCATATCATGGGAATTTAAATGCACCACATCAAAGAACGCGTCATGGAGATTCCAAAACAACTAGGCATGTGACAAGGGGACAAATACATCAATAGCAACGAGCTCCTCAACTAGGCATCTCGTAACAAGTTACAAAACCTAACAGCCACATGCACTTTTGCAACAGGGATAAACATGGCAATATGAACTCTAACATGCATGCTACAGCAACCAACATGTAGAGCATCTCATGATGAACATTTTGACATATTATTTGCATCATTTGGATAAACATGCACCAAGTTATCATATCTCAAACATGGCAACAAAATAACAAGTAGCAGCAGATTATAACAAGTAGCAGCCTTGCAACAGAGATTTAAGCATCTAGATGAAGTCAAACAAGCATGGCATACCACGGTCATTTTGACATATCATACACTCAATTTGGATAAGTACACACAAAGTTATCACCGGACAAAGATGCAACATTATATGCAAAATTTAGGGACTTAGCAGAAAAAGGGGCAACCTCAGGAAACAGACATGTCCGAAGTGGACGGACACATCTGACGAACGGGACCCGCGGGCAGAGAGAGGAGCGGACACGTCCGTCGCCAACCGGACGTGTCCGTCGGCGGCGGCAGCAGGGCCCGCCTGGCAGAGACTCGAAGAGGCGGAGCAGTCAACGTAGCAGCCAGCTCGTCGTGCCTCGACGGAGGAAGAGCCCGGCGGCGCAGGAGGCCTCTCCGGTGACGATGGCGAGCGCGGAGGCCGGGAATGGGCGCGTGAAGAAGGCCTAGGACGGATCTTGCCGGATCCGGGCCAGAGGTGGCCGGCGGCGAGCGCAGAGCCGGCTCGAGCTCGCGGCGGCGCACGGCGGCCACGGGGTGAAGCGAGGCGGCGGGGATCTGCGGTTTGAGGAGCGGGGCGACGGAGTACTCCGGCAAGGGCGGCTCGGGGCGCCGACGGGGTCAAAGCAGGCGGCGCGCCGGCGAGCGCAGATCGGGCGGCGGCTACAGCTTGCGGGCAGAACGAGGGAAGGAGCAGGAAGGCGCTCGCGACGGGGCGGAGCGGGCTGCTCGGGCCCGATTCGGCACACGACGGGTCGGATCCGGGCCCCGGTTGGCCTGGCGCGGGGGAGGAAGGTGGCTGGAGCCACTTGGCGGCGGGGAGAGGTGAGAGGTGGCGGCTGGTGGCTGGGTAGCTGCGGAAAACAAGGAGGAGGCCTAGGGTTGCCATTTTTGGCATGGGGAGGGGCTATATATAGCAAAAGCTAGGGTTTGGGGGGGTTTGGAGGGGTTTTAGAGCCCTCCGATCGCGATCCGACGGATCCGATCGCGAGGTGAGGTAGGATGGGCCTAGGGAAGGTTATTGGGCTGTGTTAGGGGGGCTTAGAGGAGAGACGAGAAGAGGCCCGCGGGCGTTTTCGGAGAACGAAAACGTCCGACGAATTAACCAGCGACTAGTGCCGCTATATATATCCGTTGGGCTATCAAACGGACTCCGAATGCGATGAAATTTGGCAGGCGTCCTGTCTACACTATAATAAGACCACACGCCAAGTTTCAACCCATTCCGAGAATGTTTTTCCGGCCACTCATAAAATAAATATTCGGAGGCACCGCGGGCGCGTGCGAGTGTGTCTGGTCTCAGAACAGACAACGGAGAGGACGAGGGAACTCGGGCGGATGCAAGTTTTGAAAACATGCTGATGCAACACACATGATGACATGGCAAGATGTAACACACAAGCAGATGACAAGGCACTGACAACGAATATCTAGCTGACACCTGGCGCACCGGTCTCGGGGTGTCAGAACACACTTGTTGAGAAAAAAATATCACCACACATTCGTAATATTCGGTGACACTAGTAGGTTTGTCATGGAAATTACCAAACCCTCGTAGGAATTGTTAGCTAGGTGCGCTCAAAGGCTGAAGCGATTCAGTGACGTCTATTGTCGCCCATTTGCGGTAATCCGTGACGCCACCCATGAAAACATCACACATAAGGTATTTATGTGACGTTGTCCATCTCCGTCACGAGGATTTTCGTCACAGTATCTCAGTTTTCTTGTAGTGGATTTCTGGAATATTAGAGTATTTATAGAGTGAAGAGGCGGTGCGGGAGGCCACCGAGATGGGCTCAACCCACCAGGGCGCGCCTGGCCCCCAGACGCGCCCTTGTAGGGTTGTGGGCCAGGCGCGCCCTGGTGGGTTGTGCCCCACTCGGTGCACCCCCGGGTGCTTCTCTGGCCCACTTGATGTCTTCTGGGCTAAAAAAATCCACAAAACATTTCACTGCTTTTGGACTCCGTTTGATATTGATTTTCTGCAATGTAAAAATAAGCAAAAAACAGCAACTGGCACTAAGCATTATGTCAATAGGTTAGTCCCAAATAATGATATAAAATGATTATAAAATCAGTGTAAAACATCCAAGAATGATAATATAACAATATGGAACAATAAAATTTATAGATACGTTGAAGACTTATCAGTTGCCTCGATGGCCTTCTTGACCTCCCTTGGCGTCAAGTAGGGCACGCATTAAGGTTAGCGTCCCCCCGGCTTGTGGGGGCATCATGGTGATGGTGGAGAACGGACAAAGAGGTGGATCCCTGGAAGGATCATATACAATGTTTGTGTACACACATCTATCTGCGGACCAAAAAATTGAGTGCACCTCCATCTGGATGTACAGTACAACATTGGCGATCAGTTAGATGCAGATGTTGGGTAAGAGCAGCCCTCCCTAAGCATGCAACAGTGTGTATCGGGGCGCGGCATGACCAGGTAGCCCTCGACACCCCAATTATCTGCATATGAGTTCTTGAGAATGTACGAGCTGAAGTTGTAACCAACAAGTAAGAGTTGGTGATCGTTCCGACTTCTACACTGCTTGTCCTTGTCATATATAATGATATGTTATGTTATACTCCAAATTCAAGTATAAAGAGAAAGGCTAACCTCTTACGAGGGAGCAGAGCGAGGCCAGTTGCTGGTAGGCTTGGGGTTGGGGGGGGCGAAGCCCCCCCCCTCCTGTATGGATTAATATTGACCTAGGTCACCTGTGTTATATATACCTCTTGTAAGCCGCCGCACGGGGTAAGTTGATCAGTTGTAAATCCACTGTGTTTGTAACCTCCCGCGATAGAGTGAACATTTGTTGGCTGCCGCATGTGGTTTTCCCCTTCATTTCGGAGTAGTTTTCCACGTTAAATCCCATATCTCCTACTTGTTTTCATTCTTCGTCGTGTTGATCTGCCCGTCGTGCCTCTAATAGATGTCGCCCTCGTAACCTCTGAAGTCTGTGTTGCTATCGCCGACAGGGGCCGACTATGCGGCTGCCGAAAGTAGTTGGTACTCGTCGTCGGGTCACGTCTGTTCGAACCCATGCATGATGAGGTCGTCTTGGCACGGTGTAGCGGTGGCGTGGCATGTAACCTTCACTCCTATGTAGGGATAAGAGGTCGACAACGTGACACCATTCTTGGCCACGTACTGGAAAGCATCGCAATCGACCAACTCTTCCTAGGACAGCTGCACCGGCTTCGCCTTATTTCTCGCCCCTATGATGGCGTGGTGAGCCTCCATGGCGCCCCTCGCAGAGAAGGCCCAGCCATAGGTCCCCTGGTCCAGGACTAGACCCAGGCATGGTTGGTCACTTCACGTCTTCTCACGCCAATCCAAGTAGACTGGGAGGGACAAGTCGCCGCCACGCCTTTTCACGGACGAAGGAGTGGTGAGGTTGAGGTTGCGGTTGCGCCGGCGCCGCTCCGTAGCCGTCATTGTCATGCGACACTTATAGTTGTGGTGAACTTGTGGGCGCACAGGTCGGCGAAGGCGTTTAGACCCGGAGGCCGGCCTCCTATGACTCCAGCACGAGACGTGACGCAGAGTGTCGTCTCCTTTTTGAACACAGTATAGACGTAATCGCTCATACATACGAACATACACTCATCCCTATGAACACACACGCACACCCTACCCCTATGAGCACATTCGAGAGACTGAGCCGGCATATCATCTTGAGATTTACGAAGTTATTATAGGCGCCTGGTCGTTGATGGAAACGTCTCCTTTCACTGAAAGCGTATCAACGGAAATCGTGAAATAAATCCACAAATAATGCGAGCACCAAGACTTGAATCCTGATGGGATGAAGATACCACTGTCACTCTAATCATCTATCCATCGTCTCCTTAAACATATGGAATCAGTGGAACTTCTCTGTAGGGTCGCGTTCTACGTTGTAGCGCGTGCCCCACGTCTCATAAAGCTCCCACAGCGATGCGTTGGAATGGCAAAATTTTGTGTTTTGACCCTTTTCTGAAAGTTAGTCGAGATTTGACCCTAGTTTGTAAAAATTTCGGGATCTGACTCATTTTCCTACCGCCGTAGTGTATGGCGGTAGTGTATAACCACCTACCGCCAAGGGTCTTGGCGGTAGGACTTAACTACGCTGTCACGTCCACTTAACGTGAAAAGATACCCTACCGCCAGGACCTTTAGCGGTAGGCTATGTATTCCTACCGCCATGCGGTTCGGCGATAGACCTACTCGATCTTTTTTGCGCGCGGAAATGCCAGAACATGGGTAGGTCGCATGCATGCTGCATAGTAGGTGTAATACCGTCAGTGGCCTCATGTTCACACAGCATGAGCTTCTGACCGTAGGCTTCTTCAATTCGAATAAGAGCATCTTCAGCCGTTGCGCCCCCAAGACGCGCCGAAAACCGCCGTTTGGGGGCGAGACGGCGCTATTTTAGGCATGGGGACGAGCACGTTCCCAGCCGCCGCCCCCAGGCCGCCCCACAGTTCGGCCATAATGCAGCAAACACGGCCAGAATTCAGCAAACACGATCAAATTTGAACAAACACGGCATATTTCTAATAAATTTAGGCGTTTTTACATGAAAAAGGGGCGAAAAAAAACCCTAAACTACGGGTCGAAGTAGACGCTGAGCAGCACGTAGTCGTCGCCGGCGTCGTCCTCCTGCTTCTCCTCCTTGACACGGCCGGCGCCGCTGCTCGACCCCTCACCCCGGCGAGCCGCTTCACAGCGGCGACGTTCAGTGATCTCCTCCAGGGCGCGGCGCTGGCGGTCCAGCTCAATGCATGCGTAGTCCTCGCGCGCCCACTTCAAGGCGGCCTCTTCTTCGTCGACCTCCTCGGCGAGAACAGGCTCCGGCTTCACGGCGGCGAGGCCCGGCTTTGGCTTCACCGTCGCCAGCCCTGGCTCCCTCTTCGGCTTGACGAGGCGAGGAGGGGCCGAGGAGGATAAGCCACGGCCGCCGTCGTTGATGACGAGGCCGGCGCCGCGGGTGCGTCTACCGAGCGGCATCTCGGCCGGCTCTGGCTTGACCCTGACCAAGGCCGGCGCGCCGGAGGAGTGAGAGGAGGATCGGGAGGAGGAGGAGGAAGAGGAGGATGACCAACCCATCATCCACCTCGGCAGCCATGCGCCGCCGCTTCGAACGCTCGGATACTCGAACGGCGGGTCGTTGCCGCCCTCGAGGTGCGTGAGCATGCCGCTGAGCGTGCGGCCCGGGACGCCCCACCACAGGCGGCGGCCCTCGCTGTTGTTGCGACCCCGCGGCGTCGACGCGTTGTTGGTGGAGGCGAGCCGCTCCTCCTGCCGGCGTTCTAAGAACGCCGCCCACGCCGCGTGGTTGCCGACGGCGTACTCCGGGAGCTGAAGGAAATATGCCCTAGAGGCAATAATAAAGTTGTTATTTATATTTCCTTATATCATGATAAATGTTTATTATTCATGCTAGAATTGTATTAACCGGAAACTTAGCACATGTGTGAATACATAGACAAAACAGAGTGTCCCTAGTATGCCTCTACTAGACTAGCTCATTGATCAAAGATGGTTATGTTTCCTAACCATAGACATGAGTTGTCATTTGATCAACGGGATCACATCATTAGGAGAATGATGTGATGGACAAGACCCATCCGTTAGCTTAGCACTATGATCGTTTAGTTTTACTGCTATTGCTTTCTTCATGACTTATACATGTTCCTATGACTATGAGATTATGCAACTCCCGAATACCGTAGGAACACCTTGTGTGCTATCAAACGTCACAACGTAACTGGGTGATCGTAAAGATGCTCTACAGGTGTCTCCGAAAGTGTTCGTGGTGTTGGCATAGATCAATACTAGGATTTGTCACTCCGAGTGTCGGAGAGGTATCTCTGGGCCCTCTCGGTAATGCACATCATAATAAGCCTTGCAAGCAAAAGACTAATGAGTTAGTCACGAGATGATATATTACGGAACGAGTAAAGAGACTTGCCGATAACGAGATTAAACTAGGTATAGAGATACCGACGATCGAATCTCGGGCAAGTAACATACCGATGACAAAAGGAACAACGTATGTTGTTATGCGGTTTGACCGATAAAGATCTTCATAGAATATGTAGGAGCCAATATGAGCATCCAGGTTCCACTATTGATTATTGACCGGAGATGAGTCTCGGTCATGTCTACATAGTTCTCGAACCCGTAGGGTCCGCACGCTTAACGTTTGATTACGATCGGTATTATGAGTTTATGAGTTTTGATGTACCGAAGGTAGTTCGGAGTCCCGGATGAGATCACGGACATGACGAGGAGTCTCGGAATGTCCGAGACATAAAGATTGATATATTGGACGACTATATTCGGACACTGGAAGTGTTCTGGAAAGTTTCGGAATTTACCGGAGTGCCGGGGGGTTACCGGAACCCCCCGGGGGAATGGTGGGCCCTGGTGGGCCATAGGGGAGAGAGAGGGCAGCAGCCAGGAGGTGGCGCGCCCCCTCCCTAGGAGTCCGAATAGGACAAGGGGAGGGTGCTAGGTGGCTTCTCACCCCTCGTTGGTTACCCCAAGTGGAAGGTTTGAGATGCAGTGTAGCAGAAGTTTTCCCTTGGCAATACCAAGGATTGTTTTCCCTGAGACTCCCAGTTTCAACAAGAAGGTGTCAACTGCTAACGGCGCCAGATATTAGCAATCAACGTGGACCTGCACACAGATACAAATAACTTTGCTCCCAACGAGTACAGAGAGGTTGTCAATCCCTCCGGCCTTGTCGTTTACAAAGGATCAAACGCAAGTGATAGTAGTGATAGATATAATGCAATAGTAAGTAAAAGCAGAAAGTAAATAGCGGATGTGATCAATGAAGATAATATGGACCGGAGTCTCATGATGTTCACTAGTGATGTCTCTCTCCCAAAAGACGATAAAATAGCTATGTGATGTAAACGAATTACAGCTGGGCAATTGACAGGACCATGTGCGCAAACCAATGCTGACTACATTGCAAGAAAGGTTGAGGTTCAAAGCATGGGCGGTACGCCAAGGTAAGTAGACCGAAATCCATCTGCATCTACTACTAATCATCCACCTTGAGATATCTATCCAGAACATCTCGCTGGTATTAAGTTGCGAGTCACACCCATAGTGTAAAATCAAAGCAACAGACAACTGCATTAAAAGAACTTTGCGTAAAGTAAACAGTCCTTACACCCGCGGGCACAAGCACCGTTGTTTTCCCCCTTGTGGCAACAGCACATCCCCTAGACTGATGTTTCTGTCACTCAAACTAGTCATCGAGGGCCATGAACCCACAATCGAGCATAACGTTCCCTCTTGGAGTCACTACCTATTACTTGGCCAAAGCAATAAATAACAACGGAGAACATGCAAGAATTACTTACGAACATAAATATAAAAGAGGTAGATCAAATATATTCTTCAAGCACAATCTGAACATAATCTCATAATCCATCGGATCCCAGCAAACTCATCATAGCAAGAGCATAAGGATTACATATGTGCCTCGATCATGTAGGGCAGCTCACGAGGACTAATTACTGAAGCACAAGAACGGGAGGAGAACATCACATTGCTACTGGTTATGGACCCATGGTCCAAGGGAGACTACTCACAACTCATCCGGGAGGCGTCCATGGTGGTGGAGAAGCTCCCGGTGGTGATCCTCCCCTCCGGCAGGGTGCCGGGAAGAGTTCTCCTGGTGCTCCCGATCTTGGAAGCGGCGGCGGCGGCGGAATGGAGATGAGATCGCGAAAAAGAGTTCCTGTCTTGAGGGTTTCGGGAGACGCTTTAAATATATGCCAAAGGGGGGCATCAGCGGAGCCTCGGGGGGCCCAGGCGCCCTCCCGGCGCGGCCTAGGGGGGGGCGCCGCCAGGGCGCTTGGAGCCCTGGTGCCCCCCCCCCCCCCGGCTGTACTTCGGGCGCACGGTAGCTTCTAGAACTCTGATTTTTTATATAATTTTTCTGGATTTCTGGCAGTTCTCGTAATGTGAAAACCTGAAATACAAAAACAGCCGAAAACAGAAACTGGCACTGGGGTGCACTGAGTTAATAGGTTAGTCCAAATATGATCAAAAGTGTATGGAAGTGTATAAATATCATAGCAATATCACCCAAAAGAGGCACGGAGCAAGCAGAAATTATAGATACGTTTTGGACGTATCAACATCCCCAAGCTTAATTCCTGCTCGTCCTCGAGTAGGTAAATGATAACAAGAATAATTTCTGTGGTGACATGCTATTAACCATATAGGACTTTTTCATAGTCATATGACAAAAGCTTACCGAGACAATGAATCTATAGTAATTAAGTTGCCTCATGAGAAAATCACAAAGAACTGAAAGTTTTACAATATGATATTGAAACATCAAATAGATTTGCAATGAACATGATGTGCAAATATGATAAAGGGATATCTAGCTTGCCCCCTTTAGTGAAGCAAAACATAAATGCAGGGCACCTTCAAGGTTTAAGTGATGACTAGATACAATGATTTCAGAATAAACGATATCACAATCATGCAAAAGACAATGCTACTTTGGGACAATGCACATTACACTCAGAATGACAATCATGCTCTCAGTAGTTGGTGCTTTTAAAAGAAGGTGGAGACTCTCGAACCGTGGCTTTTGTTGGCAAGGTTGAAAACCCGTAGTCGGAAACAAAGACAAAACATGTACCAGAGCTCTTGGCTTTAAAAACAGAGGTAATAATTATTTTTTTGATTATGCATGTTTCGTCAACGAATGCTAGCAAACAACTCAATCACTTTTGGAGATGGACAAGTTTCGAGGAACGGCTCCCGAATGAGGACGATCACATCCTCTTAATCTCCTTTGTTTATCACTGCCAAAGTTTTCTGATTTCTCATGAACAAAGCGTGAAGGAGGGTTTGTTTGTTATATTAATTTTGAGCCGGGCGCACTCAATGCCAGTTCCTTCTCGTATTATGGGTTTGCACATTATACATGCAATCCCGGGGTGAAGCTTGTCCAACTTAAAAAGATCATGAATTAACCACTACTTCCTCATGAACTTACAACAGAGGCACAAAATAAGAATGTTTTTTTTCTTTGAATAATTTCGAGATGGCACATGCAAGTCTCCGTTAGGAATGGCAGGTAAATACCATGTAGGAAGATATGGTGGACTCATATGGCATAACTGGATTAAAAGGATGTGGATGCACAAGCAGTCAGTCCGCTTAGTACAGGCGAAGGTTAGCAAAAGACTGGGAGCGACCAAGTAGGAGAGCAATGACGGTCATAATCATGCAGAGCGACAAAGCAACATTGAATCAGGCATGAAAGTTATATCGCTACTCAGAAACAAAAGATCATCAAGGCTTGACAGACTTTCTTTACAGTCTTAAATATGCGTGAGCATACGCCAAGTCAATCAAAATAAATTCTCGAAGGAAGATATTACTAAACCATACCACATCATAGGCAAACAAATCATGTTGGTACTCCAATAACACATTGGAAACCCCCCAGCTATTTGAGACTAACCATAAGAAAACATGAACTACTAAGCGCCATTATGCATGTAGCATCTTTATCAAAGACATATCAACCAATGCAACGGAAGAAAACTCTCTTAATAAGATAAGCCTGATAACTAAAGAGAGTTCAAGCAACCAACTAAACAAAAGCTCTTTACAAAGATAAGCATGAAAGTTAAGAGCTAAGCATGATAGTAGCTATTGAAAGACAAAGAACACACACAGCAAAGATAGACATGAAAATTCTATGTTATGTTCTAGGTAGAAGTGGAGCGTGTTTCTCTCCCACATAATGAAAGCTGAGTTCCGACTCGTTATGAAAAACTAAAAAGGAAACTAAAAACAAGACGCTCCAAGCATAGCACATAACACATGAAGTGATAAAAATATAGTGGAACGAAAGACGAACTGATAATGTCGATAGAGAAGGGGATGTACGGGAGCATCCCCAAGCTTAGACGCTTGAGTTTCCTTGAATATTTCTTGGGGGTGCACGGGGGCATCCCCAAGCTTGAGCGTTTGACACTCCTGAATCTTTTTATCATCTTCCCTCGCACACTTGAAAACTCCCTTCATACATAACTCATCATAATCTGATTAGCGAGGTTAGTACCCATAATAAAATAATTGTACCTTGCTGGAAATAAAGATATTCTTGAAGGTCTACTGTTTCTCAAGAATGCCAAAAGGTTTTTGCAAAGAAAAAGCAAGCTCTAGGTTTGAAAAATGAAGGAAAGGCAAAACAGGACAGAATCTGTGAAAAACAGAACAGCAGGTAGTAAATGTTTTGTTCGGGGCACTTCTGCAACTCTAATCAAAAAACTCATAACAGACGCACGAAAGACAATTATATAGAGCACGCTGTAGAAACAATTCAGACCAAAAAGATGATATGGTGATTTTATACGAATTTTTCTATACAAGGACAGAATCTGTTTCCTGGACAGCACGTCGCAACTTTTGAACTTTCTTGCAATCAGAGGCTATACTTAGCACAAAATTGAAAGGAAAAGATACAATGATGATGCTACAGTAGTAACAAACATCAAGACCACTAAAAACTGAAAGAACAAACTGAAAGCAAAGATAACAAGGGTTGTCTCCCTAGAGCTCTTTCTTTATAGCCATAAAGATAGGCTTAAGACTTTAATGATGCTCTCGTAGGAATAAGAGTTGAAGAACAAAAGAGAGCATCAAGAAGCACATATAAATCATATTTAAGTCTACCCCTCTTCCTATGCATTGGAATCTTGTAAAGAAATAAATTATTGAAGCATAAAGCAATAAGGATAGGAAGACAAAACAAGTGCAGCTTCAAAACCTTCAACATAAAGAGAGGGAACTTGATATTATTAAGATATTTAGAACCATGTCTCCCTCTCTCATTATAAATTTCAGTGGCATCATGGATGAACTCAACAATATAACTATCACATAAGGCATTATTTCCATGATCCAAAAGCATAAGAGTATCATTACTCTTCATATAAGCAAAATCTTTCTTATTAGGAATAGTGAGAGTAAAGCAATCATAACCATCATGGTAATCATTGTATTTAGGAGGCATATCATAATCGTAATAAATTTTATCCTCAATAGTAGGTGGACTGAAAATATCATATTCATCATTGTAATCAGCATATATAGGAACAAAAGTATCATCAAAGTAAATTTTCTCTTCAAAAGTTGGGGGACTAAAAATATCATGTTCATCAAACGTGTCATCCCCAAGCTTAGAGCTTTCCATGTCATTAGCAATATTGATATTCAAAGAAAGCATACTAATAACATCACCACCATCATGATTATTATGCAAATAATAAAGTTCCATAGGTTTTTTAATTTTCTCTTCAAACACGTCATGTCCCAAAGCAAGGTAGAGCTTATAAAGCTCTCTCATATTTTTGTTGTTTTCCATTAAGCAAAACTAGTGAAAAGACATAAAGAAAACTGAAAGGTAAACTAACAAGACTAAAAAGCAAAGATAAAAGATAGCGTGCAACTCCCCTATCTTGAAGAGTGGAGTCCCCGGCAACGGCGCCAGAAATTGCTTTGCAAGGTGGCTTCTCACCCCTCGTTGGTTACCCCAAGTGGAAGGTTTGAGATGCAGTGTAGCAGAAGTTTTCCCTTGGCAATACAAAGGATCGTTTTCCCTGAGACTCCCAGTTTCAACAAGAAGGTGTCAACTACTAACGGCGCCAGATATTAGCAATCAACGTGGACCTGCACACAGATACAAATAACTTTGCTCCCAACGAGTACAGAGAGGTTGTCAATCCCTCCGGCCTTGTCGTTTACAAAGGATCAAACGCAAGTGATAGTAGTGATAGATATAATGCAATAGTAAGTAAAAGAAGAAAGTAAATAGCGGATGTGATCAATGATGATAATATGGACCGGAGTCTCATGATGTTCACTAGTGATGTCTCTCTCCCAAAAGACGATAAAACAGCTATGTGAGGTAAACGAATTACAGCTGGGCAATTGACAAGACCATGTGCGCAAACCAATGCTGACTACATTGCAAGAAAGGTTGAGGTTCAAAGCATGGGCGGTACGCCGAGGTAAGTAGACCGAAATCCATCCGCATCTACTACTAATCATCCACCTTGAGATATCTATCCAGAACATCTCGCTGGTATTAAGTTGCGAGTCCCACCCATAGTGTAAACTCAAAGCAACAGACAACTGCATTAAAAGAACTTTGCGTAAAGTAAACAGTCCTTGCACCCGCGGGCACAAGCACCGTTGTTTTCCCCCTTGTGGCAACAGCACATCCCCTAGACTCATGTTTCTGTCACTCAAACTAGTCATCGAGGGGCATGAACCCACAATCGAGCATAACGTTCCCTTTTGGAGTCACTACCTATTACTTGGCCAAAGCAATAAATAACAACGGAGAACATGCAAGAATTACTTACGAACATAAATATAAAAGAGGTAGATCAATTATATTACTCAAGCACAATCTGAACATAATCTCATAATCCATCGGATCCCAGCGAACTCATCATAGCAACAGCATAAGGATTACATATGTGCCTCGATCATGTAGGGCAGCTCACGAGGACTAATTAGTGAAGCACAAGAACGGGAGGAGAACATCACATAGCTACTGGTCATGGACCCATGGTCCAAGGGAGACTACTCACAACTCATCCGGGAGGCGTCCATGGTGGTGGAGAAGCTCCCGGTGGTGATCCTCCCCTCCGGCAGGGTGCCGGGAAGAGTTCTCCTGGTGCTCCCAATCTTGGAAGCGGCGGTGGCGGCGGAACATAGATGAGATCGCGAAAAAGAGTTCCCGTCTCGAGGGTTTCGGGAGACGCTTTAAATATATGCCAATGGGGGGCATCAGCGGAGCCTCGGGGGGCCCAGGCGCCCCCCCGACGTGGCCCGGGGGGGGGGGGCGCCGCCAGGGCGCCTGGAGCCCTGGTGCCCCCCCCCGGCTATACTTCGGGCGCACGGTAGCTTCTGGAACGCTGATTTTTTATATAATTTTTCTAGATTTTTCCTGGCAGTTCTCGTAATGTGAAAACCTAAAATACAAAAACATCCGAAAACAGAAACTGGCACTGGGGTGCACTGAGTTAATAGGTTAGTCCAAATATGATCAAAAGTGTATGGAAGTGTATAAATATCATAGCAATATCACCCAAAAGAGGCATGGAGCAAGCAGAAATTATAGATATGTTTTGGACGTATCAGAGGGGGGCGCGGCCCCTCTTTCCCTCTCCCTCTCCCTCTCTTTCCTTCCCCCTTCTTCCTTCTTTGGTAGTTCCTACTAGGAATAGGATTGCAATCCTATTCCTAGTAGGATTGCAGCCCTAGCCGCACCATAGGAGAGCCGGCTGGCCTCCCCCCTTGCTCCTTTATATACGGGGGCAGGGTGGCACCCAAAGACACACAAGTTGAATTGTTCCAGCCGTGTGCGATACCCCCCTCCACAGAAACACACCTCGGTCATACCGTCGCAGTGCTTAGGCGAAGACCTGCGCCGGTAGATACATCATATCCGTCACCACGCCCTCATGCTGACGAAACTCTCCCGTGAAGCTCAACTGGATCAAGAGCTCGTGGGACGTCATCAAGCTGAACGTGTGCTGAACGCGGAGGTGCCGTACGTTCGGTGCTTGATCGGTTGAATCACGAAGAAGTTCGACTGCATCAACCGCGTCACTTGACGCTTCCGTTTCCGGTCTACGAGGGTACGTAGACACACTCTTCCCTCTCGTTGCTATGCATCTGGTAGATAGATCTTGCGTGATCGTAGGAAAATTTTAAAATACTACGTTCCCCAACAGTGGTATCAGAGCCAGGTTTATGCGTAGATGATATGCACGAGTAGAACACAATGAGTTGTGGGCGATACTAGTCATACTGCTTACCAGCATGTCATACTTTGCTTCGGCGGTATTGTGAGATGAAGCGCCCCGGACCGATATTACGCGTACGCTTACGCGAGACTGGTTTCACCGTTATGAGCACTCGTTGCTTAAAGGTGACTGGCGGGTGTCTGTCTCTCTCAATTTAGCTGAATCAAGTGTGCCTATGCCCAGTCCTTGTGAAGGTTAAAACAGCACATACTTGACGAAACATCGTTGTGGTTTTGCATGCGTAGGTAAGAATGGTTCTTGCTAAAGCCCGTAGCAGCCACGTAAAACTTGCAACAACAAAGTAGAGGACGTCTAACTTGTTTTTGCAGGGCATGTTGTGATGTGATATGGTCAAGACATGATGAGTTACACGGTTTTGTATGAGATGATCATGTTTTGTAAAGTTATCGGCAACTGGCAGGAGCCATATGGTTGTCGCTTTATTGTATGAAATGCAATCGCCATGTAATTGCTTTACTTTATCACTAAGCAGTAGCGATAGTCGTAGAAGCAATAGTTGGCGAGACGACAACGATGCTACGATGGAGATCAAGGTGTCGCGCCGGTGACAAAGGTGATCATGACGGTGCTTTGGAGATGGAGATCAAAAGCACAAGATGATGATGGCCATATCATGTCACATATTTTGATTTGCATGTGATGTTTATCTTATTATGCTTCTTATTTTGCTTAGAACGACGGTAGCATTATAAGATGATCCCTTACAAAATTTCAAGGTACAAGTGTTCTCCCTGAGTATGCACCGTTGCGAAAGTTCTTCGTGCCGAGACACCACGTGATGATCGGGTGTGATACACTCTACGTTCAAATACAACAGGTGTAAGACAGTTTTGCACACGTAGAATACTCGGGTTAAACTTGACGAGCCTAGCATATGCAGATATGGCCTCGGAACACTGGAGACCGAAAGGTCGAGCGTGAATCATATAGTAGATATGATCAACATAAGATGCTCTCCATTGAAACTACTCCATCTCACGTGATGATCGGACATGGTTTAGTTGATTTGGATCACGTGATCATTTAGATGACTATAGGGATGTCTATCTAAGTGGGAGTTCTTAAGTAATATGATTAAATTGAACTTTAATTTATCATGAACTTAGTCCTCGTAGTATTAGCATATCTATGTTGTAGATCAATAGCTCACGGTGTTGCTCCCCGTTTATTTTGTATATGTTCCTAGAGAAAACTAAGTTGAAAGATGTTAGTAGCAATGATGCGGAATTGTTCCGTGATCTGAGGATTATCCTCATTGCTACACAGAGAATTATGTCCTCGATGCACCGCTAGGTGACAGACCTATTGCAGGAGCAGATGTAGACGTTATGAATGTTTTGACAAAAGCTCGCTATGATGATTACTTGATAGTTTAAGTGCACCATGCTTTACGGCTTAGAACCGGGACTTCAAAAACGTTTTGAACGCCACGGAGCATATACGATGTTCCAAGAGTTGAAATTAGTATTTCATACTCATGCCCGTGTCGAGAGGTATAAGACTTCTGACAGTACTTTGCCTACAAGATGGAGGAGAATAGCTCAACCAGTGAGCATGTGCTCAGATTGTCAGGGTACTACAATTACTTGAATCAAGTGGGAGTTAATCTTCCAGATAAGATAGTAATTGACAAAGTTCTCTAGTCACTATCACCAAGTTAGTAGAACTTCGTGATGAACTATAATATGCAAGGGATGACGAAAGGAATTCCCGAGCTCTTCGCAATGCTGAAGTCGGCAAAGGTAGAAATCATGAAAAATCATCAAGTGTTGATGGTTAACAAGACCACTTGTTTCAACTAAAGGGCAAAGGGATAGAAGGGGAACTTCAAGAAGAATGATAAGCAAGTTGTCACTCCCGTGAAGAAACCCAAAGCTAAAACTCAAGCCTGAAAGTAAGTGCTTCTACTGCAAAGGAAATGGTCACTGGAAGTGGAACTGCCCTAGATACTTGGCGGATAAGAAGGATGGCAAAGTGAACAAATGTATATTTTGATATACAGATTATTGATGTGTACTTTACTAGTGTTCATAGCAACCCCTGGGTATTTGATACCGGTTCAGTTGCTAAAATTAGTAACTCGAAAGGAGAATTGCAGAATGAACAGAGACTAGTTAAAGGTGAAGTGACGATGTGTGTTGGAAGTGGTTCCAAGATTGATATGATCATCATCGCACACTCCCTATACTTTCGGGATTAGTGTAAAACCTAAATAAATGTTATTTGGCATTTGCGTTGAGCATGAATATCATTTGATCATATTTGTTGCAATACGGTTATTCATTTAAAGTCATAGAATAATTGTTATTCTGTTTACATGAATAAAACCTTCGATGGTCATACACCCAATGAAAATAGTTTGTTGGATCTCGATCATGGTGATACACATATTCATAATATTGAAGCCAAAAGATGCAAGGTTAATAATTATAGTGCAACTTATTTGTGGCACTGTCGTTTAGGTCATAATGGTGTAAAGCGCATGAAGAAACTCCATAGTGATGGACTTTTGGAATCACTTGATTATGAATCACTTGGTGCTTGCGAACCATGCCTCATGGGCAACATGACTAAAACTCCGTTCTCCGGAACAATGGAGCGAGCAACAGATTTGTTGGAGATCATACATACAGATGTATGTGGACCAATGAGTGTTGAAGCTCGTGGTAGGTATCGTTATTTTCTGGCCTTCACTGATGATTTGAGCAGATATGGGTATATCTACATAATGAAGCACAAGTCTGAAACATCTGAAAAGTTCAAAGAATTTCAGAGTGAAGTGGAGAATCATCGTAACAAGAAAATAAGAGTTTCTACGATATGATCGTAGAGGTAAAATATTTGAGTTAGCGAGTTTGGCCTTCAGTAAAAACAATGTGAAATAGTTTCACTACTCACGCCACCTGGAACACCACAGTGTAATGGTGTGTCCGAATGTCATAACCGTACTTTATTAAATATGGTGTGATCGATGATGTCTCTTACCGATCTACCAATATCGCTTTTGGGGTTATGCATTAGAGACAGCTACATTCACGTTAAATAGGGCACCATCTAAACCCGTGGAGATGACACCGTATGAACTGTGGTTTGACGATAAACCTAAGCTGTCATTTCTTTAAGTTTGGGACTGCGATGCTTATGTGAAAAAGTTTCAACATGATAAGCTCAAACCCAAATCGGAGAAGTAAATCTTCATAGGATGCCCAAAAGAAACTGTTGGGTACACCTTCTATCACAGATCCGAAGGCAAGGTCTTTGTTGCTAAGAGTGGATCCTTTCTAGAGAAGGAGTTTCTCTCGAAAGAAGTGAGTGGGAGGAAAGTAGAACTTGATGAGGTAATTGTACCTTCTCCCGAATTGGAAAGTGGAACATCACAGAAACTAGTTCCAGTGATTCCTACACCAATTAGTGAGGAAGCTAATGATGATGATCATGAAACTTCAGATCAAGTTTCTGCTGAACTTCGTAGATCAACCAGAGTTCGTTCCGCATCAGAGTGGTACGGCAACCCGGTTCTGGAAGTCATGTTACTGGACCATGATGAACCTACGAACTATGAGAAAGCGATGACGAGCCCAGATTCCGCAAAATGGCTTGAGGCCATGAAATCTGAGATGGGATCCATGTATGAGAACAAACTGTGGACTTTGGTTGACTTGCCCGATGATCGGCAAGCCATCGAAAATAAATGGATCTTCAAGAGGAAGACTGACGTTGATGGTAATGTTATTGTTTACAAAGCTCAACTTGTTGCGAAAGTTTTTCAACAAGTTCAAGGAGTTGACTACGATGAGACTTTCTCACCCGTAGCGATGCTTAAGTCTGTCCGAATCATGTTAGCAATTGCCGCATTTTATGAAATCTGGCAAATGGATAACAAAATTGCATTCTTTAATGGATTTATTAAAGAAGACTTGTATATGATGCAACCAGAAGGTTTTGTCAATCCTAAAGGTGCTAAAAAAATGTGCAAGCTCCAGCGATCCATCTATGGACTGGTGCAAGCATCTCGGAGTTGGAATATACGCTTTGATAAGTTGATCAAAGCATATAGATTTATACAGACTTGCGGTGAAGCCTGTATTTACAAGAAGTGAGTGGGAGCACTACAACCTTTCTGATAAGTATATGTGAATGACATATTGTCGATCAGAAATTATGTAGAATTTTCTGGAAAGCATAAAGGTGTGTTTGAAAGGAGTTTTTCAAAGAAAGACCTTGGTGAAGCTGCTTACATATTGGGCATCAAGATCTATAGAGATAGATCAAGACGCTTGATAAGACTTTCGACGAGTACATACCTTGATAAGATTTTGAAATAGTTCAAAATGGATCAGTCAAAGAAGGAGTTCTTGCCTGACTTGTAAGGTGTGAAGTTGAGTAAGACTCAAAGCCAGACCACAGCAGAAAAATATAGAGAGAATGAAAGTCATTCCCTATGCCTCAGCCATAGGTTCTATAAAGTATGTCATGCTGTGTACCAAACATGTTGTGTACCTTTCCATGAGTTTGTCAAGAGGGTACAATAGTGATCCAGGAGTAGATCACTGTAAAGGGGTCAAAATTATCCTTAGTAACTGGATGATTAAGGAAATGTTTCTCGATTATGGAGGTGATAAAGAGTTCGTCGTAAAGGGTTATGCCGATGCAAGCTTTGACACTAAATCTAGATGACTCTAAGTATGAATCTGGATGCGTATTGAAAGTGGGAGCAATTAGCTAGAGTAGCTCCATGCAGAGCATTGTAGACATAGAAATTTGCGAAATACATACGGATCTGAATGTGACAGACCCGTTGACTAAACTTCTCTCACAAGCAAAACATGATCGCACCTTATTACTCTTGGGTATTAATCACATAGCGATGTGAACTAGATTATTGACTCTAGTAAACCCTTTGGGTGTTGGTCACATGGCGATGTGAACTATGGGTGTTATTCACATAACGATGTGAACTATCGGTATTAAATCACATGGCGATGTGAGCTAGATTATTGACTCTAGTGCAAGTGGGAGACTGAAGGAAATATGCCCTAGAGGCAATAATAAAGTTGTTATTTATATTTCCTTATATCATGATAAATGTTTATTATTCATGCTAGAATTGTATTAACCGGAAACTTAGTACATGTGTGAATACATAGACAAAACAGAGTGTCCCTAGTATGCCTCTACTAGACTAGCTCATTGATCAAAGATGGTTATGTTTCCTAACCATAGACATGAGTTGTCATTTGATCAACGGGATCACATCATTAGGAGAATGATGTGATGGACAAGACCCATCCATTAGCTTAGCACTATGATCGCTTAGTTTTACTGCTATTGCTTTCTTCATGACTTATACATGTTCCTATGACTATGAGATTATGCAACTCCCGAATACCGTAGGAACACCTTGTGTGATATCAAACGTCACAACGTAACTGGGTGATCATAAAGATGCTCTACAGGTGTCTCTGAAAGTGTTCGTGGTGTTGGCATAGATCAAGACTAGGATTTGTCACTCCGAGTGTCGGAGAGGTATCTCTGGGCCCTCTCGGTAATGCACATCATAATAAGCCTTGCAAGCAAAAGACTAATGAGTTAGTCATGAGATGATATATTACGGAACGAGTAAAGAGACTTGCCGATAACGAGATTGAACTAGGTATAGAGATACCGACGATCGAATCTCGGGCAAGTAACATACCGATGACAAAAGGAACAACGTATGTTGTTATGCGGTTTGACCGATAAAGATCTTCGTAGAATATGTAAGAGCCAATATGAGCATCAAGGTTCCGCTATTGGTTATTGACCGGAGATGAGTCTCGGTCATGTCTACATAGTTCTCGAACCCGTAGGGTCCGCACGCTTAACGTTTGATGACGATCGGTATTATGAGTTTATGAGTTTTGATGTACTGAAGGTAGTTCGGAGTCCCGGATGAGATCACGGACATGACAAGGAGTCTCGGAATGTTCGAGACATAAAGATTGATATATTGGACGACTATATTCGGACACCGGAAGTGTTCTGGAAAGTTTCGGAATTTACCGGAGTGCCGGGGGGGGGGGGGGGGGGGGGGGGGTTACCGGAACCCCCCGAGGGAATGGTGGGCCCTGGTGGGCCATAGGGGAGAGAGAGGGCAGCAGCCAGGAGGTGGCGCGCCCCCTCCCTAGGAGGAGTCCGAATAGGACAAGGGGAGGGGGGCGTGATACGTCTCAAACGTATCTACTTTTCCAAACACTTTTGATATTGTTTTGAGCTCATTCTTGCATGATTTGAACTAAACTAACCCGGACTGACGCTGTTTTCAGCAGAGCTGACTGTATGGTTTTATTGTGTGCAGGAAAACAGATTTTTAGGTATCTCAGAAAATTCCACGAAAAATCACAGAAAATCCACGCACCCGAAGGAACCTGGTGCCAGAAGAGGGGCCAGAGGGGGGCCAGGGGGGCTCCAGGCGCCCTGGTGGAGCGGCCCACCCCCTGGCCGCGCCGGAAGGCCGCCTGGGTGGGCTCCACCTCCCCTGGTGCCCTAATTTGACCCGTATTTTAGCTCGTGACGAGAAAATCCTAGATCAGAAGTTCTCTTCCCAGTTTTCGTCGCGGAGCCGCCGCCACCCTCTGTTCTTCTTCGGGAGGGCTAATCTGGAGGCTGATTTGACCTTCGGAGAGGGGAGATCGTCGCCATCGTCATCATCATCACCACTCCATCCTCCCTCCATGACTTCTCCTTTCATGTGTGAGTAATCCCCTGCTGTAGGCAAAGGGGATGGTAGGGATTGGATGAGTTAGATCATGTAATAGTTTATCATATCGTTGGGGGCATGCTGCCTATCATCTACTATGGTGTTTATCATCTTTGCTTCAACTTATTATTCTTAATGCTTGTCACTTAGGGCCCGAGTGCCATGATTTCAGATCTGAAACATATGTGTTTGCATGAATATATTTGTGTTCTTGATCCTATCTATGAGTTGTTTGCACCTATTACGGTTCGGAATCGGCGATCCCAAAAGTGACAGCTTGGGACACCAAAGGGGATGGTCCGTAGTTTGAGGATTACATGTATCCATTGAGTTTATTGCTTTGTTCCGGTGCTCTTTGGCAGGAGCACCTTAATCTCCATAAGTTCCTTTTGGCCCCGTTCGTAGCGGGATGGTAGGACAAAGGATGGTGTGCAAGTTCTTATTGCAAGCACGTACAACTACCTATGGGATACATGCCTAATGTTTGATATTTGCCTAGATGATCATTACTTTTCCGTGTTCCTTGCCCCAAGTTAGATTCATGATATATCTCATCCATGCAGCGCCCAACCATCCATCTCCCTAGCCTACAGTGTTTTAAATCCTGCTGGTTACTAGTTGCTACTTTTGCTATTTACATTTGCTGTTTACTTTTACTATCACTATCATCACTATCATATCACTGTTACCACTTATCTTTTGTTGCAAGTAAGTATACTTCAGGTGCGGTTGAATTGACAACTCAACTGTCAAAGCTTATAAATACTCTTTGGATCCCCGTGTGTCGAATCAATAAATTGGGTTATTCTTACCCGCGAAGACTATCTCGATCCCTTACGGTTGAGGGTTATCAAGTACCGTTTTCTGGCGCCGTTGCCGGGGAGCATAGCAATATTTACAAGTCTACTTGAAGTATCCTACCTGCTGCACTTCATCCGCTATGGGTAAGAAAGGAGACCCTAAGGTTCCGATCTTACTATCCACCACATGAAGAGGTACTGTTCTGAGCACTAGTGCTACACTTGATTCACCCTCTGTTATGAGTAAGTTTGCCTCACCGCCACCACATGATGCTCCTACTGAATCTGTTACTATGTCCGATACTCTTGATGATGCTTCTACTACTCTTGATGATATTAGTTCACTTGGTTATGCTCTTGAGAAACAGATCGCTGCTGCTGCAAAAAAGTCTGGAATTGAAATTCCTGTTACTCGCTACCCTATTGGTGGAACTTACGATTATCCTGATTTGAGTAAACTCAAGGATAGACTCCTTGATGATGATTACTATATGCTTGATGATGATTTATGCAGGGAACTGACAGAGTTTGCCGGCTCTGACCCTGAAGCTATTAAGAAGCTGTTTGAAAAACACTCTTTGAAGAACAAGACCGTTCCTGATCCTGAATTTGCTACATCTCCTATATTCATTAATGATCCTGATTATGATTTCTCTGTTGATCTTTCACTTATACCTATGGTTGAAGCTGACCCCTTTTATGGCAGAGAAAATGATGATGCTATTGCACACCTGACCAAACTCACTGAGTTGGGTGGCTTGTTTACCACGGACGAGAAGATACGAAACTTTTATGTGACCAAGCTTCTTCCTTTCTCTTTGAAGGGAGGTGCTAAAACATGGTATGATTCACTCCCATGTGGTTCCATTAAGAGTCCTCAAGACTTAGCTTACTCTTTTGTTGATAAGTACTTTCCTCCTCATATGCAACATGCTGCTTTACAAAGAATTTATAACTTTAAACAGTTGCAGGATGAGCACCTCCCTAAAGCTTGGGGGAGGTACTGCGGTCTGATTCGGGCTAGACCAGGACATGAAGTCCCTAAGAACGAATTAATCGATATATTTTATGCTAGTCTAACTGATGAATCTAGGTCCTATTTGGACAGTTGTGCTGGTTGTGTTTTCAGGAAAAGAACATCGGACGATGCAGAGGATTTGATGGGCAGGATTGCCAAAAACCATGAAGATTGGTCCGTCCCTGAACCACCTCCACCACCAAAGAAGAGGGGCATGTTTGTTCTAAGCCCCGAAGATATGCGAGAAGCAAAGAAGTCTATTAAGGAGAAGGGTATTAAAACTGAGGACGTGAAGAATCTACCCCTTATTGAGAAGTTGTGTGAGCCTACCACTCACCCTCCTATGGTAGAGGTACACTCTCTTTTATATTTCAACGCAAGTGACATCCCTCATGGTAAGCCTCCTGATCAATGTTTAGATGAGTTTGATAATTTTATTATGAAACAAAATCATTTTAATGAGAGGATACAAAGTCAATTGCATGATAATTCCCTTGCTATCAAAAGTTTGCTTGATGTTCTAGGTAGAACAGTTAATGATGTTCAATGTCTTGTGAAGCATTTTCATATGGTTCAAACTCAGCTTGAACAAATTTCTAATGTGCAAAAAGATTTGCTTGCTAACAATGCCAAACAAGATGATTTGCAGGCCTTCGGGATTAAGACCCAAGGAGGAACTAGCACTCAAGATCCTCTCTATCCAGAGGGGCATCCGAGGAGAATCGTGCAAGATTCTCAAATGCAGGAAGAAGAAATTGTTGGCTCTCCAAAAAAGAAGAAGAAGAAACATAAGGAGGCTGACAATTCCAATGATCCTATTACAGATGAAGAGCCAGCTGTTGATCCCAACAGTGTATCTATCTCCGATGCTGAGACTGAAGACGGTGCCGAACCTGAAGGTAAGGATAATGAGAAGAATGATCCGCCTGAAGTTCGAGAAGAAGAAGCACCTGACAAACGTATAAGGTACACTAGAGAAGACTTCGTCGCAAGAAGACATGGGAAGGAAAGAGAACCATTGATACAGAAACCCATGCCCTTTCCAGGTAAGTCCATCAAATCTAAAGAAGAAGAGCATTACAATAAGTTTTGTGAGTGGATTAAACCTCTTTTTCTTCAAATCCCTTTGACTGATGCTATTAAGTTACCTCCCTATTCAAAATATATGAAATATATTTTCACTAATAAAAGAAAAGTTCCTAATGAAGCAATATCTACTATGCTTGCTAACTACTCTTTCAGTGGCAAGATTCCTGAGAAGCTTGGTGATCCAGGTATACCCACCATTCCTTGCTCCATAACGAATAATTATGTCAAAACTGCTTTATGTGATCTTGGAGCAGGAGTGACTGTTATGCCTCTCTCTCTTTACAAGAGGCTTTGTTTAGAGAAACTAATTCCTACAGATATCTCTCTTCAGATGGCTGACAAGTGAACCGTCGTTCCGATAGGTATTTGCGAGGATGTTCCCGTAGAAGTTGCTAATTGTTTGATCCTTACTGATTTTGTTGTGCTTGACATGCCCGAGGATGGGAGCATGTCCATTATTCTTGGTAGACCTTTTCTTAACACCGCAGGTGCTATTATTGATTGCAATAAAGGGAAGGTTACCTTCAATGTGAATGATAAAGAACACACGGTGTATTTTACAAAGAAGACCGACAGGAGGCATGGCCTCAACTCTATAGAAAATTTCGAGACCGTGAAGATTGGAGAATGGGACTGTCCACTACATGTGCACCACAAATACAAAACTATTATGGTGGGGACAATGTCCATCAAAGTAAAGGTTCAGTGATTACTTCGTAAGAGGTGAGACTTTTTGCTCTATATATCGCTTGTTTGTTGGTAAGACTTGATTAACCTTACTAGTGAACATGTTTACATAGATAAAAAGTTGAGCTTGTTATGTTTTCATTTGTTTTAGTTTTTTGTTCTCCTTGCTGTACCAAGTGTTTATGTTTTGAAGCTTCACAATACTAATCACTGCTTCAAGTTTTCAGAAAATATGCAGCTTTTTGAACTTCGAAAAAATTTCAACAGTGAAGTTTTCAGAAAAATTCCAGAAAAATAAAAATAAAAATTTCCATGCCGGGAGTGACCCAGAGGTACCTGGGGCCAGCCAGGGGACCCACCAGTGGCCCAGGCGGCCAGCTGGCGCGGCCTGCCCCCTGGCCGCGCCCACAGGGCGCCTGGGGCCCACAAGGCCCCCCTCCAGGTAAGTCTTCTTCCTCCCTCTCTCTTTCTCTCCAAAAACACGAGTTCTGCACTTGTTCTTGCATTCTTGCTGCTCTTGGAGGCGATTCTTCGATCTCTCTCTACAGCCTATCATTTGAGCTGAGATTTTGAACAAATACTCCCTGGTATGTAACTCCTCCACCCCTCCAATTAGATTTCTGATTGGTGGCTTCATTTGTGAGTATTTAGAAGTTCTTGGTGTTGTATAGATGAGCTTGCATGCATGTGTAGAAAGTTATTTTCCAAGTTTTGATGCAAGTTTATGCCTTAGGTAAGTGAGTTGAGTAGTTTGCCTTAACCCACTTTGTTTTAATCCTTGTTTTTGTAATTCGCCAAAAATTTCAGAAATGAGTTTGTTAGGAAGGGCAAAGGGGTGGCTTGAGAAGAGGAGGCCCACGCACTCCGATCGAGTTACTAGAGCCGCAGCTTCACCCTCGACTGCTAGGATGAGCTACAATGAAGATCATGTGCCCCTAGAGTTGTTGGAAGACACAAGTCCAACACGTGCTATGACGTTTCCATGTGATGAATTCCTTGAAGCTGCGGGAATCAAGGATGAGTTTTATAATCTTTGTGCTAATGCAGGTCTGACACGGCTCGTCACATGCCGTGTTACTCAGTATCAAAAACTCACCTCCAATTTCATTAACAGTTTTAGATATAATCCTTATTCAGGTGCTATTGAGTTTAAAATTTACAATGATCTTATCACCATGCCCTTGGGAAAGTTTTGTGAGATAATAGGTGTGCCAAACGTTGGGAGGACGGCTAGAATGACCTCTCAGCCCTCCGAGCTGAAAACCGTCTTCAACTCTCTCTGCAGCATGGGTACGAGGGATATTCATCGGTCGAAGATCTCCAGCATCTTATTCCCTCACCTCAGGTATTTTGCATATTATGTTGCTAGAGGAGTGTTAGCTCGTGACAACACGAGCAACACTTCTGCGCCGGATATTGCTATCCTGGCAGCCGCCCTCTCAGGGAGGTCTGATTATAATCTGGGTGCCTTAATTGCTCGACGCCTTGCTATGAACGGATGGTCCTTTGATGGCGTTTATGCCACACTTATCTTAGAATATCTTGGAGGCACCCCACACCCTGATGATAAGCCTTTTACTTATTTAAGTTTTGATCTTGCTGCTATGAAAAGGCATAAGTTTGTTACCATGACTTCTGAGCCTTATAATCTTGTTTATATCTTGCGTTTCGGAACTACCGCGGAACGCGAGATCCGTCTACCTGCACCTCTTTTGTTTGATTTTCTCGCAGGAACGGATGGTCCTTTGATGTTATCCAGTTCGATGAGTTCATGGCCCAGCATCAGTTTCATAACCCCATGGAGGGGTTGTGCCCGACGAGGAGGAGCACGGTGAGTTACCACCTTTTCAGGGGAGGACCGGCACCCAGTTTGGTGAAGGGTCTTCCTCCGCTTGGAGTACGGACCCTTCTTCGTGGGAGACTCCGAGGAGTTCGGTGTACGCGCCGGAATCCTTCTACGACCCTTGGACTCACCACCATTCCCCCGGAGCAGGAGGCTCCTGGGGGTAGTAGCTGCTACCAACTTAGGCCAAAAGCCTAAGCTTGGGGGAGTACGTTCCCCTCTCACTTTTCCATTGTATTATCCGTTTTATTCGCTTTGATCTTTTCAAGGTTTTTGCCCGTTCTTCTTTATTATTTCTTTCTTTGCAAAAACAACAAAAAGATTATCTCTTTCTTTTGCTTTCGTTCAACCTTTGAAATAATCCAAAAATATTTCCTTTCTCTCTTTAGTTTGCTTTGTTTCCAGAGTTCAGCTCGAGTCCGTGATGGCATTTAATTATATTTCCTACGTTCGATTGTGCAAGTGACGAGGCAGTAATGACGAAGATCGACTGAAGGGAAGCAACAAGGGAAGACCGGTATGAACTCTTCTTGTTTCTACTTTTGTACATATGCCTGTACTTATGATCTAGAGACGAGCTTGTCGCGACATAGTGCTATGTTTACAATCCTCTTCCAGTGGTTCATGCTTTCCTTGTGGCTAGTCTCGAATATCTAGAGTATATAATGTGTTATTAAAATGATTTACATGCATTGCACTGTTCATAGTTTGGTATACTAAGGTGGTATTTCCCTTTGGAGAATTTTTGGATTGACTTGGCACATGTTTACACATGTTTAAGACTAAAAAGTCTGCTCCGCCTTGATGATCTTTGAGTTTTAGAATAGTTATATCACTTCCATGCCCGATTCAATGTTGTCTTGTCGCTCTGCATGATTATGACCGTTATTGCTCTCTAGTTGGTCGCTTCCCAGTCTTTTGCTAACCTCCACCTGTACTAAGCGGACTGACTGCTTGTGCATCCAAAATCCTTAAAATCAGTTATGCCATATGAGTCCACCATACCTTCCTATACATGGTATTTACCTGCCATTCCTAACGAAGACTTTCGTGTACCATCTCGAAATTAATCAAAAGCATTTCTCTTTTTGTGCCTCTGTTTTAGCTCATGAGGAAGTAGTAGTTAATTCATGATCTTTTTAAGTTGGACAAGTTTCACCCCGGGATTGCATGTCTAATCTGCAAACCCATAATACGAGAAGGAACTGGCATAGAGTGCGCCCGGCTCATTAAAAATTATACAACAAACAAACCCTCCTTCACGCTTTGTTCATGAGAAATCAGAAAACTTTGGCAGTGATAAACAAAGGAGATTAAGAGGATGTGATCGTCCTCATGCGGGAGCCATTCCTCGAAACTTGTCCAGCTCAAGAAGTGATTGAGTTATCTGCTAGCATTCGTTGACGAAATATGCACCTCTCAAAAACATTCTTTCCTCTGTTTTTAAAACCAAGAGCTCTGGTACATGTTTAGTTTTTGTTTCCGACCACGGGTTTTCAACCTCGCCATCAAATTCCACAGTTCGAGAGTCTCCACCTTCTTTCTTCAAAGCACCAACTAGGAGAGCATAATTGTCATTCTGAGTGTAATGTGCATTGTCCCAAAGTATTACATTGTCTTCTGCATGCTTGTGATATTATTTATTCTGAAATTCTTAGTTCTAGTCTCCTTTAAAACTCTGGAGGAGTTTCTGCATTTATGTTTTGCTTCACTCATGGAGGCTAGCGAGACACCACCCTAATATGCTCAAGCTATGTGCAATGTAATCTTGTCTTGACTTTCAGTAGTATATTATTGTCTTTTAGGTATTCGTGATTGGTCACTTGAAAGAAGGATTGCTCCGTGCATTGTCCTCATAGCATTGTTTCAATACTTGCTAGACTCTTTTCGTAGTACTTGCTTATATACATCTAATGAAACAAAAGCGTTTGTCAAAGTTTTCTTTGTCGCGTCCAGTTCGTTGAACTGAATTGCTTGAGGACAAGCAATATGCTAAGCTTGGGGGAGTTGATATGTCTCAAACGTATCTACTTTTCCAAACACTTTTGATATTGTTTTGACCTCATTCTTGCATGATTTGAACTAAACTAACCCGGACTGACGCTGTTTTCAGCAGAGCTGCCTGTATGGTTTTATTGTGTGCAGGAAAACAGATTTTTAGGTATCTCAGAAAATTCCACGAAAAATCACAGAAAATCGACGCACCCGAAGGAACCTGGTGCCAGAAGAGGGGCCAGAGGGGGGCCAGGGGGGCTCCAGGCACCCTGGTGGCGCGGCCCACCCCCTGGCCGCGCCGGGAGGCCGCCTGGGTGGGCTCCACCTCCCCTGGTGCCCTACTTTGACCCGTATTTTAGCTCGTGACGAGAAAATCCCATATCAGAAGTTCTTTTCCCAGTTTTCGTCGCGGAGCCGCCGCCACCCTCTGTTCTTCTTCGGGAGGGCTAATCTGGAGGCTGATTTGGCCTCCGGAGAGGGGAGATCGTCACCATCGTCATCATCATCACCACTCCATCCTCCCTCCATGACTTCTCCTTTCATGTGTGAGTAATCCCCTGCTGTAGGCAAAGGGGATGGTAGGGATTGGATGAGTTAGATCATGTAATAGTTTATCATATCGTTGGGGGCATGTTGCCTATCATCTACTATGGTGTTTATCATCTTTGCTTCAACTTATTATTCTTAATGCTTGTCACTTAGGGCCCGAGTGCCATGATTTCAGATCTGAACCATATGTGTTTGCATGAATATATTTGTGTTCTTGATCCTATCTATGAGTTGTTCGCACCTATTACGGTTCGGAACCGGCGATCCCAAAAGTGACAGCTTGGGTCACCAAAGGGGATGGTCTGTAGTTTGAGGATTACATGTATCCATTGAGTTTATTGCTTTGTTCCGGTGCTCTTTGACAGGAGCACCTTAATCTCCATAAGTTCCTTTTGGCCCCGTTCGTAGCGGGATGGTAGGACAAAAGATTTGTGCAAGTTCTTATTGCAAGCACGTACAACTACATATGGGATACATGCCTAATGTTTGATATTTGCCTAGATGATCATTACTTTTCCGTGTGCCTTGCCCCAAGTTAGATTCATGATATATCTCATCCATGCAGCGCCCAACCATCCATCTCCCTAGCCTACAGTGTTTTAAATCCTGCTGGTTACTAGTTGCTACTTTTGCTATTTACTTTTGCTGTTTACTTTTACTATCACTACCATCACTATCATATCACTGTTACCACTTATCTTTTGTTGCAAGTAAGTATATTTCAGGTGCGGTTGAATTGACAACTCAACTGTCAAAGCTTATAAATACTCTTTGGCTCCCCGTGTGTCGAATCAATAAATTGGGTTATTCTTACCCGCGAAGACTATCTCGATCCCTTACGGTTGAGGGTTATCAGGGCGCGGCCCCTCTTTCCCACTCCCTCTCCCTCTCTTTCCTTCCCCCTTCTTCCTTCTTTGGTAGTTCCTACTAGGAATAGGATTGCAATCCTATTTCTAGTAGGATTGCAGCCCTAGCCGCACCATAGGAGAGCCGGCCGGCCTCCCCCCTTGCTCCTTTATATACGGGGGCAGGGGGGCACCCAAAGACACACAAGTTGAATTGTTCCAGCCGTGTGCGGTGCCCCCCTCCACAGAAACACCCCTCGGTCATACCGTCGCAGTGCTTAGGCGAAGCCCTGCGCCGGTAGATACATCATATCCGTCACCACGCCGTCGTGCTGACGAAACTCTCCCGTGAAGCTCAGCTGGATCAAGAGCTCATGGGACGTCATCAAGCTGAACGTGTGCTGAACGCGGAGGTGCCGTACGTTCGGTGCTTGATCGGTTGAATCGCGAAGAAGTTCGACTACATCAACCGCGTCACTTGACGCTTCCGCTTCCGGTCTACGAGGGTACGTAGACACACTCTTCCCTCTCGTTGCTATGCATCTGGTAGATAGATCTTGCGTGATCGTAGGAAAATTTTAAAATACTACGTTCCCCAACAGGAGCTCCCTCTCCGCGGCCGTCAGGGACGCCCGCGCACGCTCGATCTCGGTGTGGAAGTAGGCGGGCGTCTCGGGGACGGGCAGAGGGGGGACAGAGACGCCGCCGGCGCTGGGCCTCCACTGTGACGGAGCGCGTACGTCGGACGGCGCGGGGTAGTTGGCCTCGCGGAGGAGGTACGCCTCCCACTCATGCAGCGAGCGGCGGCCAAAACCGTTGGCCGTTGTCGCGTCGCCGGGGTACCTCGCGCTCATGGTTGCCGGGTGGAAAGTGCGGCGGCGAGGAGGAGGAGATGGGGGGAAGTGCGGCGGCGAGGAGGGGGAGGACTGCGTGTTCCTCACCGGCGCGGCCAGGGGCGCCTTTTATAGCGGCTCGGGGCAGCCGCGTGCGAACACGTGGAGGAAGGCGGGGCCGCGTCGCCGAAATGCGCCGCCCGAGAAAAAATGACAGGCTGACCGGCGGCAGCCTTGGTCTCGCCGTGAATCAATACGTGTCGGCTATTTTTCACGGTGAGGACGGTTGAGGTGGAGAAGATCGACTACGTGAACGTCGGCACGTCGGCGTCGAGGCGGGCGGTGACCTTCTCGTGCAGCGATGTCGTGTCGTGCAGGCATGTGTCGCTCAAGGACGTTCGCGGCTCCGCGGCCGTGGCGCGTTCGCCTAGTGCTTTCCTGATGTACTCTTATTATTTGGGCAACTCCGTATAACACCACTCTTTTTTTTTCTTGATGATAATACGTGTCTCATTTATATATATAATAAAGATCAAATTGCAAGGCATGTAAGCATCGATCATACATGATTAAAAAGATAGAAAAATCATATGCAAAATATCAGCGTCTGTCCCTCTCCTTCAACACCACCGAAGCGGCCACCAAAGAATAAAAAAATAGATCACCTCTTCTCCCAAGCTTGACGCGGTTCCATCGCTGACCAGCGGCTTTACAGATCTCCAAAGTAGTTTGCCAGAAGCAAAACCATAGCTGTTGTCTTTTTGTTGGACTAGATAGCACACTTTTCATTGGTAACCGGATAAAACATCAAAAATTGAGTTTTTTCTTACTTTTCCATGCCTAAGCCCAGATGTCATACTTGTTGGATAAAACACCACGTGAAACGAGGTGAAACAAATCGGAGGGCAAATCCATCCTAAAAAGTATGACGTGTGGGCTTGAAGGTGGAGAAGTAAGGAAAAAAAACTCAATTTGTGGTGTTTTATCCAGCTATCAATGAAAGGGTGTGTTATTTAGTCCAATAAAAATAAGTTTGTACTATAAGAGCAAAGTACCATGAAAAGTGTGGCATCTCCTCAAATTAGCCGATCTGCGTGAGGATGTCCATCGTGAATTGCACGAGCACAACAGTAATTTCATGCACTTGTCCACTCTTGTATCCACACACGCAGAACTACAATCCATTCGAGGGGAGCCGACTTTCCGACAAATCACCTGTCCATAAAATAAGAAAAAAATCTAAGAAAAACTAAGATCCAAATAATTATTCGCACGAAACATGATATTCCTCACAACGTGGTCTTCAAAAGGAACCATTTTTCCTGTCTTATTTTTTTTGTGGGAAAAACTTTTGATCTGTTCATCAACCGTAAGACAGTATAAGGAATATCAAATTAAACATAAAGTAAATCTAGATCAATAGACTACCTAGCAACGACTGCAAGCAATGGAGCGAGCCGAAGGCGTGCCACTGTTATCGCCCCTCCCTTATCGGAGCTGGCAAACATTGTTGCAGTAGATAGTTGCGAAGTTGTCCTGCTAAGACCCCGCAGAACCAACGGACTAGGACAACAACCGTCGCCGATGAAGAAAATAATAGATCGGAAGGACCCAACTCGTAGACACACAAATGCAAACGAACAAAGACCATATAAAAGTGCACTGAAGAGAGACACCGGCTGAATCCTGCGTGATCCGTCAAAGACACATCTCCGCACGCCCTCCGACGACTCTAGATGTACCGCCGGAATGGGGGCTAGGTGAGGAGGACCTTATTCCATCTCCACAGAGCCGCCACCGTATCACCTTTTTGAGCATGACACAAACCTTTATAACCAAACTAAAAACACCTAGAAATAGACCCGACCGGCCGGCAAGGGGCAGGATTCGTTGCGCCCGCATGCATGGTTCTAGGGGCACATGAGACGACGCAGACTAGCGGGGGCGCCAATAAGAAGCAAGGACACTTTGTTCGCCTATTCACGTGAGTCGTGGGCTAAAGGGTACCGGTACCACCATGCTAGAGCCCTGAATACCACTTTTCTTACATTAATACGTCAAAACTACACCGATATGTCCAACTATTGAACAAAACCAAGTGTAAAATATAACTAGCAGAACAAGTGAACACAAATTCTCGTTTTAGTAACTTATTTATTTGGTTGCAAGGACTTTATTAATACAAAGAACACATTTAGCTATAAAAAACATTAACGGGTGGAACAAATCATAAGTGCCCTAGGACAATCGAAATTACTAGTATTCCTTCGTTTTGAAACGGAGGAAGTAACATCTTTATTAAGGGACGTAGGGAGTACCAGCAAAACATTAACTTTCCTATTAGTAACTAGTTACATTCGTGAGTTTAGGGTGCACGCAGGTCATTGTCGAATCTGATTCGTTGGAATTGATCGAATTTGCATCGCTGGTAGAAGGAATTTCATTTACACACTGCCCACAAGAAGTGAATAATGTTGCCCATCAATTGGCGAAAAAATCTTATGATATTTTAGATTTAAATTGGGATGGTGATCCACCCTCGTTCCTGTTATCTTTTGTTTGTACTACATGATGTAACTCTTTTGATATGAGCAATAAACTTTTAGGGTTAAAAAAACTAGTTACATTCATATGGGATGTGTGCACTAGGCAGTAGGCGGTACAATCCAATAAGGTTTGGTGCGTGCAAGAGTCAAGTTCCTTTCATGAACCACAAGAATCTCAAGGACTTCTTCCACCAGGTCGTAGATGCAGAGATCCCCATCATCCTCCACGAAGTTCTTCATGAAGTAGACGCGGTTCCTTTGCAGGTTGCATGCGCTCGCCGAGCAAGAAACCGCATTGCCTCCGTGAGCCAACATGAAAACCCTGTCTCCAATGTCATGCACCCTGCGCCAGCGGCGGCCATGGTCGAAGTCCATCTTGAGGACAAGAATGGCGCCGATGTCGTTGGGGTCAAATCCCCGGAAGCAGACGCAGACCTGGAAAAGCTCCCCCTGTGACTCCAGCAGCCTGATCACACCACCGCACATGCCTTCCGGTAGAGTGATGGCGGCATTCACGCCCTCCAGCGTGTGAAGCTCGGCCGCAGGGGTAGGAGTGCCGAAGTCGAGGTGAAGGACGCCCATCTTGTACTGGTTTGTGTCGGTGTACTAAAGTAGGGGTACCTTAGTATCCCGACTTGTGCACGGGCAGTAGCAGCATCCCGTGGTCTGGCTCACCACGTGCCCGCCAAAGCCCACTCTGGACCACTTTGGAACCATTCAAGAACAAAGTATACAAATCAGAAGGTCAAGGCCCCGGCAAGAGGAGCTTGCCGGGAAGGTTGCTCCAAAGCACAAGACCACTCTATTCTCGTAAGACCCTGGCAAGAGGAGCTTGCCAGGAAGGCCGAAGAATAACACTTCAGAAGATATATCGTGGCGCATCGTGCGCCCCGGCAGGACCCAGAGAGCGACAAACTTCCGGGCCCGGCAAGGTTGCGACCCCGGCAAGGTGCTTGCCGGGGGAAGCCTACGCTGTGTGCCTGCGCTTCAACTCATCGGGCCACGCGTCACCCTAGAGTCCCTCCAGGGGCACGTGGCAGATGGCTGTGCAGCCTGAGGGACACGCTGGCGAGCCGCGGTGGCAAAACCATCGCCGTGGCGAACGGAGACGCATGGACGGGCGCTTTTGGGGCGACGGCGACGGGCATTCAATGCCTTTGTCCCCACCATCAGAGTTAGGTGAAGACCACTGTTCATACACTGTTCGTGCACTGTTACAACCACCACCAATTTTACACTTTTACCCTCCTCTACGTTGACACCTGTCGGTGACCCCTTTGAGCTATAAAAGGAGGCCCATGCACAACGTAGAGGGGGTTCGATCCCAGAAACTCGTTCACTCCCTTGCTCGGTGTAGCTGGTACTGTAGATCTTCAAGCTCCCGAGCTCAAGAACTCAATACAACCAAGGCAGGAGTAGGGTTTTACGCGTCCGCGCGGCCCGAACCTGGGTAAACTGCCCGCGTGTGCTCCTCGATCTGCTCTCCGTGCTCCCTCCGCTCCCTTACCGCAACGTAGAAGGGGCTCCGGTCCCATAGGTGTCCGTGGGTGGTCAGTTTCCCCGACATCTTTGGCGCGCCAGGTAGGGGTGCGTCGAGGTTGTGCGAACCTGATCCAGCGCTCACGCGGGCGCAACCTTCAGCAACCTCTCCAGCTCCATCAACTTCATCGACTACATCCACATGCCTCCGAAGAAGAAGGCTTCGGAGGTTGGAGGCCCGTCTGCGTCGATCCCACCACCACCAGAACCAACGGTTGGTGGGGTAGACGCTGGCGGAGGGGTGGATGCCGGCGAGGACACTCGCGGCGCCGCCAAGTCCAAGGACAAGACGGACGACCGAGCGAACTCCAAGACCTCGGCGTCCATGCACGCGCCACGTCCTTCTCAGGAGGTGCCGGACCAGCAGCGACGTGGTACCGGGGGTACCATACGCTTGCTGGGACGAGGACAAGCCGGTGGGTCGCGGGATGCTCAAGGCCAGCGCCCTGGTACGAGCAAGGCGCGGTCGCCGGGGCGAGACCATGCTCCTTCTAACCCTGTTAGAAGTCCGAGCATATCTCGCTCCTCGCACCGCTCGCCACCGTTTCCCTCCTCTCCAGTAGAAGCTCTTGCTAGAGCCCAGCTGCTCCTCGACTTCCCTCCAGCGGCAGACAAGGCCGAAGACTGGAGGGCTACGATCCAGAGCCTCATCGCCTTCGCCAACAACGACACGCCGCAACAGCCGGCAACATCACGGCCGCGGCAAGTCGACCAAACGAAGGCCGATGGAGACAAGACCGCCGGGGGTGCAACTACCGTGCACTCCCCGCCGCGGAAGCAGAAATCGCCACCCCGCCGGATCAACGTTGACGACGACTCTACGACGTCGTCGGATCCACGGGCTCGCCGCGATCAGCGCCAATTCCTCGACGACAGGCGACAAGAGGACGCTCGAACTCGCATCGAGCGTCGAAGAGAAGCCTGAATACAGTCCGACCAGCGCGCTGGGACTGCTGTCCACATGCACGCGCCCGGTGAACCAGGCGACCTGCCGTACGCGGCAGGTTGCCCTGCGTTCACCCGAGAGCTGCGGCAAGTCCAGTGGCCCAGCATGAAGAACTTCAAGCCCGACGTACCCGAGAAGTACGACGGCAAGACACACCCCTCGGAGTTCCTCAGAATCTACACCATTGCGGTGCAGGCTGCCGGGGGACGCGACGAGAAGATCCTAGCCAACTATTTCCCGCTCGTGCTTAAGCCAAACGTCAGGTCTTGGCTTATGCACTTGCCGGAGAACTCCATCTCTTCATGGGCGGATTTGTGCCACCAGTTTGTCGGCGCCTTCACGGGCGGCCACAAGCCCCACGGCCAGGAGAGCGATCTCCACATCCTTGCCCAGAAGGAGGGAGAGTCCCTGCGAAAGTATATCCAAAGGTTCAGCCGCGTTCAGCACAACATTCCCGACGTCCACCCCGCCGCGGTTATCAGCGCGTTCCACCAGAAAGTGCGTAACCGTCGGATGAGGGAGGAGATGGCGATGACCAAGATCCGGGACGTCAGCGAGCTTTACGCTCCAGCTGACAAATGTGCACGCGCTGAAGAGGGGAGGAGACTCCCCGGAGAGGATGCTGGAGCAGGAGGAACATACAGCGAGGATGCCGCCCCGGCAAGGAAAAACCGGCGGCGGAGTAACATGAAGAAGAAGAACAAGGAGGTGCTGGTTGTCGAGCAGTCCGGCAAGGAGGATCCCGCCAAGAAGACACAGGCTGGTGGCTCCGGCAAGGAGTCCGCCCCTGTAGCGGCAGCCGACAAGCAGGATGGCTCCGACAAGCAGTACTGTAAGATCCACCGCACCAAGGGCCACGATCTCCAAAACTGCAAGAGGGTAGAGTACCTCGTAGAGCAGCAGAAGGCTGAATATGAGCGACGCGACAAGGAGAAGGCCCAAGGAGGCGGAGGAGAGCCAAGCAAGAAGTGGCCGTTCAATGGCCGGGGAGGACGCCGCGGCAAGGCTAAGCAGCGGCAAGGTGACAGACCTCCCCGGGGCCGCGACAAGGATGAGGACGAAGACGATGATGAGGACATGGAAGATGGAGATAACAGCGAGCAGGAGTTCCAGAAGGCCACAGAGGTTCTGTGTGTCGATGGAGGTGCCTCTCTGCACACTTCCCACCGCCAACTCAAGCAATGGGTGCGGGAAGTGAACGCAGCTGAGCCACCCGTCGAGTCACGCAGGCTGCTGAAATGGTCCGGCACGCCCATCATCTTCGACCTTGAGGACCACCCTGACCGCACCACAGCGGTCGGGTGTTTGCCGATGTTGGTCTCACCAACTATCCGCAACCTCAAGGTAACCAAGATGTTGGTTGACGGCGGGGTCGGCCTCAACTTGATCTCCTCCGCTGTAATCAAGAAACTGCAGATTCCCGACAGCGAGCTCGAGGAAACCGGGTCGTTCCAAGGAATCAACCCGGGAAGGAGCAAGCCGAAGGGGAAGATCACGCTGCCAGTGACCTTTGGCGGAGAGCTCAACTTCAGGACGGAGAGGATCACGTTCGACGTTGCCGATATCCCATTGCCATATAATGGGATACTTGGTCGTCCTGCGCTCGCCAAGTTCATGGCAGCTTCCCACTACGCGTACAACATGCTCAAGATGCCGGGGCCGATAAGCGTCATCTCTGTCCCCGGTGACAAGAAGGATGCGCTTATATGCGTCGACAAGAACTACCGGGACGCAGCAGCCACGGCAGACAGCAAGACACTTGCCGCTGAAGCTCCCGGGGGAAAGACCAAGACCAAGTCCGGCAAGAGCTCTGGAGCCCACTCCGGCAAACGCACCTCTTCGGAGTGCTGCGCAGCCGTCGAGGACGCACCATCGAGCTCCACCGGCAAGTGCAAGAAAGGAATGGCAGCTCCACCGGCAACCAAGAAGGTGTCCGCCAAGGAGGACGGCACTGGTGGTACTTTCACCATCAGTGATACGCTCGACCCCAAATAGGAAAGCGCGCTCGTTGCCTTCCTGTGGACGAATGTCGACGTGTTCGCGTGGCAACCGTCTGACATCCCCGGCGTTCCCAGGAAGGTAATTGAGCACAAGCTTGTTGTTTGTCCTCACGCGCGGCCCGTCAAGCAGAAGGTCAGGAAGCAAGCTGTGGAGCGCCAAGAGTTCATTGCCGAAGAGATAAAGAAGTTGGAAGCAGCAGGCCTGGTTAGAGGCGTACTCCATCCTACATGGTTGGCCAATCCAGTTGTCGAGCGAAAGGCTAATGGGAAATGGAGACTTTGTATAGACTTCACTGAAGTGAATAAAGCCTGTCCCAAGGATCCTTTTCCCTTGCCATGTATCGACCAGATTGTTGACTCCACGGCTGGATGTGAGTTGCTTTCATTTCTCGATGCATACTCAGGTTACCACCAGATATTCATGGCTGAGGAAGATGAAGACAAGACTGCATTCATTACTCCATGTGGCACATATTGCTTCATACGCATGCCCTTTGGATTGAAGAATGCAGGCTCAACAATTGCAAGGGTGGTACACACTGCTTTTGAGCCACAAATACACATGAATGTAGAGGCCTACATGGATGATATAGTGGTCAAGAGCAAGAGCAAGGATACCCTGATTCAAGATCTGGGAGAGACCTTTGAGAATCTGCGCAAAATACAACTCAAGTTGAACCCCAAGAAGTGCGTTTTCGGAGTCCCCTCCGGCAAGCTTCTCGGGTTCTTTGTGTCCCAGAGGGGGATTGAAGCCAATCCCGACAAGATAAAAGCCATAGAGCAGATTGAAGCCCCGAAGCGCGTCAAGGACGTAAGGAGACTTGCTGGTTGTGTGGCTGCCCTCAGCAGGTTCATTTCAAAGTCTGCAGAACGCGCCCTGCCTTTTTTCAAAATCTTGAAAAAGGCAGGTCCTATGAAATGGACTCCGGAAGCGGAGGCAGCGCTGCAAGACTTGAAAGGATACCTGTCCTCCACTCCAATACTTGTCGCACCTAGGCCACAAGAGAAGTTGTTGCTATACCTAGCGGCAACCAATCAAGTGGTTAGTGCTGCGTTAGTAGCGGAGAGGGAGGCGGATGAGGAACCCACATCCCCGGTAAGCGCATCCAGCAACAAGCAGGGGGCTTCCCCGACAAGCTCTGGCCCCGACAAGGACAGGTCTGCGCAAGAACAAGGAGAAGTGCGAAAGAAGATGGTGCAGCGCCCAGTTTATTTTGTAAGTTCCCTCTTGCAGGGGGCTAGATCAAGATATTCTGGGGTGCAGAAGTTGCTTTTTGGCCTCCTCATGGCCTCAAGGAAGCTGCGTCATTACTTCCAAGCACACGAGATAACAGTGGTCACTCGCTTTCCGTTGAAGAGGATATTGCAAAATCCAGAAGCAACAGGCAGGATCGTCGAGTGGGCGCTGGAGCTGTCGAGCTTTGGTCTCAAGTTTGAGAGTACTTCAACCATACAGAGCAGAGCTTTGGCAGAGTTCATAGCAGAATGGACACCAACACCAGATGAAGAAGTTCCAGAGACAAGCATTCCCGTCCAAGAAACAAGCAAAGAGTGGATAATATACTTCGATGGTGCCTTCTCGCTGCAAGGCGCCGGCGCGGGCGTGTTACTCATAGCGCCCACCGGAGAGCACCTCAAGTATGTTGTTCAAATGCACTTTCCCAAGGAGCAAGCGACAAACAATACTGCTGAGTATGAGGGTTTGCTTGCCGGCCTCAGAATTGCGGCCGAACTTGGGATCAAGAAGTTGATTGTGCGGGGAGATTCACAATTGGTGGTCCGACAAGTAAACAAGAGTTACCAGAGCCCTCTAATGGAAGCTTATGTCGAGGAAGTGAGGAAGCTTGAAGAACACTTTGAAGGCCTGCAGATGGAGCACGTTCCAAGAGCTCAGAATGATGTTGCAGATGACCTCTCAAAGTGTGCTGCGATGAAGTTACCTGTGGAACCAGGGACCTTCGTGCTCAAGTTAACTCAGCCATCCGTTACACCATCAGTTGGACAAAATAAGAAGAGGAAGTTGGTCTCCGGCGACTACTTGCCGGCGGGTCTCCCCGAAGCCGCCGCCAAGGTCCCCAAGATCAGCAACCAAAATGCTGAGGAGCAGTCTACTCCTGCGGACCCAAGGGTCTGTATAGTTGAAGCAGGCGTTCCCGACAAGCCTTGCCCCGGCAGGCTTGCCGGGGAACTCTCAGCTCCGGCAGAGCCGCAGGTTCTTACCATAGAAGCTGAGGTTCCCGCAGCAGCCCTGATGCCTTTAGTCCTTGTTGTTGAGCCTCAGGCTCCAGCATGGGCACAGCAAATCGTCCGTTTTCTTCAGACTGGAGAACTTCCCGAAGAACCAGACGAGATATAAAGAATAACCAGACAGTCAAGTATGTACCAGTTCGTCGACAACGAACTGTACAGAAGAAGACTCAACGGTGTCAGGTTGAAGTGCATTTCCCGGGAAGATGGACAGAAGCTGCTGGCAGAGATACACGGAGGCATATGTGGCCACCACATTGGCGCCAGAGCACTTGCCGGGAAGGCGTTCTGGCAAGGGTTCTTTTGGCCAGAAGCCCTCCAAGATGCAACTGCACAAGTAACCAAGTGTGAAGCGTGCCAGTTCCATGCTAAGCAAATTCACCAGCCAGCTCAAGCTCTCCAGACGATCCCTTTGTCCTGGCCCTTCTCGGTCTGGGGGCTCGATATCCTCGGCCCCTTTCCCCGTGCCGTCGGGGGCTTTGAGTACTTGTATGTTGCAATCGATAAGTTCACAAAGTGGCTAGAAGTGGAACCAGTGAGGAAGGTGACAGCACAGTCAGCAGTCAGGTTCTTCAGGTCAATCGTTTGCCGTTTCGGAATCCCTAACAGGATCATCACCGACAACGGCACGCAATTCACAAGCCGCACCTTCATGCAGTACGTCCAAGACCTTGGCGCCAAGGTCTGCTTTGCTTCTGTTGCTCACCCGAGGAGCAATGGTCAAGCAGAGAGGGCAAATGCTGAAGTGCTGCGCGGGCTCAAGACAAGAACCTTCGACAGGCTGCACAAGTGCGGAAGAAACTGGATAGAGGAGTTGCCGGCGGCTCTTTGGTCAATCAGGACGACACCAAATCGAGCCACCGGATAGACACCCTTTGCTCTTGTCTATGGAGCAGAGGCAGTTCTCCCCACGGAACTCGTATACGGATCTCCTCGAGTGCTCGCTTACGACGAGCTCGAGCAAGAGCAACTGCGGCAAGATGACGCATTGCTCCTCGAGGAGGAACGTCTCCAGGCTGCTGTACGAGCTGCTCGATACCAGCAAGCCTTGCGTCGCTATCATAGCCGCAAGGTCAAGGCCAGGAGTCTCGAGGAAGGCGACCTTGTTCTTCGGCGTGTTCACTCCGCCAAGGGCTCTAACAAGTTGACGCCGAAGTGGGAAGGCCCTTATCGGGTGAGACAAGTCACAAGGCCCGACGCTGTCCACCTTGAGACCGAAGAAGGCTTACCGGTGAGCAACTCCTGGAACATAGAGCATCTTCGCAAGTTTCACCCATAAGGCGCGGTTGCCGTGATCCGCTCCGGCAACCACCTTTTGTACAAGTCTTGCCGCTGTCGCATGTAAACCTTTGTACAAAGCCGGGCGCAGACCCCGTGCATCAATAAACTTTTGTGCTTCGCACTATTTTTCATTTCATGCTTTTCCTTTTACTTGTATGCATCATCTGACACCTTGTGCAGCACATATCCCCGGTAAGCAAAGACAAGCCGCAGGGCTCCATACTTGTGTTTCCTCCTCTTTTCCTTTCTCTCTTAAAACAGAAGAAGTGTTCCTCGCACACAAGTTTGCCGGGGGGGGGGGG
>LR738709.1:54359896-54396198 GCA_902687465.1 Secale cereale | reverse complement strand
GGGGGGGAGGAGATGGAGGCATGGACCAAGTGCTGTTCAAGAAAGGAAAGCCTTGCCGGGAAGCAAACAATCCGCGAAAGCTAAGTTACCAGAGTTTGAGCAATTCAAATTTTTAAAAAAATTCTTAGTTGTCTTCCATGAACAACCACACTTTGTATGGAAAACCTGTGCGCGGAGGAACCTACCCGTGGCTAGCCGCACCCTTACTTTGTTTCGAGCAAGCTCAACGGCTTAAGTGAGCTGCGGCAAGTGTCGCGCCCTTACATCGTTTTCGAGTTCGCTCAACAATCTAAGTGCGCTGCGACTAGCTGCGGCGAGGTTTCTTGCCGGCGAGGGCATTGCCAGCAGGCTGCTAAGAGTCCCGCACTCAGCGCTCGCGGCAAGGGTTCCTTTGCCAGCAAGTTCCCTAAAAAGCGTAGGGTGAAAAACATACAAAGTTAGAGGACTAAAGCAAGGGAGATAACACTGCATTGATCATCCAAAATAAAGTTATATAACAAGATAGCTTGCCGCTGTTTTAACCAACTACTGCCTATGACTTAATTGACAGCGGCAAAGGAAGCAGAAAGAAAGAAGCCTAGTCTCTACGGTCTCCATCGACCATCTGGATCTTGCCCACCTTGGCCACGATGTGGGCAACTTGCGCCTTCAACGCCTCCTAGTCAGCTTCGGGCGGCAGGGTCCGGAGGACGTTCACGAGGTTGATGCCGGGGTTGCGGTAAACGATCTTCGACAACACCCGCTCCATGGTACCCATGCAAAGCCGGCGCGCCTCATCAGCCAGCTGCGCGGGTATCTTCTCCCGCAGCCGCGCAAGCGCCGGCGCCGCTCCCCTGAAGAACAGACTCAGTTTGGCGCTGTGGGGGAGGCTCTCGTCGGGAGAGTACACGAGGTGCTCCGCCCTCAACGCCACCATCTCCATGTCGATGTTGGCGGCGGAGGCGACGAGCTCCTCGGTCCATTGCTCCACCGTCCGCTGGAAGTTGTTTTGCGAGACGGCGGCGCTCTCCAGCAAGAGCCTCTCGGTGCGGAGATCGTCCTTCAGCTTCGTCTCGCGGTCCCGGGCGGCGTCGAGTGAGTCGGTAAGGGTGGAAACCTTCAGTTCCAAGTCGGCGATGGAGTCCGTGGCGTCCTTGAGCTCTTTACCCTTCTCGGAGAGGCGGATTTGCAGCTCCGAGTTGGTGTGGGCGTCCTTCTCCCGCGCCACGTTGAGCGCAGTGACCCTGTCCTCGCTCGCCTTCAAGTTCAACTCCATCTGCGCCACCCTGGCCTCCAGCTCTCTCTTGGCGGTTTCTGCAGCAGTGGCAGCATCCCTCGCCTCCTGCAGAGCCCCGCCAATGGCCTGCTCTCGAGCGGTGAGGTCATCCTCGTGACTGTCGAGGTCTACCTTCCGCTGGTTGAGCACCCCCTCCCGCCGGGACAGCTCCTCGGCGGCCAGTCGCTGCTGCTCCTCCACCTCGGCCTTCTCGAGGAGGAATGCTTGATGTGCCCCGGCAAGCTCTTCGCGCTCCTCCGCCAAGTTTCGGAGGGCCGCCTGGTTGGCGGCACGGAGCTCTGCAGCACGCTTCTCCAAGTCAATGCCGGCCTTGGCAGCCAGAGCCTCTCGGGACTCCAGCTTGGCTTGCCTGGCCCGGTACAAACCCAGGAGTCGACGCAGGAGTTGCTCCTCTTCGGGCTCGTCGCTGCTGCCGGGCGCGTCGACAACCTTCAACCCAGCGGAGGCGAGAACTTCTCCGTCGAAGGTCTCCCCCTCCGCTGGTGCCCTTGATGAGGACACCCACGGGACTTGGATGAAGACCCCGTTGGCGGCCTCCAGATAAATGCCGGACCCAGGTGCGGAGGCGGAGGGGTCGGCGGCCGGTCCAGCGTCCGGCGCTCCCGCGGCCTCCGGGCCCGCGGTGTGGTCGCCGGTCCCTTCCCCAGCCGCGGCGTCAGCGGTTGGGACAGTCTCCTCGACGGCTGGCTCGTTGGCGCCGGCCATTCCTTCCGTGGCGGTGCCGTCGCCAGTTTCGCCGCGCACCTCCTCCTCGGCGATGGTTTCCGTCTTCATCGGCTCCGGGGCGGGCGGTTCTGACAACAGAAGAAAAAGAAAAGAAAGATTTGTCAAGCAAATATCCAAAAAAGAAGAATACAAGAAGAAGAAAGTACAAGGGTTTACCTGCGCGGGCCTCTTCGATGACGGGGTCCCTCGCCGGGGAGCTCTCCCTTGGCGGCGTAGTAGTGGCTCCTGATGGCGGAGGGCCGCTTGCGCCCTCCCTTGGCGGGGTGCTCACCCTTGTCGGGCTGCTCGCCCTTGGCGGAGTACCCGTCCTTGGCGGAGCGCTGTCCCTCGCCGGGGAGCTCATCCTTGGCGGGGAGGGTGGAGCAAGCGGCTCGTCGGGGGCGACCTCCTGGTGATCCTGCGGCTGCGGCTACACTTCTACACAAGACAACAAGACATCAATAAGGATTAAAAACTCAAGCGCGCCCATCAAGCAGAAAAATGAATACAAGACTTACGCTGGGGGCTGCGCTGGGGGCTACTCTCCGGAGTAGCAGCCTGGTCCGGCAAGCCTGCCGCTGGCGCGTCACCTGCCGCTGCGACGGGATCATCGTCCACAAGATCAACCACAGGGATCTTGGCCCTCTTCGCCATCCGCTGGGTCAAGGTCCTGGAAGCCAAACAAGATCAAAATTATAACCAAGCAAGAAAAATCAAAACAAAACCAAATGTAATAGAAATTGCAAGTACTTACTCTTCCTCCTCTTCATCGGAGCTGAGGGCGGAGAAGTCAAACTCCACCTGGCGCGCTTCAGTGCGAGGAGCTGGAGGAGAAGGCTCCCTCGGGCGCTTGGCGGGCTCCGGAGCTGCGGGTTGTGAAGACCCCGCGCCGGTCGTTGCTGAGGACCGAGGGGCAGAAGGAGCACCGGAGCCACTCTGGGAAGATCCCCCTCCGCTTGTCGCTCGGGCACGGGGCACCTCCTTGGCGACCTCGCTCGTCGTGCTCGCACGCGTCGCACGGCGCTTCGGCTGCTGTCGAGGCGCCTGTGGCCTCGTCGTCCCAACGGCCTTGCGGAGGCGCTTCTTCTGTTGTTGCGGAGGGCTTGGTGGTGGCGGAGAGTTCTCCGAGGATGAGGAAGCGTCGTCGTCGAGGTTCAGTGACCCGCCCGAGTCTTCGTCGGAATCGCCTGATTCGGCGTCCTCCTCGACGGGCTCACTGGACTCAGAGCCTGGCCTGGCAGCCCCGCTCGTCCCGGCAGGCTTCCCGGCAGGCTCCCCGGCAAACTCCTCGGGCGCAATCTTCAGCAGCTTGAGAATTTCCGCCTCCTCGGCTTGGCTCACTGCGTCCGCTGCCTCTGCTTCGTCCATTGTATATCTGAATTCGCCCGCAGCCGTAGCTGCGGCGGCCTCCTCCATTCTGGAGGCAATGTATGCTACATCCCGGTCGGTGGTCTCCCGGGTGAGGCCCTTCTTTTCCTCGGCGTTGCGTTGCGTGGCTTTTCGACCAGATTGTCGAAGAAGGCCTGCACGGTCTCCGCCGAGGGCACCAGCCAAGTGGGGACGACCCCGTGGGAGTCGCACTCAGGCATTGCCGCGCGGATGGCACTGAGGGCAGTATTGTTACACAGAGGAACTACTCCTACCGACGGTCTGAACCACTCCGGGTTCTTGGGGTCATGCTTAAACAGCTCCCGGACCATCCCCTTCAGCTCCAAGACGGTGAAATTATAGTTCAACCCGGGGCGCAGCCTCATGCGGTCTGCCGCGTTGCCAAACTCCCAAGCGGGTCTCTTGCTTTCCTGCTGAGGGGCAATACGGCGGCGGAGGAAATCAGCCCCAACTTCACCCACAGTCAGATTGGCGGTCCGGAGACGAAGGATCCTAGTGAGGGCAATCTCCAACTTGTCGTCCTCCGGGGCCAGATCGCTCCAATCCTTGCCGCGCACTATTGCAGTCTGGCGTGGCAAGGTAAACGGCTCGGGCGCATCTTCCAGAACCCAGCACCAATCGGCTCTCCAGTCCTCCCACTTGCCGCGAAGCTCTCCTTTCAAGTACGCCTCTTTCTTGTTCAGCCTAAAGATCCAGGAGATACTGCCGGAGAGTGGGGATCCGGACTCTACTCTAGGCGTGAAGAAGTGGCGGAAAAGAGCTACATTTGGGTGGACCCCGACATAGTTTTCGCACAGATGTGCGAAAACGGCCAAGGTGAGAACGACATTTGGGGTGAAATCTAAGAGGTGGAGTCCGTACGTGTTCATCACATCACAGAAGAACTCCGAATACGGAGGACAGAGACCGCAATGGAAGAATGCAGCGAAATAGTAGTAACCTCCCGGGAACATGTCGACGGCGACGGCGGGGAGGACTCTGGTGCGGGGATGAGCTTTCGTCTCCCTCGCCCAGAACAAGTAATACTTGTCCCGCAGCTCCCTCGCGCCGAGCCTCGGCGGGAAGACCACCCTCCTTCTCCGCATGGCTGCCAGCTTCGCCGCCTGCTCAGACTTCTCCTTCTTCGCCTTGTCGCTCTTCGCCTTGTCGCTTTTCGGATCCATGGCGAGGGCGGCGAGGTGGGTGGCGAGGAGGTCGACGGCGCCGCGGATGCTGGGGACAGCGGAGGAAGGGTGGAGCTCGGCTCTCAGTCGACCTGAGGGGAGGCAGAGAGCGGCGGGGGCTTCTGGAGATTCAAGGCGCAATGAAGGTAATGCAGGGAAACTGCCCCTGCTTCCTCTGCTTTTTAAGGGGGAAGTGGGGGACGTTTCGCATTTTTCATTAAAGAAACAGGCCACGATCTCTCCCACGACGCCGCAATCGACGCGTGCCCTTAGGGAGAGATGCGGCTGAGGCGGAGTGGGAAACGGCGCGCCGTGGGCCGCGTGTGCCCGTGCACTGTTTAGGGCCTGGCCCAACAGCGCTCGGCACCGTGTGTGGCCCAGGCCCGGGGGCTCCTGTCGGTGTACTAAAGTAGGGGTACCTTAGTATCCCGACTTGTGCACGGGCAGTAGCAGCATCCCGTGGTCTGGCTCACTACGTGCCCGCCAAAGCCCACTCTGGACCCCTTTGGAACCATTCAAGAACAAAGTATACAAATCAGAAGGTCAAGGCCCCGGCAAGAGGAGCTTGCCGGGAAGGTTGCTCCAAAGCACAAGACCACTCTATTCTCGCAAGACCCTAGCAAGAGGAGCTTGCCAGGAAGGCCGAAGAATAACTCTTCAGAAGATATATCGTGGCGCATCGTGCGCCCCGGCAGGACCCAGAGAGCGACAAGCTTCCGGGCCCGGCAAGGTTGCGACCCCGGCAAGGTGCTTGCCGGGGGAAGCCTACGTTGTGTGCCTGCGCTCCAGCTCATCGGGCCACGCGTCGCCCTGGAGCCCCTCCAGGGGCACGTGGCAGATGGCTGTGCAGCCTGAGGGACACGCTGGCGAGCCGCGGTGGCAAAACCATCGCCGTGGCAAACGGAGACGCATGGACGGGCGCTTTTGGGGCGACGGCGACGGGCATTCAATGCCTTTGTCCCCCCACCATCAGAGTTAGGTGAAGACCGCTGTTCATACACTGTTCGTGCACTGTTACAACCACCACCAATTTTACACTTTTACCCTCCTCTACGTTGACACCTATCGGTGACCCCTTTGAGCTATAAAAGGAGGCCCATGCACAACGTAGAGGGGGTTCGATCCCAGAAACTCGTTCACTCCCTTGCTCGGTGTAGCTGGTACTGTAGAGCTTCAAGCTCCCGAGCTCAAGAACTCAATACAACCAAGGCAGGAGTAGGGTTTTACGCGTCTGCGCGGCCCGAACCTGGGTAAACTGCCCGCGTGTGCTCCTCGATCTGCTCTCCGTGCTCCCTCCGCTCCCTTACCGCAGCGTAGAAGGGGCTCCGGTCCCATAGGTGTCCGTGGGTGGTCAGTTTCCCCGACAGTTTGATTCCGAGAAGATGAAATACAGCTTCCCTCCCAGGGCGGAGACGACGCCAGCCATGACCCTCTTGGTCGGTGGAGTGGAAGTGCAGTCGCCGCCGTCGTCGTCGTCGCCCTCGCCCACTGGGAGAGTGTATTTGCTGACGTCGTAAGTGTGCTGCACCCATTCCCTGCTGCCTCCTCCGTTGATTCGGCAGAACCACATGTCGGGGTCGGCGACGTCGAGCAGCACGACGGCGCAGTCAGGATGCGCGGCCGAGCTGTGGGTAAGGTGGCAGGCGCAGTTGGTGGGGACGTAGTGGTCGTCTCGTATGGGCGGGAGGGGTATGGTCTCTCCGGTGACTAGATGCCATAGCCAGGTCTCCCGCGGGGCGGCGCCATGCAGGACGAAGTTCCAGCCCTGCGGGGTGGCGAAGCAGATCCGGTTGTCCTGCTGGGTCGCGGGGATAGCATGGCGGGGGTCGGCTCCCTACATGTTCTCTCTTCTGATATGCTGAACGTGAGCATCTCGGGGAGATCTTGATCGTCGTCGCCTCCAGTGGCCGCCGTGGTCTCGTTCGGTGCGGGCTGGTGTTCGAAGACGAGCAGTGGCAAGGAGTTGAGGGCGCCGTGGGGTAAACACGGAGAATTTTGCAAGGGCAATTCATTTGTGATGGCTTTGGTTTGAATGGAAGGAGCCCACCAAGGTTTGGGTTGGGACCGGCAACCCGTGCAACGAGATGGACAAAAATCTTTTGTATGCTTCAACGACTATAACCGTTGGCAACGGTGCGCACACGCCCTTTTGGGACTCCCTTTGGGTGCAGGGCCGGAAGCCAAGGGACATCACATCACTTATCTATGATGCTTCCTCTCGAAAGACTTGGAAACTTCGAGAAGCCCTCCATGATGATGCTTGGGTTCGCAAGATTAAGGTCTCTCCTAGCTTCACCTTCGAACATCTTCGACAATTTATTGAGCTTTGGTCCACCATCCGGGACTCCCCTCTTGAGGTGCACGCCGAAGACGATATTGTGTGGAAACACACAGAGAGCGGGATATACACAACCAAATCCGCCTACTTGGCCCAAAGGAAGGCTCGGTCTGAACTCGGCTCGGCTCGGCTCGTGTCCAGCCCTAATGGCACGGCAACAAGAATGCAAATGGACAACATTTGTTTGTGAACATAATGGATCCATTATGTTAGCATGTCGTGTTCCACATTTCTCTAAGATGTCACTGCTACTTTGCTTAATTCTTCAGTTTGGTGTGCTAGTATGATTGTCAGCAGTCCAAAGTGGCTTGGGCCTTGCCCATGTAAAGTTTGGAGGCTCAGTAGTTATTTTGTTTTCTTTGGAGGTCCTCGGTTAAGCTGCACTGATTTGCAAATGGAACAAAGCTCCTGTTCAAAGAAATAATAAAAAGAAGTCAAGTGTCAACTGTGATGAGTTTCCTGGAAGTATAAGATCACGTTATTGCAAGAAAGCTATTCTTTTTCTTTTAAGAAGAGTAGAATTGCAGAAGTTACCTGTATCACCACTCATATTGAAGAAATAAAAGAGACTTGGTGATGTGATATTATGTCTTGAAGATACTGTCTTGGTTTCATTCTTGTGTTGCTCTTTCCAAGATTACGATGCTAAGCTTTCTTACTTTGGCCTAGCAAGAGAAGAACTTGTAAATACATAATGGTTATTATTAGGACATGACCATATCTTGTGTCTCTTGTTGGCTGCTGTTTTTTTTTTTGAAGACTTCAGCCTGTATGTATAGAGTTTCCTACAGATTTCAATTGTTACATAATTATATGCAATCATGTAGCACACATCATTAACGGAAACTCGTCTTGATGGGATCAAAGGGCAAAATGAATTTAAGATTCTTAAGCCCTCAAGAGAAATGCTGGACACCTATGTTTCTTTCATTGCAAAGTTAGTCAATTCTGGTATTTCAAATCTTGAAATGTCCAATATTCTAATGCTTGTACAGTAGGACATTATCTCTCTTTTCACAGCAAGGTTAGATTGGTGTCTTTCAGTTATATCACGAATTAAAATGCCTCCAGTTTCGGAAGATTATACCAATTAGGCTTGTTTGTCTGTGAACTGCTACGTTACTGCACTCTTGGTCTAAAACACCAAGGCAGAAGGTCTGCACCCAAAGGTGGAACAGCGGATGGCAAATGCAGTAGGTGCAAACAAGTTGATGCGCAGGTTGTGGCGGGATGGCACCACCTAAATACCAGGAGTTGGCGATCGAGAAGCCAGAAGGTGAATATTGTCTTGGTTTCATTCTTGTGTTGCTCTTTGCAAGATTACGATGGTAAGCTTTCTTACCTTGGCCGAGCAAGAAAAGAACTTGTAAATACACAAGGGTTATTATTAGGACATGACCATATCTTGTGTCTCTTGTTGGCTGCTGTTTTTTCTTTGAAGACTTCAGCCTGTATGTATAGAGTTTCCTACAGATTTCAGTTGTTACATAATTATATGCAATCATGTAGCATGGTTAGATTGGTGTCTTTCAGTTATATCACTAATGAAAATGCCTCCAGTTTCGGAAGATTATACCAATTAGGCTTGTTTGTCTGTAAACTGCTACGTTACTGAACTCTTGGTCTATCACACCAAGGCAGAAGGTTTGCACCCAAAGGTGGAACAGGGGATGGCAAATGCAGTAGGTGCAAACAAGTTGATGCGCAGGTTGTGGCGGGATGGCACCACCTAAATACCAGGAGTTGGCGATCGAGAAGCCAGAAGGTGAATACACAAGTGCCAATAAAAAATGTTACATCTCATGCCACTACCCCTGCTCCTTTCTAGCTCTGATTGAACAACGAGGTGATATATGTGTTGCCAGAAATGAGAATCACATATTGCGACGCAACTAGCTAGCTAATGCCAAACACCACTTAATTATTTGACCTGGAAGGACAGTACCAATTGCATTGTTGCTATAGATGATGGCTCACTGCCAACACTACTGAATTATATGTCCTGAATCATCTACTCTCCCTCCGTCCTATGATATAAGATGTTAATACATCCAATATGTGAGTACGTTGGATGTAATAAGATCTTATATAATGGGATGGAGGGAGTACATTCTTGATGCCACCGTTGCCTTATAAATGCGGTGCATGTGGTTTGCACCTTGTTAGTTAAGGCAGTGAAATTGTAGGTTAAATTGTGAAGTTGTTCTTGCGGTTACTGAGTGCCGCTACAACCTTGCTCCCTTCTAGCTTTTATTGAATGGTGAGGCAATGTATGCTACGCCCTCCGATCCATATCACTTGTTTGAGATCCGCATCTAGACAAATCTAAAACAAGTAATATGGATCGGTGGGAGTAGCAGAAATGCGACCAGTATTGCAACGTTTCTAGCTAATGGCTCAAGGAAAACACTAATGGATTTGTTGTCCTGAAAATAGAACACCGACCATTGAAATTATCATTGCGTGATGATAAGTTAACTTTGATGTTTTTTGGGGGGATTCTTGCATCTCAGGAAATAGAATGAATTGTAACTCTCCGCTCTTGTTAATTTCTTAGTTTATATTTATTTATTTAAGGAATTCTTGTACATGTCAATAGCGTCACTCAACTATTTGGGTTGTTCAGGATGTCACCTTCTACTAGGACTACCGAGGGATTCTTTGACCTTGTAGAAGTGCACGCTCTAGCCAATGCAACCAAAAGACCGATCTGAGGGAGAGGGCCGGACATTATACTCCAACACTCCCCCTCACGTCTATGCTTCTTTGGAGCTATATGACGTGGGCAGCGGAAGCGGGGGCAGGCCGCAATTATTTATTGCGTTTACCGGGTTTTGAACCCTGGACCTCTTGGTTGTAAGTTTATGCACCTAACCAGTTCATCCATCAGACCGATCTGATGGAAGAGACTAGGCAGCACATTATACGTCAACACCCCCCTCACGTGTGGCTCCTCAGGCCTAAACGTGGATCGAAAGTGGGCTGCAATTTAATTGCGCCAGCGGGGTCTTGAACTCAAGACCTCTTGGCTCTGATACCATGTAGAAGTGCACGCTCTAGCCAATGCAACCAAAAGACCGATCTTAGGGAGAGGGCCGGACATTATACTCCAACAGACCTGAAGCGCATGCCTGGAGAGAAAGGTTGGCTGCTCGCGCGACGGCGCGTTCCGCTCCACTGCTGGATTCGTCGCAGGCCCCCACCAGTTTGTAATGCAACCCCCTTCTTGGCGGCCTGCTGATTGGTTCCTCGTCGGATGAGCAGAATAACCACCGAGAGGTGGCTCTTCTCTTCATCAACACCACAAACCAGCACTCAAGCAAGGACAGGTACCCTCTTCATGCGCATCCACCCCCATCAAATATATCTATCATCTAGTTACCCACCCTGGGAATGTAGTGGGAGATGTTGTTTGTTCATACATATCTATAATTCAAAGTTAGGATGACCATCACAGCATCTGTTGTTGTTAATATGATGCTTCTTTGTCTTGTCATGTGTACTAGTATGGTGTTGAAATGATGTGGCAATGAGATATGCAGGGAGCATCACATGGAAATGTGTCATTCAGTTTGCTTCTAAATTGTTATTTTCTGTGGTCTCCTGCAATTTATTTTGACAATCAAAAAGCACATGAGCTACTCGACTAGTGCTGCAGTGATGGGATTGAACGATGCATTGTGTACTAGTTCTATTTAACACCTTGTTTTTTGGGATTCAGTGGTCTGTTATTTTGGTATAATGGTGATGTGATTTCGCATTTCTGCTCTGTTAGTTCAGTTTGGTTGCTGTAAGATCCTATGGTCTTTCAGATATCTTCTGGGTGAACAATTGACAGTTTGACACACACTGTATTGCTTGCAGCTTCGAGAACTACCCCGTTACGCCATGTGCTTCTTCTCCGACCAACCTACGACACATATGTTGTCGGGGTGGGTACGTGCTCCCCTATATGTGTGTATTATGTTTTATCTTTGCCTACGATGTGTTTGACAAAAATCCAAGCATGCTGAGGGGAAGCTTTTGTGATTTGTTTATTTCTTATTTTCCTTAAATTTAGCTCCAATGAACTGAAATGGTTTGGCATCCAGCATCCATTTCTTTCCTGCATGTCATTCATCATCTCATCTCACCATGATGTATATGAGCACAGCTTAAAAGCTTTCTTCTTCCAACAGTTAGTGCTTTAACCTTCCAATGGTATTGTTTTGGGATGTTGTAAGTTGTAACCGTCCATAGGATCATGTCATCAGTTCTCAAGTCATACTATAGAAGGAAGCCATCAACTCTCTCTAGGGGAAAATGTTATGGCTGCATCATGTGCTTGAGCTACCACTACAATAGTCACAAATCCACGTTGGCTTCTCAAGACAAGATTTCAGTATGATATGATATATGCCTTATCCTGAGCAGTAGTAGAGATGATGCAACATAACCGCACTTGGAAAAATTATGTTTCTGAAATACTTCAACCGCGCGCCTTTATTTGTAATTTTTAGTTGCTTCGTAAAGTTAAAGGAGGAGTTGTTGTACATAAATTAAGTACATCCAGTTTGTAAGGGAACCATCTTTAGCTAGCGTACTTTTAAATATGATAAACTTTTTGGGTCTCCTTGCATTAGTGGTCATTCCTAGTATTATTCCAAGAAATAATATCCCACTATCATACCAAGATTCCTGTCAACAACAGCTATATGTTTTGTGTTGTAGACCCAGGGAGTAAGAGCTGGTGTGAGGATCCCATACAAAGGTACATTTGCTGCATTGACAAGAATATCACATGAGGAAGGTATCCGTGAACTATACATGTATCTTTCGACTCTAGATTGAACCATTCTGGTGACTCTAGATTTCTATGTTTTGATATGCTTGTTGATTTATTTTATTTCAAAAGTGGAGTCGTTCCTGCCTTGGTTCTATAATTGCTATCTGTGACCTGTCGAGTGATCTTAAGTTGAAATCATGATACTCTGCTGCATATATGTTTCAGTCCAAACATCCCACCTATGTTCCCTCATTGCTGGCTTAACTTGATTATTGTGTTTGTTAATTGTGCTGACGGGAAGTTGTGATGTTGCTCCAGTGGGCATAATGAAGCCTGGGGCAACTGTGGAGGCTAGGAAGGCGAGGGTCGACGCGATGCCGCCAAGACTTGGTTTCTGTGAAAGCATGTTCTTATTCTCTCCTGGTAGTAGCAGCCAACGCTTACTTGGTTTTGTTCATGAGCACAATCAAAATCAGTTGCTGAAGAGGACGGTGTCGGCGTGTACCAGCATGGATGGATGAAGTCACCGCCATAGTTAATTAAGTTGTTTTTCTCCTTTTCAGAAGAGAAGATAGTTCCACGATGTGTCCCTTTTTTGTGTGTGGAACAAACAAACATATTGATCGCGTTGGTATTAATAAAATTTCAGAATTCCTAAGAGGTTGATTGTTTGTTGATTGGGAGGTCCATGGATGAATGAACTGGGACCTGTTGTTATCCTCATGAAACAAATAGATTTGCTTGCTTGTAAACGCTGGCTTGATTGCCCATGCCAATGAACAATTAACAATTAGAAAGAAAGATGAGAGGTTCCTAGAACAACTAACAATAGGTACTGTTAGAATGAGTTGTGAACAAACAAATAGGATCCAGAATGACAAGCAAACAAAAAACGTTGTGAGAGGGTGGATGTGGAATTGTGGATCCACCAAAAGACGAGAATCAATCAAAGAAAAGAAAAAGTTAGGAAGGTCCTTTCCGTATGGTTACTAAGGTCGTTTTGTCGTATATGTATTGCTACTACTATAAAGAAGAGTATGGTGTGGAAAGTCCTTTTGCCATATATATTTTCTAAAATGAAGAAGGCATAGAGCCAATTCTTAGCGATAGTTTTCCGTAATACCCTTATATCTCATCAGTGCTTTTGCTGAGGAAATTATTTTTGCCATATATATATTGTTGTAAAAAGAGTATGGCGTGGAAGGTCAAGGGGTAGGGCGAATTCTTAGCGGTAGTTACCCTCGTCTCATTGGTGCTTTTACCGAGGATATCCCTTAAAATGTCGCAACATTAATTAAAAGCAGTTATAACATGTTCCACCATTGGCTGACACTTTTCCCCCGCCTCCCAAGTAATCCTTCCCGGTGCCTCAAGAGTTAATGCTCATGAGAAATCCATTAGCCAGAAATCTCAAGGGTTTGGATTGAGCCACCTCACCGATCCTTTCCTCTTGGCATAGACTCCTTTGTATCCACCATGAGCAAACCTCTCTCTACATATAGTACAAGTAGTGATCCATCCGCGTGCGGGATGCGCGTGCGACTTACGACGAGAGAGGAGGCTGTATGTGCGGTCGGCCACCAAATACTTGTGTTTTTGTGTGTCCCTTGTGAGTTGCGAGAGGAACAAGAAGGAGTTGCTCTCTTCATCCCCAACAGAAGCCTGCGCCGCTGTCTCTGTTGCCGCTGCAGTATGCGTGCGTGCGACACGGAGGAGCATGGGGACCGCTACTGGACCAGGAGATTGACATGAAACCTTGTGGAGAGGACAAGGGCTGTGTTGCGCACATGCGAGGCTACCCTCATCGGGCTCTCAACTTTTGTGCCGTCTGTCCGGAAAAAAACTTTAGGGCATGTTTGGTTCTTGCCAGAGGCTTCCCTGCCAATTCATGGGTGTGCCAAAAAGTTGGCGAGGTCTTCGCGCGCCCATGCATTGGCAAAATTTTGTGTTTTGACCCTTTTCTGAAATAAAATCAAGATCTGACCCTAGTTCGTAAAAATTTATAATCTGACCCTTTCTTATCGTCAAGGTCCCTGACGGTAGGGTATAACAGTCTACCGCCAAGGGCCTTGGTGGTAGGAAACACCCCTACCGCCAAACAGGCTGGCGGTAGCCTGTACAATCCTACAGCCAAGGTGCCCAGCGGTAGGTGCGAGCATGCAATGTATTCCGTACTTAGGAAAAAAAACAACCCTACCGTCAAGGGCCTTGGAGGTAGGTTGTTATACCCTACCGCCAGGGGCCTTGGCGGTAGGCTGTTATACCCTACCGCCAGAGGCCTTGGCGGTAAGAAAAGGGTCAGATCCCGATATTTTTGCAAAGTAGGGTCACATCTCGAATAAGTTTCGAAAAAGGGTCAAAACACGAAAATTAGCCCCATGCATTGCCAATTGTTGACGAAAAAATACACGCGGATTGAACTAGAAGGGTTGGTCTACCACGGGCGTGCCAAATAATTTGTTGCAATCCAATCAGCGACCATGCGCTCAGTCAACGCCAAAAAAATTGGCTAGGCATGTATCGACAACAATCCAAACAGCCTCTTAGTGCCATCTAAACCTTTTGTTTTAGATCCGATCCCTCTGTCCCATAATATAAGAACGTTTTTAACACTTGACATAGTGCTCCATCGCGGTGCCACAAAGCACAAAGCCTGGCCAGTTTTGTGTGTGAGGCCCGACAATTTTAGTGTCGAGGAGTAGGAGGATGAAGACATTGTTGGACGCCTATGCGTTGCTGACGTGCGCTTGAGATGCGTCGGCATTTTCCTAAAAAGGAAGGAATGATGCAACAAAGCGACGGTAAGTATTTCCCATGGTTATGAAACCAAGGTTATCGAACCAATAAGAGAACCACGCAACACTACGTAAACGGTACCTGCACACAAAGAATAAATACTTGCGACCCGACACGTTAAAGGGGTTGTCAATCCCTTTCGGGTAACGGTGCGAGAAATTGACGTGTTGATGGGATAAAATTGTAGTAGATTGAAAGATGCAAATAAAAGCAAGTAAAACGCGGCAATGTGTTTTGGTGTTTTTAGATAATATAGATCTGAAAATAAAAGTTGCAAATAAAGGAAAAGGCAAATGGCAAATAGATTTGAAAGTATATGATAGGAAAACAGACACGGGGGCCGTAAATTTCACTAGTGGTTTCTCTCGAAAAAATAGCATACTATGGGTAGACAAATTACTGTTGGGCAATTGATAGAAAAATAATAATTATGACGATATTCAAGACAATGATCATGTATATAGGCATCACGTCCAAGTTTAGTAAACCGACTCCTGTCTGCATCTACTACTATTACTCCACACACCGACCGCTATCCAGCATGCATCTAGTGTATTAAGTTCATGGAAAAACGGAGTAATGCAATAAGAATTATGACATGATGTAGACAAGATCTATTCATGTAGGAATAGACCCTATCTTTTTATCCTTAATAGCAATGATACATGCGTGCCTTGCTGCCACTTCTGTCACTGGGAAAGGACACCGCAAGATAAACCCATTACAAAGCACATCTTCCCATTGCAAGATAAATAGATCAAGTTAGCCAAACAAAACTCAAATATAGGAGAATAAATACGAGGATATAATAATCAAGAATGGATATTAAATCAACGAAAATCTGATCATAAACTCACAATTCACCGGATCCCGACAAACACACCGCAAAAAGTCATTACATCAAATAGATCTCCAAGAGACCATTGTATTGAGATAGAAAGAGAGAAGAAGCCATCTAGCTACTGCCTACGGACCCGTAGGTCTGTAGTAAACTACTCACGCATCATCGGAGATGCACCAATGAAGATGATGAACCCCTCTGTGATCGTGTTCCCCTCCGGCGGAGTGCCGAAAAAGGGCTATAGATTGGATCTCGTGGTTCTGGAACTTGCGGCGGCTGGAATAAAATTTCGTCGACTCCCCTAGGGTTTCTGGAATATTAGAGTATTTATAGAGCGAAGAGGCGGTGCGGGAGGCCACCGAGATGGGCACAACCCACCAGGGCGCGCCTGGCCCCCAGACGCGCCCTAGTGGGTTGTGGGCCAGGCGCGCCCTGGTGGGTTGTGCCACACTCGGTGCACCCCCGGGTGCTTCTCTGGCCCACTTGATGTCTTCTGGACCAAAAAAATCCACAAAACGTTTCGCTGCATTTGGACTCCGTTTGATATTGATTTTCTGCAATGTAAAAATAAGCAAAAAACAGCAACTGGCACTAAACACTATGTCAATAGGTTAGTCCCAAATAATGATATAAAATGATTATAAAATCATTTTAAAACAGCCAAGAATGATAATATAACAATATGAAACAATAAAAATTATAGATACGTTGAAGACTTATCAGTTGCCTCGATGGCCTTCTTGACCTCCCTTGGCGTCAAGTAGGGCGTGCATTAAGGTTAGCGCCCCCCCCCCCCCCCCCCCCGCTTGTGGGGGCATCATGGTGATGGTGGAGAATGGACAAAGAGGTGGGTCCCTGGAAGGATCATATACAATATACAATGTTTGTGTACACACATCTATCTGCGGACCAAAAAATTGAGTGCACCTCCATCTGGATGTACAGTACAACATTGGCGATCAGTTAGATGCAGATGTTGGGTAAGAGCAGCCCTCCCTAAGCATGCAGCAGTGCGTATCGGGGCGCGACATGACCAGGTAGCCCTCGTCACCCCAATCATCTGCATAAGAGTTCTTGAGAATGTACGAGCTGAAGTTGTAACCAACAACTAAGAGTTGGTGATCGTTCTGACTTATGCACTGCTTGTCCTTGTCATATATGATGTTATGTTATGTTATACTCCAAATTCAAGTATAAAGAGAAAGGCTAACCTCTTACGAGGGAGCAGAGCGAGGCCAGTTGCTGGTAGGCTTGGGGTTGGGGGGGGGGGCGAAGCCCCCCTGTATGGATTAACATTGACCTAGGTCACCTGTGTTATATATACCTCTTGTAAGCCGCCGCACGGGGTAAGTTGATCAGTTGTAAATCCACTGTGTTTGTAACCTCCCCCGATATAGTGAACATTTGTTGGCTGGCGCCTGTGGTTTTTCCCCTTCATGTTGGAGTAGTTTTCCACGTTAAATCCCATATCTCCTACTTGTTTTCATTCTTCGTCGTGTTGATCTGCCTGTCGTGCCTCTAATAGATGTCGCCCTCGTAACCTCTGAAGTCTGTGTTGCTATCGTCGACAGGGGCCGACTATGCGGCTGCCCAAAGTAGTTGGTACTCGTCGTCGGGTCACGTCTCTTCGAACCCACGCATGATAAGGTCGTCTTGGCACGGTGTAGCGGTGGCGTGGCATGTAACCTTCACTCCTATGTAGGGATAAGAGGTCGACGATGTGACACCATTCTTGGCCACATACTGGAAAGAATCGCAATCGACCAGCTCTTCCTAGGACAGCTGCACCAGCTTCGCCTTATTTCTCGCCCCTATGATGGCGTGGTGAGCCTCCATGGCGCCCCTCGCAGAGAAGGCCCAGCCATAGGTCCCCTAGTCCAGGACTAGACCCAGGCATGGTTGGTCACTTCACGTCTTCTCACGCCAATCCCAATAGACTGGGAGGGACAAGTCGCCGCCACGCCTTTTCATGAACGAAGGAGTGGTGAGGTTGAGGTTCCGGTTGCGCCGGCGCCGCTCCGTAGCCGACGTTGTCATGCGACACTTATAGTTGTGGTGAACTTGTGGGCGCACAGGTCGGCGAAGGCGTTTAGACCCGGAGCCCGGCCTCCTATGACTCCAGCACGAGACGTGACGCAGAGTGCCGTCTCCTTTTTGAACACAGTATAGACGTAATCGCTCATACATACGAACATACACTCATCCCTATGACCACACACGCACACCCTACCCCTATGAGCACATTCGAGAGACTGAGCCGGCATATCATCTTGAGATGTACGAAGTTATTATAGGCGCCTGGTCGTTGATGGAAACGTCTCCTTTCACTGAAAGCGTATCAACGGAAATCGTGAAATAAATCCAGAAATAATGCGAGCTCCAAGACTTGAATCCTGATGGGATGAAGATACCACTGTCACTCTAATCATCCATCCATCGTCTCCTTAAACATATGGAATCAGCGGAACATCTCTGTAGGGTCGCGTTCTACGTTGTAGCGTGCGCCCCACATCTCATAAAGCTCCCACAGCGATGCGTTGGAGTGGCACAATTTTGTGTTTTGACCCTTTTCTGAAAGTTAGTCGAGATCTGACCCTAGTTTGTAAAATTTCGGGATCTGACTCGTTTACCTACCGCCGTAGTGTTTGGCGGTAGTGTATAACCACCTACCGCCAGGGGTCTTGGCGGTAGGACTTAGCTAAGCTGTCACGTCCACTTAACGTGAAAAGATACCCTACCGCCAGGACCTTTAGCGGTAGGCTATGTATTCCTACCGCCATGCGGTTCGGCGGTAGACCTACTCGATCTTTTTTGTGCGCGGAAATGTCAGAACATGGGTAGGTCGCATGCATGCTGCATAGTAGGTGTAATACCGTCAGTGGCCTCCTGTTCACACAGCATGAGCTTCTGACCGTAGGCTTCTCCAATTCGAATAAGAGCATATTCAGCCGTTGCGCCCTCAAGACGCGCCGAAAACCGCCGCTTGGGGGCGAGCCGGCGCTATTTTAGGCATCGGGGCGAGCACGTTCCCAGCCACCGCCCCCAGGCCGCCCCACAGTTCGGCCATAATGCAACAAACACAGCCGGAACTCAGCAAACACGACCAAATTTGAACAAACACGGCATATTTCTGATAAATTTAGGTGTTTTTACATGAAAAAAGGGCGAAAAAAAACCCTAAACTACGGGTCGAAGTAGACGCTGAGCAACACGTAGTCGTCGCCGGCGTCCTCCTCCTGCTTCTCCTCCTTGACACGGTCGGCGCTGCTGCTCGACCCCTCACCCCAGCGAGCTGCTTCACGGCGACGACGTTCGGCGATCTCCTCCAGGGCGCGGCGCTGGCGGTCCAGCTCAATGCGCGCGTAGTCCTCGCGCGCCCACTTCAAGGCGGCCTCTTCTTCGTCGACCTCCTCGGCGAGAACAGGCTCCGGCTTCACGGCGGCGAGGCCCGGCTTTGGCTTCACCGTCGCCAGCCATGGCTCCCTCTTCGGCTTGACGAGGCGAGGAGGAGGAGCCACGGCCGCCGTCGTTGATGACGAGGCCGGCACCGCGGGTGCGTCTACCGAGCGGCATCTCGGCCGGCTCTGGCTTGACGCTGACCAAGGCCGGCGCGTCGGAGGAGTGAGAAGAGGATCGGGAGGAGAAGGAGGAAGAGGAGGATGACCAACCCATCATCCTCCTCGGCAGCCACGCGCCGCCGCTTCGAACGCTCGGGTACTCGAACGGCGGATCGTTGCCGTCCTCGAGGTGCGCAAGCATGTGATACGTCCAAAACGTATCTATAATTTCTGCTTGCTCCATGCCTCTTTTGTGTGATATTGCTATGATATTTATGCACTTCCATACACTTTTGATCATACTTGGACTAACCTATTAACTCAGTGCACCACAGTGCCAGTTCCTGTTTTCTGCTGTTTTTCTATTTCAGGTTTCCCCCATATTAAAAGTGCCCTAAAAATTCCGGGAAAAATACAGGAAAAATCAGCGTATCGGGAGCTTCCAGGAAAACCAAGGCAGGGCCAGAGGGGAGCCTGGGGTGGCCCAGGCGGCCACCCGGCGCGGCCCCACCCCTGGCCGCGCCAGGGGGGCGCCTGGGGCCCCACCTCCGCCTCTGGTGACCCCCCTTTAGCATATGTATTGAACGCGTCCCGAAACCCTCGAGGACGGAACCGTTTTTCGCGATCCCATCTCTGTTCCGCCGCCGCCGCGCTTCCAAGATCGGGAGCACCAGGAGAACTCTTCCCGGCACCCTGCCGGAGGGGAGAACCACCACCGGGAGCTTCTCCACCACCATGGACGCTTCCCGGATGAGTTGTGAGTAGTCCCCCTTGGACCATGGGTCCATGACCACTAGCTATGTGATGTTCTCCTCCCCTCTTTGTTCTTCATCGATTAGACCTCGTGAGCTGCCCTACATGATCGAGGCACATATGTAATCTTTATGCTGTTGCTATGCTGAGTTTGCTGGGATCCGATGGATTATGAGATTATGTTCAGATTGTGTGTGAGTAATATATTTGATTCACCTCTTTTATATTTATGTTCTTGAGTAATTCTTGCATGTTCTCCGTTGCTATTTATTGCTTTGGCCGAGTAGTAGGTAGTAACTCCAAGAGGGAACGTTATGCTTGATTGTGGGTTCATGCCCCTCGATGACTAGTTTGAGTGACAGAAACATAAGTCTAGGGGATGTGCTGTTGCCACAGGGGGGAAAACAACGGTGCTTGTACTTGCGGGTGCAAGGATTGTTTACTTTACGCAAAGTTCTTTTAATGCAGTTGTCTGTTGCTTTGAGTTTACATTTTGGGTGGGATTCGCAACTTAATACCAGCGAGATGTTCTGGATAGATATCTCAAGGTGGATGATTAGTAGTAGATGCAGATGGATTTCGGTCTACTTTCCTTGGCGTACCGCCCATGCTTTTGAGCCTCTATCTTTCTTTACAGCATAGTTAGCATTGGTTTGCGCACATAATCCTGTCAATTGCCCAGTTGTAATTTGTTTACCTCGCTTAGCTGTTTTATCGTCTTTTGGGAGAGAGACATCACTAGTGAACATCATGGGACCCCGGTCCATATTACCATCACTGATCACACCCGCTATTTACTTCCTATTCTTATTTCCTAGTTGCAGTCATACCTATCACTATTATCTCTTGCGTTTGATCCTTTGTAAACGACAAGGCCGGAGGGATTGACAACCTCTCGGTACTCGTTCGGAGCAAAGTTATTTGTATCTGTGTGCAGGTCCTGTCAAGCAAAAGTTTCTGGCGCTATTGACACCTTCTTGTCGACCCTCGGAGTCTCACGGGATTCGATCCTTGGTATCTTTGCCAAGGGAAATTTGCCGCTACGCTACATCTCAAACCTTCCACTTGGGGTAACCAACGAGGGGCGAGAAGCCATCAAGCAAGTCTCTGGCGCCGTCGCCGGGGACTCCACTCTTCAAGATAGGGGAGTTGCACGCTATCTTTTATCTTTGCTTTTTAGTCTTGTTAGTTTACCTTTCAGTTTTCTTTATGTCTTTTCACTAGTTTTGCTTAATGGAAAACAACAAAAATATGAGAGAGCTTTATAAGCTCTACCTTGCTTTGGGACATGATGTGTTTGAAGAGAAAATTAAAAAATCTATGGAACTTTATTATTTGCATAACAATCATGATGGTGGTGATGTTATTAGTATGCTTTCTTTGAATATCAATATTGCTAATGACATGGAAAGCTCTAAGCTTGGGGATGACACGTTTGATGAACATGATATTTTTAGTCCCCCAACTTTTGAAGAGAAAATTTACTTTGATGATACTTTGCTTCCTATATATGATTACAATGATGAATACGATGTTTCCAGTCCACCTACTATTGAGGATAAAATTTATTATGATTATGATATGCCTCCTAAATACAATGATTACCATGATGGTTATGATTGCTTTACTCTCACTATTCCTAATAAGAAAGATTTTGCTTATATGAAGAGTAATGATACCTTTTTGCATGTGGATCATGGTAACAATGCTTTATGTGATGCTTATATTGTTGAGTTTATTCGTGATCCCATTGAAAATTATTATGAGAAGGGAACATATGCTTATAGATATTTCAATAATATCAAGTTCCCTTTCTTTATGTTGAAGGTTTTGAAGCTGCACTTGTTTTGTCTTCCTATGCTTATTGCTTTGTGCTTCAATGAATTATTATACTGCAATATTCCTATGCATAGGAAGCATGTTAGGCTTAAATGTGTTTGGTATTTGCTTCTTGATGCTCTCTTTTGTTCTTCAACTCTTATTCCTACGAGAGCATCATTAAAGTCTTAAGCCTATCTTTATGGCTAAAAAGAAAGAGCTCTAGGGAGACAACCCTTGTTATATTTGCTTTCAGTTTGTTCTTTCAGTTTTAGTGGTCTTGATGTTTGTTACTACTGTAGCAACATCATTGTATCGTTATTTTTCAGCTTTGTGCCAAGTTTAGCCTCCGATTGCAAGAAAGTTCAAAAGTTGTGACGTGCAGTCCAGAAAACAGATTCTATCCTTGGACAGAAAAATTCGTATAAAATCACCAGATCATCTTTTTGGTCTGAATTGTTTTGACAGAGTGCTCTATACAATTGGCTTTCGGGTGTCTGTTCTGAGTTTTTTGATTTGAGTTGCAGAAGTGCCCCGAAAAAATTATTTACTACCTGCTGGTCTGTCTTTCACAGATTATGTCCTGTTTTGCCTTTTCTTCGTTTTGCAAACCTTGAGCTTGCTTTTTCTTTGCAAAAACCTTTTGGCAATCTTGAGAAACAGTAGCTCTTCAAGATATCTTTATTTCCAGTAGGGAAAAATTATTTTATTGTGGGTACTAACCTCGCTAATCAGATTATGGTGAGTTATGTATGAAGGGAGTTTTCATGTGTGCGAGGGAAGATGATAAAAAGATTCAGGAGGGTCAAACGCTCAAGCATGGGGATGCCCCCGTGCACCCCCAAGAAATATTCAAGAAGACTCAAGCGTCTAAGCTTGGGGATGCCCCCGTGCATCCCCTTCTCCATCAACAATTATCAGTTCGTCTTTCGTTCCACTATATTTTAATCACTTCATGCGTTATGTGCTATGCTTGGAGCGTCTTGCTCTTAGTTTCCTTTTTTTTAGTTTTCTTTAGTTTTGCTTGCTGTTCATAACGAGTTAGAACCCAGATTTCTTTGTGTGGGAGAGAAACACGCTCCACTTCAACCTAGAACACAACATAGGATTTTCATGCTTATCTTTGATGTGTGTGTTCTTTGTCTTTCCATAGCTACTGTCATGTTTAGCTCTTAGTTTTCATGATTTTCTTTTTAAAGAGCTTTTGTTTAGTTGGTTGTTGAACTCTCTTGAGTTTTCATGTTTATCTTGTTAAGAGAGTTTGTCTGTTGCACTGAGTTGTGTGTCTTAACTTAAAGTAGGTAATTGAGGTTGCTATTTAATTTTAGTAGTAACTTGCAATAGTTTTGAAGTATTGCCATGAGTAATGTCTGAACTTTTGGTGTCAAGAGCTTTAGCCTATTAGTGATAGATGTCGTATTTTGGGCAATCCGTGTTTATTTTCGAAAACCTACAAAATAGTTGAGAACTTTAGCTACTAAAAGGATCACTAATCTTTGGAGGGATCGAATATTAGAGTACACTCACGTACCATGGGTCGAGGATGCGCAAGGGTAACCAAACCCCCATACACACCTCCTCGGGGTACTTGTCTCTTTGTGAACCTCCTAATTAGATTGAGAGTTACCGATAATAAGTGCATGAGTTCTTCGGACTAATGTGAGTATTCGAAAGTTGACACTTCCACCTATCCATATTTTTCTAGCCTCTTCGGTACCGTGCATTGCCCTTTCTCACCTCGAGAGTTGGCGCATACTTCGCCGGTGCATCCAAATCCTTGGCACGATACGCTCTGTCATCATAAGCCTCATTATATCCTTCCTCAAAACATCCACCATACCTACCTATTAAGGCATTTCCATAGCCTTTCCGAGATACATTGCCATGCAACATCCATATTCTCATGACTAGATCTTCATGTCATACATGCTTTTTGCTTGATCGATGAGCCGCATGCTAGTTGGGCCTTGCCCTAATCATTGCTACATGACGCGCTAGTATCATTGCATATCCTGCTACACTGGCAGAGGCATACATTTGCATACATCATGATAGTTTCATTTTCTTGATGTTGAGTACTTTTGTAAAGTGTGAAAGATCTTCTATACTTCTTGTAATACATAGAGTGTTGCCCCTAAAGTGAGGAAAAGATCCCAAAGAGGACAAATCAAAAGATCCCAAAGAGGACAAAATCAAAAGATCTCAAAGAGGACAAATGAGAGATAAATAGAAAGAGCCATTGAGGCCACAAAAAATAAAAAAATAGAAAAAAAAGAGAAAAAGAAATAAAAAGAGAGAAGGGGGCACACTACTATTTCTTTTGAGAGATCCACACTCGTACTCCATCTTATACTTTGTACTCCATAGAGATTATCATTTATGCATATAGCTATGTGGGGACCTTTACACTATAGAACTTGGCTTGTATATTCCAATGATGAGCCTCCTCAAAAGAGCTCTAGGTCTTCTTGAGCAAGCAAGTTGGATGCACCCCCACTAGTTCCATTGGAGAGCTTACCTTAGCTCATATGTGCATCCGTTGCATGGCAATCCCTACTCCTCGCATCGTATCTATCATTTGGCTTTCTATCGCCGATGATTGTCCTCATTGATGTGAGCCTTTCACACCTTTTTTGTCTCCCCCTCTATCATTTTTCTCTCTTTTCCATCCTAAGTGTCGACTTTCTTGCTTACGCTCATCCATTGCATGAGTGCTCAAAATATCGAAACGGAGTGGATCATTTTGACTTGTACCTGGCTGACGGTCTGGTGATGAGTCAAGATAAGATTCCAAAGAAGACCAAGTGTGAAACTTTAGTAGATTAAGTTCTCAACAATACAAAAACTATGTTTTACTCTCTCATATATCCCTATCCCCTTTCTTGCACGCAAACACCATTTGGAGACATTCGAGTCACGGACAGCGAGAGCTCTTGCACCTTTATGTTCTTATTTTGCTTGTTACAACACTAATATAGACTCTTGTTTGTTATGACTTGAATTGAATTACATGCCTTGATTGCTTTACTTAAAAGTTCTTATATGGTTGATAGCATGTCACCACAGAAATTATGCTTGTTATCATTTACCTACTCGAGGACGAGCAGGAATTAAGCTTGGGATGTTGATACGTCCAAAACGTATCTATAATTTCTGCTTGCTCCATGCCTCTTTTGTGTGATATTGCTATGATATGTATGCACTTCCATACACTTTTGATCATATTTGGACCAACCTATTAACTCAGTGCACCACAGTGCCAGTTCCTGTTTTCTGCTATTTTTCTATTTCAGGTTTCCCCCATATTAAAAGTGCCCTAAAAATTCCGGGAAAAATACAGGAAAAATCAGCGTATCGGGAGCTTCCAGAAAAACCAAGGCAGGGCCAGAGGGGAGCCTGGGGTGGCCCAGGCGGCCACCCGGCGCGGCCCCACCCCTGGACGCGCCAGGGGGGCACCTGGGGCCCCACCTCCGCCTCTGGTGACCCCCTTTGGCATATATATTTCACGCGTCCCGAAACCCTCGAGGACGGAACCCTTTTTCGCGATCTCATCTCTGTTCCGCCGCCGCCGCGCTTCCAAGATCGGGAGCACCAGGAGAACTCTTCCCGGCACCCTGCCGGAGAGGAGAACCACCACCGGGAGCTTCTCCACCACCATGGACGCTTCCCGGATGAGTTGTGAGTAGTCCCCCTTGGACCATGGGTCCACGACCAGTAGCTATGTGATGTTCTCCTCCCCTCTTTGTTCTTCATCGATTAGACCTCGTGAGCTGCCCTACATGATCGAGGCACATATGTAATCTTTATGCTGTTGCTATGCTGAGTTTGTTGGGATCCGATGGATTATGAGATTATGTTCAGATTGTGTGTGAGTAATATATTTGATTCACCTCTTTTATATTTATGTTCTTGAGTAATTCTTGCATGTTCTCCGTTGCTATTTATTGCTTTGGCCGAGTAGTAGGTAGTAACTCCAAGACGGAACGTTATGCTTGATTGTGGGTTCATGCCCCTCGATGACTAGTTTGAGTGACAGAAATATGAGTCTAGGGGATGTGATGTTGCCACAAGGGGGAAAACAACGGTGCTTGTACTTGCGGGTGCAAGGATTGTTTGCTTTACGCAAAGTTCTTTTAATGCAGTTGTCTATTGCTTTGAGTTTACACTTTGGGTGGGATTCACAACTTAATACCAGCGAGATGTTCTGGATAGATATCTCAAGGTGGATGATTAGTAATAGATGCAGATGGATTTCGGTCTACTTGCCTTGGCGTACCGCCCATGCTTTTGAGCCTCTACCTTTCTTTACAGCATAGTTAGCATTGGTTTGCGCACATAATCTTGTCAATTGCCCAGCTGTAATTTGTTTACCTCGCTTAGCTGTTTTATCGTCTTTTGGGAGAGAGACATCACTAGTGAACATCATGGGACCCCGGTCCATATTACCATCACTGATCACACCCGCTATTTACTTCCTATTCTTATTTCCTTGTTGCAGTCATACCTATCACTATTATCTCTTGCGTTTGATCCTTTGTAAACGACAAGGCTGGAGGGATTGACAACCTCTCTGTACTCGTTGGGGGCAAAGTTATTTGTATCTATGTGCAGGTCCTGTCAAGCAAAAGTTTCTGGCGCTATTGACACCTTCTTGTCGACCCTCGGAGTCTCACGGGATTCGATCCTTGGTATCTTTGCCAAGGGAAATTTGCCGCTACGCTACATCTCAAACCTTCCACTTGGGGTAACCAACGAGGGGCGAGAAGCCATCAGCATGCCGCTGAGCGTGCGGCCCGGGACGCCCCACCACAGGCGGCGGCCCTCGTTGTTGTTGCGGCCCCGTGGCGCCGGCGCGTTGTTGATGGAGGCGAGCCGCTCCTCCTGTCGGCGTTCGAAGAACGCCGCCCACGCCGCGTGGTTGCCGACGGCGTACTCCGGGAGCGCCCGCTCCGCAGCCGTCAGCGGCGCCCGCGCACGCTCGATCTCGGCATGGAAGTAGGCGGGCGTCTCGGGGACGGGCAGAGGGGGACAGGGACGCCGCCAGCGCTGAGCCTCCACCGCGACGGAGCATGTACGTCGGGCGGCGCGGGGTAGTTGGCCTCGTGGAGGAGGTACGCCTCCCACTCATGCAGCGAGCGGCGGCCAAAACCGTTGGCCGCCGCCGCGTCGCCGGGGTACCTCGCGCTCATGGTTGCCGGGTGGGAAGTGCGGTGATACATCCAAAACGTATCTATAATTTCTGCTTGCTCCATGCCACTTTTGGGTGATATTGCTATGATATTCATACACTTCCATACACTTTTGATCATATTTGGACTAACTTACTAATCCAGTGCACCCCAGTGCCAGTTTCTGTTTTCGGTTGTTTTTGTATTTCAGATTTTCACGTTTCGAGAACTGCCCAAAAAAATCCAGAAAAATTATATAAAAAATCAGCATTCCGGAAACAACACTGCGTCCGAAGGGCAGCCTGGGGGGGCCACCAGGGCTCCAGGCGCCCTGGCGGCGCCCACCCCCTAGGCCGCGCAGGGGGGCGCCTGGGCCCCCCGAAGCTCCCCCGGTGCCCTACTTTGGCATATATTTAAAGGGTCCTCCGTAACCCTCAGAACAGGAACTCTTTTCGCGATCCCATCTCTGTTCCGCCGCCGCCGCCGCTTCCAAGATCGGGAGCACCAGGAGAACTCTTCCCGGCACCCTGCCGGAGGGGAGGATCACCACCGGGAGCTTCTCCACCACCATGGACGCCTCCCGGATGACTCGTGAGTAGTCTCCCTTGGACCATGAGTCCATGACCAGTAGCGATGTGATGTTCTCCTCCCGTTCTTGTGCTTCACTAATTAGTCCTCGTGAGCTGCCCTACATGATCGAGGCACCTATGTAATCCTTATGCTGTTGCTATGTTGAGTTTGCTGGGATCCGATGGATTATGAGATTATGTTCAGATTGATCTTGAGTAATATATTTGATTCACCTCTTTTATATTTTTGTTCATAAGTAATTCTTGCATGTTCTCCGTTGTTATTTATTGCTTTGGCCGAGTAATAGGTAGTGACTCCAAGAGGGAACGTTATGCTCGATTGTGGGTTCATGCCCCTCGATGACTAGCTTGAGTGACAGAAACATGAGTCTAGGGGATGTGCTGTTGCCACAAGGGGGAAAACAACGGTGCTTGTGCCCGCGGGTGCAAGGATTGTTTACTTTACGCAAAGTTCTTTTAATGCAGTTGTCTGTTGCATTGAGTTTACACTATGGGTGGCACTCGCAACTTAATACCAGCGAGATGTTCTGGATAGATATCTCAAGGTGGATGATTAGTAGTAGATATTGATGGATTTCGATCTACTTACTTTGGCGTACCGCCCATGCTTTGAACCTCAACCTTTCTTGCTATGTAGTCAGCATTGGTTTGCGTTCGTGGTCCTGTCAATTGCCCAGCTGTAATTTGTTTACCTCACATAGCTGTTTTATCGTCTTTTGGGAGAGAGACATCACTAGTGAACATCATGAGACTCCGGTCCATATTACCATCATTGATCACATCCACTATTTACTTTTCGCTATTTACTTACTATTACAAAACACTATCTATCACTACTATCATTGCTTTTAACCCTTTGTGAACTACAAGGCCGGAGGGATTGACAACCTCTCTGTACTCGTTTGGAGCAAAGTTATTTGTATCTGTGTGAAGGTCCACGTTGATTGCTACTAATCTGGCGCCGTAGCAGTTGACACCTACTTGTTGAACCTAGGAGTCTCTGGGGATTCGATCATTGGCATCTTTGCTAAGGGAAAACACTTCTACAATACTGCATCTTACACCTTCCACTTGGGGTAACCAACGAGGGGTTCGAGGCCCATCAAGGAGTATTTTATGGCGCCGTTGCCAGGGACTCCACTCTTCAGGATAGGGGAGGTGCATGCTATCTTTTACTTTTGCTTTTTAGTCTTGTTAGTTTACCTTTCATTTTTGCTTTAGTACCCTTTTATTGAAAATCACAAAAATAGTTATCTTGCTTGCTTGCTACTATGGGTTCCACCGAGAATACCAAGTTGTGTGACTTCACTAGTCACAACAACGATGACTTTATCAGCACACCTATCACTACACCTGCCACTTCAGCACCTTCATATGAAATTAAACCTGCTTTACTGAACTTAGTCATGAGAGAACAATTCTCCGGTGCTGGAGATGATGCTGCTTTACACTTGAACAACTTTATTGAACTTTGTGATATGCAAAAGTACCAAGAAATAGATGGTAATATTGTTAAGCTTAAGCTTTTTCCTTTCTCCTTGAGAGGAGGAGCTAAAATTTGGTTTCAGTCTTTGCATAGAAATAGCATAGATTCATGGGACAAGTGCAAAGATGCTTTTATTGGAAAATACTATCCACCTGCTAAAATTATCCAACTTAGAAGTAACATCATGAATTTTAAACAATTGGATAATGAACACGTTGCCCAAGCTTGGGAACGTATGAAGTCTCTTATCAAAAACTGCCCTACTCACGGTTTAACTACTTGGATGGTTATCCAAACTTTTTATGCAGGCTTGAACTTTACCTCGCGGAACTTGTTAGATTCGGCCGCGGGAGGAACTTTTATGTCAACTACACTTGGTGCTGCCACGAAACTTCTTGATGAGATGATGACCAACTATTCCCAATGGCACACCGAACGCGCTCCAACAGGTAGGAAGGTAAACTCTGTCGAGGAGATTTCCTCCCTCAATGAAAAAGTTGACTTGATCATGTCTCTACTTTCGAAGCAATCTACTGTTGATCCTCGTGATGTTCCTTTAAATTCTTTGATTGCTCAAGAACAAGTAGATGTGAACTTTATCTCTAGAAACAATTTTAACAACAATGCTTATAGGAGTAACTTTGGTAACAATCCTAGACCGTTCCCCTCTAACTCTTATGGGAACAACAATGCTTATCCTAGTTCCAAGAACTTCAATACTGAACTAGAGACCATGCTTAGAGATTTCATCACTACCCAAAAAGCCTTTAATAAGAATGTAGAAGAGAAACTACATAAACTAGATGATCTTTCTTTTAATGTAGACCACTTAGCCAATGAGGTAAAATTGCTAAAAATTGAAACTTCTCCTCTTAAGGAGAGGGAAGTCATCCCTATTAATGCTACTCAAGTGCAAATCAATGAAAACATTAGGATGATGGCTAAACTTAAAGAAATATGGGCTAGAGAAAGGGAGGAAGAGGAAAGAATTAAGAGCCTTCCTACCCACCACATTGTTGCTACTATCCAAGTTATTGAGGATGTTCAAACTCTTAGCACCCAATGTACTCCTGGTCCCAATGGACCTATTAATGGTGATGCTATGACTATAGAAGCTACCAAACAGGAGAACCTTAAGGACACCACTACCACTTTACTTGATGCTCGTGACCTTGATTTTGATAATTGCACTCTTACCGAAGTTATTGATTTCCTTCACAAGGTGTCTAGAGATCCCCGCACTAGCACGCTTAACCTTGCCTTCACAGAGCATATCACTAATGCTCTCATCAAAGCTAGGGAGGAGAAACTTAGAGTATAAGCCTCCATACCTAGAAAGCTAGAAGATGGTTGGGATCCTATGATAAAAATTAATTTGAATGACTTCTCTTGTTATGCATTATGTGATGTTGGTGCTAGTACCTCTGTTATGCCCAAAAGGATATATGATATGCTTAAATTGAAACCTTATGATTCTTGTTCTTTTGGTGTTCGCCTCGTTGATTCTTCCATAAAGTAACCTTTGGGGAGGATCGACGATGTTCTTATTGTTGTCAATGATAATTATGTGCCCGTTGATTTCACTATTATGGATATTGAATGTGATCCTTCATGTCCAATTATTTTGGGACGTCCTTTTTTACGCACCGTTGGTGCTGTCATTGACATGAAAGAGGGTAATATAAAATTTCAGTTTCCTCTCAAGAAAGGGATGGAACACTTCCCTCGTAAGAAGGTCAAGTTACCTTTTGAGTCAGTTGTACGGGCTAGCTATTCTTTTACTCTTGATAAAACTTGATCTATGCATTATGCCTAGCTTAAAGGCATAAAAGAAAGCGCTTTTGGGAGGCAGCCCACATAAATAATTTTTTTTGCTTTTGTTGTGTCTTGATGTTGTTTACTGCTGTAGCATCATCATTGTATCTTTACTTTTCATATTTGTGCCAAGTATAGCCTCTGATTGCTAGAAAGTTCAAAAGTTGTGAGGTGCTGTCCAAGAAACAGATTTTGTCCTTGGATAGAAAAATTCGTATAAAATCACCAGGTCATCTTTTCGGTCTAAATTTTTTCGACAGCGTTCTCTATATAATTGTCTTTCGTGCTTCTGTTCTGAGTTTTTTTATTTGAGATGCAGAAGTATCCCGAATAGATCAATTACTACCTGTTGTTCTGTTTTTCACAGATTCTGTCCTGTTTTGCCTTTCCTTCACTTTGCAAATCAAGAACTTGCTTTTTCTTTGCAAAAACCTTTTGGCAATCTTGAGAAACAGTAGAACTTCAAGAATATCCTTATTTCCAGCAAGGTATAATTATTTTATTAAGGGTACTAACCTTGCTAATCAGATTATGATGAGTTATGTATGAAGGGAGTTTTCAAGTGTGCGAGGGAAGATGATAAAAAGATTCAGGAGTGTCAAGCGCTCAAGCTTGGGGATGCCCCCGTGCACCCCCAAGAAATATTCAAGGAGACTCAAGCGTCTAAGCTTGGGGATGCCCCCGTGCATCCCCTTCTCCATAAACATTATCAGTTCGTCTTTCGTTTCGCTATATTTTTATCACTTCATGTGTTATGTGCTATGCTTGGAGCGTCTTGCTTTTAGTTTTCTTTTTAGTTTTTCATAACGAGTCGGAACTCAGCATTCCTTTATGTGGGAGAGAAACACGCTCCACCTCTACCTAGAACATAACATAGAATTTTCATGTCTATCTATGTTGTGTGTGTTCTTTGTCTTTTAATAGCTACTATCATGCTCTGCTCTTAGTATTCATGCTTATCTTTAGTTGATTGCTTGAACTCTCTTTAATTACCATGCTCACCTTATTAAGAGAGTTTGCTTCCGTTGCATTGGTTAATGTGTCTATGATAAAGATGCTACTTGCATGATGGTGCTTAGTAGTTCAGGTTTTCTTATGGTTGATCTCAAATAGCTGGGGGGGTCCCAATGTGTTATTGGAGTACCAACATGATTTGTTTGCCTATGATATGGTATGGTTTAGTAATATCTTCCTTCGAGAATTTATTTTGATTGACTTGGCGTATGCTCACGCATATTTAAGACTGTAAAGAAAGTCTGTCAAGCCTTGATGATCTTTTATTTCTAAGTAGCGATATAACTTCCATGCCTGATTCAATATTGCTTTGTCGCTCTGCATGATTATGACTGTCATTGCTCTCTTAGTTGGTCGCTCCCAGTCTTTTGCTAACCTCCACCTGCACTAAGCAAACTAACCATGCAATACATAGCTCATGGAAAAGTAGCTTAAAAACTATTGTGGTAAAGAATATGTTGCTTATGTATCTTATTTCTTATAAGTTGCTTGCTGAGCGGTAACCATGTTTCTGGGGACGCCAATAACTATCACACTTTTGTTGAATATCATGTGAGTTGCTATGCATGTTCGTCTTGTCTGAAGTAAGGGTCATTTACCGTGGGTTGAATGACTATGCATATTGTTAGAGAAGAACATTGGGCCGCCAACCAAAGCCATGTATAATGGTGGAAGTTTTAGCTTGGACCTTAATCCTCAATCTCTCATGACAATTTGCTTATGCATTAAAGAGGAGTCCATCATCTATTTTCTATGTTGTCCCGGTATGGATGTCCTCAAGTTGAGATCTATCAAAAACGAGAAATCAAATGCCATTTATCTCCTTGGACCTTTGTACAGGTGGCATAGAGGTACCCCTTTGTGACACTTGGTTGAAACATATGTAATACAATGATAACCCATGGAGATCCGAGCTAATTAGGACAAGGTGCGAGCACTATTGGTATTCGATGCATGAGGCTTGCAACTTATAGGATGTTTTATGCATGACACATATGAAGTACTACTACCGTTGACACAATTGCTTCCATGTTTTCAAAATAAAAACCTCTAGCACATAACCATTCTTTCACTTTTTATGTTAAAGCACCAACTACGGAGAGCATGATTGTCATTCTGAGTGTAATGTGCATTGTCCCAAAGTAGCATTGTCTTTTGCATGATTGTGATATCGTTTATTCTGAAATGATTGTGTCTAGTCATCACTTAAACCTTGAAGGTGCCCCTGCATTTATGTTTTGCATCACTAAAGGGGGCAAGCTAGATATCACTTTATCATATTTGCACATCATATTCATTGCAAATTTTTTTATGTTTCAGTTTCATGTTGTAAAACTTTCAGTCATTTGTGATTTCCTCTTGAGGCAACTTAATTACTTTAGAATCATTGTCTCAGTAAGCTTTTGTCATATGACTATGAAAAAGTCCTATATGGTTCATAGCATGTCACCACAGAATTTATTCTTGTTATCATTTACCTACTCGAGGACGAGGAGGAATTAAGCTTGGGGATGTTGATACGTCCAAAACGTATCTACAATTTCTGCTTGCTCCATGCCACTTTTGGGTGCTATTGCTATGATATTCATACACTTCCATACACTTTTGATCATATTTGGACTAACTTACTAATCCAGTGCACCCCAGTGCCAGTTTCTGTTTTCGGCTGTTTTTGTATTTCAGGTTTTCACGTTTCGAGAACTGCCCAGAAAAATCCAGAAAAATTATATAAAAAATCAGCGTTCCGGAAACAACACTGCGTCCGAAGGGCAGTCTGGGGGGGCCACCAGGGCTCCAGGCGCCCTGGCGGCGTGCCCCCCCCCCCCACCCTGGGCCGCGCCAGGGGGGCGCCTAGGCCCCCCGAAGCTCCCCCGGTGCCCTATTTTGGCATATATTTAAAGGGTCCTCCGTAACCCTCAGAACAGGAACTCTTTTCGCGATCCCATCTCTGTTCCGCCGTCGCCGCCGCTTCCAAGATCGGGAGCACCAGGAGAACTCTTCCCGGCACCCTGCCGGAGGGGAGGATCACCACCGGGAGCTTCTCCACCACCATGGACGCCTCCCGGATGACTCGTGAGTAGTCTCCCTTGGACCATGAGTCCATGACCAGTAGCTATGTGATGTTCTCCTCCCGTTCTTGTGCTTCACTAATTAGTCCTCGTGAGCTGCCCTACATGATCGAGGCACCTATGTAATCCTTATGCTGTTGCTATGTTGAGTTTGCTGGGATCCGATGGATTATGAGATTATGTTCAGATTGATCTTGAGTAATATATTTGATTCACCTCTTTTATATTTTTGTTCATAAGTAATTCTTGCATGTTCTCCGTTGTTATTTATTGCTTTGGCCGAGTAATAGGTAGTGACTCCAAGAGGGAAAGTTATGCTCGACTGTGGGTTCATGCCCCTCGATGACTAGCTTGAGTGACAGAAACATGAGTCTAGGGGATGTGCTGTTGCCACAAGGGGAAAACAACGGTGCTTGTGCCCGCGGGTGCAAGGATTGTTTACTTTACGCAAAGTTCTTTTAATGCAGTTGTCTGTTGCATTGAGTTTACACTATGGGTGGCACTCGCAACTTAATACCAGCGAGATGTTCTGGATAGATATCTCAAGGTGGATGATTAATAGTAGATATTGATGGATTTCGGTCTACTTACTTTGGCGTACCGCCCATGCTTTGAACCTCAACCTTTCTTGCAATGTAGTCAGCATTGGTTTGCGTTCATGGTCCTGTCAATTGCCCAGCTGTAATTCGTTTACCTCACATAGCTGTTTTATCGTCTTTTGGGAGAGAGACATCACTAGTGAACATCATGAGACTCCGGTCCATATTACCATCATTGATCACATCCACTATTTACTTTTCGCTATTTACTTACTATTGCAAAACACTATCTATCACTACTATCATTGCTTTTAACCCTTTGTGAACTACAAGGCCGGAGGGATTGACAACCTCTCTGTACTCGTTGGGAGCAAAGTTATTTGTATCTGGGTGCAGGTCCACGTTGATTGCTACTAATCTGGCGCCGTAGCAGTTGACACCTACTTGTTGAACCTAGGAGTCTCTGGGGATTCGATCCTTGGCATATTTGCTAAGGGAAAACACTTCTACAATACTGCATCTTACACCTTCCACTTGGGGTAACCAACGAGGGGTTCGAGGCCCATCATGCGGCGGTGAGGAGGGGGAGATGGGGGGAAGTGCGGCGGCGAGGAGGGGGAGGACTGCGTGTTCCTCACCGACGCGGCCAGGGGCGCCTTTTATAGCGGCTCGGGGTAGCCGCGTGCGAACGCGTGGAGGAAGGCGGGGCGGCGTCGCCGAAATGTGCCGCCCGTGAATCAATGGCAGGCTGACCGGCAACAGCCTTGGTCTCGCCGTGAATCAATACGTGTCGGCTATTTTTCACGGTGAGGACGGTTGAGGTGGAGAAGATCGAATACGTGAATGTCGACACGTCGGCGTCGAGGCGGGCGGTGACCTTCTCGTTGATGGCTTCTCGCCCCTCGTTGGTTACCCCAAGTGGAAGGTTTGAGATGCAGTGTAGCGGAAGTTTTCCCTTGGCAAAGATACCAAGGATCGATTTCCCTGAGACTCCAAGTTTCAACAAGAAGGTGTCAACTGCTAACGGCGCCAAATATTAGCAATCAACGTGGACCTGCAGACAGATACAAATAACTTTGCTCCCAACGAGTACAGAGAGGTTGTCAATCCCTCCGGCCTTGTCGTTTACAAAGGATCAAACGCAAGTGGTAATAGTGATAGGTAATGCTGCAAATAGTAAGTAATAGCGTAAAGTAAATAGCGGATGTGATCGATGATGGTAATATGGACCGGAGTCCCATGATGTTCACTAGTGATGTCTCTCTCCCAAAAGACGATAAAACAGCTATGTGAGGTAAACGAATTACAGCTGGGCAATTGACAGAATTATGTGCGCAAACCAATGCTAACTATGTTGCAAGAAAGGTAGAGGTTCAAAGCATGGGCGGTACGCCAAGGCAAGTAGACCGAAATCCATCTGCATCTACTACTAATCATCCACCTTGAGATATCTATCCAGAACATCTCGCTGGTATTAAGTTGCGAGTCCCACCCATAGTGTAAACTCAAAGCAACAGACAACTGCATTAAAAGAACATTGCGTAAGGTAAACAATCCTTGCACCCGCGGGCACAAGCACCGTTGTTTTCCCCCTTGTGGCAACAGCACATCCCCTAGACTCATGTTTCTGTCACTCAAGCTAGTCATCGAGGGGCATGAACCCACAATCAAGCATAACGTTCCCTCTTGGAGTCACTACCTACTACTTGGCCAAAGCAATAAATAACAACGGAGAACATGCAAGAATTACTTACGAACATAAATATAAAAGAGGTAGATCAAATATATTACTCAAACACAATCTGAACATAATCTCACAATCCATCGGATCCCAGCAAACTCAACATAGCAACAGCATAAGGATTACATATATGCCTCGATCATGTAGGGCAGCTCACGAGGACTAATTAGTGAAGCACAAGAACGGGAGGAGAACATCACATAGCTACTGGTCATGGACCCATGGTCCAAGGGAGACTACTCACAACTCATCCGGGAGGCGTCCATGGTGGTGGAGAGGCTCCCGGTGGTGATCCTCCCCTCCGGCAGGGTGCCGGGAAGAGTTCTCCTGGTGCTCCCGATCTTGGAAGTGGCGGCGGCGGAACATAGATGAGATCGCGAAAAAGAGTTCCCGTCTCGAGGGTTTCGGGACACGATATAAATATATGCCAAAGGGGGGCATCAGCGGAGCCTCGGGGGGCCCAGGCGCCCTGGTGCCCC